>CM055406.1:35591512-35632632 GCA_029228625.1 Pseudolycoriella hygida | reverse complement strand
CAAAGAAGACTGGCAGTTGATCTAAGAGAGTAGGTGCAAAAGCACAGCTCCTCCCCGAAGTAATGCTGTGAGGCGGTTCCGGGGAGAAGAGAGCACGAAGACTAAGGAAGGAGGTTTTAGTTGGTAGGTCATTAAAGTTAATGGAATCCAACACTACCTTGGTTCAGAAAGACCGGGTGTCTATGAAGATTTCCTCACCCTTATAAAAAAAAAAACACACACACACACACACACACACATTGTGAGGAGTAAAACGCAGTCTAAAAGCTCAGGAAAGCTCCAGTAAAGCCCAGCAAATCTTTCAAATAGAAAGTTTACTAATTGCATTTTATTTTGCGTTTATTGTAGAATCTGGCACCAGCATCACCTGTCCCACTCTTTTTTGGTTCTCAACATCAGCTTCCCAACAAAAAATTCTCGTCAATGTGTATTATGACCATTATGACGCATTCATTATACGCTTATTCATTTTCACATTTTCATTCATCATTAAAATCATCACCGCTAAAAAACGTCAAAGCAGATCCTCCTCTCTAATCGTGAATTCGTAGACACATCCGACGTTGTTGTAGCCACGTTGTTTTAGCATTGTCGAATCGAACAGAAATTTAATTGCAAACGTTGTGAAAACATGGTGCTCGACATTGATTTGTTCCGATCTGACAAAGGTCATGATCCGGCAAAAGTGATTGAAAATCAAAAACTTCGTTTCAAGGATGTTTCCTTGGTGGAAACGGTTATAGCTCAAGATGCTGAATGGAGAAATTGCCGTCACAAAGCTGACAATTGGAATAAATTGAAAAATTTATGCAGCAGAGAAATTGGCGATAAAATGAAGAAGAAAGAGTTGCCAGGTGATGAGAGTGAGGAAGTGCCGGCGGAAATCGCAAACAATTTGGGTGACATTGTTGCTGACAAATTGAAACAGTTGACTGTAAATCAAATTAAGAAAGTGAGAACGTTGATCGATCTTGCGGTTGTGGAAAATGAAAAGAATTTGTTGGCATGCGAACAAAACAGAAATACGGCTCTGCGAGAGGTTGGTAATCATTTGCATCCAAGCGTTCCAGTTAGTAACGACGAAGACGAAAATAAAGTGGAACGAACCTTTGGAGATTGCACAGTAAAAGGCAAATACTCCCATGTTGATCTCATACACATGATTGATGGTATGAATGGAGAAAAGGGCGCTGTTGTTTCTGGCGGACGAGGCTATTTCTTGACTGGTCCGGCAGTGTTCCTGGAACACGCCTTAATTCAATATTCATTACATTCTTTGCACAAGAAGGGATACAAGCCGCTCTACACTCCATTTTTCATGCGTAAAGAGGTGAGCTGTCATTTTGTTAACTCTCTATTATTGCTATGGTTACAAATATGTGAAATATTAGGTGATGCAAGAAGTGGCTCAACTTTCGCAATTCGACGAAGAACTGTATAAAGTTATTGGCAAAGGCAGTGACAAAACCGACGAAAGTGGCAATTCAGATGAGAAATATTTGATAGCAACTTCCGAACAACCGATAGCAGCCTACCACCGAGATGAATGGATCTCCGAAGCAGCTCTTCCAATCAAGTAAGACATTTATTTCCAATGTAACTCCCGACAAAAAAAACTATTTCGTGTGTCCGAGGAATTAGAGATTTACAGTTGAGGCGACGTGCGTAGAGATGTGTGGCGGTCACTTTTTTCACTTAAATGTATTTTCTAATAAACCATTGAAAAAAGTATAGGAAAGTAGCGATAGCGTGAAGTCAAAGAAGTTGATTCCCTTGGTGCAGCTAGGTGCAGTGAAGTGCAGCTAGGTGCAGTGAAGTGCAGCTAGGTGCAGTGAAGTGCAGCTAGGTGTAGTGAAGTGCAGCTAGGTGCAGTGAAGTGCAGCTAGGTGCAGTGAAGTGCAGCTAGGTGCAGTGAAGTGCAGCTAGGTGCAGTGAAGTGCAGCTAGGTGCAGTAAAGTGCAGCTAGGTGCAGTAAAGTGCAGCTAGGTGCAGTAAAGTGCAGCTAGGTGCAGTAAAGTGCAGTAAAGTGTGTCTAGGTGCAGTGAAGTGCAGCTATTTGCAGTGCCCAAACAGACGGACGGACAGGAAGAGTGAAAACATAAAGTAGCTATCGCTACTTAATAATCGGCGGAGGCGACCACTTTCTTCTTCTTTAATCTCGCATAATAATAATTTTTCTGTGCGATTTGAAATGTCGTTTTGCAAATTTGATGAATTTACTCTTTTTCAGATATGCTGGAATCTCCACTTGCTTCCGTCAAGAAGTCGGTTCTCATGGTCGTGACACTCGCGGCATCTTTCGAGTGCATCAATTTGAGAAGGTCGAACAATTCGTACTTACCTCACCACATGACAATAAATCCTGGGAGATGATGGATGAAATGATTGGTAACGCTGAGAAATTCTGTCAAGATTTGGGCATTCCATACCGAATCGTTAACATTGTGTCTGGTGCACTGAATCACGCCGCTTCCAAAAAATTGGATTTGGAAGCTTGGTTCGCTGGATCGGGTGCATTTAGGGAATTAGTGTCATGTAGTAATTGCTTGGACTATCAGGCACGTCGACTACTTGTTCGCTACGGACAAACGAAGAAAATGAATGCCAATGTGGATTTTGTTCACATGTTGAATGCTACGATGTGCGCAGCAACTCGGGTTATCTGCGCAATTTTGGAAACCCATCAGACCGAGACCGGCATCGTCGTTCCCGAAGTGCTAAGAAAATATATGCCCGAAGAATATCAGGTTGAGATCCCATTTGTTAAGCCAGCACCGATTGACGTAGAAACAGCAGGAAAGAAAGCGAAAAAGGCCGCCGGAAAGGCCGCGTAAGGGTGTAGACTTGACGAAATAAATATCGTAATTTATTGGCATCTTTCTAAGCTTAATCGCTCCAAATTTTAAAGGATAAAATAAACTCATTCGCCGAACAACATTTATTTTGTTTCATTTAGTAAGAACATTTCATTTCATTTTTTTCTGCTTCAACAAATGTTTTCGCAAACTCTGCTGCTTGTCTTTGAACGATTTCTTTACCTTCGATCGAGCTTTGTTTCTCATCATACCGAAGTTCTTTCTCTTGCGCTTCTCTCGATTGGTCTTGGAGCAATTTTCATTTTTTCTGCCATCTTTGTAACCAAACTTCTCGCGTCCAGTACGACCTTTCAGCACACTCTCTAACCTCGCCTGTTTGTCGTTTTTCCTTTTCTTGAAAATCATCTCAATGTCATCCAAACGAACGTATTCCGATTTCTCAGTTTCAAGAGGACGTTTTCTGGCACCCTGGGTGTGTTTCTTAATGTTCGCCATGTCAATGCGTCTGAAATCTTCATCTGTAAAAATGCGAGTGGTCGCCAACTCTTGGGCAGCTTGTTTTTCATCCATTAAAACCGGTTCTTTGGCGTGCTTTTCTTCGTTGACACTTTCATCTTGTTCTTCATCCTCATTGTCTTCTCCATCTTCATTCACACTTTCGTCTTCCCCATCTTCATCTTCATCCTCATCTTCTTCTTCTTCCCCTTCATCCTCTCCACCATCACCTTCCTCATCGTCAGTGCAGATAGTTTTATCATTGCCGTCATCTTTAACGTCAACCCAGCCTTCTTCCGATTCAGAGCCGTCCGGATCGTCGCTCATGTCAATCTAAAATTTTAAAAGAACATTTGTTTTACGCTGACAATCGTTTTTCACGTTATGTCACTGCAAACCTGCTCAGATTCCTTAAGCAGCACTTCCGCACCGGGTATACTATCGAAAGCCACCACTTCACCATAACCTTTCGGTTTATTTTCCATTTGTGCCTCAGTGGGTCGTCCACGGTCTTTTCGATGTAGAAGTGCTGGAAGTCGTTCTCGGTACAATGTCATCAACGATCGAGCTGCCATCATTACGCTCTTTTCTTTGTATGTTTTATACATCACCAAGTCGCGCAGCAGATCTTCTCCCATTGATAATGGACAACGACTGCAAATTTCACGGGTCGCGTTCAAACCGATAGCCATCACATCACTCGAATTTCGTTCAGTTATGAAATTGTAGGCAATGGTCTTCAAAACCGGTTCAATGACTTCTCCAGGCACTAATTCGTGAGAAGCTTGTGCAGCGAATTGAAGGATTCGGGTAACTTGTCGTTGATGAGGCTGAAGGAATCTGTAATGTCAGTTTCAGTTAAAGAAAAAGTTTTGGTTGATTGATCATTTTGTGGTATCTATTTTGGCATTCTGAAAGTAAGAATGGAAGACATCAAAGGGAAATGTGGAGAGTTACAGGAAGTTGATTTGGAAGAGACTTTTAAAACCAGTTTGTGATGTCTCGTTTCTTCTGAAATTAGCGGTTTCTTCTCATAGCTTGGATTTACTCACCTGGTAATGTACGGATAAAATGAGAACAGAAACAAATCATGGATGCCGATCAAACGAGATATTACATCCAAATGAAGTAATTTCACTTCAAAACGCTCGTTTTGTGCCTGCAATTGTTTGAATAAATTTTCTGCCATTCCCTGTGGATTGTGGATCAAATGCACTCCAGAAAAATTGAACGATTCAGCCTTGGATTTCTTTTTCTTCGCTTTAACAACTTGTTTCTTTATCTCTTTCAGTTGCTTCTGGCGTTTTTTCGTCTTTTTATTGACACGATTCACCAATATTGCGTTCTTCAAATCCGGCTCATTTTCACTTTCCGAATCCGAATTTTTTTCATCTGGATCGGTGCCAAGGAAGAATTTTAACGAAGCCACCATCACCTTAGTTACTTTGGAGAAACAACCAACGTTCGCTATTGCATTCACTGTTTTCGCATCGTTCCAGATATTCTTTTTGTATAACTCAATCATAATGTCAATGGACATTTTGGCCGCTTTAGGATTCGAGTCCTTGAGCATGTTATACATGAAGTTTTGCAGAGTCTGTAATGGAAAACTTCGTTCGCCTGAAATGATTCGTTCAATTGATTGCTACAAACCGAATTCAATTTCATATCCTTGTGCTTGGCGTTCATGTTCTTTATGTCCGTTATGATATGATTCTCGAGAAAACTACGAAGTGCTTTGTCTGGACATCGAAGTAATTGGAAAAACAGTTCGAGCAAATCTAGCGCAGCAATCAAATTTTTGTTCCTCAGTAAGATGAGAGCCTTGCAAAATGTGTTTCTCATTCCCGGATGCAAAGTTGTTGAATGATGTTTGAGTAAGTCAACGATTTGTTGGGGAAACGTCAACAGATCTTCGACGTAACATTGTGCGACCTGTTACGAATTTAGTTTTTTTATCTTTCAAAGTCCACTTCTACATAACCTCTTACCTGCGCTAGAAAAATCACTAATTCATCTAAACTTTTATTTTCTTGACTCGGATCGAAACGAAATATTTCAACGAGACTTTGGAAGTGACGGTACTGTTGACGAAATTCATCGCGATACGAATCCGGATCTCGTTTTATTAAATTTTGTAACTGCGGTAAGTTATTCGGCAACTGATTGTTGTGTTTCATGTTCCTAAATTATTATTAAATCAACGAATTAAATGCGCATCAGCAGAGAATACATTATTGACAATGAGAAAACACGAGGAAAAGGATGACAGCTCAAGCGAGTCCCAACAGTTAAAATTATCACCACCAATTTTAAATTTGGCGACATCTTTGGGATTAAATTTTAATTAACTGGATTTTACCTCATTTAAATACGTAAAATCGAGAGGCAGCTGAGGGTAAGAGGCAAATCATGCCAGTACAGAGCAGTGTTTTCCTAGCGGAACTTTCGGTCTTAAGAAACGCCTATGTCCAGTGCGCCCAATGCTTTCGGCTCATGTGACCATGATTATGCTAGTTGCATTCGAAAAATTCTTTAATCTTTGGTAGTGTTGCCTGATTAAAATCAGCTTTGTGTGGGAATATAGCACGTGAGACGTCAAAAGTATAATATATTCTTATACTTGTATTAATTGGGTTTGAGGTTGATAAAATTAATTTAAATGACTTGCGGGCGAGGGGTTAACAAATCGAGGAATTCCAATTGAACGATTCAATTGACCGAATTGATCAAGTATTATACCAAATTGATAAAATATTTGGCCAATTAGAATATCAATTTGATCAATACGTATAAGTCAGGTTGATTCGATCAAATAGAGCGTAAAATGACAGGGAAATGGATACTCAAACTGGGAAATAAAATGAATTGGAATAGAGTAAGTTTCAGTTGTGTGTCGAATCCTATAGAGGGTGGTTTGCATCACTTTTCATCAGGCTATAGCAGCCGCCTGTCGATGGCGTCATCCGCTCGTTTTCATAGCTGAATACGAATCAATGTAAAACTAAAGTACCCATGTCGGTGGCGCCATCCATTTTTTTCGTACATGATTAGGATTCGACACACTACTGAATCCTTACTTTATTCCAATTGATTTTATTTCCACCGACAGAAGTACTTTAGTTGTATATTGATCCATATTCAGCTGCGAAAATAAGCGGATGACGCCACAGACAAGCGTCTAGTATTGCCTGATGTAAAGCGATGCAAACCACGACCCATTGAGTTGACCACAATTTTATCGAGTTGTTAACTTTTTGTTTGTGGGTAATTTTATGTTTTAGCGTCTTTAAAGATTTAGATTTTAAGAAAATGATTTGAAGAAATTGGCTGTTTTTACGAAGTGGCTATTTGCCCCGGGAACGAATAGTCTTTTTTTGACTATTTTCCCCGGGGGCGAACAGTCTTCTTTTGACTGTTTGCCTCGGGGAATAGTATTTTTTCTGCTATTATCACCTCAAAAGTACTTTGCATATGTAAACGTCTTGATTCACCTTCAAGAACGATGTTTATCACAACAAAAATGAATAAATGAATGAAATGTAGTAAGTTATTTATTAGTAAAAATAAAATTAATTCAATTTTTGCCATGAAAAATTAAGTGGATAATGAACGTAAGGAATTTCTTCTTTTACGAACTGTCACGATAACTAGGTAGCTAACAAAACTAGGAAGCTTCTCCTTTTACGAAATGTCACGGAAGCTAGGTAGCTAACAAAACAGCGTACGGCCCTTATACGGACGACCAAAATCCGGAGTACCAAAATCCGGAATACTGTGCGGACTTTTTGGTCCGAATTTTGTTATTTCGGATTTTAATTGTCCGTATAAATGACGGGAGTCGACGAAACTAGGAAGATTTCCTTTTACTAAATGTCACAAAAACTACGTAGCTCACAAAACTGGGAAGCTTTTCCTTATACGAAAAGTGACAAAAACTCACTGGCTAACAAAACTAGGAAAATTTTCCTTTTACAAAAACTACGTGGCCCACAAAACTACGGAGGCACATTATCCGCACGGTTTAACAAAGTTTTGATTGCTTGGACGCGCTACTTTTGAAATTTAAACATTGCAAAACTGATTCAAAGCCTTGAAAATTTCCATCAACTAATTTCAACCAATCAATATTATTAGAAAATGTTATCTCAAAATGTACGGGGAAATAAAAGTATCGAAAAGTTTGGAGCACTAACCTAAAAACAAAAGGTTTTTGATCCCTGATCAAGATTGTATATGGGCGTAACATATTCGTTCAAGTAATGAGTGAATCTATTGGTTGTTGTGGTGTATTTGCAAGGACACCCTTAAAATTGACATAGAAAAATTAGACCAGACAGTGTTTTCGTCCATATGTCCCACATGATTGAAATTCATGAGAAAATTGCACCACTTTAATCATGTGGGACTATGGACGAAAACACTCTCTGATCTACTTTCTTTATGCCGATTTTAAGGGTGCCCTAAGAGCTTCCAAATACGCCACAGCAGCCGTTGGATTCTCGCATTACTTGAGTGAATATGTGCCTTTGAAAGTCGTTGGATTTTTGACTTTAACGCTTTTGAGCTTCCCCTAAATCGTCTCGGATCAAGTTAGGCCCATATACAATCTTGATCAGGAATCGAAAACCTTTTGCTTTTCGGTTAGTGCCACAAACTTTTCGACACTTTTGTATTTTGGACACCCCTACTATACTAGATGGAATAGTATTTGGGTGGTAATAACCCGATCGACAAAAAATTCAATTTTACGACCGAAAAAAGAAAATTACTGGCAAAAAATTCAATTTTACCGACCGAAAAGTGATCGACAAAAATTCAAAATTACCGACCGGAAATTAGACTTGACCGACATCCTTCGTAATCCACTGTTAAATTTAAATTACCGACTTACTTTATCGATCAAAAACGTATTTGCTCGACTGAAAAATACGGAAAAGAGATTTTTTGTTCGGTATTTACGTTTTGGCGATCACCCACCGACGGTTTGGATGTTTTTTGGTCGATCAAAGCAATATGTACTTTGAATTTATGAGTCCGTAGTTTAATTTTTAATCTAGCAAATTATCCTGGTGGATTTTCGCTTACGAGTGGATATTGTGAATTTGAACTTTCGGATTAAGCCCGTGTTCAAACGCTTACAACCTTATAGTTCGATACGCAATTTCGAATTGATTTTTTCCGGTATTTCGATTTATTATGTGGGCAAATTATTTTCCCATAGTATTTTATGCTACAAGAACTGCAAAATGGTATCTCGGTTTGAGGTGGAGTAAATGGAGTTCAAAATTTTGATCGAAAAAATGAGAGCTTCCAAACCTACCGCCAGTTTTTCTAGATATCTGCACTGGGAATGAAATCGTGGATTTTCTTGTGAAACCATCTTGGATTTTACGTCATCAAAGACACAAAAATAGTTTCTATCTATTTGATGTGTCGTGTTTGAATCTGTGAGTGAAATTATAAATATTTGGTTGAAAAACGTAAGTTATCTGATTTTAATATGAAAATGATTATTTACTATCATCGTAGAAAATGTAGTTACATCCAATTGCGGATGTCGTTCACAATTATTCCTTTTGCGGTTTTACTTTTTATGGAAATTGAATTTGTGACGTTTGTATGAAACTTCGCAAATTTTCGTGTGAATGTTTACTGCACAAAAGAAAAACAATGAAATCAATTAGTCCGACAATTACATTGTTGGATTGAAAAGGTCATTTCCCAAACAGGTGCATGTTTTTTAAACACTAAACGTTAGACGGTAAATCTCTTTCCCCATATAAAATAACTTTTTTTTACAAAGGATTGAATGACTAAATCTGCTGAATTTATTAATAAAGAAATTGATAAGAAATGTTATCGCGTCAAATGTGTGTGGTGGATGTGTGCAGATTGTGTTCCGGGCAATTCTGTACTCGTTGATTGATATGAAACACAATTTCGTGGAGTGAAATTCTTCAATTTTTGTGAGTTTCAATTATGTGGATATTAACGAAACTATTCTGTCCTTTAGTTTTAGAAATCATTGAGGAATGAGACAAATTAGTCGGAGTGAAAATCAGGGTAAAATGTTTTACAAATGGAACATAAAAATATGCCCAAAGGGAGAGTCAAAAACGCACAAGTGTTCTAGAGAATTAGGCGAACAATGTTTGGTGAAAACTCGGATTGTAACACTTCTGCGACACATTTTCTGGTAAAATGCCAAAAGAATCATTAGAAACCGAGCGAGGGACATGTTGTATATTTTAAAAGCAAAAAGATTTCGTAAAAGATCTCATAGGATTTCCAAAGATTTTTGAAGATCTACAAAGAATTTCTGATGATTTAAAAGGATTTTCAGCATATTTTCTTTACCATTTTTAAAGAACTTTCAAATATTTTAGGGATTTCCAAATATTGGAGGGATTTTCTTTGATTTTTATAAATTTTTTGGGAGCTTGAGCATTTTCTACGAATTTAAGGGTTTTCTCCAAATGATTATTTTTAGCGAAAAAGGATTTTCTGTATTTATCTCCCCCTCGTTTTGCAACTTCTTTTAATGCCTGCGAAACAGGCTTGGTACAACTTTGGCTCCTTACCCAATCAGAGATGCGTCTCTTTCCGCCGTAAGGTGAAGGCTCCGTGACTCTATTGTGAAAAATTCCAATTTCATGCAATAGCGTAAAATGAGTGGAGCTTCGAAATCTCAATTTGTTGCTCGTGAAATACGTAACCATGATACCATGAAGCAAAGAGACCGTCACGACCGGCGGTTGAGTCGAAGAATCGAGTGAATTCAACAAATTATTACGTGAATTCACCTTACTTATAGCTCATCGATTTGCTAGAGTAATGTGGGAGTTAACAAAATTAACATTCTGTGTACAAGGACAGCATCTGATTCCCGATTCTCGTCGATTTTTCGAGGACGTTATGCAACATCAAAACTCATGCCAGTCCACCATTCCGTCTTGTCACGAGAAAATATTTATAATTTCAAAATATACAAACTTGACGATAACATAATTTATCGATTAATACGATTAATTCCGCAGCAAATCCTTTTATCGAAAAATTCGTCTATGGAACGTAATCCCTTTAACTGAATACTGAATTGAATTTTGTTTCTTGTTACTTAACCTAATGCAAGAACAGATTTTTGTGACCTATCTTTACATACTGTCGTTACACATATTCTTGCATGCCATATCCATACATTCAAAGCTCGTCTTAACCAGCAACTGTTTCCATCCAATTCAGTCTACTCGTTGTTTTCAATTCGAACAGACCGAGGTACGTATGCTATTGCGCAAAGTTTATCAGTTTTCTCATCCAATATAATTGATTTTTCCCATTTCACTAATTTTCTTTAAATTGTGTGAAAAAAGTGTTTTGTGATTTTTTAACGGACGATAAAGTGCCTCATGCTAAAAAACGCCCATTTAACATTCGTTTCGTTTAGTCTGTTTGGTGTGTGATAATTGCAAGAAATTAATTTTTCGATTGCATACTGTTCTTCGATTGTTCCATTTAATTAAACGTTAGATACACCGCGGAAAATGCCTCTTATCTTCCGTAGATTTCTTTCAATGTCTCATTAACGAACATGCAATAAGTTTCATTGTTGCAATGTTTGCCACATTTATCTTGCTATTGATTCACTTAAATTATTTACTGTGATGAATTGTTCCTAAATGAAGATGAACTGTGACAATGTTCTTAAAGATTCGAGCCACATTGCGTTGTTCGAAAATTGCACAAAATATTGTAAAAAGAGATGTGAACGAATTTCATTCATTGTTTGTTGCGTCCTTGTCGTCTTGAAAGCATGTGTTGGTGATTTTATTAAAGTGAACGTCAATTGTTTTTCATTCACTCATTAGTATGTACTTTAGACTCTGAAAATGACAGTTTTTAAAGAAATCATTAACATTAATTTCTTGTCATGCGTTCCCATCGATGACGTTGTTATCTGTTGTTATCGCCTAGGGAAATGTTTTTGTTATGCGAACACATTTTGATTCACAGAACAATTTAAATTAAGGCGAGTCACTAATCATTCGATTAGTTATGTGGTGAAGAGCACATGTGACGAATCTATCTTTGTCCACAACCAAAGCGAATGACATCTCGCCATTACTAGTTTCCACTTGACACTTGCTCAGGCGTTAGTCGTGTTGTTGAATCTTCAACTAATTCATTGTTCATGACTAACAACTTTTAATGAAAACCATAAGACCTTTGTTATCAAACTAGAGAAGGAACCTGGCAGAAAAGTGCTGGTTTTTCATAAGTTTATGGAACGTAATGGAACGTTTGCATTTTGACAACTCTGACGCAAAACATTATTCTGAACAAAAAATTGTTCTACAGTATGCCTCTAAAATGCACAGAAATTTTTATAAAAATTATTTTATTTACAAAGTACGACCAGCACTTGACTAGCACTTGAAAGCCGCTAAAAATTTGGCTGAGGCCATTTGTAGCCACAACGAATTTACTTATGTTTGATATAGTTTTTGGCTGGAAATGTAAATCCCTAGACAATTGCAATCAAAAAAATATTTCGGACAATTCAAAAGTCAGAAATATTCGGTCGGCCAATTTATAAATTTATGTAGGCGGCTGCACAGCTTGACGTTTGGAAAGCTTATAAAAAAATCGGTGCATTTTCGAGGCATACCGTATAACAATTTTTTACTCAGAAGAATGTTTTACATCTTTTAAAAATTATTCGCGAAAATGCAAACGTTCCATTTTCTAATGCGTTTTTACTTTGAAATCGTATAGTTTCCAAAGTTGATAAGAGAATCTTCTCCTTAGGAATCCAAAATGCCTCCACTTTCTACATTGTTTGATCCACGATTTCTGGATAGCAGACATTCTGATTCCCAGATAACAGGTTTTTCTTCCTGGATCTTGGACTCAACGTCATCTGTCTTACGACGAATGACCGATGATCTATCTGTGAAACACTGAGGATTCACCGGGGAATCATCGATGATTTGCAGTGGAATTACCGATGATGTACTGTGGAATCACCGATGATTTACCGGGAATATCCAATAATTTACTAGGGAATCACAGATTATTTATAGGGGAATTACCGATGATTTACTAATGAATCACATATGTTTTACCGGGAATCACCGATTTTTCACCGGTGAATCATTAATGAATTCACCGGGAAATTACTGATGATTCATCGGGGAATCACCGATGTTCCACCGGCGAATTACTGATGACATACCGGATAATTACCGATGATTCATAGGGAAATCACAGATTATTCACTGCGAAATCACCGATGATTCACCGGGGAATCACCAATGATTCACCGGGGAATCACCGATGATTCACCTGGGAATCACCGATGATTCACATGGGAATCACCGATGAATCACCTGGGAATCACCGATAATTCACCTGTGAATCACCGGGGAATCGTCCATGATTTGATTATAGCTTATGTGTCATCGGTGATTGGAATTTGAGTAAACTTTATCGCTACTTTCTTATGGTTTATTTGTCAATTGGCATGGTAAATTTTGTCAGTTTCTCTTCTCTTCAGAAACCGGTTCTATAAGAAGCTGACTCGAAGGTAATTGAGTTTCCGCACGAGAGTCGTACTTTTTCAGGACCGACCTTTGGAGGGAGAAAAAACCTACATCATTCGCCCACTATCAAATATGGCACGTACTTAACCGGCTCTTCAACCCATTAAGGGTCTTGGCCTTCTCCAAGCGGATTCATCCGCAGCTAACGCCTTCCAGCTGGTTACTACCACAGTTTTTGAGTTGGTAATAAAGCTGCATCGCGCCATCTGGATTTTGGGGGCCCTGCACTTGTTTTACCTTCCAGTTTCCAGAAAGGTTTCTTC
Organism: Pseudolycoriella hygida; assembly: GCA_029228625.1. NCBI lineage: Eukaryota > Metazoa > Arthropoda > Insecta > Diptera > Sciaridae > Pseudolycoriella > Pseudolycoriella hygida. Next base: position 35,619,456 of record CM055406.1, on the reverse strand, counting down.
GGAACACGGTTGTTATTTTGGGGGATATTGATGCTTGAACTTCGGCTATTTTTCACCATTCGCCTTTAGTTCTCGTTAAATTACTCCGGATCTCGTTTGTATTTTCATCAGGGTCGAAAATAACTTTCCCAAACTTAATTTTTTTATACATTTTTAGGCCCTTCCTACCAGACAGGATTTTTTTTATTCTTATCTTATGTAAATGTTAGTCCTCTCCTGATAAGAGGTGTGAACGTAACAAACGATAACATAATTTAAAGTTTTCAATAAATCCAGATGTTAAAGTAGGTTGTGATCGATCGTATGACATTATTTTGTAATATTCGGCTTACATAAAGAAAATTTTTGTGTTTACATAAAGAATTTGAATCACTTCCATAACTTTGCTTGTTATAATTCGAAATTCTATGCAAAAAGCAAACGACGAATTAAAATTATAAAACATTTCAGGGGCTAGTTAGTAAGTCAACGAGAACATGGGTTCTTTATTTCGTAGTGAGCAGATGACCTTGTGTCAGCTCTTCCTGCAGAGCGAAGCTGCATATGCATGCGTGTCAGAATTAGGCGAATTGGGACTGGTTCAATTCCGTGATGTAAATGAATCAGCTAAAGACTTCTGAGTGCTTTTTAATAAATTCAAAATTGTCCGAATTAGCTCAATCCAGATGTAAATGCTTTCCAACGAAAGTTCGTAAACGAAGTGAGACGTTGCGATGAAATGGAGAGAAAGCTTCGTTATTTAGAAAAAGAGATTAAGAAAGATGGCATTCCAATGCTGGATACGGGTGATAGTCCCGAGGCTCCACAACCTAGAGAAATGATTGATCTTGAGGTAAGTGAATCGTCTACTTTCGATGGAACGATAATCACCTAACTATTAATGCAGGCAACATTTGAGAAATTGGAAAATGAATTACGGGAAGTTAATCAGAATGCTGAGGCTTTGAAGCGTAACTTCTTGGAATTGACGGAGCTGAAGCACATTCTACGAAAAACACAAGTCTTCTTCGATGAGGTGAGATAATTTGTTGATCGTCTCGTTGATTTATTACTCTCTCTTTTTTTTTGTTTTTATTGAATGATTTTCTTTACTTAAATTTGATTTCTTTGTAAATCTAAACTCATATCATCCAATTAATCATTCATTTCTGTACTCCTAGGAGTGCAACAATCCAATTTTATTCTTTTTTTTTTTATTTATTTTTTGTATGTTTTATTTTTACCGCAAATTTATTTTAATTTTAATTCAAGTATGTGTGTGTAGAGTACCTGCGATTATTATTTCATATGGAATTTGTCGCTCCACTAACATTATTAACGATATGAGTTCATCGATTTAATTGTCATTTCGAAATTCCATAACACATTCTAACAAAATCATTCAATTCGGTGCATGTTTGATATTTTAATCGAAAAATTAAAGAATTGGTAAAATCAATTTTATTGGAGGGTTGTTGCAGCCCAAATTTTCATTCAATTTAAAGTCATCGCAAGGTGTATACATCGCCTTATAGTGATGTCCAATTGCATTTGTAATATTGAAACCACGGGGATATTCATTCATTCATTATTGCCGAAGAAGAAACTATCGATTTGTAACACGATTCGGCCATGCAACGCAAATTTGTCGATGTTGCCGAATCCTATAAAAAACTGAAAATTAAAACACGACATCTATAAAATGTAGACGAAATTCAAAAACTCCAAAAAATTGTTTAAATTCGATGTAAATTTTTATAGTAACTGACACGTATATTGGAACTAACTTAATTAATAGCCCAGTGTCCTAAACTACATTATTTAAAATGAAGTTATTGCACTTCTGACATTTGACAGCTTTTTTTAGATCTCCAATAAACGTACATTTTCCTTTGAAAATACAAAAAAATTGAGTGAACAACTTTTGAGCCTTAAAACCATGAAAAAGTTGATTTTACCATGGGCTTGAGAACTGTTTTTTGCGATGTATAAAATAAGTAAAAAAAATTGCATTCGTCTTGGAAAACACAACTGAAAATATTTATGAAAAAAAAAATGTTTAGGATCATTTAATATTATTGCAGTTCATCTTTACTAACATTTTTAATCATTTTTTCGAATCATTTTTCTACATGGGAACAAATGTTAGGTCAGAAATTATACAACTTTCTGGTAAAAATTTAAAAAAAAAACGTTCCGCCACAAGGTATTTCAAATAGAAGGAAAAGTCTTTCGACATTAAAACTCTTTCGCACAAATTCATACGTTCCACGTGTTCGGGACCTAGTGCCTTCGCTTCGGAATCGACCCGCTGATCAAAGTCCCCATATCTATGTCTCTTTTTTTATAAAGTGACGAGAACATCTTTGGTGAAAATATTCCGTACAGTTCTCCTCCGACACACTTAGTCAATCGTATCTGGTCGGAAACAGACATGATCACTTGGGAAGTTAACTCTCATTTTTTTATTGGAATTACTTATAAAGCCACAAGTAACTTCTTCTATTTCCTGCAAGTCATTGTATGTGGAAGAATTCCCAAGTTAAAACAATTTTCGTCCATCCAAATATTGCATATAGGTTGTCCATGTCCTATTCTCAAAGGGGCAATATTCAGTGCAGTATCGCATATGTCAAAGTGTACGTAATTAGTAGTATATGAAACGGCAAAAAATGGTGTGCATGTCAGGTTGGGATTTTCATCATGAAATTTCGTATACTTTGACTTAAGCCGACGTCGCACTTAGCGCGTGGATTGATATTATATGACGTCATTCTATATCAAGTGTATTTTTTCAACATTTCGACTTTTCATTTTCGATTCTTGAAAGTATACAAAAAATTCAAAGAAAATTATTCTTAATTTCCATTTGAAATGCCTTGTTGAACGTGTTTATTGCTTCATTGTCATAAAAAATATTTTAAAAAATGCTAAAAAATATTGCAAGGGAAATAATTTTTAAGAATTTTGTAAAAATGAATGTCTTCAATGTCGAAGTAGAAAGCTTTGCCTTTATCGTTTATCACTCACAAAAAATTCAATAATAAAATAAAGTTGTTTTGTTTTAACACTTAAATTTTCCAAAGTCATTTTACAAGAAATAAATAAAAAAAACACGTTTTTTTAGAAATTATTTTTAATTTACATAGACTAGTTGAGTCGTAGACTAGATTTTTAATTGTAAATATAATTTCCATTAAAAACTGATTTGAAAGAATCATAAAGTTGGTGCTATAAATGTATGTGCATTTTTGTTTTGTGTCGTAGTTATTGTTGATATGAACCTTTTATGTGTGTAATGTTAACGAAATATGCTATCACTAATTTGCTCCACCGTAGAATGACCGTTTGTTGATCGTGAAAGCAAAATGTTCGATAGTATTGTTAGAAGTGACGTGCTAGAAATTTTTCTTTTTCACTATAGAATACTGCCGGAAAAATTTTAGCTTTTATAGCGTATTTCCAGTAAGTATGGATAAACGCCCGGGGCGGTCAGACCAAGGATTTTTATCCATATCGAGTACACTATACAAGCACAAGTAAAATACACTATTTTATAGCAAATTATACCACAAAGACCAAAGACCAAACGGTCGTTTTATCACAATAGAAGCCTCTAGGCTTTGGTAGTGGAATTTGCTATAAAATAATACAAATTGCTATAAAATAATACAAATTTGCTATAAAATAATACAAAAAGTCCAACCAGGGCATGCATATGAAATGCACAACTATATGAACGTATTGTTCAAGCGTTACACTTCCTCTATCTTGTGAGTAGATGGAGAGTAACTAGGGTAGAAAGTCGCAAAGTTCTTAAGAATCAGGTTTATGGCGGAAATGGAAATATTGAAACAAGAATGAAGTGCGCAGCGTGCCAAACGAAGTCTTTGCGATAGATGAGAATTCGGTTACATTGGGTACAGAGGTTTGAAAGAACATCGCATACTAATTCGGAATGCGATGTTTTTTTGAAGCACCTTTAGACCTTCTTACTCAATAATTCTTAATTCTGCTTCATTTATTGTTTACCTGAATACCATTTTCCTACTAATGAGTCATACAAAATATCGCAAAGTTAGCTCAAATTTTTGCGATGATAAGAGCACATTGAATTCATTTTGTATAAAATAAGTTTACTGAGTGAGAAGGAATTAAACATTGCAAAAATGTGAACTGTCAAATTTGCGATGTTTTTTTAGGGCAGAATACTGCGTAAATAACAAATTATTCAAAATTCAAGCTCATGTACTGTGAGAGGATACTCTTACACGAATAATAGATGAATCAGAATTCAAAAAGTTTGAATATCAAGGTCGAAAGTAGCTCTGAAAAATCGTCGCATTCCAAGTTCGTTTGCGATGTTATTTCAGAGTGAATTTGTACCTTCATTCCTAAACTTTTTGAATTCTGAATCATCTATTATTTGGATAGGAGTCATGCTCTTACAGTACATGAATAATTTGCTATTTACGCAGGATTCTGCTCTAAAAAAACATCGCAAATTTGTCAGTTTACATTTTGCGACGGCTCTTAACAGCTCATTTACTGTGATACGATGACTCTTATGCAAATAATAGATGAATCAGAATTCAAAAACTTTAAGTATGAAGGGTACAAATTCTCTCTGAAATAATCTCGCAAATGAACTTGGATTGCGGCGATTTTTCAGAGCAACTTTCGACCTTCATTCTCAAACTTTTTCAATTCTGGCTAATTTATTATTCGTGTAACAGTCATCCTCTCACAGTATATGAGCTGAAATTTTGAATAGTTTGTAATTTACGCAGGATTCTGCTCTAAAAAAACATCGCAAACTTGACAGTTAACATTTTTGCGATGTACTCTTAAAGTGGGAAACTTAGGTGAATTGTGTTACTCGCTGTGAATCGACTTCATTCATGTTGAAGTTTCTTCGCCCTGACAAGAAACTTTTTCTGACTTACTATTTATATTATTGGTTTAAAACACATTACTCATAATCTCCTCCGACATGACGCACTGAATGAATAATTTTCCCCAATTTGTTTATATTTCCAACTAGCGGTTCAAATAATAAAACTTATGCTGACAAATACAAAAAGATTCATATTATTTTGATTGTCGGCATATTACACGAAAGCACAACACAATGACATTCCAATTCCAATTTACAGTCGAACGCATTCAGATGTATATTTACTTTTGTATTTTGCGCTTCTCTTCTTCAATTTTTGTTTAGTTTCGTTTCATTGATAATGTTTGCATGCTTAGACTTTGAATTGGACGCAATTTGGTTCGTGTGGACTTCATGGAAACAGTCAAATTCGACTCCTGTAGTCCTGCGAGAATGGAGCAGATTTCTAATGCATTCATGACTTGTATGAGTAAAAAAGACAAACTTATGTACTTCATGTTTGATTTAGAGGTGTGTGGGTCGTACTTTTTTTCCAAATGTGACCCGAACCAAAATAAAAATTCAAACACAGACCGAACCGAGCCCGATTTAAAATGAAAATTTCAAACCCGAGCCGAACCGAACCCGAATCGAAATATTCAAACCTGAATCGAGTCAGATACCCTGACCCGACCCAAACTATTTTAAGAACACGTCGAAATAATGAAATAATGTGAACTGTCAAACTTGCGATGTTTTTTTTAGAACAGAGCCCTGCGTAAATAACAAATTATTCAAAATTATAACTAATGTACTGTGAGAGAATGACTCTACGCGAATAATAGATGAATCACAATTCAAAAAGTTTAAGTATGAAGGTACAAATTTGCTCTGAAATGACATCGCAAGCGAACTTGGAATACTTTTGACCTTTATATTCAAACTTTTTGAATTCTGATTCATCTATAAATCGTGTGAGTGTCAGTCTCTCATAGTACATGAGCTATAATCTTGAAAAACTTGTTATTTATCCAGGATTCTGTTCTGAAAAAACATCGCAAATTTGACAGTTCACATTTTTTCGACGTGCTTTTAAAAAAACGAAAACGAAAAAAACGAAAATAAAAACCCGACCCGCCAAAAAAATAAATAAAATACCGACCCGACAAATTGATTTGGGTTTGGGTCAAGCTTTTAGTTCGGGCGGCCCGCTCACCTCTAGTTAGAATGAAATATGAGTTTCAATTCATAATAGTTTGTTTCTTAGAGAGGTGCAACTCGGTGATAGTTCACTGTTTAAATTACAACGCTCAGCTTCATGCTAAAGAATTGCCGTATTGTTTAAAATTTTCAAAACAAAGAATCAATACAAATGTAAAAACTGCTGCTAACTTCAAATGGATTCTATTCATCGTGAAGTAAGCTTCGAGTTTGAAAGATCTATTCATTTCTTTGATAATAAAGCTGGAAAAGAATAGCAATCGTTTACCGTGAAGTTCATGTTGATTCGAAAAGGAAAACCGACATTTGCAAAGTGAACTGTCAGGCCGGACGACTCACACACCCAATTAACCAAATTCTTCAGCGGAAATTCGTTCGGACAAAGAACAATGAAAGCTTTCAAAAGCTTTTCAAAATCTTGTTTTGTTCAACGTCCGAACGACCTTCCTCGGAAAAATTTGGTTAATTGGGACATCTGACTCACATCTTTTCATCGAAAACAATTGTATCCAACAGTTGGATTTACTTCACGGAACAAAGATAAACGAGGCAGCGCTTGTGTCTGCATTGTAAAAAATATACTTTCGATATTAGGAACACGTCGCAAAAATATGAGCTGTCAAGTTTGAGATGTTTTTTTAGGACATAATCCTGCGTAAATGGGCCATTCCAAATGTATGTAATGTAAGGAACGAAATTTCTCCAGAGTCATCCAAGGGTCCAAATTTTGTGTTCTATGAAAAAATTGTTCATAATTGTAAGATCTAATTTTCTGCCGAACGTATGGTTTCGTTATCTCTTACGGTTAAGGCCCATAACTTGTATGCTAAAATATAGTCTACCTTTAGGCGCTCAAATATTATATTTTCGCTGATATCAGTGGACAAAGACGCAGTTTCAAAAAAGTAAGTCAGCATTTCCCTTCCTAAAAATGTTTCCTTTTAATAGCAACTAAACTTATTTTTTGGGATCCTACCTACTCTGAGAACGGCGAAAAAATCGTAAAAATTTGCACAAAAACTCGTCGTTCTGAGACAAGGTTCAATCCCAAAAAATAAGTTTAGTTGCTTTTAAAAGGCAACATATTTAGGAAGGGAAATGCTGACTTACTTTTTTGAAACTGCATCTGCGTCCATGGATATCAGCGAAAATATAATATTTGAGCGCCTAAATGTAGACTATATTTTAGCACACAAGTTATGGGCCTTAAGGCAGTATTTCCGTTCTCCGTATTCTCCGTTCCTTAGGCGTCGCGATTTGCATAGAATGGGCCAAATATCAAATTATTCAAAACTATAGCTCATGTACTGTGAGATGATGACTCTTACCCAAATAATAGATGAATCAGAATTCCAAAAGTTTAAGTATGAAGGTAGAAATTTGCTCTGACATAACATCGCAAACAAACTTGGGATGCGATGAATTTTCAATGTAAATTTCTACCTTCATACGCAAACTTTCATCTATTATTCGTGTAAGAGTCATCATCTCACAGTACATGAGCTATAATTTTGAAAAATTTGCTACCTACTAAGTATTCTGTTCTGAAAAACATCGCAAATTTGACAGTTCACATTTTTGCAACGTGCTCTTAAGAGGACGTCGCAAAAATGTGAGCTGTTAAATTTACGATGTTTTTTTAGAACAGAATTTTGTGTAAATAACAAATTATTCAAAATTATAGCTCATGTACTATGAGACGATGACTCTTATGCAAATAGTAGATAGTTGAATCAGAATTCAAAAAGTTTAAATATGAAGGTACAAGTTTGCTCTGAAATAACATCGCAAATGAACTTAGAATGCTATGATTTTTCAGAGGAACTTTCTACCTCCATACTCAAACTTTTTAAATTCTGATTCATCTATTATTCTAGTAAGAGTCATCCTCTCCCAGCATATAAGTATTTTTTTGAATAATTTTTATTTGCGCAGGATTATGTTCTAAAAAAACATCGCAAATTTTGATAGTTCATATTTTTAGAACGTGCTCTTAATTTAGAATCATGTGCCATACCGGGAGTCGTGTGTTGTACGCAATCTTTCACTTTTTTTAAAAAAATTGTGACTCGAAGATTGAGTGGCTGAAAACTCCTTGGCGTATAGGAGCCGAACCAAAACAAGTAATTGTAACCAGTCACAGGCGTTGAGTTTAAAATTAGATAGTTTTCTTTTAGCAATTCTGATTGAAATGAAAATGTTCCATCGACGATAAACCGCATCTTGGCCCCTTTTCAGTGACAATTTAGTAGCTAATGACCACCTATCTCTTCTGGGCTTTAAATAATTTTTTTTGAGCCTATAAGACCGTAATTTTGAGTAATGTGTTTGATTTGCAATAAAATTAGAAATTTTCTATCGTTTTATTCTAAATTTTTTAAAAAGTTCTTCTATAACTTTATTTTGCATTTTGATTAATTTTGTCATAATTTACTTCAAATTGCAATAGATCAATGGGCGCCAAAGATTTTGAATTTAAAAAACTGAAGAAAAAAAAGACGATGATCTATTGAAATTTGTTTTCGTACGCTTTGCTGTAATTTCAACCTGGCTTAATATTTTCCGTTTGCTTTTGACGCGTTAAGTAATTTTGCCTAACATTGTTTATTTGCTTATAATGCCATAAAATTAGGAAATGGGGGACGATTTTAATTTCACACCAAAACAACAGTCACTTTTGATAACATGACACACTTTAACATTAAAAACGATAAAGTAAAGTAAAGAAAATAAAATTAAATTAAATCAACCAAAATGAAGGTCAGTGGGATAGCAAAGGATGAAAGAAATCCTTTTAGGGAAATAAAATCAAAAAGAAAACAATTTTCGGTTGTGTTACCAGGCTGCGCCAACACTTTCAATAACAAGTGTCCGCTATATGTATCAGATGGCGGATGCGCACAAAGAAGAGGAGCAAGTTCAACTACTTGGCGATGAAATGAGAGCTAACGCACAAGCACAAAACCTCAAACTTGGGTAATTATCTAAATAAATTCTAATTAAATAAAAAGGTACAAATTATTTATGCTTTGAAGGATGAGGAAATCTATTTATGTGTTAAAAAATATTTGTAAAAATATCGAAAAATGTAGAAACGACATTTTAGATGAAAAAAAAGGGCAGTTAATTTCAATAGGAACAAATACGACAATCCACTCACATTTTTTCTGAATTAACCAGCAACAACATTCGTGACTAATGCATTAGTTCGCAGTTAGTTTTTGGATGTGAATATTAAAACAAAATGGAAAAGAAATATTTTTTTAAATTTTTTTTTTAATTTGGTTATTTTTTTGGCATTGAAATTTCTCCAAAAAATTGCAGAAAACATTTTTAGCTGCTCACGATGATGAGATCGTTGGTCACATAACGTTAAGAAATCAATTAAGGCAAGAGAGTTATGGAAATGATTTTAACATATTGTTCGTGCGCTCTGGCTTTATAATTTTTTGCAACTACAAACATTTATATTTTCTTTAAAACAAATTTTGTTTATTGCGTGACTTAAATTATTTATAACAAGCCGCCCTTAAACATTCGTTCGTATTGTGTTTGTGCGATGAATCATCGAGCATATTAACTGCTTTTTGACTTATAAATGATTGAAATTGTGCAATGGTTGTGCTTTATTGAGGAGGAACATTAAAAATTTCCAAATTGAAAAAAAAACTAGACACTTGATGTTCCTTATTGATAGAAGATAAGATAATATTTGCTCGACTGTACAGTTTGTATATTAACTTTAGGAACCTTTTTTTCTTTACTTAAAAATTAAGTCTTTTATTTTTAAGGTCGTAGCCTTTCTATCGAAGAAAGTTGCTAGTACAAAAATCATAAAAAAACAAGCGAATCGATTATTATTAAAAAATCTTAAAAATGCACATATTTTAAGCACCTTCTAATTCTTTGAGAAATAATAAGTTTAGTAGAGCTAGTATAACTATTTAATTTAACCAATCATCTGCATGAACTCACATTTTTGTTGATAAAAAGTAGTGTCTTGAATACAAAGTTACAAAGTTCAAAATTATTTGAAATTACCTTACAACAGCGTTACTAACCCCGTTTTAAACGAACGTTTTTAAGAAAAGTTAAGAATAGCAGATTTCAACTCAATGAAATACATGGCCAATTTCATGGGAAGAGGGAACGCTATTGTTATTTCATTCACTATTACACTGGTTTGATTTGGTTTTATTTGGAAATTAGATCCTTTACAAAATGAGCTTAAAACTACGCTAATTATTGCAGTTCTCTTAAAGCTGAGATGCACCAGATCAAAACACTGAGGCCAATCCTCGTTCTGTTTCAAATTCCCTTTCGGGCCCGTCTAGTCATTTGCTACCTTTAATGAAGGAAAGAACATCAGCTAAATTCTACTTTAACTGCTCTTCAGGGGTCAAGTAGAATTTCCCTAAAAACCTCGTTCTCAGAGCTTTTAAAGCAGGACAAGCACATATAAAATGTCTTGCCGTTTCCGGCTCTAAGCCGCAACCTCTGCAAGTCGAATCGTTAACGATACCATCTTGCTGAGATGATATCCCAAGCTGTTATGACCTTTTCCACCAAGAAAACCCGGGTTCAATCCCGGTGAAGACAAATTCTGCATAGGATTTTACTTCAATGTCTAGCATGAAAGTAACGTTCCTAAGTGTACTCGAACTTCATAACACGGGTAGTTGAGGAATTTGGTGCCCTCAACGAACCATACACAGAAGAATGACATGAATGACGCAATCCATTTACGATGAATTCTGTGTACAAAATATCTGAGTCTAAAAGTATAACTTTAGGCGGAGATATAAAGAATTAGCACTGAAAGAAATCCTATGGTGTTGCTAGCCGGTTCGGAATTCACGTTAAGCATGTGGTCCACACTCACCAACCCGCACTAGCCCTCGTCGTGTATCACGGCTAAATACCCCTAATTAGGAAGCCTCATCCAGCAATGGATAATATGGCTACAAATATGTATATATATATGACCCGTTAAGATCCCAACCAGCTTACGTAAATCCGCTCTGCTGAGACTCAGCAGAAATTCAGTCTTTTTAGCGTCACATCCCGCCGAAAATTCCTTCGATTGTCTGCATGTCTCGAGAGTGTTCCATCTTTCCTGATGGTGCCTTTTTTTCTACTCTTCACCAAAGAGCTGATCAGCCCTGCGCTATTACCGACAACAGGTTCTGGTCCGATGGATGTAGAGCTACTACCTTCTCTCGCTAATTCATCAGCCCTTTCGTTCTCTCGTACTCCTGAGTGTCCTGGTACCCATGTCAATATAACTTCATTGTCTCTTGACAGGTTTTCCAAAGTCTCGAAGCTTCCATGAAATCTTAACTGACGACAGCGAATTGATAGACGATCCGTCTTCCGGCATTCTCTCTGAACTATCACTGATGGCAACAATTGAAGGACGGTGGCATATACACCCAGATCTCTTGACATTTCGTAATTCAAGTCTCAGACGACTCTCAGACACACCTGAACCCGTTCCTTCATCAGTTTTTGATCCATCCGTGTAAACTGCAAAATCCTCTTCCATCGGAGGCGTACCTGATAGCCATTCTGATTTTTTTTTTAATGAATCGTTTATTATCATCCCCTTAACAAATTGCGTGTGGGATACAAAATGATCTCTTGGGAAACTGCGTTTCAAATTTTCTTTCGAAGCAGAAATGCGCTTCAAATCATCTGGCATTTCGACTTCAGCGAACTCTTGTATGAGTTGAGTCAGGATGTTGGCATGCCCGAAAAGTTCGGTCTTGCGCAATCCATTTCTGGGTTCTGTACAACCTGTACACCGCCATTTCAGCTTCCTGTTTCAAAAACAGATCTAGTTGTGGCACTGACAGCAGAATCTCCATCGCCATTGTGGGCGTCGATGCCATTACTCCTGTTATGCTCAGACACGCTGACTCTATCATACACTATCCATAATAAATGGAGATGAAACACAACGTCCGCTTTTAACAACACATTCTACCCTGCGTTATCACTACGAATTTACTTGAGTTACCATTGTTTTATGCAAAGTGGTATATTTTTCCTATTAAGTGAGTGAAACTACATTTGGTGTGCACTCAAATTCTATAGCGTTTACATAATTTACAAAGTAGAAAGCCCGATGGAATGTTCCACATACAAGTTGTGTACAAGTTTGTGTACTATAAAATATTAGGATGGAATGAGCTATATTCATCGTTGTTGTACGTTGTTTTACCGATATGAACCACGTATTTAGTGCGATATCGGGTTGTGTCAAATTATGGCAAATTTATGGTGAGATGAATACAGTTGTATAAGTTACAGTATGTTAACATACTTCCTTAGTATGGGGTTCATGAATCTAGTGTATGTATAAACGAACACAACACAAAAGAAGTCAATGTTTACAACGAGCGCTTTGCGCGAGCGATAGTAGATTTGACGTCTTTTGTATTGTGTTCGTGTATGCATGACGAGAGATATGAACCTCATCACAAGGATGTGTGTTACTATATACTATATACTATATGTGTTACTATAATACGTTACCCCTAACACACGCAAGAACATTTCTATGACCGTATAAAAAATAAATCGTTCAACACGAACACACATCCCCACCATTCCCCGATCGAAGTCACACGTGATGCAAATATGCGAGTATAAAGTACACAACGAATTGTGAGAGTAGAGAGTACACAGCGCACGTATAGTACGTTATGTATGACTTCTGTGGTAATTTCAGTAAAAAACTGTATAAACCAGTTTGGTAATAAAAATGTTAATCAACGAGGGAGTTAATAACATATTACTGGTGTATATTCAGTTGCTTGTATTAGTGCGACATTAATAGTCAACCTTACTCCCTAAAAACGCATATGGTACGACGTTCATTAAGAGCACATATCTTCAGTTTTTAGGGAAGAAAGTTGACTATTAATGCACACCCAACTACACCATTAATATTTTATTACCTCCCTTGTTGATTGATAATTATATTACTAAGGACGACTTGTATGCTTCTTACAGAAATTATCACACAGTATCATTTGCTTTAAATAATATACACAACGGACTATGCGTGTGCTATACACTCTCACAATTCGTTGTGTACTTTATATTCGCATATTCGTATCATGTGTGACTTCGATCTCGCGACTAAATGCAAAATTTTTATTAAAAAAATTAGTTGTATGGCATGGTTTGAGAACAAAAAAAGCAAAGTACAATATTTCCCACATTATAAGATAAACATAAGTAACATACATGCCTGTGATTAGGTTCACATCTCTCGATGTACATTGTACATGCACGAACACAATACAAAAGAAATAAAATTGACTATCACTCGCCCAAAGCGCTCGCTGCAAACGTGACATCTTTTGTATTGTATTGTGTTCGTGTATACACATACACACACTCGATTAATGAACCTAATACCAAGCAAGTATGTTAATCTACTATTAAGGGTTTACGCATTTCATCATGAAATTCGTTATACTTTGGCAGAAGATGATGTGGCATTGAACGCATGAAAAACTAACGCAATGGATTTTTCCGCATATGGGAAATTCGACCGAAAGAAAAGCATTTTTTTGTGGTTGTTTGTGTGCTCAAAACTTAGAAAAAAAACTTAGAGAAAATCAGCGCAAATTTTCAACCAAATTCGCCGAAAAAAAAATCAAATTAACGACAAAATTAAACAAAAGATTATCGGCAATTTTTGTTTATTGTTATCTCTAATTTGATTGTATCGGTGAAATTCGGTTTTCGCTGATTTTCCCTAAGTCTTTTTTTCTTAAGGCCCATAACTTGTTTGCTAAAATAAAGTCTACATTTAGGCGCTCAAATAATATACTTTCGCTGATATCCGTGGACAAATACGCAGTTTCAAAAAAGTAAGTCAGCATTTCCCTTACCAAATATGTTGTCTTTTAATAGCAACTAAACTTATTTTTCGGGATCCAACCTACTTTGAGAACGGTAAAAAAAATCGTTAAATTTGCACGAAAACTCGTCCTTCTGAGACTAGGTTCAATCCCAAAAAATAGGTTTAGTTGCTCTTAAAAGACAACATATGTGGGAAGGGAAATGCTGACTTACTTTTTTGAAACTGCATCTTTGTCCATGGATATCAGCGAAAGTATATTATTTGAGCGCTTAAATGTAGACTATATTTTAGCACACTAGTTATGGGCCTTAAGACGGTAGAAAAGTAAAAATAGAAATTTCGGATGCTCTCTTAAAATGAATGTCAAAACGTACTCTTGGCAATATTTTTGTTGCGGGAAACACATCTTTCGTAGTGTGGGAAATTTTGAATTCAAACATGAGAATTGTTTGATTCGCACAATACAATCGTAGGGTTTGTGCATATAGGAAAATTCCCATGAGCCATGTTTTAATGTGGATTGCGTAGCAAGAATCCCTTGTATCGTAATACTATCAGGAACTCTGTTATTATTCAACATACTGATCAACATACTTACCACTGATAATTACAATTACATTTGCTATGAAGCTCTACTTTTTAACTTTGTATACGACATGAGATCTAGTATAATAAGTTGCTTTAAGACTTATCAACTGCAAGCGTTTGGCAACGTAATGCTATACATTCAGTTTTACAAATTTGTCTATTCGACAAACAATTTTTTAATGGTTCAAATCATTCATCAGTTTCATTACGTATCATCGTAGATACATTTTCAGAGATCGATGATTTCTGTTGTCGTTTATGCTTGCTTTTATTTTCAATTTTTCTGTTTTTTTTTTTTTTTGTTTTTTGGTTGGCTTAATTTTATGATTTAAATTTCGATTACAAAAGCCGAGCTGAGTATTTTTATACGATTGATCTGACTAAGTCGAGTCAAGTCTAGAACTTTACGTGCTAATGGGTCGAAGGAGACATCCATAAAAATATATCGAGTAATTTGTTTTACGTAAACGATGTCGCCATCTAAGAAATGATGACGAATTTGGTCATAACGCAATTTTTTAGACAAAAATTACATTGAAAGTGTTTTCTAAAAATCGACTCATCGTGTCATGACATCATTTTTCGTCATGCTACATTTTAATAACTGACGAGCCAAGCGAAGGGGAGAAGACTCCTAAATACCGTGTTACAGGTAAAAACTTTTCGTAATTATTTTCCAATGAGTGCCTCTTTGTCTTCGAGAATTTCACGAAGGTTCTAGTAGATAACTGAAATATTTGATAAAAATGGAACAATTTTTACCTAATCTTAAACTCGGCATTTCTATGCATCTGATGTTGGTAAGGATTGGAGTGGGTCGACCCACACCTGACCCATATTTTGAACGGGTCGACACACACCTGACCCACAGTTGCAGAAATCGTTTTTCTGTGCGTTCTAAAACTGTTGGTCAGGTGAAGGTTCACCGGATAAAACTGTGGGCCAGGTGTGGGTCGACCCGATAAAACTGTGGGTCAGGTGTGGGTCGACCCACTCCGATTCTTAGATATTAGGAAAATATTTAGAAATCTGAAGTCAATAAATTGTCTACCCTTTTCCGCATGGCTCCTTGAAGTACGTATGAGCGTACGAAGCTCACCCTACCCAATACCCAATCAGCTCTTGTATGTCAGTCGTCTTTTCTAACCACAAGCCATCTCGTTGAACACAATAGGTTCCTCAGCCTATAACCGGTACCGTTAGTTGCATACCGGTGAATCACCGGCTCCCGAGATACCAATATTATGATCCTCTAGTAGGAATTGCACACCTGAACTAAACAGTCTGCTTCAGAAGGACATACATCCTTAGCACTGATCGACCAGTTCGGGACTCCGTGGTGTTGCCAAACACCAACGGGCTTATTGGAAACGTCTACGCTAGAGTTGGTCAGATTAGTCCGGGAAAAATGAAACATACCGTTGCTGGAACCTATCCCTGCGGTCGAACTTTGAAGTGAGTAAAAAATAGGAAACTACAAGCGGAATTCAATGAGAACTTAAGACCACATCCGTCGCGTAGTCCACCTGACCCTATTTTAGCGCTAGTATGCTAGTGTTCAATCTTTTGCTGTCATATTTCGAAACAAATTCAGCTCACTGATGGTGTTGAACCTGTTAAGCAAAAATTCAGATGAGTGGAGTATTCTTCTTTACGCATTTCTATCTGCTGGAAAACTGATGGCAGGGCGTTTATAGATGTTCCGTGAACCATTGCATACAAACCTCTTGAAAAACGAAAAGCCCAACTTTGAAATCGAAATTTATCCTTTTATTTATTTATTTTCCCCCTACCGTAATTCCTTCCCTTTCCTTTCATCAATTCTCATTAATTTGTTAAATGTGTGCGTGATTTTTCCTTTCGTAGATGTTTTGAATTTCCACTGTTGTATTGTTTGATGAAGAATTTACATCTGGAACGTTGGTTCCGGGATATCATTTTTGAGACAAGACGTAAATTCTTGAATACAAAACTAAAATGTACTCTTGTATATAGTCCAATCGATTGAATTTTTTTTTGTTTATCCTATTTTATTTCCAATTTTCCTGATTTTTATTTTGTTGGTGCGTACACAAAAATTTGTAGCAAGAAGGTGGACTTGGTGCTACTGAGTCAATGACCAGAGCTTTAATATCAGATGAATCCATAAGGGCTGGAAATGTTATGGGACCTGTTCAGCTTGGGTATGTAGTTAATTTAGTGTTTGTTTGTATTTTTTATCAGAAAGTGTCGTAAACCATTTGATTTCAATAAATACGACCAAAAGTAAATTCAAAGAGATTTTTGGCAATAATGGTTTAACTGCAACAGGATTTTGAAAACTGATAAAAAATTTATTTTCTTTTTTAAATTCGAATTCAAAGTTTTCTGGAAAAAACACAAGAACCTGAAGATTATCTGCCATGGTCAGTAAAAAGTTCAATGTTCCAATTCAATTAAATTTCAAATGATTGTACAAATATATTTGTGTTAAATGTTGACATTTTATTCGGCAAAAGTTCATAGTTTTTCTTTTTGTTTTTATTTTCACATTTTGTGGTTTTTCATTAGCTTTTATTCTACGTATACATTTTTGATCTTTGTTTTGCTTGAGATTTTTATTTTTTTATTTGTAAATTGTGTTCCCTTCACATCGTGTAGTAGAGCCAAAATCCTGCATTGTTTTCGTGTATTTCATTTAAAAATTATAGATTTTGTTTTTCTTTTATTTTTGTTTATAAATATCGAAAAACATCGAAACAACCAACGTCCATTGTCAGTTTATATGTGCATTTTTAAAACATTTTTAATTAAAGTTATCTGAATCACTATAAATGATTATATAGAATTGTTTATATCATTCTAAAATAAGTTCCTCACCACATATCCTTCCCTTGATTTTCTGTACTTTTTTGGATTAAAAAATCCAGACGATTTTTAAATAGAATCACATCAAAATCAAAAAAAACCTCAATGAATACCGCGGTCACGGTTTTACTGATCAAAAATCGTATAACTCCTGACACCATTCCTCTGACTTTAACGCTCATAGCTCTTCGTTCGTTTTTTTCTACTTTTAAGGGATTGGAGGCGACGCGAATCGCATCGCGTGAGGTTTGTGTGAAAGCTCAACTTCGCATCGCGTCCAGTATAATGTGTTTTTAGTGTGGTATCGGCTTAAGTCAAAGTATACAAAATTTCAAAAGCCTACATCGCGCTAAATGGAGTTATTGCTCGCAATCCACTTCATTTTTTTTTTTTTTTGGTGCAGGTGATGGAATTTTTTGAATTAAAATGAAATTTCTGGAATTATCAGAATTTGAGTGGAATTTTTGGAATTTCGATGGAATTTTTGGAATTTCGATGGAATTTTTGGAATTTCCGGAATTTTGATGAAATTTTTGGAATTTCTGTTGAATTTTTGTAATTTTTGGAACTCCTGTGGAATTGCTGGAGTTTTCGGAACTTCTGAACTTCAGAAATTTTGGAATTTCGATGGAATTTTTTGAATCTCGATGGAACTTTTGGAATTTATGGAATTTCTTGGAATTTTTGGAGTTTTTTTATGGAATTGGAATTTTTGGTACAGATTTTTGACCAGTGGATAACCCCCCGATCTCACCTCATATATGTGGGTGAAGAAAGAGAAATTAAAGGAAAGAAATACAACATTCTTGGGTCTAGAACTTCGATTTTTTTTTCGAGTCTAGTTCTTTTATTAGAAGTTTAAACGAAATTCTCCCGCTCTCTTATCAGCATGCGTAACGATGCGATTCATTTGAACAAATCAAAAAGTACAGAAAAATCCATCCCAAAGACAGAATCATTTGCAGAAAATGTACGATTTCTATATTTTTGGTTTCGCAATTGTTTATACTTCATTTTAATGAGCGAACGTCAAGTTCAAGTTTTTTGTGGCCGAAAATAAAGGAGTTAAACGTTTTGAAAGTTTTCAGACTCATTAACCATCACAATGTTTTATGAAAGTCCTCAACCGAATCCTTTTTAGTAACCAAACGATATTTCATTTAGCCTCATCCTTCTAATGCCAAAGATTAAAATTATTCTTTTCTAATCGAAAAAAAAACCAAAAAAAAATACAAAATATAGTTTCGTTGCTGGTGTCATTTTACGAGAACGTTTACCGGCCTTTGAGCGGATGCTCTGGCGTGCATGCCGTGGTAATGTATTCCTTCGTCAAGCACAGATTGAATCACCGTTAGAAGATCCATCAAACGTAAGTCGAGCAACTTGTTCCGTTGGACAAATGTTGCATTGTAAATGATCGTTTTTGCAGGGAGATAAGGTCTTCAAGTCGGTGTTTATCATCTTCTTCCAAGGTGACCAATTGAAAACACGCGTTAAGAAGATTTGTGAAGGCTTCCGTGCAACTTTGTATCCATGCCCCGAAGCTCCATCCGATCGTCGCGAAATGGCAATGGGTGTAATGACTCGTATTGAGGATTTAAATACCGTTCTGGGACAAACGCAAGATCATCGTCATCGTGTCCTTGTTGCGGCGGCCAAAAATTTAAAAAATTGGTTTGTCAAGGTTCGCAAGATCAAAGCGATTTATCACACTTTGAATTTGTTCAACTTGGACGTCACGCAAAAATGTTTGATCGCTGAATGCTGGGTTCCAGTTTTAGACATTGAAACTATTCAACTGGCTCTCCGGCGAGGAACGGTTTGTTAGAAACTCTTAAAAATTTCGATTTTTTTTTATTATTTATATGATACGAATTAGGAACGTTCTGGGTCATCTGTGCCGCCGATATTGAATCGAATGCAAACTTTTGAAAATCCACCGACTTACAATCGAACCAATAAGTTCACCAAAGCGTTTCAAGTGTTGATTGATTCGTATGGCATAGCCAGCTATCGTGAAATGAATCCGGCTCCATACACTATCATCACTTTTCCATTTCTATTCTCCGTTATGTTCGGAGACTTAGGTCACGGTAGTATTATGGCTTTATTCGGATTGTGGATGATATTGAAGGAAAAGCCATTGGCAGCTAAAAAGTCAGATAATGAAATTTGGAATATCTTTTTCGGTGGACGCTACATTATTTTCCTAATGGGAGCATTTTCAATGTACACTGGCTTCATATATAATGACATCTTCTCCAAATCTCTCAATATTTTCGGTTCACGATGGAGGATCAATTACAATGCGTCGACAATCGTTGAAAATCACATATTGCAATTGGATCCAAAGGGTGCCGACTATCTACAGTCACCATATCCCTTTGGCATGGATCCGGTTTGGCAGATTGCACCATTGAATAAAATCATTTTCCAAAACGCTTATAAAATGAAAATTTCCATCATTTTCGGTGTCATTCACATGATATTTGGTGTCATGATGAGTCTGATGAACTACAGATACTTCAACGATAAAATTTCAGTTCTTACCCAATTCGTGCCACAAATAATATTCCTCATCTTCCTGTTCTTCTACATGACACTGTTGATGTTTATCAAATGGGTTCGATATTCCGCTGCGGAAACAGGGCAATTTTCTGAGGGTTGTGCGCCATCAATTCTGATCACATTCATCAACATGGTGTTGTTTAAACCTTCAGAAGCGAAGGGCGACTGTAGTCCGTACATGTTTGCTGGTCAAGCTTACATACAAAAGTTTCTGGTAGTCGTTGCTCTGCTTTGTGTACCAGTCATGCTCCTTGCGAAACCCATTCATATTATGAAAAGCAGAAAGCAGGCACAAGTGAGTAGATTATTTTTCGCTTCGCAAAGACTCGTAGATAAAATAAAATCTCTTGTAGCATCAACCAATTATGCCGGTGGAGAATGGTGACGCTGAAGGTGGTGTGAATCAGGAAAATCTCGCTCGTACTGCCGAACATGGTGGTCATGGCGAACACGAAGAGGAAGAGATGTCTGAAATCTTCATTCATCAAGGCATTCACACCATTGAATACGTACTGGGTTCAGTTTCACACACTGCTTCCTATTTGCGTTTGTGGGCTCTTTCTTTGGCTCATGCTCGTAAGTGCTACTTCAGCTACTTGTTGTCTCCAAAAACTTGATTTGCTAAAATTGTTACTTTTCATTCCGAAAATTAAGAAATCACTTTCTGCATTTCATTCATGCAACGTTTCCACTTTTTGCATAAATAATCGATTTTATTTCGTTTAATTGAACAGAACTGGCTGAGGTGTTATGGAACATGGTTTTGCAAAATGCCCTCAAACAAAAAGGCTGGATGGGTGGTGTCGCATTGTGGGCTATTTTCGCCTTCTGGGGCGTTCTCACTGTTGGCATCTTGGTTCTGATGGAAGGATTGTCAGCCTTTTTGCACACCCTACGTCTACATTGGGTAGAATTCCAAAGCAAATTCTATTCGGGTCTCGGTTACGCCTTTACACCGTTTTCGTTCGATGTCATCTTGGAGCAAGGGTCATCTGGACCAGTTGATGGCGGCGATTAAAAATGCAATTTTAGGAATTCAATGGCATGAACCATGATATTACGATTTTAAGACAATTACATGGTTGTTACATACAATCACTAAATTCTATCATAAAAATTAATTGAAGTTTTTGTAGTTTAATTTGCTGTCGTAGTTTCTCATATAAATTGAACAAACGCATTGACATTGATTGTATTTACTCAGCGTATTTAATGTTGCAAATCTAGAAACTGTAGTTTAAATAAATCTATTTATCTCTGGCACTTAAAATACAGTTTTTCAGTATGCAATTGAGGCGTATCGTTGTCAAGAAGAGAAATAGCAAAAATCGGTACAAACTCCGAATGTCGAAAATCCAATCTCTCTAACATCCAAAGAAAAATCGTCAGGAAAAATGTGTCAGGACTATGACTAAGGCGATTTGTCAGCGTTGGTTCTCGGGGTTCACTTCGTACGAATTGCAATTCGATCGAACCATCCAGTCAATGGCTAGTTCCATCGGTTTATATAAAAAACATTGAAAGAGTGAAAGAGAAGAAATTCGTTACCCAGGTGACGCTACCGATGGAATTAGCCCAATGCAAGTTAAAAGACTTCTGGACTGTACTGCGATAACCCGGTCACAGAAATATCTATTCCACTGGGGGTTTATTTCTCTATTTTCCTACCAGAACTAAGAGCTACACTAGAAAGTGCTCACTATAATATCATACAGAACAAATCCAATGCAATAATATTTATTTGCTCAGATAGCCAGGCGGCTTTAAAGGCATTATCTTCGTTTAAATCCACTTCAGCCTATCTCTAGGAACCTGTGAAGCATTCAATAAGTTGGCAGCATATAATAGAGTCGACTTATTACTAATACCGAGTCACTCAAGGAAATAAGAAAGGGAAGGCTTTAGCAAGAAACGGAGCTCTTAACTCGACCACAGGTCTTGAGACTATAATAGGGTACTCCAAACTCTACTAATCGACAAAAAATTAGACAAATTAGAGCAGAGAACACTGGATCAACATCCCTTGGTGTAGGCAAGCTAAAAATTGCATTTGAATTAACAAGAAAAACTCAAAATATCAAATCAATGTTAGCACAAGTAGACCGCAAATATTTGCTAGAGTTTTGACAGGTCATTACGATTTCAACAAGAGCCTAAAGTAACATATATTGGAGGAGGAAAAGTGCACCGGACGTCCTCCAATACAATAATAGCACAAAACATATCCAAGGAACCCGTATGCACTAGCCAAATTCAACGGCAGCATTATGAAAGGTCTTAATAACGGCGAAATCACAACTGCTATTTCCTGCTCGACATCCGTGCTGCGTTCGATACTGTTTGGTACCATGGATAAGTACCCAAACTTCTAAATGTGTAGGATTGACCCCGTTGATATGTAAAATCGTGCAGAGTTTTCTAGAAAATCGTTCTATGACTGTCAGAATTAATGGTGCCTTATCTCGCCGCCAAAGCATTGCAGCGGGGATTCGACAAGGAAGTTGCGTTTCTGACATTTTGTTCCTAGCATCCAGGTATCAACTAATCGCAGTTCGCCGACGACTCGTTATTCTATCGGACTCACGAAAATCACGTTGTTGCATCGAATCGCCAAGTTTTTCGAATGTTGGAAAATGGTAATATGTGAAGAAAAAAGTCGTTGTTCGTTGAAAATCGGCATCAATGGTACACCAATTAAAGACGTCGACGATGTGCGATACCTAGGACGAGGAGGACGAGGAAACTACGCCACTTGCCTCGAAGCACCAAAATCTCTTGCAACATTGAAACGCTGTTCTATAAAACAATCATCAGGCCCGTGCTATGTTGCGCGTCTCCCATCTGAACTAACCCATCAATAACATCCGCAGCATCAGAATAGATGTGGTAAACAGAAAAGATGGTACAGAAAGACTCGAACGTATCTAAGTAAATATTGCCTTAACTCTTGACGTGACGCAGTTACCACACCCCAAAAAAGAAGTCCACGAACTCAAAAAACGCCATGGGACAAGACGCGAACTTTTGAGTTTTTTCCCCTCCCCCTTCTCCCCCTCTAAATTATTTTTTTTAAAGGTTTTTATTAAAACTGGTCATGAAATGACCAACCATTAATTTGCATCTGGGCTCGTTTTTGTTTAAGGTTTCACAAAGTATCCGATGATAGTCTTTGCACTTGGTCTGTAGTTAAGATTTTGTTGAGTTGTTTTTGTGTAACTACTCCTGACGGTTGACGAGTTCATGCGGCTTGATGCGTTTGAGTCGTCTTGTGTTCTGTGCGAAGTCCAGTAAGCAAAGGGCTTCAGGATTTTCATGTCTGTTTTCGTGTTTTGTTGCAATCTTTTTAATGACCTCGCTGTTTCTGAGGTACCAGGGGGCGTTGTCGATGGTTCGCAGCACTTTATTTTGAAATGTTTGTATTGTCTTCATTTGACTTTTGCTCGCACATCCCCATAATTGGATGCCATACTTCCAGATAGGTTTCAGGATTTGATTGTAAATTAGCAATTTGTTGTAGATTGATGTTCTCGATTTTCGGTTTAATATCCAGTACATTTCCCTGAACCGGATGTTCAGCTCTGTTATTTTAGTATTGATGTGTTCGATCCACTTTGCTTTAGCATCGATGTTCATCCCAAGGTATTTTGCCGAGTTTTTATGTGAAATGAGATTCCCATTCATCGTCAGCCGTTTGGGATGCGGGATCATTTTTTTTGGTGAAGTTGACATGAACTGCCTTTTGGTCGTTCATTTTGATTCTCCATTTGTCTAAATTATTAAACGATTAAAAACTAGGTCGCAGCAGCTTTCCAACGAGCTCAGATTCATCAAAATCGGTTGGAAATTGGCTGAGATATCGAGGTTTGAAAGTGACATTTTTCTATGGCCAATGGATTTTTCTATTGTTCTCATCATTATGAAAACTTTTTTTCTGATCTGTCGGTTTCTATGTTCTATCTATCTATCTATGTTCTGTTAGTAATTTTCGATCTCGAGAACTAGACAGCCGATCTTCCTGGAAAAGCCGTGGCATGTGGAGAAGTGGTCAATTTTGAGGGGTTTTCACGTAGTGCTCGAAGTTTTCGAATTTTAGCTCCGGAGTGACAATAGCTAGAGAGTTGGTTTCTTCGGAAAAGTTATGGAGTTTGGTCAGAATTTTTTGTGACCTTAAGAAAATGGCTGCCAGCAGTCAAACCGGCGCCATCTCGAATTTTCCCAAGCAATAAATTAGGTTTTTATGGTTTTCGAATTTTAGCTTCGGAATGACACTACTTAGAGAGATGGTTTCTTCTAGAAAGTTATAGAGTTTGATCGTTAGAATTTTTTGGGATTTGTAACACAACAAAATTTTGTTTTATAAAAAGCGCTGTAATTTTTTTAGAAAATTAAAACTTTGAAGATTAAATTCAAACAAACGTCTACGTATTATCAGCGATATCGTCACCTCAAGCGATATCATTAATTTTGGAAGCGGACTTTCGGACTGCGTCACACTCTACCTTTTAAGAGGTTTCTGTTGTGATATACAATTACGTTCCTATTAAATTGGACTATAAATTGCCGAAAGAGCAATATTGAAAAACCCGTACGAAGCAACGGCGCTAGAAACCTCTCCAAACCTTTAAAATAAACCCACAATTTGGAACCAACCGACCGAAGCACTTGGGAAGCCCATGGACAAAAATGTTTGCCTCTTTTTTCTTCACAACACTGCACAAAAACCTCATCATTAAAGGACTATTCATGAAAAACCAAATATCATGTGGGTTCACGTAGCTTGAGTTTGGCCCACGCTAAGGACACTACAGCTCGAATCACTCAACATATTTTCACAAATTTAATTTTTGTGATTTTCTGATGTCCACGTCTTTCATTCAAATCCTTGAAGAGCGATTTCAGTTCTAATTTCGCAAAGATATAAGTGAAAAAGTTCCACAAACCTTCAAAAAACCACTTTTTCGACGGTAACTTCGAAAGTTTTCAACAGATTTGACTTTTAATAAAAAAAATGTAGAACCTCGCAAATTGTTTCTTGGAAAGTTATTCGTATAAAGTAGTCTTTATTGAAGTGAACAGAACATTGTAACCACGCCAGGTCAAGAACGTCTGTTATCAATTCTTTCGCTATACCTGCTACTACTTACCGGAAACATATTATGTGGAAAAGAAAGCTACTTACTGCTATTGTCCAATGAACGAATGCGGGTGAGGTTTCGCTAAACGACGAAACAATGAAATGTTTCCATGAGTCATAAAATAATGTTTACATTTCTGAAAATTGACTGTTCTGACTGACCTTGCAGATTCATAGGAGAAAGACGTGTGATTACGATAATTTTTTGAGGTTTTTATTTCGTTACCAACAAATAGTTTTTCGTTCGTCAATTTTTTCGGTTTATTTTTAAATAACAAAAATTCATAACAATAACATTATGGACTGTGCGACATCGTTGATAAATTGTCCTGTCTATTCCCTGCATCGAAACGAAAGTTCAATGTAAAATTGTTTCTATTAAATGTCAACAATGCACATAGAGTAAAAATCAGATCATCAAGTATCAAATGAAATTAAGCAAAGCCCATCCATTCGTCTAAATATTTGACAAAACCCTTGGCATTTCCTTTGGGATATGGCTTCAAAGTTTCGATATTCATTTCATCCAAAGTGGTTGCCAATGTTTGTGGAACACAGTAAAATAAGTAGCCATCGCTGGAAAGCTTTTGTGCCAATTCCAATTGATGATTGTCCATTAAGTTCTCATTCACCACAACGACAAGTGGTTTCCCAGCATTCAATACTTCGATACAGCTACCAGCACCCGCATGACTTATCACCAAATCTGCTGATTTCACATCCGGTAATATTGTCGGCTTTAGTGCGTACACTTCGACATCAAATTCCTTAGACAATCGTTCAATTGCTTGATCATCAATTTTTCCTTGGCCGATTTGCAAAATGATTTTCTTACATTTGAATTTGTGGAACAATTGAACAATTTCCTCCGATAATATCGTTTCTATGAGGGCATCGAATTGTGTTGTACCCACTGTCACAAATATATTTTCAAATAACATTTTTTGTGGAATGTAGAAGCTTACAACGTAGTTTTGAATTTCTTTTGTAAATAAACACCAATAAGGCACAAGGGGGCACAAGACATTTTGACATTTTCGAAATCCCAGGGAACAAAGCAGAGAAATGATTTTTTTTACCGGTGGGAAAGTTACTTTTGCAAAATAATTTTGGAATCAGAAATGGAGACATTCGATAGAAAAGGTTTAATGAGCTTTGAAATACCTAATCCATCAGCGAGACAACCCTGCTGATAAAAAGCCCGCGAAAAAATAAAATGTAGATATATTCCCGACTAAAAAATCGTGACGAAAAAGTCCCATAGACACAACTTTGTCTTCGAAAATGTCACTACTGTCACTGTCACTTTGAGTGGGAATTTTTGAAAATGAATTCTTTACTTCCGTTTTTTCTCAGTATATTATAGAGCGTAGAAGCATAGAGCATATTAGGAGCATAGAAAAGGATAATCGGAGGGAGCAGTGGGAGAATCATATTAGGAACGACTACATCAGAGAAAAGCAGGGGGTTTCGTCAGTAAAAGAGGCGGCAAGGGTTAGCCGTCTGCGCTGGTTTGGGCACGTTAAAAGGATGGGCGATAACAGGCTGCCAAAGAGGATCTTGGATGAACAGGTCCCGGGAGTTCGACCTAGGGGTAGACCAATGAGAAGGTTTATAGATTCAATCAAGTCAGACTTAGGAGTTAGGGGACTTTCACTGGACGGGCAAACCATCTCCTTGGCAGGGAATAGGAGGGCATGGAGGAGGGTGGTTCATCCATCGTCCTAAGGTACCGGTCTATAAAGTACGATGATGATGATGATGATTATTATAGAGGCTATCCTGAAAATGTAAAAAATGCAAATTACCACAAAACTATTTTGCCGAAATGGTGCCTAGTAAGTAACTACTTAAATGCATTTATAAAGATGTCATAAGTCTTTGCAGTGCCAATATTCCATGGCATGGCTTACTATGAAATTAGTTGTGATTGAAGATTTTAAAATGTAGGTATATTCATGTGTGCGCTAATTTTCTCAGCTCTTGTGCTCTAGTGGGTGAATAGCAGACCTTGGTTCGCCCTGGCTGCAGGCTTTCGTTCTTATTCGATAAAGGGAAGAGGTCTTTACAAATATGAAAATAAATAGCAGGACCGAAAATTCTTGTGGATATGGGATATCCCCAAGTTCTTAAACTTACTGTGGGTTTTAAGTCCAATTGTTTTATTGACTGTTCAGCCTGATCAGTTAAGATTAACTCGTCCTTTGTAGGCAATGTCAAAATTTCCATAAAAAAGCTTGACTGCGACTACAACAAAATTAGTTTCCAGAGTTGAATTTCCATTAAGTTTCTCTTCAATTTTACCGTAGAAAACATTTCGCTTTCATCAGATTTATATACTTAAAACAACATCGACTACAAAAAATGCAAGAATTTGTTCATTTTCGACGTCAGTTAGGGAAATGTCGTTCTTCGTACTAAATATTTTTGCAGCGCAAACTTTTTCAGACAGAGCTAATGTTAAGCGGGGACAAGACACGAGTTTTCTCAGTTCAAGCAAGAAAAGTATTTTAATGCATTCTCTGTCGGTGTGTTAGTAGAGTGTATTTTGTAGCTCTTTCGAATTGCCCTATAGTATACTAGAGCTATGCAGATGATATTGTTCTAACGTTCTCGTGTATACACGCATACTTGCGCCTAGTGTGTAATATACACTTGAACTTTAATGTTCGACTTTCTAGTCGATGACAGTAAATATATATTATCGTCTTCGCGTTTTGTTTTTGTGGTTTACTAGGACAATAATAATGTTCATATGGTACATCAAATAGTCGGTACTTCACCCCATATCAGCATATCAAGGTGCATGACTTGACTGATGATTGGCACTGGATGCCGAAATGTTGATGCTT
>CM055406.1:35549247-35591012 GCA_029228625.1 Pseudolycoriella hygida | reverse complement strand
ACCGGGACCCGAAAAAAATTATACGGAAGCCCGACCCGACCCGAACCCGACCCGATTAAAATACTCGAAACCCGAAACCCGTGAACCCGATAAAAACAATTCGGGGTCGAGGTCGGGTCGGGTTTTTCATATTTTCGTGCGACCCGCTCATCTCTTTTAAGTATATGAAATGACGTCCACATTAAATTGCACTGGAAATTGCCGAAAGGGCAAATTGAAAAACTTGTCCGAAGCAATGACGCAAAAAACCTCTCCAAATCCCTAAAAAAGCCTAAAGTTTGAGAAAAAATGAGAAAAAAATTTTTGTACACAAAAAAATTTTTTTTATACTTAGGAGAGGCCTCTAACCCACATTTACCAGGCTTGAAAAGGTAAGGTTTATCCGGTTTATGTAGAAAAAACACGCTGGGCCCTTGTAGAGATTCAGTTGTAGGGTTCTGGCTGAGCTCAACATTAAAAAAGTTTCTTCCTTTCAAACAAAAAAATGTATGAAAATCTGAAAGTTGTGTACAAAAAACCAAAAGCCACTTAAACGGCCCTAGCTCAGCGCCCCTTGGCCCGACATTGCCCAGATTCAATTCCAACAAACATTTTTTGATTACCTTTCAGGGAAAAAAAGTTTTTGAAAATCGGTTACTTGAGTTATTGTGTTGACAGACGGACGGACATTTTTTTATTGCTGATTCGTCATCCAAGGTCCGTGACCGCTGTCCCCCACCTCCCCTACTTCCAGGTCGAAATTCGACTGGTTACAAACGTCGTGGTAAACGCATGAGACCCTTTTTTCGAAGAACTTAGTTTTTCGTACGGGTTTTAAAATACTTTGAAGATCCGACGCAGTCCTCTCTTTTAGAAAATCCTTAACACCCATAATATGCGATTATATAGTGGAATGTCATTCTATGATATCTTCAGTTCAAGTAGAAAACATGTGTTGTCTCGCTAAGCTTCATCTATCCCTGTCCTTTTGTTTTTATTTACAAATTAGTTCAATAATTTATTATCTCATTGAGCATGTCAATGACAAGGTTTGTGTATATGTTCTTAGTAAACAGATACTTTAGATAGGACAAGTTCGCTGGATTTCGTGAAATTTCAGGAATCCATGCACTTGGTTTTACATCTTTGCAAAAAATTGAGTACATCAAGTACATTTTTATTGCTATTTCAGTTCTTGTCTTCGTTTCGGACGGTTTCGGACTACAATACCCCGGAAACCCAATTTCCGATAGAATTCCATAAAAGTATTAAAGTAATCAAATTGATAGAAACACCATGGAAACACAATTTCCAACATTTTTGCAAATTGCCAAATTATGATTTTAACGATTCGAGCCAAAAATATGAAAGCAAAGTAAAAACATCTTATTGAGAAATTGTCAAAAACAAATAACTATTTAATGTTAGAATTATGTTCCCAACTGCCAGCCAATCCATGCACTATGGTCAGCATATATACTTCGTTCTTACATGAGTGCAGCCATAGAGACTCTCACTAGTTAAAATTTTCTTTCAAAGTATCAAAACATTCTGAGTATACAAAACAGTGACGAGAACATCATTACATATAGCTAAAGGTATACAACACCATAAGTTTATATACCAAAAATCTTGGTTCGCAGACATTTCATTCATGATCAGTCTGTGTTGTCAGTCATTTGATTCGGTCGCAATATAGCCCGCACTATGCGTAACCACACCACAAAAAATATAATTTATATTTTACAGCGTCTTTAGAAATGTGTTTTAGTGATGGTTAAAAATTTTTAATTTCTAAAAAAAAGAAGAAATTAATTTAATGGAATAAGTAAACGAAACAATTAAAAGATTTGAAGTGCTAAAAAAATTGTTCTAATCTTCATTTCGAAACGGAAAACTTTTTTATAAGAATATCACGGCACACAACTAACTAAAAATAAGCCAATTTAAATTTGAAGTGATTTAATTTACATTTATCTGATTAAGTAAAATAGCGGCATGTGCTTGACTTATTTGTTGCATATTTGTGCTGAAAGTGATTTGAAAAAGTGTTAACAACATTTGAACGTTAATCTAAAGAATCATTTCACCTATTATTCTGGATGAAGTACTTCTTATTGCTTCATTTTATTGGTGGGTCACACTATTACGATTACAAATTAGTTTTCACAGAAGAGATGAGAAAATCACAATTTTCTCACGTCAAATGAGTAGGGAAAGTTTGTTTTCCTAACTATTTTGAAAAAGGTTATTTTCAGCAGTAAATGTGATTTCGCCAAAAAGATTCAACGAATATACTCATTAGCTACAAAATTTTTCATAACGAAGGAATTTTATCATTTTCCTTCCGGTATTTGAAGAAACCAAGTCCGGAAAGGGACGCTGGTGTCAAAAAAAGATGTATAGGCAATTTGAATGTAGTAGTTAGTACTTTACGGCGCAATGCTTTTCAATTTGATACTAGACTGCCCCCTATGTGACCTTGAACCATGAAAAAGATGGCAGCCTGGTGTCAAACATTGAAGCATATCACAGTGACGGCAATTTCGAATGCTTTACAACGCACTAAATTTAAACTTGACACCAGGCTGCCGCTGCCATCTACATATAAACAAACATAGCTGAAGAACGTAACCTGGTGTTAAGATGAAAATTGGTGCGTAGTAAAGCATTCGCTAATGCCGTCATAGTGATATGCTTCAATTTTATATACAGGGCTGCCTTCTTATTGACATTGAATCATGGCAAAGTACGCAACCTGGTGTAATATTGACAATTATTTTGCCATAGAGCGCTTGCTATTGGCTCTAACATTTCTTAACATCCATTTTTAACACCCGGTAACCCGGTCGAAATATCACTGTTCCACTTGTTGCAACTTTCTGAAGGCTGCGTACTTCGGATTCAACATCCAGTAGTTTCATGTACTAGAGGAAGGATCAATCTATCAAACCATAATTAATGGATGTTTAGTATATTTTCAGAAAAACTGTAACAAAGTATGCCATTAATTTGTGGGACAACACCTTTTAGATATAATATCGAACTTTCCAACACTCGATACATAAATCACTATTTTGATACCCAAATAGAGAAAAATTATTATAAAACTTTTACCTATTCATGAAGACATTTTCACACTAGAAATGAAAAACAGGTTTTCTTTCTTAAGATGATAAAACTTCCAAAGTAGAGTTTGAATGTGAATTTTTTTGATCCGAGCTGAGGTCGAGGTCAATAATCACTAATACGAGAATTTTCACTGTGTTTTTTCAGTTTAGCAACCTACTTGAGACGAGTAAATCATTTTACCTTTCATCCTAAGGAATGATATGGTCTCCTAAGGAATGCAAAACTAATTGATGCAATTTCTTTGCAAAAATTTAAGATTTCTGCTCTATTTTCAGTTGCGGAAAGCGAAACTTTTTGAAACCAGAAAGGCGGGGACGAAAACGGTTCCATTTTTGCAACGAAATTGCATATAACGTAGTATCCAAGACGTTGCAAGACGGGTGTTTCTGTGACATGGAATGATTTCCAAACTCTTTGAACATTTTTCGTCTAGTAAGGAAAAATGGTCTCACTACGCAACCCACCGTTTTTCTATTTGTTATGAAGCCAGCAAACAAACGAAGAAATTTTTAATTTCCTCTCCCAATTACGAAAATAACTATTTCTTTTGTTGAATAAAACATCAATTTGAAGGAAATTAGAAAATGTTTTTATCTCAATTTCCAAACGTTTGCTTACAAAACAATAAATAATCAAACAGTCACCACTAAGCCGAAAGTATGCACCTCGCAATACATTCGACGTAAAGTAAACTAGAACCAAAGATACATATTTTATGAAGATAAAGTTTTTTTTTTTATTTTCCATTTGAAAAAATATTATTTTTGTGCTTTCTCTGCTATTCTCTAAGATAACAGTTTTCACTCATTTCAACAAAAGATTCCGAGTGTAGAGTCTAATAAAACTGTGAAAACATCTTGATTTATAACATGATGCTTTCTTTCGTTTGTTACTTCGAAACCTAGTTGTTAAAAGGGAACTCTTTAAGCTTTTAAAACACACATTATTGTCACCCTCTCTAGATGAGAAGTGCGTGTGAGATTGATGAACTAATCGTTCTTTTGGGAAGAACAGAAATAATGCGATGGGAATATTGATCAATTTAAGACTCCAATTTAAAAACTAAGGTCGTATTATTGAACGAATTTGAGTGTTTTTGGGTCTTTTGTTCATAACTTTTTTACTCAAGTTATGTACAAAAGACCGATTTTCATAAATATTTTTTTTATTCGGAAGATCCATGAAAGCCCAAGACAATGTTTTGAGTTTCATCCCTTGGACTCAACTTGGGGTCTATGTGCTTTTTCTATATAAATCTAAATTCTATCCAATTTTCTTTATTCCTTTTGAGAGCTAGTCGAATAGTATTTTAAGAATTGATATTTCCATATAATCCAGTAACAAATGGAACCCTCGCAACGGGATTCGTACGGGTCCGCGAAGCATATAATGGTGTTTTAATTATTTTTAATGGAAAATAATGTTTGACTCTTACTAATTTGAATTCCATTTCTCACTACAGTTAACCTACTTGTTTGATAGAGATTCGCCTGATATTAATTACTTTACTTAACAATTAGTCACTGTTTCATTCAATTCAAAGACAAAACAATAAGCCTGCATATATCCCAGAAATTCGAGAAAAAAAAAATGGCTCAGATGTTGCTTAATTGCCCATAGTAATTTAAGTGTTTTCTTTCTACAGAGGAATATATTCTCTGCTGGTTAATTAATTATTAAAGAACGAAAATGTGTGTGGTCATGTGTAGAGTGCATTCTGATATTTCTTATTGTGGTTGATGTTAAGCAAAATTAAACAGTAAGATTTTATTGTCGCGTGGAACATTGAAACTATTAACAATTGAAGCAAGTGTTCCGGAATATATTCAATTTTCTAGTTTATTCATCATCATACATTGATTGGGTGAGTATATGCTTTTAATTACAAATGAATGAAAACATTAAAAGAAAACAATGAAAACCACAAATTTAAAAACGGAAATTATGGAAAACTGAAATTGAATCTCTGTAATTTTTTTTAAATACAAAAAACAATGTAGATATAGCGACTTTTGTTGAGCCGTTCTTTTACTCTAACGAAAATAATAATTCCGCGAATGGATGTATAGAACAAAAATGTTGTGTTCATTCATGTTAATTTCAATTTCCTTATGTAATTTCAACGTGAATTTCCATTTGTCCGTGAATATATTTTATAACATAAAATGTTTTCAGGTTTTAATAGAAAAGAAGCTCTCTAAGCAGAAACGTTCGACCAATAGAACGTGCAAAATTTCCCCTCACTTTATGTCATTTAGAGGGTGTCAGCGGGACGAATTACCCTAAAATATTATTTTCTGTATACGTGAGAGTGTGTTGGTTGTGGCGGAAAATATTTTCCCATCACTTGGGACGAAAAGTTGCTTCCCGCGGTATGGCCCTAAGGAGAGGTCTCGGACCCGTACTTGTATGGACAAAAAAGTTCGTCGCTTTCTTCTTTACAACACTGATCGAAAAACCTCATCATTAAAGAAATATTCACGAAAAACCACTAAATATCTTTCAGTGTCGCATAACGTGAGTTGGGCCCACACTAAAGACCCTACAGCCCGAAGCGCTCAGCCGGTTTTCATTAATTTGATTTAATATGAAGAGCAATATCCGTTCTAAAAGTCTTACATATGGTTCAAAATATCACGTTTTTTCGACCGTAACTTCGGAAGTTCTCTACCAATATTCCTCAAATTCATTCCCGAAGTTCTTCGAAAAGGATTCTTATGCGCTTACCACGAAGTTTGTAACCACCCCAATCTAGGGGGGATCATCGATCATGGATTTTAGATAACGAATCATCAATAAAAAAAAATGTCCGTACGTCTTTCACCGCAATAACTTGAGTAAAACTTGGCCGATTTTCAAAAACTTTTTTTCCTTTAAAATGTAATTGAAAAATCTTTTACGGAATAGAATCTAGGCTCTTTCGGCCCAAGGGTCGCCGAGCTAGGGCCGTTGAAGTGGTTTTTGTTCTTTTGTACGTCACTCTAGTAAATCTTTCCCGATTTCCTTAATTTTTTTTGTTTGAAAGATTTGGGCATGCCTGACATTTTATGGAAGAAAGTTTTTTGATTTTGAGCTGTTGGATACAGCCAGGACCATAAAACTGAATCTCTACTAGGGCCCAACGTGTTATCGCAGTTGCGGTCGATAAGAAACTTTTCCCTTTATATCTCAGCGAAATTAGAACGGAAATCGCTCTTCAAGGTTTGGAATAAATGATGTGAACATTAGAAATTCACGAAAATATATTGAATTGTTCAGGCTGTACTGTCCTTACTGTGGGCCAAACTCACGCTACGCGACCCTACCCGATATTTCGTGAATGTTCTTTTAATGATCAGGTTTTTTGTGTAGTGTTGTAGAGAAAACAGGAGCGAACTTTTTTGTCCATTGAAGTATGGGTCTTTCCTAAGTGCTCTAAGTCTTTTCTAAATTCTGGGCTTATTTTAAGGGTTTGGAGTCCAACTTAATGTGGACATATTTGCACATACTTAAGAGTTAAAGCAATATTTACTTAGATACGTTCGAGTCTTTTTGTATTATCTATTCTGTTTGCCACATCTATTCCGCTGAGTACGGGTCCCTTTCAGGAAAAAAATGTTTTGTAAATCGGATAAGATTTACCCAATTTATGTGGAAAAAACACGTTAGGCCCTTGTAAAGACTCAGTTTCATGGTCCCGGCTGAGTCCAAGGGCTCAAAATCAAAAAATTTTCTTTCATAAAATGTTAAACACAAAAATATTTTTGAAAATCGGAAAAGATTTACTCGAGTTATGTACAAAAGACCCAAAACCACTTTTGCAGGGGGAAAAAATTTGAAAATCGGCCAACATTTACTCTAGAGATGAGCGGGTCGACCATTTTTCGAAACCCGACCCGGAACGAAACCGACCCGATAAAATATTTCGAAACCGGAAACCCGAATTGTTTCAAAACACGACCCAGACCGAACCCGACCCGACTAAAATTTTCGAAACCCGAACTGTTTCAAAACCCGACCCGGACCGAACCAGACACCCAAGTTTTTCGAAACTCACAACCCAAATTACTTCGAAACGAAAATTATTTCAAGGCCCGACGTCTGCATTCTTCACGGACCTTAGACTAAAACAAAATTCGTGTAATGTAAGATGGTAAAATTTAGACGAGTTTTGTAAAATATAAAAAGTCAATAAAGGAGCGGGACCCGAATAAAATGATACAACAACCCGACCCGGACCCGACCCGATTAAAATTTCCGAAACCCGAAACCCATGAACCCGAAAAAAAAATTCGGGTTCGGCTTCGGGTCGGGTTTTTCGAAGTTTCGGGCAACCCGCTCATCTCTAATTTACTCAAGTTATTGTGTTTGCGGATTCGGCACCTAGGGTACATACATGATCGATACTCCCCCCTCAAATCAACTGGTTTCAAATGTAGTGGTAAACGCATAGACCTCGTGCTTCGTACGGGTCCAAAAAACAGGGGACTATTTTTACCCATAGAACTGCAAATTTCAGAGATTGCCAAGTCGAATTTTTGGAAGCAATTAAATATTTGTGAATTTCCACAAATTTGTATTCCACATGAAAAAAAAATCTAATTATCTTTCTCTCGCGACTTACGCCACATGGGAAAAAAGTGTCGACTCTATTATTCTAACATTTGGAATAGACCGACTTTTGATTCCAATAGACTCATTTGTCGACTGCATCACAGCAGAGGGGCTCCACTAAAAATAATTTAGAAGGATTTTTACTGTATAAGCTTACAGGAAATTCTGAAGAGGGGTGCTGGAAGGAGCTGATTAGATATGTTGATAAAATAATGAAATGCACTAATGTAAAAACGACTTAGAGCGGATGCGAATAGCGGAAAAATCATGATGACTCTCCGAAGTTCAACAATATTTTTTGTCACCTTACGGAATGAATGTCTGACTATCCTAAAGTCTCATTAATGAACCACTTCTCTAACCTCTATGTTATATATTTTACCGCAAACAAAAATTCTTTCTATAATTTCATTATGGTTGCAATATTGATTGTAAACATTTTTTGACAACAGTAACGAGACGACCAAATCCACTCACAATACAAAATAATTCCAACAAAGTGTTAATTTTTTTAAAAGGTAAATAGAAAAGTAATAATTTTGTAACGATACTGTTGTTAAGTCGAGGACACTCATATGCCATTAATGTAACATAATTTAATAAATAAACAGTAATGATTCAACTCCAGTATTGTCGCTTAATTATAGATAAATATTGATCGACGTCTTTTGCGCTGTAAATTATACTCTCGTTGTTACATTTAACCATTCCGCGTAAATAACAAGTTATTTTTGCTATAATTATTTCAAAATTATTTTTGTCATTACTATCATAATTAGTGCCTTGAATATTGCGCTCTTTTTTGAACTTATGTCGAATTGACTGAATTTCATTTTTCCATCGGTAAACTGTAATAATTTTACATTCAAAATATTTACCTTCCACATTATTTTTCTTTACTACATAATGTTAGTTATCATCGTGATGTGTAACAAATGATTTTCAAATACATTCCCTCCTCCAACATGCAGGACATGCTCCGACAAATTAATCAAACTTTATACAAAATTGTACAGGAGCTAAATTTAGACGTTGGCTAACAGATTTATTATTATGCAGCAAACACACTATCAATATAATTGTCGTATTCAGCAATTTCGTGACAGAAGAACGATTTTTCGTTCAAACTCAAATATTGATTTCACATCTCAAATAATTGTTCATACATTTTCTAATATTTTTTCATTTTTACATTTTCTATGATCGAAATCGCCAATTGTCAACACAGAATCAGAAATTTTTCTAATTCTCCAAAATCAACTTTGACAATTGCTGATTTCATAAAAATCACGAAACAAAAATACAACGAAATAGTCGAGATTCGCTACACATAGATGTTAGTGTGTTTCCTGCTTATGGATATCAAAAACGAGTCATAACTTTAGAATTGCTTTTCTCAACGAGCATACAAAGACGGATAAAAAAAAACATTAACTTCACTGTAACGAATAACAATCAGTAGAATTTACTAGCAATTTGTTTATTTTTCTTAAGTATAATGTGATACATCATGCCAACAGGAGTCATGACAGTTATTTTTATAATGTTTTTGGCACGAGGAAAAAAAATCGAAACAAAAGTGAGGTACAAGCACGAAAAATTGCGTTGGAATTTGTGGAGTTGCTATTCCGGAAAAACTGGAACAGAACTTTCGAATTTCTTCGAAAGTTAAGAAGCATTTTTTTACTCTTGAAATGCAAAGATCTCATTAGCAGTGTTATTGCCACTGGAAACTCTCTGGGTAGAATCTTTCGTTAGCCGATGAGTAGTCAAAATAAATGAGTAAGCCAACAACTTCCTTGTATGAAATCCATTTATTGTTATACAAGTTGGTCGTATGAGACTACAAATTTCTAAATTTCGACAAGTTAGTATATATTAAAATTATGCTAAACAAACTTACTACTTGTGTTCAACTACAAATAGGCAACTAAAGGCTTCTCAATTGATTTTATTTCGGTAAACGAAAATAAATGAATTATAAATTAATTTGCATAAGTTTGCGTTTGTGAGGGAAACTATCGAAAAGCTGAATTTTTCTATCTGACACTTGCTTTACCATGAAGTTTGTCAGATTTATTTAACGAGTTAGAAGATCAGGATTAAGTGGCACAGATGTCACTGCTGGCAGTAACAAGCAGAGATGTAGCAATTATCCTTCTTTTGACCTTCTAATTACTGAACGTTGAAAGTGCTATTTTCGCACCTAACAATACAAATAATAATTACGATCACTTGAAAATTTTTGAAGAGCACACTCTGCATCAATTTTACATCACTCGCTGCAGAGGTATTCAAATTTCAAATTCTCAACTTTGCGTTTTTGTTA
Source organism: Pseudolycoriella hygida (assembly GCA_029228625.1). Lineage (NCBI taxonomy): Eukaryota > Metazoa > Arthropoda > Insecta > Diptera > Sciaridae > Pseudolycoriella > Pseudolycoriella hygida. Next base: position 35,580,979 of record CM055406.1, on the reverse strand, counting down.
AGTTTGATTTTGATGATTTTTGGTTCCACGTTTTCAAGTCGTTCCGCTAAAACAGGTGCATGAGAGAAAAAACTGTTTCTTTTGATAAAGAAAATTGGCCAACATCCAGACATGATCATAACTTTTCTTTTTAATCAACTGTCGACAATTCGAAAATGCCTTGTTTCAATTAAAATTGAAAGTCCAATACAAACAAAATATAAATCTTTTCACACTTGACATAAAAAAATAACGATCTTTTATGCGTAATTATCATAAATAACTGAAATACATCAGCATTTTAGTGTTGTAATTTGATAATTAGAGATTTATGTCTTCCTAGAGTTTTTTGTAGATTATTTTCGCATTATATTTAATTGAAGTCGACATTTTCTTGCCAATCCTGCAAGACTTACCACGTGGCTTTTTTTATCGAAAGTTATATTTAATGTCATCGACGCTGCGGCTGCGGCGGTCTTTCATACACAAGGCTCTGCTCCTTAAACCTTTCTGACTTCTGAGATTACCATTCCTGCCGCTAGTCGACCCTCATTCTGACGTTGGTTTTCCACTCTACAACAAGCTTTTTTACAGAAGCTTTTCTTAAAAATATCCAATAAAAACCACAATTTTTGTTCCTTTCTTGATTGGATATTACAGGGTGCTCATGAGGTATGATTTAAAACTTCTGTTTTTTCAATGAGTTTGTAAGTTGTAAAGTTTTTCGTAAGAATGTGCAAAATTAGTGTAAATATATGAAGCTTCATGTAAGGGGCCGTTCACAAAGTACGTAACGTTAACAATGAACTTCCTAATCGAAAAGTAAAAAAAAAAAGTTGTCATCCTGTTTCAAAACTAAACCTTTCGTTCTGGACGTAAACTAAAAAAAAAATGGTTATCGCCATGTCCTCTTAGCGTGACGTCACGACCGGGAGGGGGGGGGGGTATGAGGCTGGCGTGACACTAGCGTGACAGGGGGGGGGTACGAAAAAAGCCAAAAAAAGCGTGACATCCTTTATGAACGGTCCCTTATGAACATCGTGGCTTGTAACGTAATTGACTATTTTATTAATAAATCACCTTTCGTATTACGCTGACTTTGAGTTTAATTTTGTTGACTCCACTCGTAGTTTGCACATGAAATCTTAAAAATTGTAATATGCTCTTTACCGATACAGAGTAAAATTTTTGATTAATTTTTTCCACAATTTTTTATTATTAATTGATATGGTTCAACTCAAGCTATTTAGCCAGAAAATAATAACAATTATAATCTGCAGCCGAGTATGTGTTTGACAAAATGAACTGCTAAATGATTAAGCATTTTGAAGTAATGTGCGTCATTTCAACTCGATAGAAATTAATAAATTTGTTTAACAAATATTGCTATGATGTTAAATTATTAGTCGAGACTAAAAGAGTCGTGGATCAGAGTTTTATTTATTTGGTGAAACAATTACCGTCGATTAGTATCGGAAACTGATTCGTTTAAAGGTTAAATTGATCATCTAATTAATCTTAATTTCCTAAAGCATTCTAGCTTTTCGGTTCGGAGATTTCCACAAGTGAAGGTAGAAAGCGTGAACGTTAATAGTACATTACGTTGTTTCTTGTAAAGTTGTTTTAACAAGTGGGTGGCTTGGCGAGCCGAAGGCTATGATCCGACTCATCATCATCACCACAAATTGTTGCAAAACGAAAAACCACCTCGAAGGTAGTCAGTAATGCATGGATTACCACCGCCACGCTCCTCCTCCCTCTCACCAGAGTGCGGTGTGGTTTGGGAACAGCTCCTTTTCCTCCTCCATCTCCCTACAGCATAACGTGGCTTGTGAACAGTTCCTTGTCCCAGTTACAATTCGTGTTCCAGTCCAGGTTTATGGCAGTTTTTCGGATGAAAACAATAAAAAATTTGAAAAACAGACTGCTTACTTCAGACCGTTTGAACAGCTTTACACTAAAATCCGCCATACCGATTTTTTCAGATTTCACAAGATGACGTTGCAACGTGTAAGCAGAGTTGTATATCCGAACTTTACATGATGAGAGGAAATGCTTGTAACTTGTGAAACCCGCATTTTTTTAAACACTTTGGAAAAGTTGTTACCTAAAACACTCTTCGAATACAATCTCCTTCATTCGAAGCAATCTTCTTCAGAATGAATGCTAATTTTATTATCGCCATTTCCTTTAATAAAATAAATGAAAAGTGCTATAACTCTGTCAAATTCTTATTGAATTAATTGCCTAAAAAATTAGTGAGACCTACACTGTTCTGCATTTCATCCAGCTTCGGAAGGCGTTTATGAAAAAATGTGAAAGCATAATATTTTTGGTGTAACAATGACTTTCATAGCCGAGCATTAGGTAATACTGTTAGTTAGGGTTGCCGCGTCTCTTGACTACAAGAAGATGCACATCTACAAATGGGTTACAAAATTTGTGTATTTTAGTGGTTGAGATTTCTCTTATGAGCATAAACAATTTTTTTTTAATAAAACGACGAGGATTAAGAACACTTTGATTATCAAAAGTCTTTGGTAAAGAATTTTTGTTTTTACATTTGCATACAATTTGCATTAGGAAGGGACGGGATCCAGCAGTGACGCTTAGTGCGCTTGGAAAAATCTTCCCAAATCCACACCTTTAGTGCGCCAACGACGAAATGTCAAAGTATATAGTGATTTTCATGCTGCGACCGCGTCGGATGAATTTCACATCATTTACAAAGAAAGATTTGTTAATAAATATGTGAAAAACCAAAAAAGTGTTACATGTATTTGGTATATTGATCTTTGGTTTATCAAATGAGCCACTTTTTTTAAATTTGCATACTTTTTCTCTAGTAATAGGCTAGTCAAAATTAGCAAAATTTGTATGGTAGACCTTGCAAAAATTAGTACAAAAGGAAATAAAACGGGATTCGATAGGGCTGAGGGGTGTCTAGCATAGCCCGAAAGTCTTACAAAATCCCACTGTTAGGTTTAGAGAAAATCGCGAAAAACCCAAAAAATTGAGGTTTTGTGCAAGCTTTCTGTTACTGTTAAAGGAAAACCTAAGTTTTCCTCATACAACCTCAGAATGACCTCCCGGCTCGGAAGCCGCTAAGGGGGTCTAAGTTTAATCACTGACGTGAGTAATTCAGTTAAGTTTGCTGTAAAGCGTCTCTCCCAGGTATTTCACCTGTGGAGCTAGTTCCATGGCATTGTTGAAAACCCTGATTAGAATATTCAGATCATCCGAAAATCTCACCCTGTGGGCAACTTTTAGCTTTCAGAAAATTTCTGAAAATTCCCGAAATTCAACTTAAGAACAAAGTTCCCGAAAATAGACTCTGCGAACAACATTAGTGTCGAGTACAGCAATGGTGTGGGAACTCTTTGTATCCTGATGCGCTCCTGGTGATCACCCCACCACCCTCACACAACAAAGAACCACTTTGTCTTTCATAGCAACCCAATATGATTGATAGATTTCGCACAAAGTGTAAATTTTTTACTAAAAAGCGCTGGTGGCGCCACCATGGCCTACTTCGAAATTTTTTTCGGTCGCCCCATCACTCACAAGAGCACAAGAAACGATTTTGTTAATCAAATAATTGACTTAAAACGATTTTTTCGAACAAAAACATTGATTATTTTTCATACTGATTTGGTTCTCGTAGACGTTTTTCAGAGTGTAATGAAATTTTCGACATTAGAGGGAAATTTTTCGTCGAGTTGGAAAAGGAAAATTATGTTAATATGAAATGTTTAGAATACTCCAAAGATGTTTTTGAGACTTTTGGATTCCAAATTCGGAGCAAGGTTTCTTCGATATACCGGTATAAATTCGAAAAAAGTTTTCGCGGAGGTCATTTTTTCGATGAAATTTTGAATTTGAAAAATCCTATCTCAGCCAAAAAATTATTAAAATTGGTGAGGTAAAGTGTTTTAGAAACTTTGAACTATTTAAAGTTTGGAAAAAATAGTCATCGGAAAATTTTTTGGAAAACTTAGATTTTCCTTTAACAGTTACAGAAAGCTTGCACAAAACCTCAATTATTTGGGCTTTTCGCGATTTTCTCAAAACCCTACCGTGGGATTTTTTGGGACTTTCGGGTTATGGTAGACATCCCTTAGCCCTATCGAATCCCGTTTTATTTCTTTTTGTCCTAATATTTGCAAGGTTGAAAGCAAATTTGACCAGCCTATAAAAGGATATGCCAATTCTGGCGTAAATTCTGAGAGTTGTTCCAGCCGGTAGAAAGCTCATAATTTCTTCAACAGGAGCTTTCGGCTTAGTATGCAAGCTTTTTGCCCTCATTGATATTCAGGAAGTGCACGGTAAAAAAGTTTGAATGTCTTTTCCGGCTAGTGCATTTTTCTACAAAAGTGAAAATTACAAAAAAAGATCCGGCCGATGATTTTTTTAAAATTTTTTTTAAAAGGCAGGTTCCAGAATATCAACGAAGATGAAAAGTTTTCGAGTCTCGATTGCCGAGACCGTACATTGAAAAAGCTCTAAGCTCTCTACAGGCTAGTTTCTTTTTACGAAACGCTCTATTTTTCGAGAAAAATGCTCCAACTGGTCGCGGTATTGTAACTTTCTGAATGGGTGATTCTAAAATATCAACGAGTACGAAAAGTTTCCATGCAAAAACGAAGCCGGTCGTAGAAAAATTTATAAGTTTTCTACCGGCTTGAACAGGACTTTGAAAAATCATTAGTTTGACAGATTAAGTATCGGACTATGAAAATCACTACCCTTTGACATTAGCCTATGACGCGACGAAATAGGCTTTTCAAGTTATTAATGATTTCAAAGACTACAACATTGATAAAATGGAGAGCCTAACAGATTGAAAATGAAGTTTTGTAATCTTAATTTTCTCTAATTAAATGTTTGTAATATGGATGAGAGGGAAGGGAAGATATTCTTCCAATCTTATAGCCGATCTTTGAACAAAATTTAATGCAATCTGTGGTCGAAATTTATTCAACAAAAATTCCAGAATTCTAATATCCCTATCAAATCCGAAAAACAATAAGTCGCTATATTTTGCGATACTTTTATTCCTCAAATCATAATATCAGAATGAGAGAAGCTTCTAAATATAACAAGACAAACAACAGCAAAATATCGAACTATCGAGAGGAAAAACAAAATAAAATCAACAGAAAATTCGTTGACATGACCAGATTTTATCGCTTTTCGATATGAGATATAATTTCATGACTTCTTATTGAAAGTCTTATTAGCTTTTTTATAAAAATATTGTATACAAAAAAATATTAGATACATTGTTGTAGCAAACATACTTAAAAGTACTTTAGATAAATTGTTGCGTACAGAGTGAGTCTCAGATCATCTGCAAAATGTTGAACTTTTAAATAGACGAGTAAACCACGTTTTTTTCACTCGGTTATACGAAAAACAGGTAGTTGGAAGTTGGAATACAAATTGCCGGGGCTCTGACTGTTGCTAACATAAAAGGTGGTGAAAATGTCCATGACGTCATCTGTAAACGGCACTCTTTCTGTATTCTGTTTCGTAGGCTAATTCAAATGAAAATATAATTTCTCATGATTTAAGCCCTCGCCTTCTGTCGTTTCGTTCTCTAACCTTCTCATCCACAAATACTTCCAACAAACGAATCTCCCGGATTATTTCACATGCAGTTGCTTTACTTTTTTTTTCAATTCCATTGAAAATGATTGTAATTAACTCCTTTTTCATTTTGACAATTAGATGACTCATTTTGCGTTTGCTTATCTCGGGTTAAGGAGCTTACATCAAACGATTGCGTCTACTGACCCGACAATTAATTTATTTTGTTAATTTATTACATTGACTTAAATTGACAACTCAATTTATATTTTACGTCTTTAATAGAATTTGTCACAGTGGCAGTGATAGTTTTCACATGTCTTCATATAAATCTTTTTATTATTTTTAGAAATGAAGCATATGTAAATGTTTTGGTTTTTTTTTAAAGAGAACTATGATTAAAATCATAGCAACTCTTTTTTTTACCATGTCGGCTTTTTAGTAGACAATAAAATTATTATCAATCAATATGCCACGCGAACCCATACGTTTTCAGAAACGATGAAAAGAATATCGGGAATGAAAATTTACTAGAGCGTTGCTGTTTTCAGCTGCAAAAGTTCTAAAAATTGCCGCAAAACGCAATACTGAAAAACTCAAACGAAAAAATGTTCAAAAAATATAACAAGGAACCCGTACGTATCAGAATAAATGTGGCAAATAGAGTTGATGTTCCGAAAAGACTCTAACGCATTTAAATTGTAATGAAAATTGCTGAAAAGGCAATATTGAAAAACCCGTCCAAAGCAACACGTCCTAATATTGTCCATACGAGCCAAAGGCGAGTTGGACAATATTTAGGACGTATGCTGAAAAAATCAAGTATAAATATATAATATATAAATAAATATAAAATAAATATATAAATAAATATATATATAATATATAAATACATAAATTCTAAGTGAAAAAGCTCCACAAACCTTCAAAAAACCACGTTTTTGACCACTTTTTCGACCGTAACTACGAAAGTTTGCGACCGATTTTGCCGAAATTCAATGCCGTAATCAATTTTCTGATTATCTTTCAGAAAAAAAAGTTTTTGAAAATCGGATAAAATTTATCCGATTTATGTAGAAAAAACACGTTGGGCCCTAGTAGAGATTCAATTTTAGGGCCCTAGTAGAGATTCAGTTTTGGGGCCCTGGCTGGGACCAAAAGCTCAAAATTCAAAGAGTTTCCTCCACAAAATGTCCGGCATGCCCAGGCCTTTCAAACAAAAAAAAAATTATGAAATTCGGAATAGATTTACTCGAATTATGTTCAAAACACCAAAAACCACTTAAACGGCCCTAGCTCATTGGCCCTTGGACCGACAGTGCCCAGATTCAATCCCAAAAAAGGTTTCTCAATTACCTTCCAGGGAAAAAAAGTTTTTGAATATCGGTTGAGTTTTACTCAAGTTATCGCGGTGACGGACGGACGGACATTTTTTTTATTCGTCACCATTATCGATGCTCCCCCCTACTCCCGGGTCGAAATTGGGGTGATTACAAACGTCGTGGTAAACGCATAAGACCTCTTTTCGAAGAACTACGTTTTTCGTACGGGTCTAAACATTTTCCGATATTAAATTCCGTTCAACACCTGTACGGCAACGACTGATCCATTAAACCCCTGTGCGTTGTCGAGAAAAATTACTGGTAAAAATCATAATAAGCAGAGACGTTGTCTGCAAAAATTTTCCAAAATTTCTAAAAAATTTCCAAAATTTCTAAAAAAAAATTCTAAAATTTCCAAAATATTTCCAAAGAATAGGCCCTGGCTCGGTTACCTCTTAAATTTAGAGGAATGATGTTCAAAAAACACGTAGGGACTTAGCAGAGACTCCTTTTTAGTGCCCTAGCAAAGTCCAAGGGTCCAATTTAAAAAATTTTCTTTCTTTGTTTGGCTAATAAATATAATTATGAAAATCGGAAAAGAACAAAAACCACTTAAACGGGAATAGCTCGGCAGCCCTTGGGTCGACAGCGCCCAGATTCAATGGAAGATTTTTCGATTACCTTTCAGAAAAAAAAAGTTTTTGAAAATCGATTGAGTTTCACTCGAATTATCGTGTTGACGGACAGATGGTCGGACAGACAGACAAAATTTTTTTTGCAGATTCGGCATCTAAGGACCATGATCGATGTTCCCACTCTACTCTTCCTCTCAAATCATTCTTTGTAAGGGTATAACCTATTCAAGAAAATCGGGAAGAATATAGATTTATATAGAAAAAACCCACTTATGTGGACCTATCTCGGCGGCTCTTGGCTTCAAAACTCCATCTGCAAACCCAAAATCACGTTATGCCCTATCTCAAAATGATGAGCAACTCTTTGTTGAAACATATCGAAACTCATTTTATTACAATAACGAGACATGCTTGCAATATTTGTTAGAAGAGAATTACCCGTTCATTTTTAACACAAAAAATATGGGTTAGTTGGTAAATAGTTTTTTTTTCTTAGAAGCACCCTGCCGTTATCCAAACGAATAGACGCTTCGATACTCTGCATTGGTGAAACTTAGTATTAGACAAACAAAACGGATGGCAGGGATTATATGAAATCAGAATGGGTATTGTTGTACGAAATTTAAAGTGATTTGACATACAATAACATATCATGCAAAGGTCTTATATTAGGAAAGGTTACTGTACAATGGTGTCAAATTTTCTATTGTTATTTTCAATGAACTCTATAAAAAAACTGTAGGGATTCAAAATAGACACAGAGAGGCTTTTTTTTATCATTTTGCTAGTTACTCTTTTCCGATTTTCAATATAATAATAGGAATCATGAAATCAATACATTTGGCGAATTTCTTTTCAATCAGTTTCAGTTATTGTTTCATGACTTAGTAATGTAAAGAAATACCTTATGTGTACGAGAGACACGTACCATTGGAAAGCAGTGGGATATTAAATAAGTTGGTCATTGGTCAAAGTAACATTCAGGTGCAAACATCAGGTAAAAAAACCATTCAAAGATTTCGTTGAGGCGATAAAATGTTAGCGGTACGTTACATATGAAACTATAAATTCAAAATCGAATTACTTTTCAATATATTTGCACTGAAAAAAAAAGCTGGAAAGGAATTCACCGGACGAAGATATCACTTAACGAAATTTGATACAAGACGCGGGTAGTTTTTATGTGCCTGTTCTGTTCATAAAAGCATTTGAAACATAGTTCATGCTCACCACATTCGATTTTTTATACTTTAGAAGCCGCAAACATTTATTTTTGCTCTACAGGACATTGCATATATAGTTTCACACTGACGTTTTTGCAAAATATACGCTTCCGCTACCACAGTTCGCATAGGACCTGAAGAAAACAACTCACCGATAAATTGTAGAGTGACCTTCATTCTAATACAGTTTTATTGAAATAAGTGTGTGTAAGTGTGTAAGCTAAGATGATGACAAATATGAAATCCTTAAACAGTTTCTAATTGCACAAAAAAACATCGTAAATTTGGTGTACGTGAGAAGTTATCTTGTTTTCCTTAGTAATCTAATTAGATGAGAATTAGCTCCATTTAGACGCACTTAGCGATATTTGGAAGCTAAATCTATTCAGTTTCTACTAGGTAAAAGTTTGAGTAAATTTGCATCCATCATTTAATTTTCATATTTTGTAGTTTAATTTGCACAAGAAGTCGATAATAAAGTGTTTATAGAATAATCAAATCACGTGTTTCTGTGGCTTTGTCGTCGAATATAGTAACGCAAAGTGCAAGGTTGACGTAGAAGAAAGACAACCTGACAGAAACAAGTTAAAATTAATTGGTGATAGCAATAAAGACCGTCGACAAATTTTATTAAAATTAAGTCCTGTTTCATACAAATGCATTCTTCTCGCGTCCTTTTGTATTGTGTTTTTCTTTTTTAACAAACTGTACTCGCCTAATAAACAATTTCAAGAAGTTTTTATGAGATTCAGCAGCATAAAGTCGCTTTTCTGTGTTGCTTGAAAGCTTCACTGATCACTTGTCTCGTTACCAGCGGTTTTTTGTACATATTCATTGTATAAATATTGTGTAAGAGTAGGGTGTTCCACGAAAAAATGAAAATCCACAGGTTGATCTCGGATTTTTTGACTGAAAACTGGCTGAAAGAAAATTCAAAAATGTGATTTTTCAGACATTTTTCAAATTTGAAACGCTCGCAGCGCCATCGTATCGCATGTTATGGAAACAAAATATTTTTTATAAGAGGCCTATTTTTCTACCTATCAAACGGCACATCTGCCGGTAAATTTGATCAGCAAACGATTTTTGTAGACGCGTGTCCATAATTTCCAAAAAAAAATTCCTGAGGAAACTTATTAGGACATGCGTTCACAAAAATCGTCCCAGAAAATTCATTTGTTTATCAAAATTAACGGGAGAGGTGCCGTTTAATAGGTAGAAAAATAGGCCTCCTATAAAAAATATTTTTTTACATAACATACATAACGCGATGGCGCTGCGAGCGTTTCAAATTTGAAAAATGGAGGAAAAATCACATTTTTTAATTTCTTTCGGCCAGTTTTCAGTAAAAAAAATTTTTTTGGGCGATTTGGACTCCGACGATTTTTTGCGTAGGGTAACATGATCAACCTGTGGCTTTCCTCTTTTTCGTGGAACACCCTACTAAAGGGGGTACTTTTTAACGTACACGATTCGTTGCTCAACTCTCCTGCTGTTCGCATTGGCAAAATCCTATATAACGTGTTTAGGTATGTTCTCTGGAAACTCATAATTACATGATACACGGTTTGAAAGAGCACTAACATATGCATTAGGTACCGTAAAAACACCTACTTTGACCATGTATCTGACTTTGAAAGCTTATTTCAAGACTTAAATTCTAACTCATACACACTTATACCTAAAATTATGATACGTATGCTCAAAACTATTTCAATCATTATTGGTCTGTACTGTAAATCGATTTTACCTTCCCGTACATCTACAAAAATGGAAAAACAATGAGTCCACGCAAGAGGAAATTGCTTTCTTTGTCCGAATGTGTTCGAATCGCTTTCATTTTATTGGTGCCTTTCGTTTTTTAATAATTATAATACTCAGGTCCTGAATTAGTTTTGCTTTAGTTTTTCCGAAAAAATTCGACAAAATTTGCCCTAAGTGGTTAAAGTGAAGAAAATAACGATTTGTCGAATTTCGAATTTATTAGTTAGTCCAATGTGTAGTTTCTATTCTCAATTTTATCGCCCCAAAATTGGGCTTCCAATCAACGACATTGGTTGGAAGGTGAAAAAAAGTCAAAAATCGGTCAAAGTTAGATGGTTTTACTGTACGTAATGGAAAGTACGAATTTGCATAGTATTAACATCATCAAATAGTACGTAAGGTGAAAAGTGAATGATTTCACCGGTGAGAATTTTATTAAAAATTGTTAATCAATCTCGACTAAATATGGCCGATGTAAAAGAAAACAAGTAACACAGGGCCTTTTTTGGTAAACCACATGTGAAACTCTGTAGGTTACGAATGAATTTTGGAAATATTATTAACTGTATTTAAAACGCTCAAAACGCTCAAATTATAAAGAGGTTCGGAAATAGACGGAATTTTGATGCGTTTTGAAGGTAACGGAGAAGTTTGCGCCAACGCGATTCACAATACAACATTTTCCTTATGCGAAATATCATATTGTGAAATTCCACATCTAATGTAGGAATTCCTAGCAGGTGTATGTCGTTGGCACCCCCCATTTATGTGCTGGGGGTGGGGATTTCAGAATAAGTAGTACTATTTATGTGCTCACTGATGGTACCAACCCCAATTTTTGTGCTCATAAGGTAATCGAGCACAAAATTCCTGAACATTGGAAGCATGTCAAAACGGTCATTTTTGTATGGGGACTGCGTCACGCTCACATTTTAACATTGAAATTCTTAGCTCCGAATTTTGTGCTATTTATGTGCTGACAAACGTCTAAGTTTAAATTTTTGTGCTCATCAGGGAGCAGAGCACAAAAATTTTGGAATGGTCAAATATGTCAAAATGGTCATTTTTGTATGTGAGCCACCTCAAAGAAAACTTTTAGCACTAAGCCTCTTAGCTCAGAACTATGTGCTGACAAACGTGCAAGTTTCAATTTTTGTGCTCATCAGGAGGGCCATTCCACGAAAACTCCGTTCCCACGCTCGAAATGCTCAGTTGTTACGAAAAAATATTAATAGAAAATGGTGCATCACACGTATTGATCCCTTAACTAGAGGATAGTAACTTTTCTATTGCTTTCATTTTGCAACTACTGAGAATTTCACGCGTGGGAACGAAGCGGACCGTGGAATTGCCCAGGAGACCGAGCACAAAAGTACTGAAAATTAGAAATATGTCAAAATGGTAATTTTTGTATTGGAGCCACCTCAGAGAAGAATTTTAGGACTCAGGTTCTTATCTCATAATTATGTGCTATTTATGTGCTGACAAATGTGCAAGTTTCAATTTTGGTGCTCATCAGGAGACCGAGCACAAAAATGTTGAAATATGTCAAAATCGTTATTTTTATATGAGGGGTCCATAAAGGACGTCCGCATTTTTTTTTATTTTTGACCCCCCCCTCCTCTTCTGTCGGACGAACCCTGAACTAATGGCAGCACTGAAAGACTTGAGCCTGATTTCGAATAATAATTTTTTGTAAAGTTTGAACAAAGTTATAGTTTCAAAATATAAAAAAGAAAATTTGTGACGACTTTTTCTGTTCTTTTTATGTTGTATGGTTTTTCCCTGAGGTCATCAAACACCTGCCACGTGTTACTCAATTTCACCGCTGCCACATAGTGTACGGTATCGCCACTTATCGTTGGGGGTTGGTACAAAGCCACACCGAACAAAGCATAGGTTTTCTCGGAGAACAACTCGATAGCGTAGTGGTTAACACGTCTGCTTGCTACTATGAGATCGAGTTTCCAGTGCGTTGGTTCGAAACTCAGCCGCAGACAGATTTGTTCCGATTGTTAGATTTGTAAACAAAACAAATCTAATTGAATCGGTTCAAGTCATGTGAAGTAGCGCCATCGTACGGCTTACCGGTGAAAGGCATTGTTGGGAGGTGCCGGTATTCTACTCCTACTAGTTTCGTTCCTAGTACATCTCATGGATGGTACTGGGTTTGTCGCACAACTTACCACTGGCACAGTAAAACTTTCCGGTAATGAAAGGATCTCAAATAGTAGAACCACAAAAAAAAAGTAGCGAAACTAGTAAATAATGATCTAGCCCCTAACCCTTCATGGGTTGTTAAGGCAAGATTATTATTATTATATTATTCCGAGTTGTTATACTGTATTCACTCATTTTCGACGTCTTCTTTACACGTGAATGCAAAGCAATAAAGCTGAATCGTGAATTTACCATTTAACGTGCCCCCTACACACCTCAAACTATTCAAAGTAAATTTAAGAATCTTGTGCTAATTAATTTTCTAAACATTTGCATTGCTGTTTGATAGTCTATTTAGCAACCAAATAATCCAGTTGAAACAAGACGAATCTGGATCAGGCTAACAATTTCTTATAAATTATTCTCAGTGAACACAACTGTGTAACGATTAATTAAACGTTGCAACTAATTTGTTGCATCTACGTCATACCATTAGACCCTGTTCCATTATTCCAGTGCTTCTAATGAATTTATCTTTCAACTAATTTGATTTATTGCCTAACAACATATCGTATTCCACGTAAGAAAATTGTAGATTTTTTAACTAGCCATTTTGTAGCATCATTTCAATGAAGGTGGATAAATGCCCGAGTATCCGAAGTACCCCTTACAAACGCTAGGAATGTATACCATTTTATAGCATATTAGACTACAAAGGCCAGTTCCAACATAAAACGGTTGTTTTGATCTACATGTTTCGTTATTAAAAGAAAATCTCTTCTGAATTTTGCTGTAAAAAACATGTGCTTTGCGGAGTACGATTCCCTTAAGGCCTACGTTCGACGCCGCAAGGGATGAAGACGAATGTAATGAAATTTAGTGATTAGTGATTTAGAGATTATGTCTTGAATTAGTTGTATGTACCCGAAAGGCAATATCGAATAACTCGTTCAAAGCAACGGTGTAAAAAAACCTTTTCAATTGGGCGAACATGGACCAGCGTTTGTGAAAAGTGAATTTTAAATAAGGTACCCAACGGGAAAAAGCGCATTAGAAACGAATTATGTTACTATTGTGAACACTCTCAACCTTGTTTAAGCAGAAACAAATTCATTGTGAATTGTCCATTGGTTCATTTGGGTGTCCATCCACAATTAAATTTTGTTCACTTAGTGTTGTTTCGAATTGTGGAAACGATAGTTGATTTTATCAAAATTTTAACAAAGCAACGGCGCATTTAATTTGAGGATTTGAGGACTCCTATTCCTAGTAGTAATTAGCAGCCATGGAGGAAAAACTCCCCGCGATCGGCGAGGAAGAACATATGTTGCAGGATGTAAAGGAACATTTATAAACATTGCATGCGCGTTTGCTTGTGGTCATTGTTCAGGTGCAATTGTACTTTCGGTGGCGGTAAAAATATTTTAGGTTACAATATTTACCTTCACAAACTTAAAAAACAAACGACTGAAAAGTAGGGTTTATGTTAGTCGTAGTCATACCGTTTTGTGCGTCCTGTATGTTCCGAAAAATCTCTCTGTATCACTTTACCAAGTCAACCGAACCAACGCTTTCACTTTCACGAAATAGTAATCAAGGGACGCTGCAAGGATATAGCCGTGTCGTATCCATAGACAACAATCCACAAATTGTCACAAATTCAACAACACAGCCAAAGTCATGGAAACTCAGTAAATGATGGAAACATGGAAACTCTTTGAGATTAAAAACCTGGCAATGAGACTGAAAATTTTGGGAACTTATCAAGTGGCGATAGCTGCTTCATGTTTTCACCCTTCCTGTCTGTCGTGCCTGTGCACCCCTCCTCGGTCGCTCCCTGACGCTACCCTCAGGAAGTCTCCCCAGTGAGACCTCTGGATGGTCTCAAAAGCGAAACCTCTGGGAAGTCTCTCCAGCGAAATCTCGAAATCTCTGGGTGATCTCCTCAACGAGATTATTGGGAGCTTTCCCCAGCGAGACATCTGGGATGTGCCTCAAGCGAAACGTTATGATTTGATGTTTTATCAAAAACTTATCGCTACTGGGTATAGGAATGGGTATAGGAACCATTTCTTAGAAATGGTAAAATGCGCTTTATTTTCAATTGTAGAAAATTGAAATTCCAGAATTTATAGATTTAGGGAAACTAAACTTCGGAGATATTACATTTTTGAATAGGTAAACACTGACAGATTCAAACGGCCAATTAAAACTTCGGGAGATAAAATTTCTGGAAAAATTAAAATCTTGTGAGAATATTTTTTCTAAAGGAAACTTGAGTGAAGATCCAGGATCGGAAAATAATGTTGGCTATGTACTAACAATTACCGAATATCCTCAATTTAACAGTATTTGCTCAAGCTCGATCACTAAACACCTAAAAGTTGTCAAAGTGGCGAAGACATTGGTTTAATGCAAAATTTCATGACGAAACGCATAAATTGATAATGAAACAATTTTTCCGAATATTTTGTCACAAAATTTTGTATACTTTGACTTAAGTCGACGCCGCGCTAAAAGCTTGGATGGTGTTCGCTTTTGCATCGATGTATATGTTTTTGTAAAACAGTTGGTATTTTGAGCAAAAAGTGCGCGAATTAGGAGATAGATTGATTGTTACTGTTTCAAATGTTTACGCGTCTAATTTTTTTAATGTTACGTGTGAATAACTGTAGTTTTCTATTTTCTTTTCTTACAGCTTGAGTCCACTTCTCGAGAACCAGATATACAAAAGGCAGACGAAGAACAAGACGAAGAAGACAACGAAAAAGAAGATAAATATAAAGAACAAAGAGACAAGCAAGAAAAGAAACAAGAAAAAGAAAAAAAAAAAATGCCCTCGCAGACAAGTAGAGAACAGAAGACTATCACTATATCCCGAAAGGTAGTCTATCTAACGGGTGGAATTTGCGCTTGCGTCCTTATTGCATGCATTTTATTAACATACACTCTAGCGTCTTCTAAAGATGAAACACAACCTCCTTCTGAACACCATCATCATCATGTTATACCGCTTTTGAGAAATCATACGAAACCACATAAATTACATAACCTCACTAAGGAAGATCCATACCTACGATTGCCCACATCGGTAATACCATTTGCCTATGACATTGACTTGATTCCATTCATTTGGCCGAATAATTTCACATTTTTGGGTGAAGTTCGTATTTTGGTCTCTATAGACAAAATAACGAATAACATAACTTTTCATGCGGAAGAATCGGTGAAAATAAAAAAAGAAAATGTTAGAGTCAAACTAATGAATGCTGGCAATGGATCACGAAATCCAGATGAAGTTCTTGCGAAGCAGGAGTATGACGCGAAGACACAGTTGTATGTGATCACATTTCCTAAAGAACTACATATAGGTGAAATGTATGAAGTGCGCATCAAATATGAAGGAGTTTTGGATGATTTCCTACAAGGATTTTACAGAAGCTCATATGTTGAAGGGAATCAAACCAAGTTAGTTTTTCACAACCTTTTTCAGCCGGAGATTTTTTAATAACAAAAATGGAATATTCTCAGGTGGTTGGCAGCGACTCAATTTCAACCAACTGATGCTCGACGAGCATTTCCGTGCTTTGATGAACCTGGTGAGATTTAATTTTAAAGCGATGAGTTGTATGAATAATAAACAAACATCAAATTTACAGCCCTCAAAGCGAAATTTAAGTTGAGAATCGCTCGTCCCAGAAATATGACATCGTTATCCAATATGCCGAAGAAGAGGGAGATTGATCACGTGTAAGTAGTTTGATTTTATCACTTTGTCACTGTGTAGAGGCGATTGGGAGAAAACTCAGAATGGTGGAAGCGGGCAGGGGCGATGAGTTGCTCAATAAATCGTAAATAATTCCTTATTGCAGCAACGGACTACCCGACTTTGTATGGGATGTATTCGAAGAGACGGTTCCAATGTCAACATATTTAGTAGCATTTGTCGTTTCCGATTTTGTGAGCAAAACCAGCGGAAAGTTTACGGTCTGGACACGAAGAGAGGCGGCTCGTTCAGCAGATTATGCATTGCAAGTGGGTCCAAAACTTTTAAATTTTTTTGAGTCATTCTTTGGAATCGAGTATCCTCTTCCCAAAGTCGACATGATTGCCGTACCAGATTTCACCGCCGGCGCTATGGAGAATTGGGGAGCAATTACATTTCGGTGAGTTGGTAATTTCAACGAAATATTTTTATTTGTTTTAACAATTTCAACTCGTAGAGAATCAGCAATGCTGTATGAGGAAGGAGTGTCTGGTCGCATCAATAAGCAACGTGTTGCTACTATCATTTGTCACGAGTTGGCTCATCAATGGTTTGGAAATTGTTAGTATTTGTGAAACTTCTTGGCAATTTGTTGGTTAGGTGGAGGATAAATCTTTGCATAGCTAATAAGCTGCTGACAAGCTCCTCAATACTAAAACGTTACTTTTCAGTGGTCACACCCAAATGGTGGAATCTGCTTTGGTTGAACGAGGGATTCGCCAGTTATATGGAATACCTTGGAGTTGATGCAATTGAACCAAAATGGAAATCCATGGAGCAATTTGTGGTACACGAGTTACAAGGCGTTTTTCTACTAGACTCACTGTCATCATCACATAAAATCGAAGTTGAAGTAAAAAATCCTGAGGAAATAAATGAAATATTTGATCGAATATCGTATGGCAAAGGCGCCACAATTCTTCGCATGATGGATCACTTTTTGACAACAGCAGTTTTCCGAGCTGGCCTCACCAATTATCTGAATAAGCTGTGAATCTCTTTAGTCGATTTGATGTAGACAAAATTTTAAAATTCATTTTTTTATTCTCTCAGATCGTACGGCGTTGCTGATCAGGACGATTTATGGTCTTTCTTTACAGAGGAAGCGCGTAAAGCTCAAGTTTTTGATAATTCAACATCAGTTAAAGAAATTATGGACACATGGACGTTACAAACTGGATTTCCGGTGGTAACAGTCAGTCGTGACTATGTAAATCCAAGCATTATATTCCACCAAAAGAAGTTCGAATACGAACAGAGCTATATTGAAGTTGATGGTGATAAAAATGGTGAAAAGAAAGATGACAAGAAGCATCAGAAGTTTAATGATTTGTGGTTTATTCCAATCACATTTACAACGTCGAGGGCGCCCAAATTCAATGAAACTCGCCCATTTCACTGGATGCGAAAGAATGAAGAGATAGTTATCGATACGGAAATCAGCAATTCCGAATGGGTGATTGCAAATATGCAACAAACTGGTAAGATGTAATGTTCGTATTTAAATCTTCTTCATTAAAAAGTGGTCTTCTCGTTAGAATGATTGTGATTGCCGCATTGTGTTATTCATATGATGATGACTGACAACAATGACTGACATACGATAACTGTCAAATTTACGATGTTTTTTTAGAACGGAATCCTGCGTAAATAACAAATTATTCAAAATCATAGCTCATGAACTGTGACCGCACCTAGTTTATCGGAGATGGCACTAGGGGTGTGTGCAATTTACCACTGACACAGTAAAAACTTCGGTAACGAGAGGAACTCCAAGAAGGATTCATATGAGCGAAACACCCAAATTGATATCAGTTGTTTTGGAAGAAGGAACAAAGACTTGCGTCACATTTCCCTTTTAAAAAGGGTTTTTGTTGTGATATCAGTTCTTTTGGAAGTAGGGAAATTGTTGTTGACAAATTCATATAAAGATTTTCTCGAACCGCCGCCAGCAAACCGAAGCCCGGCATATAAAAAGTTTTTTTTGAGCCCTCTTCTATTTTCCGCCATTTTGGCGGTCACCCCGATACACTACACACCCAACCCAACAAGTTTCCCTTTAACACCACACCTCTGTATCGAACAGCCAACCTTGTCTCATGCAAAATGTGCTACCATACACATTACACACACAAACAAATACATATGGGCTTTATATGGCGCCTTTTAAGAGCTCTGGTGGCCAAACAAGGCCGATACTCCCCTTTCTAAAAATCTCATATGGCGTAGAATGCCCACCCGAAGGTCCCTGCAAAATTTCAAGTTATCGAGCCGTTTTCCAGCGCGAGCTAAAAAGGTAGTTGTTCATACAAGTGCCGATGGACACTAACTAACTAACTAACGAAAGATATTAACTTTAGTTTCTTTGAAAATGCTCTTTTGTATTGATGAAAATGATCATTTTCTAAAGGTCATATCCTCAGAATTTTCCGTAGAATCCGGGAAAAATATTTTTCGGAGGGTACGTTGCAAGAGGGGGAAGTCAAAGCTTAGTTGTGTGTATGGTTCCGCAGTCTACGAAAAACATTTTTCTTAATTTTTTGTTCGTACGTGGACTTGCATCACGGGTGCATCGCCATATTTGCTGCCAGTTTGTCCCCTGCTATTTTCTTTGATTGAATTTGTCCATCTTTCTAGCGGTCTGCCCATTAGTCGTGTCGTGGGTGGTCTCGAATTCATTATGCGTCTGGTCCAACGTCCGTCTGTCATCGTCGCAATATGTCCTGCCCAGTTCCACTTGAGAGATGCTATTCTTTCCAAACAATTTTCGCTTCAGGCTTCATCTTGTTTCATCTTGTTTTTCATCTTGCTTTTGAAAATCAGCCTGAGTTTTCCGAACGATGCGTTTGAGTAGAAAAAGATGTCTCTGTAAACTGACCAACCAATTCATTTTCCCAACTCTCAACTGAGGAACCATTCTTCTCTCACTTTTCTCACATTTTTATTTTCATTTCAGGCTACTACCGAGTAAATTATGACTTGAGAAACTGGGACTTGATAAGCACGTACTTGAGCAAGTCGAAGAATTTCGAGAAAATCGCTACAACCAATCGAGCTCAGCTAATTGATGATGCTTTGAACTTAGCGCGCGGAGGTTACTTAAATTATACAACGGCTTTAGATGTCACAAAGTACTTAGTTCATGAACACGAATACGTTCCATGGAAAGCTGCCATTAATTCATTTAATTTTATTGATGGAATGTTGATAAAAGGTGCCGATTATCAATTGTTTAGGGTAAAGTTCGACCATGTCATTGCCATGTGATTTGCTGAAATTTTTTTTTTCAGAAATATTTTTTGCATCTTTTCGAAAATGTTTACAAAGAAGTTGGATTTGATGATCGTTTAGATGGTGATATGTTAACTGGTTACAAAAGAGTTGACATTTTAACCGCAGCTTGCCATTTGGGCTACCAAGATTGCGTGGATAACAGTAGACGAATATTCCACTTGTGGATGATGGAAGGCAATCCTGAAATGAACAATCCGTAATTTCCATTTTTCATCAATCGGTTCAATGAAACGAAAATAAAAATTGAAACTTTTTTCAGAGTATCTCCAAATATTCGTTCTGTCGTTTATTGTGCAGCTATCAAATATGGTGACCAAGCGGAATGGGAATTCACGTGGGAACGATTCAAGAAAACAACGGTGTCCAGCGAACAAGAGCTTCTATTAACCGCACTAGGATGTACAAGAGAAACTTGGCTGCTAAGAAGATATTTGAAAATGTCTTTAGATGAAAAATCGGGCATTAGGAAACATGACGTTTTCCGAGTTTTCATTGCCGTATCTGGAAATGTTCTAGGACAGCCGATAGCTTTTAGTTTCTTAAGAAGTCACTGGAAGCAGATGAAGAATTAGTAAGTTCTTTCAATCAATCAATGGAATTGTTGTGAAATGAATGGTTTTTATTATTTTCCGATCTATTGATTCAGATCGATGGGGTAGCCTATTTGAGTCTGTTGGGAACAGAACCCGGTGTATTCCAACTGTCAAAATGACGTTCTAAACGTCAAACAATTTTTTTTTCTCAAAATATCCAGAAGTTGTTTATTTTTTTATAGGGTTATAGAATTGAAAACAGGTCTTGGAAATTTCGAAAAAGATTTGTTTTTGTTTGACGTTTAAAACGTCACTTTGACAGTTGGAATTGACCGGGTTTTTCTCCCAACACACTAATTTTGTCCTCCGTTTCTCAATCACGTGAATCTGTGCTCATCTGAGGGTCGGATTTTGTGTCGTCCTGCCCTATATCTGTATTGGTCTTTTTTTTAATATGATTCATGTGCCTGTAGCAGGACCTATTTTCGAAAAATTGCTTTCGTGAAAAAAATTTACCCGTGAACAGTATCATGGGCGTGCGGTAGCAATGCGCCCGTGTCGCAAGTCTTACACGCCAAAAAAATCACAAGTAATTTTTTCGTAGACTCTGCGGAACATATATGTGGGAACAGAATGATGAAATAATTAAATAAAAAAGACATCACCGGTTCCGTATAAAATAACAAAAGTCGTTTATTGATTATGAAATTCAAACGTTCTTATCTACGGTTTGACTTAGACTAAATTGTTAACAACGATGATGTGTGAATCATCAAAAGAGAAAACAAAACAATTCACTTCGATGTTCCAATCAGAGCGGTCAAGGCGTCAATCGTCGTAACAACAACGTAGCACTCTACCTATTACACGATCCCACATATATACAGCAACTTTTTGACTTCCCTCTCTTCCGATGTACCCCCCGGAAAATATTATTCCCGGATTCTACGCAAAATTTAAGGCCGAAATGCCTTAATACTCATTAAAATCGGTTCAGTCGATCCGGAGATACGAATTTTCAAAATTTCCATTTTCTCATACAAATGAGTGAAAATCTGATATTTTTTACTCGCCGATTTTGCAAACCTTCTTACTTTCTTACTCGGAAACGGCTCCGACGATTTTGCTGTAATTTTGAAGGTAGCTTCAGATCATAAAACTAGTCGACACGTATTTTTTTCCTTAAAAAAACTTACCATTCCTGGGATTTAGTCGCTTCCAGACTCAGTCAGGATGACTCAATAACTCTAAAACTATAAGAGTTTTAGATTTATCAGGTTGGGCGGTCCATTTCTGGTCCATGAAACACAGATCTAGTGATCCTTTGTTTCGTCACCCGTTCATCATGTAAGTCTCCTAAAACCTCCCAGTCCCAACCAAGAACCTATCTAGAGCGGCAGGCCCTATGCTGGGTACTGTTGCGGGTTGGACCACATAACTACCTAGAGTCCTAAGCCTCAGTGAGGAAAACTTCGAACATTCGCATATCACGTGAACGCCCGTCTCCTCGCCGAAGCCACAGGTGCAATTGGGATCATTGGTGAGTCCCATTTTAGCCAGATGCTTGCTTAGTTTACAGTGCCCGGTGATCGCACCAACCACTCGCTTGATGCGACACCTGTCCATGGCGAAGCTTAGAGAATGAAATTTAAGCGAACATGTGCTTCAGAGTTTTGGGGAAATATGGCCCAATCCTGGGATTATTGTGAATTTCTCTAGCACTCTTAAACTTCCATCAGGTTTTTGATATTTTTCGATTATTCCAGGCATTAGTGAGGTCATCCAATAAGGCTTCCTGGGGTTTTGTGATGAAAGTGGCTTTCTCTACCAATTTTCTAATTAAAAATTTTTTTGTAGATTTTACATATTTGTAGAGAGATAAACTTTCAAAAGTACTGACATCCGCACGAAAAAACCTTTTACGAAAGCTCTGAAAAGATCGGAGAAAGGTGCAGCACTCAGATTCAAACGCAAAAAAAAAATTATAGCGAAGTTTCGTTGTTTTTTAAATAATTGCGTCACAAATGCCAGACCCTACAACGAAATAATTTTTCTATGATTTTATACTGGTGGGTCTGGCATTTGTGAGACATTTTTTTAAAAACTTTTAAAAAATTTTCGAATTTTGAATGAAAGCAACATTTAACCAATTCGAATTTCTTACAGTTTAGGATCATCTATGGGTCAATTGAACAGTATTGTAAGATACTGCACCAGACGAATAAATGATCGTTACGAACTTGAGGAGGTAAAAATTGAGATCTCGTTTGTGAATGAAAAATAATTCCGAAATTTTTTCACCTTAACAGTTTCTCAAATTCCATAATTCTCATATCAAAGAAAACGGTCGACTGATTATGCAAGCCTATGAAAATGCTGAAGCAAATATCGCATGGATGGACAAAAATTACAACACAATCATTGAGTGGCTGGGGAATGTAACGTATCAATCTGCTAGCTAAATTATTTATTTTTGTAATTGTATTTTTTATTTAAATCGCTTGTAAGTTTTTCTGTAAGTAATGCTAAGATAAATGGATTGTCAAACGAACTCATATCGGTTTTTAGACCTCTAGTGCAAAGAGTCGATAATTTTATATAGTCCAGTAAAATAGTTCAATATTTGACGTGTTAACATTCTAAAGGCATTTATTTTATTTTGCTATTAGCTATCAATGTATTGTGTTAATCGAATAAATGTTTATTTAAAAAAATACGTACGAGTCGATCGGATATTTTGCCCCTCCATAATTCCATTGAAACCGACATTTTCCAGTAATTTGATTGCTGAAACAATGTACCTTCTTCATTTCTTCAATTTGTTGTTTCCAGACGTTTTGAGAAGCAAGAACATTGAGGAAAACACCTACAAGTGACGCAAGAATTGTTTTGGTAATATACTTAAAAAGGGTTCATAATACGTTCACCGCGTACATAATGCGACAGCGACGTAGATTATTGTAAAAGCCTAAGCACGTCGGGGTCACCAATGTAGAAGCCAAAGGTTTTATCTAATAATGAAACACACAATGGATTTATAATATATTTATTTAGCTGATGCGCGGTCGAGTGCTGGTGACGGAATGATATATGACGATGTGTGTGACGTTGCTCACTGTAATTATAAAATTTTCCTCAATAAAGGCGATGATTTTCATTGAGAAAATTGACAACCTTAAAAATTCAAGAAGAATCGAAGAGCTAGATATACACCCCAACAGAGGACATTGATGATTGCTCTGGTAATGTAAATGTAACTGTGAATCAGTGGACCTGTTGTGCAAACAGTAAAGATAAGAGCGTTCTCGAATGGATCTTCGATAAGATCAGTTGTTCTATCTTTGCACACGTATCTAAAAGGTATTCTGCACTTATTTTGGTGTTACACTTAAAGAAACTACTCGTACACATCAAGATCATTTACTTACTTTAGTTTTTCGGCGCTACAGCCACTTGTGGGCATTGGCCTGCTCGAGGATTTTGAACCAATTGCGTCTGTTCCTTGCCGCGTATTGCCAATTTCTAATTCCGAGGGTCCGAAGATCTTGTTCGACACCATCGATCCATCTAATTTTTGGGCGACCAACTCCTCTTCGCCCTTCTGGATCGTTACGGAATACTTTTGAGGGGCTCTGTTTTCATCCATGCGTGCTAAATCCCCCGCCCACCTCAACCTTTGGACTTTCACCACCGCCTCTATATCCGTCTTGCCAAAACCACGTTCTAATTCAAAGTTATATCGCCATCGCAACCTTTCACCCTCGCGCATCGCTCCAAATAGGGTACGAAGTACCTTGCGCTCGAACGTTAGGAGCAACTGTTCATCACTTTTCTTCTTCGTCCAAGATCCGCAGATCACTAAAAAACTATGAAATGTAAATGGAACATTCCCTCTCTTCGATGTACTTCTGCAACGGGAATTCACCACAAACGTTTTGGGTTATTCTGCAATGAGAATGCAGAAATGGTACACAATTCCAATTCACGCCTCCGTCACAGTGTCGGTCAGTAAGTGTCAAAGTATAGTGATTTTCATGGCACGATGCATAAATCTGCATACTTTGGATTAATGCATTGACTCGCCAAAGTCGTGGATTACTTGCCGCGTCGTACAAGCCGTTGGTATACTGTACACAGTAATGGGTCGATTCCAAGCTAACCAATCATTTAGTAAATGAAAAACAAGTTTCTTATCTATCATTCGAGTTATCAAACAACGGACTCTGCAATACATTCACCCCTATTTCCAAAAGCCAAGAACACTTCTACCTCACATGAGAATTTATTTCGCGTGAGTTTGAGCAGCGGAGATAAAGGGTGAAAAAACATCGCATGATTTCTCATTTGTTGAAAATTAGGGCCCAACACTAAAGACACTGAGAATCCAAACTCGAACGGTTCGACATGGCATTCCAAGCGCTCTTTTTATTTCTCACATATTTAACAAAATGTATTGCGTGTGTTTGTCGAACCGAATCGAGACCATGAACCTTACTTTTATACCAGACCCACGAAACCCTTGCTACATAATGTTTGAAGAACGATTTCCTCGATAAGACGACAATGAAACTGCGTCATTCACATATGGTCAAAGTTACATTTATTTAAAACAATAATGAAGCTGCCGTTACATTTGGTGGCAAATTGGTAACGACACGACGGAAATCGGTAACTGTACACATGTAAGAAAATCCACGTAAAATACTTGTACGACCTACAGGCGTTGTCCATGTAATCCAGTCCACATTGTGGCTAACATCCGTACAAATGGTGTGCCTATTTGTAATATCAGCAGACGTAGCGTGTGGATTGTTAACTCCGATAAATACAATACCACGATTTGTGGGACGATGCAACACGACCTTATAATACAAAGATGGAACTGGAATCAATCCACGTCCTTGCGAATCAAAGTCTAGGAAAAGTTCTCTAAAAACGCCATTCTGATCTCGTAAAGATAGAACACCATGGACTCCAGTGTAGATTTCGCATTCAAGATTTCTGTTGGCAATGAAATTTCTTACACCCGCCTCAACAGCTTCCCAGTTACCTCCATTGAAAGTTTGCCATTGTGGTTGGGCATTGATAAAGTAGAATGAAGCTCGCATATGTGATCCAAAGATATTATCTGCATTGGCCATCAAATGTCCTCTTGCCAAAAATGCGTCGGTGTGTATGGCATACATTTCGTCGACACGTTGTTGTCCGAGAATACCGGCTAAGGTTTGCCTCTGTGTGACTTGAGTGTACAATCCATTTACATTTCTACCTCCGAAGAAGTCTCCGGTTATGAACGACGGTCCTGAAATTTTTGTAGTGAACTGTTGAAATGAGACAAATTGTGCTAGGGTCAAGGCCCATTATTTGCGGAAAAAAAGACTTCCTTTCAAATAGTAGGCCCTGTCAAGGATCGTTCGTACTTGGGAAACTACGTTGGAAGCCCATGTTAGCTGGTGTTTGCATATAGTAAACATACCGAGTCGCTTCAGCAACTTCATCGTGGCAAACATTGTGTGTCACAAAGAATCTATTGGGAGCAACGTTGAATCCAACTTCGGAATGAGTTGATCCATCGAAACATCTTTGTCCCGTACGTCTGTCGTATCATCGCATAAAATGGAGTCTCATTAAAGATAGAAATGTCTTCGTACCTAGCTGTGTGAGCAACTTGTCCCGTACAAGCAAGGGTATTGAACACTCGAGTTTGTCCGTTAACCAACCAATTCGTTCCCGATTGGCATGTAGCAAAGAGTGTGCGGGTGTTGGGGAACGGTGCAACAAAACTACCCGAACAGAACAATTCAATTTGTTGGTTCGCGCTGATGGTGATGATGCCATTACGATCTGGATTCACAAATCTCAATGTATTCGGTTGGATAAGTAATGGTTGGGGTTCTGGTAACCCGTTACCATTAATGGCAATTGTACAAGCTGATTCGATTAAATCATTAGTTCAGCAAATAGTTTTAAAACTAATTTAACAACCGTACTATTGAGTGGACTGAATTCTTCAACATTTTCCGCTTCGGATGGAATTTCCTCCAATAAAATATCCTCGGATACCTCGCTGCGGATGGTACCAGCTACGAACAGCAGCAGACACAAGACTAATTTCACCATTAGAAGTTAAATTTTAATAGCTTGGGAAGTGCGAAACTAAGCGCAAATCTTGAAACCCATACGCTTTTATAGCACTGACGACACATTCCAAAAAGCTATCTATCAACAGAGATAACGGTGGATTATCAGGTGTCGTCGACGGACGATAAATTCACGTTTCTGTCCATTTTCTATGGCATGTGGTCAAAAGAACTCTGTTTTGTATACGGTGTAAAGTCTTCACCTACTTCGAAAAATGCGAAGCTCTTCAACGTATTGAGACAAAATTTTTCCTTCAATTTTACTTTGTATCGGCGACATCGAACCCTCGAGATTTCAAATGTTTTTCAATTTCTTAGTTCAAACCTTTTTTAAATAAATCTATTTTTGTAGCTTATCTTTCGGTTTTTTTCATATATTGGCTGATTTGTTCGTGGGCTTGGTAAGTTTAATTGGAGCGATTAACATGCTCATATCAACGCAGAGATTGACTTTGTGGCTGTTAGATTAATCGATAGCTCAATCTTTATAAGGTGAGTGTCCCGGTCTTATTATTGATGGAATGACCAATAACAAAGCAGCAAATAGAGAACACAAAGACTACTCGGTATTTCTATGTGGCTTTTAGAACTTATTTGAAATGTTGAAATTGAGTATAAGAAAGTAACGATAGAATATTGAACCGAGGGGCAGATAATCGTAGAAAATCCTTTGTCAACCTGTTTGGAAAATCCCATACAAAAAAGAGAAAATCCTCGAAAATCCTTCCTCAGATATTAGAAAATCCCATACAAAATAGAAAATCCTTTGTCAACGAAACTTATGATTATCTGCCCCTCGTATTGAACAAGACCTCTTGATGTTTTTGAGAGACCTGTGATGATTTTGAAAGACCTGTGACGTCAGAGCTGTGAGTGTCCACTGATAGGCGTTCAAAATGGGCGAAAACTAAAACCTTTCAGACCGTCGATATTTCGTTACGCAGTAAACAATCAAATTACTTTTTTAAAGTTGAAATGGATCTTTTTTCTAGGTCAGCACCGATAAATACGTAGGCTTCAAGTAGAATTTTTCCCCAAATATAGTAATAATGCAAGATATTTCCTGGATGATAATTCTCTCTCCAACGAGTGTATTTTTGTCAAAGAGATAGACTAAGCATTGGATCGCTGACCCTATACAATGAATGCAACACCTGCCACAATAAGACATTTTTCCGTAAAAGTTGCTTCTTGATAAAACATTGTCACAACGATAAATTCTTAATTAAAATTGAGTGGATGCAATTTACGTTGGCACTGCCTTACCACGCAATAAATAACTTCTGATTTACATTTGAGACACCGTAATTTGAAAATCTAAAATTGTTTCTGTGATGTGAATGTAAATTCGCTCGATCGAAATCATAATTTAGTTTCAAGGGGCAAGTGTGTGTTAATAGTAAATAGAAGGGGCTAATTCGTGTAGACCTCTGCGAATAGCACTTAAAGGGGAATTTTCGTACATATTCATGTGTGTTCATAATAAAGAAGGGAGACTATTCGCACAAGAGTCAGAATAAGAAATACACACACCACACAGTTCGCCGGATGGCAAGTTTTCCCCTAATTTACTAATCGCACGTACTACTAGCAGGCCCTCAAGATAAACTATTCGTGGAGCCTACAGGCGTCACTTGGGTCTATAAAGATATTTTGTCATTTATTTTGTTATAAAGATAATAATCTGCCCTAACAACCCAAAATGGGTTCGGGACTAGATCATTATTTACTAGTTTCGCTGCTTGTGGTTTTATTTTCTGATGTCCTTCCAGAATGTTTTTACTGTGCCAGTAGTGAGCTGTGCGACAAAACCAACGCCATTTTTTCGAGTAGGCCATGCGAGGTGCTACACTCAACTTCACTCCACCTATTCAATTAGCTTTGTCTTGACAGTGAAATAAAATTCAGTGGTATTTTAGAAGCTAGTATAAGTTTATTCAAATTTGTTGCTTGTGTTAGTTAATTATAACACATTGGAGCTCTAAATGTTAAAAGGGACGTAGACGTTAGAAGATAAATTGAAGAAAGTGTGTGTTATGAAGCGTTTAATCTTTGTTCGTAATGTATCAAATCTGCTTTTCTCACATACCACCGCTTTCTCGGTACTATCATTTTCCCTCGTACTACCGTTTTCAACGTACTACCGTCTTCCTCGCATTACCGTTTTCCCCATACTACCGTTTTCACCGTACTACCGTTTTCACCGTACTACTGTTTTCCCCGTACTACCGTTTTCACCGTACTACTGTTTTCCCCGTACTACTGTTTTTCCCTGACTACTGCTTTCCCCGTACCACTTTTTAACATTGTTTGTGATTGGGTGCAATAAAAACGAACTATGAAAATAGGGAACATCGTGGTTCCACATATCAAAGAAGCACTCTAATATTATTGGTCAGCTCTGTAAAATATCTAGGACTTATCTTAAAAAATACGATATCTTGGATTCCCAATCTGGACGAACGATTACAAAAGCCACCATATTTTTTTTTTTTATTATTTTATTATTTATTATTATTATTTCTTGGTTTATGTTTACATAGTTCATTTTTTTATTTAAGTTTCAGCGTTCTGTGAACATTAAAGAAACATTAATTTTAGATTAAATCTTAATTACTAGTTTTTCTTTAGTTAAGATAATTAATAGAATATTTTATTTTATTTTTAATTATATATATATATTTTTTCCCCTATCTGGTTTAGTTTTTAAACTGTTTAATTTTATTAATACTAATACTATTATTTGGCCGTGACTATATTGAATGACGAAGAATGGCAGAATAATTGGAAAAAAGATTTCTGAAATTTTTTTTTTTTTTTTGTTTTTGTTTTTTCAAAGTTAGAGGGAGGTATTGTTGACATTCAGCGACATGCACTGACAACGAGCACGAACAATGGGAGTGTAATCGTACTTCTTATATCTCTTTTCAACTCAAACCAAATTAAAGAAAATTGTTATGGACAAATAAAATACACTTGTAACTCCTCATCATGGATCAACATTGTCAGAGACGCTATATAATATAGATGGAAAAGAATGACCATTTACCCAGGGTATTGCTGCTCAGACAGCCATTCTTTTAACTTCCTTTTGAACCAAAATGCACTAGCAGTTGTCATCTCGACCGGCAGTGTGTTATATAAGACACACCCGATTTTGGTTATTGCTCCTTCTCCCATCTTCGTCCTCGAAGCAGGACAATACAACAGTTTTCGATTTCTGGTTTGAAATCTGTGTGTTGGTTTACTAAATGTGATGGTACTGTGGGCTTGACCAGTTATCGCATTATGCACATAAGTGCAAATGCTCATTTTATAGAGGCTGTTGACATTTAAGACCCTAGGGCATTGGACCTTAAACAGATCAACCGTAGGGTGCCGCTGCCTCAGTTTGCATGCATGCTTCAGACATCTCTTCTGCATGATCTGTATTTGGTTGATGCATTTTTTGTTTGCTTGTCCCCATATGCCAGGTAAGTATGTTAACTGCGAGTGTGCTAAGGCAAAGTATATTTTCATTAGGACCGATTTAGGAAGGATATATTTGATCTTGTTCAGCACCCCGCTGACTGATGCTAGCTTCTTGCATAGTCTAGTTATGTGAGGCTCCCACTTCAGGTCCTCCTCTATCAGGAGACCTAGATACTTGTATAAAGATACTATTTCAATCTCGTGGCCATTCAACACGACTGGCTGTATTTCCGGCATTCCCTTGGCATTTCTACGAAAGTGCATGATTTTCGTTTTCAGTACATTAAGTGTTAGTTTGTTGACTTCAAGGAACTCTTGGAGTAATGTTAAGTCATGTTCGATATCCATCACACTCCGGTCATAGGTGACGTTTGAGCAGAAGTCTCCAGTGTCGTCGGCAAATAGTAATACTTCCCCTCTCAAGGGCCATTTATGAATGTCATTAATGTACACTAGAAACAGGAGAGGGCCGAGAACGCTTCCTTGGGGCACACCTATGTTCATTTCAACAAGTGGGCCCTGCTGCCCTCCCACAACGACGCATTGCTTGCGTTGGCTCAGGTAGCTCTTGAACAATTCCAAAGCAATTCCACGGACGCCTGCAATCTCTAATTTCTTTATGAGTATTTCATGGTTGACACAGTCAAAAGCTTTCATTAGGTCGAGGAAGATAGCGCTTACGACCTTACCCTTGTCTATATCTGTCAATAGTTTATTTAGCAGTTCGAAAGTTGCAGTGTGCGTACCCGACTTCGTTCTAAAACCGAATTGCTTTTTGTAGAGGAAATTGCTCGCTACGAGGAAGGACATCAGTCGCTTATGTAAAACTTGTTCAAAAATTTTATTCATCACGGGTAGCACAGATATTGGTCTGTAGTTAAATGGATTAGATTTCTCATTAGATTTGTGGACAGGCGTCACTCTCGCAATCTTAAGGTTATCGGGGTATGTGCCATTAACGATTGCAAGGTTCACAATTTTCGATATCTCTGACGCTACTTGATACGCACAATTCCTGAGACTTAGAGCCGGTATATTATCATATCCTGCACTTTTGTTCACATCTAATGAAAGTAGTAGGTTAAGGATCTCGCTATCGCTCGTTGGTTCAAGAAATATACTTTTAGGGTTCCTATGCAGAGTAGAAAATGCATTGATGCCGCGGTCGTTCGTGATTTTTTCAGCTATCTTGTGCCCAATTTCCGAGAAAAATCTATTAAAAGCAGTCGCTTTTTGGAGATCTTCTGTTATAGATTCTCCGCCTACTACTAGTTTGTCTACAACCTCTGCTTTAGATTTACTCCTGTCTAAGACCCTGTTAATTTTTCTCCAAGTTCCTTTCCTACTACTGGTATCTTTGAACATTTCTTCATAATATTTGCTACTGTAAAACCTATGAAGATTATTTATTTCCGAGTCCAGGGAGTTCAGCTTGCCTTTAATTGCTAGGTCATTCCCGGTGCATTGCCTTTTATATTTAGAATATAAGTTCTTCCTCTTGTTAATCATACTACGAAGATGGTTATTCATATACGGGAAGAGCTCTCCTTTGCGGTCACATCGAATTACCTTCGTAGTAGTGCATTCCTCATAGCTTTCCCTGAAAGTTTTTACAAAATCATTCAGGAGGATATTCGGGTCACTATAGGAAAGTGTTGGAAAAACCGATAGCCTATTTGTAAGATCTGTCCTCATCATATCATAGTTGGTAGATACCTCGAGAGCAGTCTTAGGTTTGTTTAGTGCCTCTACGTCAATGTGTGTAAATACGGCAGAATGATCACTAAGGTCATCGTCAACTCTTACAGTATTGCTATATATTGCTGCTTCGTCGCTAAAGTTACACAGAACATGGT
>CM055406.1:35524263-35542640 GCA_029228625.1 Pseudolycoriella hygida | reverse complement strand
CGGACATTTTTTTTCACCGGAAATTTTTTCTCTAAAATTTGTTTCCTCTTTTCTTCCAAAACTACTGATATCACAACAAAAACCGTTTTTAAAAGGAAAACGTGACGCAAGTCCTCGTCGCTGCTTCCAAAACAACTGATATCAATTTGGGTGACGCTTACAGCTTCACTTGCGTATTCTTTCGTATATCTTTAAGAAGGTCTGAAAAAATTACATTCCTAATAAAACATAATTTTGCTGATCACTGGATCAAATTTGTCGACCTGTACCATAAAATTTGCAGATCAGAAAGTATTATTCTTGCGGATCAGATAATTATTACCCGTCTACATAGTATATATATATATATATATATATATATATATATATAATATATCTATATATAATCGGTCGGTCAGCCGAATAATTATCTGATCCGCAAGAATAATACTTTCTGATCTGCAAATTTTATGGTACAGGTCGACAAATTTGATTCAGTGATCAGCAAATGTCCCTTAAAGGTTTAAGTCAATCCTAAGTCGGCAGAGATCCTAAAAATTGCGGGTGTGGCGTAGCCCTGTGTTTTAACATTGATAAGTCGAGAACGTCCGAACATTTTGTAACTTGACGTTGATTATTGGCACGCGTACGCTTACCCTATATGGTATAATCTAAAGAGAAAATTACAAAATAACGGTCGACTAGTGATCGAATAATTGATAATCAAATTTTTGAAGCATACACACTCTAATACGGTGAGTGTATGCCTCAAGTTCAATAAAAGCTTAAAATATAAACGAAAAAGACTTTCATTTGAATAATATAAATAAATTGTATTGTATTGATGTATATAACTATCAAGTTAGAGGAATAAATATATTTTAGCCAGACATGTACACTTCGTACTTTGTATACTCAACGCATATCTTGTGCTATTATATCGATAATTTGAACAAAACTAGTAAACATCGAAATAAACTTAACTGCTTCCAACATTGAAACATTGTTATTCGATAATATGACACGCACAGGTAGTACTCAGATCGATGTCATCAAAATATATTTTTGGAAAGTCTCAGTTTACATGGAACATATCAATTTTTATTTCAATTCGTTTCAATAAGATATTAGTTTTTGACAATGGGCGTGTCACTTGCTATCAAAATCTCCCATAGTGTCTACGCCGCGCCGATACTTTCGTGTCTTTTATACGGATATAGCTTTTTAATTTTCAAATCGTTAAAAGAAAGAAAGGGTAATGTGGATTAAAGTATGGTGTCCACGAAGCCTTAAAAATGGAAAATAGAGGACAATTTTCCTTCGAAAAAAATGAAAACAATATTTTCGGATTCTACGAACTTCAACCATATTTTAGTTTCCTTCCGGAATAAATTCCTGGAGTGGCATGGAACCATCAAGTGCAGTAACTTTTCGATCAGTGTGTTGTCGGAGTGACATACCCTTGGTTTTTGATCAAATTCATTTCATGAATTTGTATCATCAAGACAAAATATTACGTATCGACAGAAAGTAATTTGATTTTTTGATTTAACCAATTCGTTACACAATTCTCATGCCTGACGACGATAGTTTGCCTGAGTGACGAAACACATTTATTTGGCTGAAGTAAATCGAAGAAAAATGAAATCTTTGTTGTCTTTTTTTAAATTTCGATTCAATCAAGGTCAGGAAACACAGAAAATCGATGAAGCGATTAAATTTACTTTGAAGTTATTCTGGGGGAACTAAACGATAAGAAAACTACCTGGTTTTCATGAAGATAAATATTGAATTGGTTCGAATTTATTAATCGAAACGTTGAATTTACATAGTAAGTATGTATGTTACACGGGAAGCTTAGTAAGTAATATATTTTTAACAGATGAAAGCAGAGAAGTCGACGTTTTCTTACAAATTGATTTTGAGCGCCATTCATCTTTAAAAGGAAGAGGAGGTAGGATGGGATCTAAGAGTACCAATCTTTTGTGCGACATCAACTTCCGCCAACTTATAGCGAATTTCATCATGAGATATGGAACCACGATACCAGTAAAATGTGAATTACTTTTAGAGTTTCATTCTGAAATTCGCTATAGTGTGACGTAAGGTGACGTCACTCTACACGCACCGATTAATCTCATAAGGAAAGATTATCCAGCGCTGCAAAATTTTTATCTTACGAAAGAAAAGGCGACGATAGATAGGGCGCCGTGTCGGTTAGAACAGAGAGAATAGAAAAATCACCATAGAAGTTATGACATAATCTGAAATGTAATGAATGTAAATCATGTTCTATGCCCCTGTGACTCTGACGTGACAGTGACAATTTCGTTGATAAATATCGGCGCAACAACTTCTTGGGTTTATTACATATTTGCCTAACGTTTTCCACACGTCACGACTTTCCGTAATAAAACAGAAGATAAAAATTTTTCATTTTTCGGGAATATACAAATGTTATTACAATTCGTACGAAAAGGAAAGGAAGGGTCAGAAAAGGTGTGAAAAGTATTGAAGACGTGAAAAGAATGAAATAACAAAATGTAAATAAAACTCAAAATAAAATTAAACGAAACAACTTCTCAGAATGAAACGATGTTTGAATTTAATTTTCACTATTTTGCAGCATAACTCACTGAAATATTTGCCAACTTTACTGGTGAAATGGAGGAGTAACGTCTTTTGTACTTTTTCTCGTATTTTTACGTAAGAACACTCGGCACGAGATTATCAAATATTTAAACAAATTTTCATGCAATTAACTTGTTGACTGTCGTGGAAGAATTTAATTTTCCAACGAAAATTGAATGAGACACGTATGAGGAGAAATTATCGTTCCACTTGTATTTTAAAAATCCAAGATACATCTCGACAAACACACGTCACATTTTGAAAGATATGGAATTTTTTTTAAGAAAATCTACGTAGTTCTTTAGAATCTGCTGGTGTGTCGTAGCATACAAATTGCGGAATTTTGTGAAAAATTATTCGAAATGGAGAGTACAAAGGCGTCGAGTTAATAGGTACATCAGGGTTCTTTTCAAGTATCATGACCCTACGGTTAAGGGGCCGTGACACAAGTCTTACACGCCAAAAAATTCACAAGAAATCTTCTCGTAGACTAAGGAAGTTTTTGACTTCCACCCCCTTGCGACGTACCCCCGGCAAAATTTTAGATCGAAATAAGTTTTTACGCGTTAAAATCGGTTCAGTCGCAAAAAATGCACAGTACAATCCTCAAAAGTTAAATTTTTACCGTATAAAAACAGAAACAATAGAAAAACGTTACCAAAGACCCGTACGCATTAGAATAGATGTGGCAAGCAGAAGAAATGTTGCAAAAAGACTCGAACGTATCTAAATATAGAAACAAGCAAACAAATCAATGTTTTGTGCTCTTCTATAACTAAAAGAATTTCAAAGATCCATAGAAATTACCCAAGGTAATGTCAAAGGCCCTAACGAAGTACTCCTGAGACCATTAATTTTGATGCCCTAAATATTCTCCCCTGCACCATATCAAATAAAGGGCCAATGTAGTTTCTTCGAGAAATCCCGAAACCCTTTTCTATAAAATGTAATTCTCACCAACTTTGCCTTAAGAAGCCAAGGATACGCTGCTGAAAGCATTTAAAGCATGCGTGCGGTTCATTTGTGGGCTGAGTCGCTATGAATCAACTTCGGATGATATTGGAGTTGTGCTTGGGTGTGACTTGTTTTCCTATTATGACTACTTGACATGCGTGCTAATGCATAAGACGGTGCTAATCAAAGAACCTGGGTACATGCATGACCTTCTCACCCCTACTTTGAATAAAAGAACCTTTAACTTGCGTATGCCGAAATCCAATAGTGACATTTTATCGCGTTCGTTCTTTGTTGGAGGTGTATCGACATATAATTCATTGCCCCATTGTTTGAAGGGGATATACTCGTTAACTGGTTTTAAGAAGGCTTGCAGGGACTATTTCAATGGATGAGATTCTTTCTTTCTTTCGTAATCCAATTCAACTCATTCAATTCAATTCATGTATTGCTATTAGTGGCTTGGTTTAAGATTCTATCTACATGTCTCTCGCTGGTTGAGAGGAGCAATGAATGAATGTTGCTGTTCCTATTTTTGTTGTGAGAGTCATATGAGTAAATGATCAATTGTGAGAAACACATTTCACTTTTCATTTTTGATTTTTGTATTGTAAATATTTGTTTTAATTGTATTTCGGTTATATTATTTAACATTAACTTTTATTTTGTAAATTTAACTGATACCCGATGCTAAAATGTTGTTAACGTGTTGTTTTGCTCGCGATCTATGTGATTTAAAAGGCTAATTGACCTTATACATATGATGTCAAATAAATAATAAGTAAGTAATAAGTAACTTCAAACTGCCGTAATTTCATAGATATGTGTCATCCGTCACAATTCTACAAGTTGCTTTTTCCCGGGATTTGATCATTTTTCGCTAAGCCCCTGAAACACATATTCTCTAAAATTTTGTTCTCTACAACTTACCCTTTGGAAGAAACTTTCTACCTTCCACAGTTCTAGAGATATGGGTCATCCCTCCTAATTTTAGAAGTGGTCATATTCCAGCATTGGGCCATTTTTCCTTAAAATCCTGAAAAAGCATCTGCTTTCGTATATGGCTCAATTTCGTCCATTCGATTGGTCCCAGTGCCCAGACCACCGACCCAATTTCCACAACAAATTTTCTTAGTTTTGTGAAATCAAATGCTTTCATTTGACACAAAATTAAACAATTGCCGTGCTATACTTGCTGAGATATTTGCGAAAAAGTTTCGATGACCCTCGAAAAACAATGTTTTTGGTCACTTTTCGGACCATATCTCCGGAAGAACTTTACCGATTTTGCTCATCTTTGAATTTGAAGTTTAGGGTGATCGGTACAGCCGTTTAGAAAAAAATGACGGGACTGATGCGTCATCACTAGACGATATTAAATGCATTCCCCCATTCCCGCGTCGATCTACCTCATATGTTACAATAAAATTGTTTGTAGTAAACGTACAGGACATTTATACTTC
Source organism: Pseudolycoriella hygida (assembly GCA_029228625.1). NCBI lineage: Eukaryota > Metazoa > Arthropoda > Insecta > Diptera > Sciaridae > Pseudolycoriella > Pseudolycoriella hygida. The sequence continues at coordinate 35,537,613 of CM055406.1, read as the reverse complement.
GTACGGGTTCAATTATTTCGTTGGCATTTGTAACGTAATTTTTTAAAAACACTACGTAACTTCGTTGTAACTGAATGCGAACCTATTCTGATTTCTGAACTTTAGTTAGTAGACATAAAGACTTGCGTCACACCTCCTCTGTAAGAGGTTTTTTTGGCGGATGTTGTATGTTGGCCCAAATCGAACTACTCAACTGAGGAAAGATTTTCGTGAACTACATGAATAGAAGGGTAGAGAAAACTGATATTCTGTGTTCATAAATGAGCACCGTCGACATTTTTCGGTCCAGCCACGCCGCCGGCAGACAGACCAGTTTAAAAATGGTCAGGTTTCTTGCTCACATAAAAAGACTGCGGTGGACAGCCGAAAAAGTGATATTCATAGACGGGATTCCTATATTGCCAACGAATATGAAAAAGTCATAAGTTAATTATAAACTCCTGACAACAACTGAAGGCCACAACACCTTGCCATCAGTGTCAGATTTATTATAAAATTGTGTATGTCTATGCTGATTTAAGTGGGCAAGTAAGTTTGCTACACACAACCTTTTAGAAAAACAAAATTGTTGAATCCCAAACAAAGAGTATTTTCACTCTATCAAGTGAAGAAAATCAAAGTGCTCCGAATATGTTAATTAAATGAAAATGGTCAAGTGGCCCTAGACTTAAGTATAAATACAAGGATATTACAGCGAATTAAATCAGAATAAATACAAACGTTAAACGGGCAACATGCCCTAAATAAAGTATTTCATTCTCGTAGAATCACTGGCACCTGAGTGTTGGGGAGAATATCCCTCCAGTGAATTAGAAAGGTGACCAGCGGAAGGTCACATAAAATTCGAATTAATCCTACAGCTGGTAGTTGTAGGCTCTGGATTCAACACCCCGACGTGACCTTTTGTTGGTCACTATCAAATAGGCGCGGATGTTCTGGTAGCACCAATGCATGTAAGATAGTCATTCGTCTGAGAACATTAACAAATTATAAGTCGTTCGAAAAGATAAATGTTGATTGTAATGTTGGAGACATGCAATTAACTAGTTTAGACAAACGGCCTGGGTGGCGGAAACGTTTGGTTGGTCGATTCCGTAAAGCCAAAGAAGAAGTGGTTGGGTCGATTCCGTAAAGCCGAAGAAGAAGTGGTTGGTCGATTCCGTAAAGTTTGGTCATTCAGTCAGTGGTTGGGTCGACTCCGTAAAGCCGAAGAAGAAGTGGTTGGTCGATTCCGTAAAGCCGAAGAAGAAGTGGTTAGGTTGATTCCGTAAAGCCGAAGAAGAAGTGGTTAGGTTGATTCCGTAAAGCCGAAGAAGAAGTGGTTGGGTCGACTCCGTAAAGAAAGCCGAAGAAAAGTGGTTGGTCGACTCCGTAAAACCGAAGAAGAAGTGGTTGGTCGATTCCGTAAAGCCGTAGAAAAAGTTAGAGGTCGATAGTAGAGTGGTAGCAAGTCTGGCTGAAAGCATTCGTGTGGTCAGGTCGCGTGGCGAACCTGGTCATTCAGTCAGTGGTTGGGTCGACTCCGTAAAGCCGAAGTAGAAGTGGTTGGTCGATTCCGTAATGCCGAAGAAGAAGTGGTTGGGTTGATTCCGTAAAACCGAAGAAGAAGTAGTTGGGTCGACTCCGTAAAGAAAGCCGAAGAAAAGTGGTGGTCGACTCCGTAAAGCCGAAGAAAAAGTGGTTGGTCGATTTCGTAAAGCTTGGTAAGTGTGATATATGGATGTTCGGGATCGTTAATTTTTACTCTATAAAAATGGTGGGAGTATGTTGAATCCCGAACAAAGAGTATTTTCACTCTATCAAGTGAAGAAAATCGAAGTGCTCCGAAATGAAAATGGTCAAGTGACCCTAGACTTAAGTATAAATACAAGGATTTTACAGCGAATTAAATCAGAATAAATACAAACGTTAAACGGGCAACATGCTTTAAATAAAGTATTTCATTCTCGTAGAATCACTGGCACCTGAGTGTTGGGGAGAATATCCCTCCAGTGAATTAGAAAGGTGACCAACGGAAGGTCACATGTATTCGAATTAATCCTATAGCTGGTAGTTGTAGGCTCTGGATTGTTCAAAGAGAGAATTCGATTTTTTGATACGTTCTGAATCATGGATGCGGTATCATTGCACCCAACAAATTCGCAGGCTGAGGAACTGTAAACATTTTTGGATTCTATAAACTTCATAAGCGTTGTTTGTGTTTGTATACATTACGTGTGTGTAAGTGAACAGAACATTTGATTTGTGGATGCAGTAAGGAATGTTCCGGTGGTAGCTCCTGGAGGAGTGACCAGATGTGACCGGAAATGAAGCGAAAGTAACCGGAAATAAATCGGAATTGATTTCGTTGATGCGTTTGTTCTTTACAACCGACACATTTGCTATCGAATGTAAGACTATTTCCGCATTTCTTGCGTTCAAGCGTCACCCCAATTGATATCAGTTGTTTTGGAAGAAAGAAAAAAAGAACTTGTGTCGCATATTTCTCTTCATAAAGATTTTTGTTGCGATTTTATTATTTTGTCAAAACCCAGATCTCAGCATTATTCAATTCAGCATCTGTTCTGCTGAAAAGAACAAAATCGTTAACCAGGAAATATCACTTTTAAATATTTTATCGCCATTATAATAATTGTGCCACATCATATTTTTGTTTCAATTAACACATTGACACAACGGACACAACTTGTTCAAAAAAAGAATCATTTCAATAAAAAATTAATGAAAATTTCGCACACCCACATTGCGGCTGTTCTTCACGTGGAAATTAAATCTGTGTGCAAATGAAAAGATAATCGTTTTCGTTCTCGTGTTTTTTTACATTCTTTGAAGTTCGCTACGCTAAAATAATGTGGGTATATTTATACATCGCGGAAAATGACTGTTGTATTTTAGCTTTGACCTAGCGATCTATGCGAACGATTTGATGATAATTTAATAAATCTGAGCTGCTAAGAACAACCAATATAATGTAGCGTGTATGTGGTGGTTTGGATGATATGTGATAAAAAATAGGGAATAAACGTGGAAATGGCAATAAAGTCACTCTCACTAAATTTTATATTGATCTTTCAGAAAACGTTGATGCAGTAGACAATAAATTAAATTATCCAATTTTCAACGTGCATTTAGTTATGCTCGCGCATACACATACGCCTTAGAGAAATCCATTAAAATTTCATAACAAATATCAAGTCTAAATAAATGAGTAGTACGGCGGTAATAATTTTTTAACGCTCGTCATATACACAGCGAACTTTCTAGAAAAACTCATTTAATAGACATAAAACATAGGTCTTTATATATCTTCGTGTCGGACAAGTGGTTTTGATAGAGTACTAAAATAAGGACTTTCTTTGTAAACAACATGAAACGAAACATGCTTCAAGACAAAAAGCCGTTTTTTATCGTCTCTCAGAGACCTTAGCATATAAATGGAAAATTTAATGTCTTTAAACATAAAAGATAAGAAAATGAGATGCGAAAATTGATCTATTTGGTTCCCAGACAATCATCTGCGATTTCAATGTAACACCCCGGCAGTCAAACCAGACACTTAACAGTGCTATACCCGACTAATCATTGGGATTATTATTATTATTATCTGCTATTTTTAAAAATCTTTCTCGGATTTTCATTTCTCTTCATGAAAAATTGTATAGATCTATTTAAGACAGTTGATACGAGGCAGTTTCGCTTGACGAATTTCCTAAAATCAAACGCCATTTACGTAATAAAAGATAGCGCTGCATGCGGCGAAAATAATTCATTACACAAAGGATCAATTTTTTTGCACTCAGAAATATGTTTTGTAGACTTTGCATATGCGAGACGCGTCAAAATTGGACACGAGCTCACAAAATGGTTTCACAGCATTCGACGTATTCAGATTTACTATCTACCCCATGTGAAATATCAGAAAATTATAGTAAATACCCTGATCATGGCTGTTTAACAACCGAAACTTCGGTCGGTAAAAATTATTAAAACAGTAAATAACTCCTTTTCCCTTGTAGATAATAAAATGCTTTCTATTATGCAATTTCATTGCGGAAATTAAACTTGTTTCTGTTATTTTTAGTTGTAGTTAGAAAAACAGTGACGAAAATACTTTCAAAAAAAGCTATCCCGCGGATGATGCTTTAAATTTGAGGTCTTTTCTGAATTTTCATTGCGATTTTATTTTTATTTATGCATATGGCTACATCGATATATTTTTTACAATTACATTTCATTACATACAGACTAATGTTAATGTCTAATTCTAATTAAGACTAACCAACCAAGATTGGATAGTTGTTGTCTTGCTCACCGTGTGAAAACGCTCCTATGCAATTTTTGATTTTATTCGGAGCCTTGCATTCGACCGGATAAACCGGTCATCTTCATGGCTATAAATAGTAAATAAAATCTATAAATATAAAACTATATTTATAGCCATGAAGATGACCGGTTTATCCGGTCGAATGCAAGGCTCCGAATAAAATCAAAAATTGCATAGGAGCGTTTTCAATTAATTGATCGACACCGTGAACTATCCAAAATTTAATTCTCTACAACTTCGCCTTTGGAACCATTTTTCTCACTCTCATAGTTCTAGAGATTTGGTTCATCCTGCCTAATTATGAAAGTGGCCATATACCAGGATTGGGCCATATTTCTCCAAGACCCTGAAACACGTGTTCGCTTAAATTTAATTCTCTATAACTTCGCCTTTGGAACCAACTTTCTAACTTTCATAGTTCAGGAGATCTGGATCATTCTGAAAAAAATTGTCATAAACAAAGAAAGAAAGAAAGAAAGAAAGAAAGAAAGAAAGGTTTACCAAATTGACTAGGTAGTTAAAAATATTCGATTTGAGTCCATTTCCATACAAAATAGCAAAATTTTTCAATTCATATCTCCGGAACGACTGAACCGATTTCAATAGGTAAAAAGGTACTTCGGCCTAGAATTTTCCGTAGAATCCGGGAAAAATATTTTCCGGGGGGTACGTCGCTCGGGGGCGAAGTTAAAAAGTTCCTGTATATATGTTCCTTAGTCTACGAAAAAATTTCTTGTGAATTTTTTGGCGTGTAAGACTTGCGTCACGGCCCCTTACTACCGTGGGGCCATGATCAATAGTTAATCACAGAAAAATGATATACATCCCAGGGATCGAACCCGGGTTTTCTGCGTGGAAGGCAAGTGCGTTCACCACTACGCCAACCCATCATTGCGATTTCCAGCCTTGACGAGTAAAGTTGTATATGAACCACTTTTTTGGCGAAGCGGAAAGAAACGAAATACAAGTTGCTGATTGAACAAAATTATCACTTTGTGCCCTTCGCGGTGGAGACGATGGGACCATGGGGTACCGAGGCAATTAAATTTTTTAAGGCATTAAGCAAAATGATTATGTTGAGAACAGACGAGCAGCGGTCAAAAACATTTCTCAAACAACGGATAAGCCTTGCTATTCAAAAAGGAAATGCTGCAGCCGTAATGGGCTGTTTTCAGCAAACCGAAAATATGGAAGAAGTGTTTTACCTGTGATAGTTTAATTGTAAGTTTTTATTTAATCGTAATGTATTTAATGTTCGAATGCTGAAATAAAAATACACACTTTTTGACCGTTGATTTGTGACAAATTCGCATGAAACAATCGAATTTGTCATTGTCGCATATTGCGTTCTCGCACAGTGAATGTGAAAAACTTCATAACTGGACGAGGAAAAAACTAAGCTCTTCATGAAATAAAAAATTGCTTTTGTCCTAGCCGCAAAAATCACGATACAAAGGAATAGATAGGCTGGCATACGATATATAGAATAAAAAATGATGACGATGTGGAATTTCACCCAAACTTTTTACATGATATTCTCTTTAATTTTTAAGTTCCTTACCCTACATAGCTTGAAAAATTGTTGAATGTACAAAGTAATTAGTATTGAACACCAATAATAGTTTTAATTAGTAATGCTTGCTTTTCGATTGTTCATTTATTGATTAACACTAGAAACGTGTGGGTATTTCAGCAGTTTTTGTATTTTCCTACCTTTCATCATGCAAACAATACAATTCATCAGCTAGCAGTAACAATGGAGCAAAACATGGTTGAAAAGTTACAAATACAAACGAAAATAAAAACCGAGACCTAATTAACAGAAAATAAAGTTATTGTAATCGCAACAGTTTCTATTTTGACTGGGCCCCATTTTCAATATTTGTACTGTAACATTACGTTTCTTTCGTATGCACTATGACGTAATTTTTAAAGGACAATATTAATCTCCCAAAATGTGCATGGGCATACATAGATTATTTGTAAATTTAATCACACGATTATTATTAATCTTATGGTTTAATCATTCTTTGAACATAACAATAATATTATTACAATTACATTTCCCTATTTACTTAAAGTCAATATTTACAATTACAGTCACTATTTACATTTACAGTACTTTTCAAATACAAAGTTGCACTTTCATCATAATTCAAACATTTATGTCCAAGTTTTATAGCCATAGGATAGCGTCAGGTAGCAACGAGTGCAGTGATTTTAGTCCCCCATTGAACTTCCGAAGAGGACAGTCGTCAACTATGTGACACAGTGTTTGGACAGTTCCAGTACGGTGAGCTCGTAAACCTATACATCTGGTTTGCAGAGCAGCTTGTCCAGAGCGGAAACGGTTTAGCTTTTTCCACTCCTTTTGTTCTAGGGTGAAGCTATTTAGTTAGACGATTTGATTGATGATGTATTGGGCGATTCCATTGGTAGGTTGCGAGGGAACGTTATGTTCTTGCTTAACCGTGCACATACGAGATTTGTGTTGTATGAAGAAAATTCCTCTATAGGTTCAACCTGCAACTCCTTTTTCATTTTCATTTATTCATATTCGTATAAACATCAGTAATACCTCCTTCATTCGAAAGAAGTCCAACGTTTGCATGTTTAGCCACAATACCGTTTCCTCGTAACACATTTTCCAACTTTTCAATGGAATGGCATACAATGTGTCCATTTTACATTTTCGTCCATAAGGCCCACCCGCATTCTAAATAACAACCTTTGTCCGAATTACCCATGATCATAATAATGTTTTTTGATAGAATTTTTTTTTTTTTTTTTTGAAAATTGAAATAGTTTTATTTGTTAAGCGAAAAAAAGGCTGCTCACAATGGTGCAGCCAGTAAAAAAACGATCTTTTCAACAACAAATTACAATAAATAAAATTCATCTACGCTACCTTTCCCTAATGTTGCCAAGATGCATGCTGCATTCATTGCCTCTTTGAATTGCAACTGAAATTTTCTGCAATATGAAATCTTTCGAGCATGATTTTCCAGCTTACCAACAGCTTATCAATGACCCTAATGTGCCTATAAAATTCTTGGTTTCTGGACCCATGCAACCTAGGGTTTCAAAAGCAACAGGAGTAAATAAATAGTTTTCTTTTAAAGATATATAATGATTATGCTTAAATCTTTCCGCGTTATCGACTATTGAACGCGCTTTCTTAGAAGCTACAATGACATAAGAAGGGGCTAATGTATCTCGAACTGTCACGTCCCAGAGAAGAGACTTTCCATCACTCCACGGAATTAGAGTCATACCATCAGGTCGTTTGTCATCGTCTCTAGAAATTCCTGGTGGTTGTATTATATTTGGGAACCCTGCAGAAGAAAATGCATGAGAAATTATTTTATTGATTTCGTCATGCCTAGAAATTATCCCTGCTTTCTTCTTGCATGACAAACCATGCAAGCCGTCCTTTTTAACCATGACACCACAAATGCACGTATTTTCCTCACATAATTGGGAACCTAAACGAAGACCAACAGCAATTCTCGCGGAATTGTTATCTAATAGCAAACCAGTATTACTCGATGGGACCACTTGCAGCCACTTTGCAGATTCATTAGTAGATGACGCAACTAGTCGTGCCTGAGCAACAGGTTCACTAGAATCAAACATCCTAGAAAACTTACTGTCGATCCTCGGATTATCCCAATTTCTAGAATTTTTAGAATCAATATTTCATGGAATAGTTGCAATGGAAAACGTTTTCTTTCTTCTACCGATTATTTTACTAGAAAGTGCTGTTTGTCTATTGTTCTCCCTTAACGATATTTATAATTTGTAGAAAATAGGGTAAGGAATGGACGAAAAATAATAGATCAAAGTATTCGTTTTGGCGATTTTAGGAGTGAAATGTTTCAAAACTTGAAAAACTAATTTTAACGTTTTCCGCCCCACTTCGTACGGCAGACGGTAAAAGCTCGAAAAACCATCGAAGCTAACCATCATCTGAAGCAAAAATGAAACACTACCAACACTACCAAACATTTTACTTTTGCTTCAATTTAAATTAATTTTTTGTCTAAAACTGCAGTCTTTTTATAGTATGTCATTGGCTTTAAGTAAGACTTAGTGAATGATAAAAAAAAATTCATCATGTTGTTGATGACAAGTAGTAGCAAATATTTTACATTGCATGTGCTGAATGCCAGAGCCAGTAATGTCATTACGGCAAGCGACAAGAGATACTTGGCTCCGATCGATAAACCGCTCAAATTAAAAGAGGGAAGATGTACGGAAAACGGGAAATGACTAAAAATCAGGAAATGACTGAAAAACGGGAAACGACCTAAAATCGAGAAATGACTGAAAAACAGGAAATGACTAACAATCGGGAAACGACTGAAAAACGGGAAATGACTAACAATCGGGAAACGACTGAAAAACGGGAAATGACTAAATATCAGAAAATTACTGAAAAACAGGGAATGAACAAAAATCGGGAAATGACTGAAAAACAGGAAATGACTGAAAAACAGGAAATGACTGAAAGAAGAGAAATGACTGAAAAACGTGAAATGAACACAAATCGGGAAATGAACAAAAATCGGGAAATGACTGAAAAACAGGAAATGAACACAAATCGCGAAATGAACAAAAATCGGGAAATGACTGAAAAACAGGAAATGACTGAAAGAAGGGGAATGACTAAAAATCGGGAAATGACTGAAAAACGGGAAACGACTGAAAACGGGAAATGACTGAAAAACGGAAAATGACTAAAAATCGGGAAATGACTGAAAAACGGGAAATGTACAAAAATCGGGAAATATGTAACTGAAAATGGGAAATGACTGAAAAACAGGAAGTGACTAAAAAACGGAAAATGACTAAAAATCGGGAAATGACTAAAAACGGGAAATGACTGAAAATCGAGAAATAACTAAAAATTAGGAAATGACTGAAAAACGGGAAGTAACCGAAAATCGGGAAATTACTAAGGGGAAATAGCTTAAAATTGAAATAATGAAAAAGAAAAACAGAAATTGACTGGAAATTGTCAAAAAATAATTTATTTATTAGTTTACAAAGCCGAATGAGCTTTGCTCACTAACAACATCTATTTTTGCCCCGGGGTCACGGCCATGCATAAAGAGGAAGGGCATTTTCCACAGGCCCGAGAGATTTTGAAGCTCCCAGAAATGATGAAGAAAAAAACAAGCTTACATTCAGTTACTTTATTAACGATCTTACATGCAAAAGCCCCTTGTTAAAAAATTTCGTCTTCGTCGCTAACAACATACTTCATCAAACATCAGAAAGGGGTCGACCCAGCTGAATTTTGGCAAAAAAATGTTTCAATTCAACTTTATTCCTGTGCATGTGAGATTATTATACAGGCGTATGCAACTTGGCTCGCGATCTGTTGCGGAGGACAATTGAAAAATATGACACTTATGAAGAAAGTGTCAAAAAAATTCGCTCGCTCCGCTCGCGCTTTCATAATAATTCTTAATTATATTGTACCTCAATAATTTTTTTATCACCAGACCGGATTTTCTCTGTACGGCTTAGCCCGTCCTGAATATTTTCGGTCATATTCTATTGATATAATATGAAATTTTCTGAGAAATTGTTCTATTTTTGCAATAATCAAAAAAATCGGAAGAAGCGCTTAAAACAATTTTGTTTTCTACGGTCGCGTAACTTTAGTCATATGCGGAGAGCTGCTGCGGGAGCTACTGTTCTAATTACGATACTTCAACAAAGAATTTTTATACACCTCAGTGGCTGTCTAGGGAGATAAATCACGCATTACTGTGTTGTATCAAAACTTGTTTTATTGATTTCTTATGTTTCTGCAGGATAATTTATTTATCCTCTCGGAGGATTATATCCCTTGCCTTCGGCACGGGATGCAAGCTTCCTCCTCGAAGATAAGTAAATTTTACCGCAGATGCGTAATAATTAAACTCTAGTTTTGATCTACGTAGATCGAAATCATTGTCTATGTTGTCTATAAAAGAAAATCAGCGAAAAATTTCATTGTCACTGTACAGTACAGCATTAATGTGCAAAGGTTCGTTGTAAGCTCAACTATGTGAAATTATTTTCATTTCTGTCAAGTTGAGCTTTCAAACAACTGTTACGCGATTTATTCGCGTGACGCCCAATATAACTACAACTAAGGATATAAACAATAGCACACATAAAAGATAGATTTTCTCTGCTGCGTTCATCACTTATCTATTACGGTGATAGATGTGGCTAAATAATTCCATCTATCAAAAAAAATATCCAGGTGTAAAGGAGTATACCAGCCAGAGAAAACGAACAGTTGAATGCACCAAATCCGAAGATACTTAGGAAGTATTCTTATTCAGCTGTTATGAAGAAAAACTACAGACGACAGTTATTGTCTTTATCTCTTCAATGCAAACAATAATACTGTAAAAGTACTACCCTAACAGAAAAGAAAATACAATCCTTGGATTTTCTCAAAGGTGTACAAAGTAAAGGCAACCTGTTAACGATGCAGAGTATATAAACACTTTATCATGTGACTTTGAAGGTGTACGCCTGCGTCGATTCACATCTAATGTAAACCAGGATTTCCACACTATGATTTTCGGTATTTCACATTTGTATGTTTTAATAGATCAGTCGTTCAGAGATTGTTCGTTCGCGTAGTTCCTCAGTTTTCCCATACTTTCAAATCAATTCCGTTAGAAAACAGAATTTATTTTGTGAATCATAGAAAAATTTTTAGTGAACAAAAATCAAACAAATAAATTTATAGAGACAACAAACACACAAAAAAAGAAGAAAGTCATTACTTTGGTTTATTTATTGGACACATCGCCAAATAAATAATGCCTTCAATTAATTAGTTTGATTTTTGCATTTTTATTTTTAACTGAACGCAACAAGTGTTTTAACAGTCGCTAGTATACGACATGTGTGCTTGTAAGAAGTTATACAATGTCATGTAATAATTCCGATGGTATGGTGATTTGTTTGAAAACTATTTGGTTCGGTGAGTCTAACTTTAAAGAATTTCCTCATTTATTCATCAGCTATGATACTTGTTACAATAAACTCAATTAGCAAATGTTTACCAAACACACACATCGGTTTTTCTACGTAATTAAGAAAAGAAAATGTGACAAAACGGAGGAACCGCTTAATTAAAAAAAATAAATCTCTTTCATTGTTAAATTGTAAACAATTTTTTATTAGGATGGTAAGCCGAGCTAGAGTCGAATGTATTAAATAATTTTCCCGTGTTTACTTATTCAAAAATTTTACGTTCAACTTTTATTTTTAAAACACACAGTTGGCAAATTAGGATCTATTTTGTGCTGGGTAAATTTTATTGAAATTTTTACTATTTGAACGGGGACGAATCTGAAGGATGTTTCGTTTTTCCTCCACGCAATCTTACCACCCACCAAAGAGATCGTCTACCTTCTAAACCGGTCTAATTGATTCAGGTTTCGTTCCTTGCCTGTAAAATTACTATGCGTTTTTTCTTCGGTTCATCTTTTAAAATCATATTCGTTTCGGAGGCATACACTGAAAATTCTTGGATTTTCTCGTTAGTTGTATGCTGCATATAGTGATATGCTGTATATATTAGTTCCAAGTTGTATAATATACCCACATGCAGCATTTCGTATGCTGCATGTTGGTATATTATACAACTTGCAACATATCACTATAGATATGCAGCATACAACTAACGTGAAAATCCAAGAATTTTCAGTGTAGAGGCACCGAGTTTCATGTTAGCTGTTGATCGATTTTTAAGTCTTTTCTTCTGGAAGATATCATTCTGGTGGGGTGGGGGAGGGGAGAAGGGGTTGAAAGTACGGAGCTTTTGTTATCGAATTTTTTGAGAAAATTTTCTACAGAGTTGATTACCATTTCGTAAAGCTCACACATGCCAATGCAGCTTTAAAAGTAATGTATATATTTTCACGCATGAATCCTGAACTGTTCAATAAGACTTACTGAAACCATTGACTATCTAGAACACCTATTCCGAAATGCCTAATTATTACCGACCACCTCATATTTAATATTCCGTTGAGGCTATACAGCAGTAGAAGTATTTGTGGAATGTAGAATATGTTTTCTATTATATTCTACGGGAAATCACGAGTGGAGCGAACTAATTTTTCTTTTTGAAATGTTCTTTAAAAATGTAATATTTGTCATTTTTACCTTTCGAAAATAGTTTCATCGCATTTTCACATGAAATTGCTTCTCCAACGCCTTCATTTTTCCGCAGCTGTACCACAGTTTTCATAAGAAATTTTCTATAGTTTAACCGCAGGCAAATTTTCTTTTTCGAAATACGTTTTATTAGCATAAACTTAGCATACAATTTAAGTTGTATTGCCGCAGAGAAAAATTTTTGAAACAACATCCCCTGAAGTAGGTTTCTTATGTGAGTCAATGCGATTTTTTAAAATCCGTAGCCTCAAATTAATCCTCTTGTCCAGCCTGCCGCTGCTCCGTCTAGTCGGAAGCGTAACAAATGACGTCGACCACAAGGTCAAGCATAATATGAAAAATATTGGATTTTTTTTCGCAGAACCAACAACCCAGAAATACGGAAAAATTATTACTTTGTTCGCTTCGTCGAGAGAACTGTATTTTCATTGTTTTTAAAAAAGTTCAGCAATTGAGTTATTGCAAAAACTTTAATGATTCAGTCATGGCATCTCAATGAGATAGAAAAGCGACTTTTCCAAAAGCGATATGCTCGAATGATCCAAACAATTTCTGATTCAAACGTTAATTTTGTCGGGTGCAATGAGCGCGTAATGATCTCAAAAAGAAGTTATTAAATCGTTCGAAAGTTATGCTTTGAGAAGCGTCGCTTATTAAAAAAAAACTTGTAATTGAAAAAATCATGGAAAATAACAATCTCCGATTAGGAGGTTAACAAAGTAATTCACCAAAAGGAACAAAAAATGAAAAAAGTTGCTCCTGATGCGTTAAATTCAACTTATAATTTCCATTTTCATTTGCTTTAAATTGAAATGTTTCTCCTTCAA
>CM055406.1:35512656-35523763 GCA_029228625.1 Pseudolycoriella hygida | reverse complement strand
AAAAAAAAAAAAACAAAAATATGTATTTTGTACGATGTTATACCTCCGCAAAAGTTCGTTACCAAAGTGAAACTTTTCCGTCGGTATTTTCAAATAAAAAAAGAATAAAGAAATAACTCAACTTAGTATAATGTCATTATGGAGGGACGAAAATAAAATTTTGAAATAGAAAACTCTTTATTGAAAACATTGTGCAGCATTCTAAGTTCGTTATAATGAACCGATAAAAAAGGAGACATTCGATGGAACACTTCAATATTTGGAATGGTCACCAAGAACTAACGCTCAGGCATATGATTTGAAAATTCGTGCTAGTTGGATATGAAATTTGTTGAAGAAGCACTAGAAATGAGCTCATGAATGGCGGACAGAGTGCTAGTTTGGTGTTCAATGTTCATATTATCCTCAAGTAGGTGAGAAGTTACTTCCATTGAATTATTATAGACGAAGGCCGATGAACGAATTTCATATGTTGTAGCATGTGTACATGTTCAGTGGACGAAAATTCATTGCAATTGCGATGACTTAGTGATCATCTTATTCGTCGTACGAATCAATACATATGAGCAATGAAATTTGTATATATCCCTTAAAAATGGTCTTAAATGACCCAATAACGACATAAGAAGTGTATGTGGCACATTGAGTTCTGTATTTAAAATTACTATCATTTATGTTAAATTCAAATTTTGCGCCTTGAAAGGTAGTCGTCATATGTTATGTTAAAAATTCGTCCATCGGCCCTATTCTATAATAGACCGTGTCTCGTCACCGAACCTTAAGTGGTGACATCTGTATTTTTTTCATAGCTGAATAAACGTCTCAACATAGAACTACTCACTTTTCTCATGTGGTGTCATCCATGCTTTCATAACTGAATACAGACAAACATAAAACTAATGACACAATCTAAAATGATATAATTAGACTCTTTCAGTCCGTTGACATTTTTAATGAACTTGAGGATAATATTAAGGATAGGTCACAAAGGATGTCACACCAAAATCGGCCTTTTTCGTAACCCCCTTGTCACGTCATTAGCAAAATCGGACAGGTCTTTGCCAAGATATGGTAGAAAGAGTGGTAAAAAGGGAAGTTTTCCTAAGGACAGTAACATTTTTTCCCTTATATCTCGGCAAGAAAAGAAACTTTTATGGAATTCGGTTGAGTGGCTCGGTGTTCGCAGTCAATAGAAAGAGTCTAGTTCGGACTACTCAACCACATATTGATGATTTTCCATGAACATTTCGTAATACTTTCTTTGCTGTGAGAGGAACGCTTTCCATGGAACGTCTACGGAAATGTGATCCCAAGGGCTCTGCACAGTCCCAAGGCCGGCCCTGGCACAATAAAATTTTAGATAAAACTGAGAGAGGGTGGTATTTTTGATCATTAAAATACGGTCACACCTTTTTTTTAACTTTTCTTTCCAACCTTTTTTTCAAAAATTTTTTATTTGCTTTGCATATTTTAACATTTTTTGCCGTTAGACCGCATTTACTTGCTTCGGTGTTTTATCTATTGTAGATGTAATATAAAGGTTCTAGGAGGCTCTACATGGAGCTTCTGATGTGTTTTAGGGACCATTCACAAGAAAATATTTGCTCGCCCTAGTAGCGGTACAAACAAATTTGAGTCGATTTTGCAATAACTGTTCTTTTGACACAAATCGTACGGGTCTTGCGTAAGCCCCAGGGTTGTGTTTGCTAACGGAAATTTTTAACGACGCTAACACTAACGCTAAAGCTGAAAAATGTTAGCGACCTTGTCGCTACTAGCAAGCCCTTTTGAAGTCGCTAGTAGCGGCCGCTAAAACTCGCTTGTTTTGAGAGCGAAAAAAATTGTGAGAGTAGTATGTAATAATGTAATTTATGAGCTTTCGTTTGGTTTTCTAACTCAAGAGTTCTCACGACAGAAAGAAATAAAGGCCTTAGAACAGAATTAACTCTGTCGATCATTTCTGACAGTTTCAGTTGAAACAATTATACAAATTTTAAGAAAACAAATTAGAAAGTTAGTTCCAAAGGCGAAGTTTTAGAAAATTAAATTTAAGCGAACACGTGTTTCAGGGTTTTGGGGAGATATGGTCCAATCCTGGTATATGGCCACTTCCATAATTGGGCAAGATGACCCAGATCTCCAGAACTATGAGAGGTTGAAATTTGCTTCCAAGGACAAAGTTGTAGACAATAAAATTTAAGATAACACGTGTCTCTGGGTTTTAGGGAAAAACGACTTAGTCCTTGGATATAAGCTTTTCTAGATTTGAATGGTCTGAGACGTACTTCGGTAGGGCCTTTCACATTACCTTATGTAATTTCTATGGATCTTTGAAATTCTTACAGTTATAAAAGAACAGAAAACGTTGGATTGTTTGCTTATTTGTATATTTAGGTACGTTCGAGTCACTTTGCCACATCATTCTGTTTGTCACATCTATTCTGATACGTACGGGCCTTTGGTTATGTTTCATGATAAAGTAATTTTAGCAAGTAGCGGACTAGAGAAACTGGGATCGCTAAAGTCACTTCTTGTGAGATAAATGGAAAAATAGCGTCGCCAGGAGCGTGTGGATGAGTGTATCAGCTGGTGTAGAATTGAATGGGCAATTTTCAAATTTTTAATAGGGTGTGCTTGTTTTGAGCAAAAAGGTTCGTAATGGTGTTTGCAGCAAAAAGTTGTTCTACAGAATGTGTAAATTCGGGACAGTTTTATTTATAAAAATTATTTTATAAAATATATCGGAATCCCGAGTGAATCCCTGGCACGCCTCGGTTAAGAAATAGGTGGTGTTACTCGGTTAAATGTATAGAAGAATTGTTTAGTACGTGAAAATCATTAGAGGTGGCGCGCCATGGCGTATCAAAATTTCTGCTAAGCTAGTTGCACTTTAATTACGAATAATTTAATTAAAAATCCAAATAAAAAGTTTTTAAAACAACTACTATCAGAAAAGTCCTAAATTTCTTTCAGCTTTCGATTAAAAATAAATTGCAAAAATGAGCACACCCCATTGTACAGAAGACTTAATTTCTAAATGTTATGCTTCGACGTTTCTAAATGTAAATTTACATTGACATAAATCAAAGTGTAATATTTAGAAATTATGCCAGAGATATTGAAAATTCTAAATGCATGATATAAAGATTTTTCAGAGCGAGCAAATAATTTTTCAATTTCGGATATCTTTTCGGTGCGAAAATCTACCATTTTTTACCCACTTGAATATAAATAATATTTTTCATTTACCCTTGTGCCTCATTCCATGTATATCATCTGAATGTGTTACTGCAAAAAGGAATAAAGAAAAAGTCGATAGCATAACTTCTCTGCTATCAATAAATCAAATCATCAATAATAAAATATCCAAACACTACAACCGTGTTTATACCCTCGCACAAAATCGAAATTACCAGTCAAACGTTCACATTAAATGTAACTTTTACCAATATCAGAAATTCTCAACAGCTATAAAGCTTAAAATATTCAAGTGTAGCTCACTCAGAAAAAAGGAAATTGATGTAAGTCTTCAATGATTTCTTAATTTTCCAAAAGAATAAAATAATTGAAAATTTAAATTGTTTTCAGAAAAAAAGGAAAATGAAAAAAAAAAAAACGGTTGGTGTGCCTGGTTCTTAGGGAACGACACATTACAATTTAATAAGATTGAGTCAGTTAAATTAACTTACAATAAATAAAATTAAAAAATTTTTATTAATTGAGTTAGAATTGATGGAACATTGGGTAGCAACTTTTACATTAAAAGCCAATTTCCTCTTTCACTAAAACAATACAAGAGGCTCTTTCACTAACTATTTGAAACAATTAAAAATTACCGGTTTTGCTTTTTCTATCAGTTGGACCCATTATTAAACACACGTGACGCAAGTCCTTCAACCAAAAAATTGACGAAAACAATTTTTTTGAGACTATTATGTTTCTACATCTGCCGTAATTTTCATAAGAAACAAGTCCTACAAAAAATACAAAAGAATTCTTTTTTGACTCCTTACAAAAATTAATAGGATCTACCATCTCCTAAATGTTTTTTTTTAGATTTTCTTCACATTTTATATGGACGTATGGCAAAAAAAGTACCCTTTGCGGTCTCGTTTGGGTGCTAGGCCTCTTGAAAGCTTCCAGTTGAATCCCCAGTGACGGCCCAAAAGGCCCTACGAGCCAAATCTGAAAAAGCCCATATCTTCGGGCGCTGTTTTCGTAAACAAATGGAATTCAATGAAGTCAAAAACAGGCAGTTTAGCGCCGCAGGCGAATTTTTTTTTAATTGTGGCGTTCAGGTAAGGTTATCACGCTTAATTGCAGCAAACGCAATTTATTGACCTTCGGAAAGCGACCTTTATGTAAGAATTTTAATAATTGTGATTTCGCATAACGCGGCAGGCGACAATTTGTGGGCTCTTTGGCAGTTTTTAAACTAAATCGAGGTATTTTTTTGAGCGCCGCAGGCGAAAATTTTGACAATTTGGATTCGTTTTTCTTATTTTCAGCCACAGTTTGGGTCCCCAAAATGACAGCCCGGGCGAAATGGATTTACCCTTCTCCGAATCTGCAAGGAAAAATTTGTCCGTCCGTCTGTCTGTCGACACGATAACTCGAGTCAATCTTGACCGATTTCCAAAAGTATGTTTTCTCCGAAAGGTAGTCCCAAAAGGAGTGTTGTGATCAAAAGAAGTAAAATCAGTCAAGAACTTTCGAAGTAACGATCGAAAAAGTAGTCGAAAACGTGACTTTTTGAAGGCCTGATGGAGCTTTTTGGCTTATATCCGCACGACTTACGAACTGAAATTGCCTTTCAAGGTTTTGAATGAAAGATTATGGACTTCAACAGATGCGGTCGAAGACTCAAGAGAAAAAGAGTTTGGACCGAAGCCTCTACTTAGGGCCCCAAGTCGGTCCTAAGGCCGGCCAAAGTTAAAAAAAACTTTTTTTGCTATGTTTTAGAGAAAGATGCGGGGAACATTTTCATCCATGAAAGTATGGGTCTAAGGCCACTCCTTAGTGCCCTGAACTAGACTAGGGTTTTCCAATTTGTCATTTTGGCGATTTCCAATGTAATCTAAGACTTCAATTCAATAAAATTGCAAAGCATTCCTCGATACTCTATGGAAGCTTAGCGTTTGTTTTAATATGCAGTAAGATTTTGTAACAGTTGCTCTGATACGCACAGTGCAAATACGTGCGGATCACCTTAGCTGTGTTTTTGAAATATGTAATCTTTGCATACACAAAATAATCCATATGGCCTGGCCGGGCTACTACCTGGGTCGGGCAAAAAGCCCTGCGGGTCGGCACTGCAAATCCCATATGCAAGCATGTTTTTTGTATATGTATGTGTATATGTCATGTGTGTAAGTACATTGTGTCAAACGTAGGAAAAATTTGAAAAGTAAGTTGTGGGCAGCGAAAATTTTTTTTTATATTTTGAAGGGAAAGTTCTGGGGAACATTTTGCGCCATATAAGTCACGGTGGCCACCAACAAGTTTTTTTTTTGATATTTTGTATAGGAAGGCGTGAGGAACGTTTCCCGCCATGAGGAGGTGGGCGTTAAAAATAATGTTTGACATGGGGAAGAAGACGTTGCATTTTTGATCTGGCTATTTTGTACAAACTATCATTCCCATAGATATTTTATGTATTAGAAAGCCCGCTCTTCTTTTCATATTCTATTTCACCATTGTGAGTCAAAGAAAAGTCATATTTGTTGTAAACAGGTAAGTTATACTGTTTTGTATTCACACAAAAAAACCACAACATCCAACCTCATCAATTTCATCTTAAGCAAAATCGAACATGGAAAGAGAATATCATATTCGACGATTTAAGGATTTGAAAGCCTTTTTCGAGAAAGAATTTTCGCATATTATCCTTAGATGTGGCGTAATATAACACTGACAAAATATTTTCGCATCATTTACCTGCCGTAGAACGTTCAACCTTTCCGATCATAAACACACACTTCGATGCACTCTAAAGATTTTTTCTAGTTTCATTTTTAAAAGAGGAAAAAAAATTATTTCCTGATTTTGCTTTGCTCTCATCGAAACTTATTCATTAAAATTGCTTATTCATTTTTCTATTAAGTGCAATGATGTGTAATAAAAAAGGGAGCAAGTAAGACGTGAGATTAACTTAATCAATATTGACACAGACTTGTTACGATCAAATCTCTTACAGTTATTTAAATGTGTTGTAAAAGTTTTAGAATAAATTTTGAGCCTTTTCAATCTCGACTTAGACTTATCCACTATGAATGAATTGTAAGTTGGTTCGTTTAAACCTGTGGAGAGATTGTTAGAAGCTCAGTCGATCTGTAATGGTATTTTACCTTCATTTTGACCATTGCACTGTGACCAACCCTATGCGACTTCCACTATTTCTCTACGAATGTTTGGTTTTTGATGGACGAACTAATTTTATGAGGTTTGCCACATTGTCGAGTACATTCTTTCAAGGAACGTGGTAAACATCTACTTTTTTAATAAACGTATAATATTCATTGTTCTCTATGTTCTCCGAACAAATAGTTCCGAAATGCATGTAAAACCGCAAATCACCATGTGGTTCAATTTCGAATTGACGTACTAAGTGCTTATTGATTATAACTAGTGTTGATGTTGTCTCAAAAGGAATTTGTATGCAATGGACGTTTGTCGTAACAGAGGAATTGATTTGTCCGGCACTACAATAGCTAACCAACTATGTGCCTCACCATCAAAGCTATCATTTTGAATAGCATTCGGTTCGAGTAAAAAAAAATTGTGAATGCTCATGAAGAGATCCTATCACAAGTTTCAGTTCTCTATCCAAAAATATTAATACAAAAATGGTGAAACGCTGGAACGGGTGAGGGGGTAACGAATGAATTTCTACAGTCTTCTGTAACTACCCTTCCAATTTTTAGATCCGTACGAAGAAGGGATCTATTGCGTTCACCACGACGGTCCTTAGATGACGAATCAGCAATAAAGAAAAATGTCCGTCCGTCCGTCAGCATGATAACTCAAGTAAAACTCAACCGATTTTCAAAAACTTGTTTCCCTGAAAGGTAATTGAAAAATCTTTTGTGGGATTGAATCTGGGCTTTGTCGGCCCAAGGGTTTTTGTACAAAACTCGAGTAAATCTTTTCCAATTTTCAACATTTTTTTTGAAAGGTCTGGTCATGGCCGACAATTTATGGAAGAAACTTTTTTGATTTTGAGCCCTTGGAATAAGCTAATGCACTAAAAACGAGTCTCTGTTGGGGCCCTGCGTGTTTTTTGTGAATAACTCGAGTAAATCTCTTCCGATTTTCATTTTTTTTTTTTAATTGAAAGGTCTAAGAATATCTCACGTTAGAAGCTTTTGGACTCAGCAAGGACCCTAAAACTGAGTTTCTACTAGGGCCTAACGTGTTTGTTTAGATAAATCGGGTACATTTTAACCGATTTTGTTGATTTTTTTCTATTTGAGAGGTAACCGAGTACCGAATTCAATTCAAAAACAAATTTGGGTCCGGTTCTCGTGCTTAGGGCTCAAGTATGCCTCTCCATCGGTCCGAAGGTCGGCCCCAACAAAAAAAAATGTCTCCGTGGCCTCTACTTAGAGCCCTAGGTCGGTCCCTGGGTCGGTCCTTTAGGTCGGGGTTAAGGTCGGCCTTATACAAAAAAATTGTTTTTGCTTTGTTGTAGAGAAAATTTAGGAAAATTTTGTTTTGTCTATAGAAGTATTTGTCCGAGGCCTCACCTTAGTGCCCTAGGTCGGTACTAAGTTAGGCCCTAGACAAAAAAATTGTTTTTTTTTATTTTGTAGAGAAAATTGAAGTGAACATTTCCGTCTATTCGGGGGTCAATTTTATGCTTTCGGAAGGGCATTTTTACATTTTGCTTCGAACGGATTTTTCAGTATTGTCCTCTCGGCCACATCTATTCTGATACGTACTGATACATACTGATATTTGTCTGCTTAATTTGTATAACTGACATCGATCAAAGAATGTTAGCTTTTTTAATCACAGTTGATACAAAAAATGTCCACAAAAGTAGAAATTATTTTTTTTAATTTTTGACATGAAAATTGGTGGTGGTAAAAATAAAAAACTTAAGACCATGTCGCAAACATGTGAGCTGTCATTGCGATGTTGTTTTAGACCAGAATCCTACCATGATTTTTTAAAGCAGCTTGCGACCTTCATACTCAAACTTTATGAATTCTGATTCATCTATTATAACATAAAAGGATCTCCTCTGGAAAAAGGACATCTTTATGATGTGCGTTGGAAACTTGAATTTGAACACTCCGGTGAATTTGTGGCTATTGAAGGAAGTTTGATGGTATTTGTTACCCGCATGAGTTGATGATTAACGAATGAACTGTACTGACCTGAGTGCTTCCTCCCTTCTAGAAATTAGACTTTCAAGAATTTTGGAAATCGGTATAACTTTCGCTTCCTTCCACTTATCCGGAAATTAACTAACTTTTAACAAGAAGAGTTTTCACGCCTTTCAACCTACATCCTTTCCTTGTCGAATAACCAGCGTAGGTTGAATTTAAGCTAAAGGCGAATCAGAGCAATATTGATCATTGAAGCATTTTCGTTTTTCGAAAACCAAAGTCAGGATTTTTTTTACCTTTACCAAACCTTACTCTCTTTACGGAAATTACTTCAAATTCTATTCATTATTTCATCGTATGCGTCAATGTCAAACTTCCTAATTGAATTGCCGATGGAAAACTTCATCAATTAATTTGTTTTGCAAATTTATTTTATATGAATTTATTAGTGTTTGAAGCTTGATGTTTGCCTAAATGGAAACCTATTCTAACAATGTTTGCAAAATGCTTGCATTTATATTTTCCGACAAATTGGTTGGTGTTTCAGATTGGTATCCATTGCCGAGTCCATTGCTCAAGTTTTCGTAAAAATGTAACATCGTCTCTCTAAGCGGTTATATTTGTAATGTGTGCGTAACTAACGAATTTCTCGTTCAAGTTTGATGACATTCTACCGTCTAATTGAAATCGTTGTTTGCTTTCCAAACTAGGTATTCTTAATTCAAGCTTTTAATTTGTTAGCTCAACAAACTGAGGGGGAAACAGTATCAACAAATAGGGACTCTCAAATATTTGCCGCAATCGAGCTCACTGAAAATGAAGTAAGTACTGAACAAGGGCAAAGTAAAGACTATTGAGATAATAAAAAGGAAACGCCCATGGGGGTACACGTTTTTTCATTGCAGTTTTCCCCTTGCAGGGTATTTTTTTGTTTTTGGTAGAAATGAACGAAAAGTAATTGAAACACTTGCACACGCTTCACATTCCAAAATCGGGTAAATAGATTTAGGGATGAATGTGTGACCTCAGCAGTAAAAGAATATTTTATGAATACACTTGGGGGTTGAGAAAAGTTATTATGACAAATAAAAGATAAACATTGAAATATCATCGCATGTGATAAATGCTGCGTTCAAAGACCGAAAACTCATTTCACGTTTTATGTGCGCTACTTTTGTACGCTATACGCTACATTATGCGGCCACGATGCAAAATAACTTACACAATGAGTAAGCTCCATAAGCTCATATATTCCTTAATTAGATAAAACAATCGGCTCTGTTCAATAAGTCAAAAGAAGCATGGAAAATGTAGCATTGCTCCATCTTTCGATTTTCACAAATATATGCGTTATATTCCACAGATGTAGCGAAAATAATGTGAAATGCCTTGTTTCTTCAAATCGTGTCGTTCATAAAGTATCTTGCGCAAACCCCTCTCAAACCCTCTCACGCAAGACCTCAACCCTAACGTCCTCAGCAAGTGACATACTTTATGAACGGCTCCTTACTGTCGATGTATGTTACTATGCAAACGTTGACCATAATCTTCCATGACCAAAGCTGAGACCACTGAAAATATCAAAATAACATGTAAATATTCTCCATGGATGTCAATTGTCAACCTCAGATCGAATCTCCTCATTTACTTTAATTAGGCAAACGATAATGTTATACAAAATTAGTGACTGCAGGTGGTAACCCCACATTATTCGAAAAAATGATTCTTTGAATGATAGAACGTTATTTATTTTATTGGTTGTCGTTGCTGTGTAGCTTTCTACTTTTTTAGGCGATGAACCTTATTTTTTGTGTGCAGTGTAAATAAACTTGGGTTTAGCTTTGTCTGTTACATTTTTAATTTAATTTAATTGTAAGAAATCAGGACGCTTCGGCCATTGACGAAATAAAGGATAAATAAACAATTTCAACCGCACTGGAGGCGTAAAATTAAATGATTTCTTTTGTTTTTGTGAAATTTTTTATCAACATAGACCGCGTGGAACCGCTTCTAAATTTAGGTAGATTTCAAAAGAAACTTACACCTTACAATTACAATTTAATGTTTTCGATTGAAAATGGTTCTGTAAAGGATAATTAATGAATATTTGATAACAACAACAAATAAGGAACACCACGGAAAAATTTTAAACGAAAATTAATTTTGTATTTGCTGCAGGTATAAAAGGCCTCCTAAAACTTGGGTAAGAATTCGGTTATCGTGAAATAGATTTCTTTTGTGTGCTTTATGAGTAAGGCATGTTTGCTGCTATACACTTCGATTGATATTCTCAAAAAAGATTACATAAATCGGTATATTTCATCGAATATTTTAATAATTGTCCTAAGTAAATAAAAATATTAGCGACGATTTTTTTTCAGTTAAGCTATAGAGAAACTTGATGTAAAAGTGTTTTCAACGTACCCAGTCAATGGTATTTTTTACGCGTTTCTTCTCGCAACACACTCGTTACTAGTCGCAACGCGTCCGTCGTTCTCGTGTGCAAGACACAATGAAAATCGTATATTCTCACGTAAGCACGTGAGAAAAACAAGCGAAAGTACACATCGATTTTGCTTCGGCTCGTGTTGGCAATCTCACATCTTAAACCACTTTCATACGTAACGTGTATCAAACAACGTTTTTTGCAATTCACCGACGTGTTTCGACTTGCGAAAATTTGTCGAAATTTCAATAACTTTTTGCAGTAGTGCGTAAAAGCGGTTTTACGCACTAGTGCGAAAAAATTGATTGTACTGGTGCGTTAATAGTAA
>CM055406.1:35474693-35512156 GCA_029228625.1 Pseudolycoriella hygida | reverse complement strand
CACGGCAGCATTCAATTGATACTAGATTGTTAATTTTAACAAACGATATTGTTATTTCAATAAACGATATTATTACTTATCATTTGGTGTCATATGATGTCATAATATATCCATGATATTTGGATTCAAAATTGATTTCGTTTACATAAATATTTAATGTAAAATTTATCACGAAATGTAGTCAGTTATCTTTGGTGGTTTCAACTACCACGACCACATGACAAAATACTACGATTACGTAGTACAGTACGATTACAAAATACCCACTGGGTTCTTATGTGTGTATTACACATAGAAAAACCTGAAAACCCTGTTACTCTCAATTATCCAAATTATTCCGAGGAAAGTCGTTCGGACATTGAACAAAAGAATCCTTTGAAAGCTTTCATTGTTCTTTGTCCGAACGGATTTCCGCGGAAGAATTTGGTTAATTGGACTCTAGTTACTAATATATCGACTAATATCGACATCAATTGTGGATTAGTTGCTATTGCACACATTATTGTAGTTATCAACTGGGAAGTAAATTTCCAATTAAGTTCAATTTTATGTATTCTACTAGAAAGAAAATAGGAGAGAAAAATTTTGTTCTGCTTATTGGCCGTGTTTCTTCTACATTCGTTCATTACTTCCCTATAATTTGCTCGTAATTTTGCTTTAATTCGCCCACATTCCCACTATTCGTTCTATAGTTATTTCCCTCAAGATTTAACGCCAACATGGCTTTTCGTGCCCTGTATGTATTTTTGTTAAACAAAACTGCAACAGAACTGAACTTTATCGCTTTTATGTGAAAGGTACTTTTTACATTATCTTGCAACAGAACCACATTTTCCGGATATTATATCGTTTCGTCCTTTGCACCTATTCATACACATAACAAACCCATCCCAGCATATAAGTTCATATAATTCAATTTAAGTTATATTACTTTCACCGCCTATGTAATATTGGGACACACTCTCATCATATAATCATTTTCAGATCAATAACGCGAAGAATTCTATTTAAGGTTGGCTGGTCGTCGAAAGGAATAGAAAAAAATGAAAAGCATTACGAATGTAATATGCCAAGAAGCACAGTGAGTAAATTGTTTCGGCTTGTAGTAATTATGTTGGGCAATGAATATCGGATGTTGCTTAAATCAAACTATAACTAGAATTTATTGACTGAGGCCCGTATAATCCTAATCGGGAATTATTTCTTTAATTAAAAATTAATATCGAATAATTCATTCGCTGCATTAAGCATGGAGATCGAGTAAATCGATTCATTTGTTTGCATTTAAGGCCAACGTAAAACCGATTTTCTGCAAATTGAAGACGTTCGAATGTTGTTTACAATAACCGGAAGATTACACTCTGGTGAACCGAAAAAAAAAGTTGAAATAAAACTCAGTGAGGGTGGCGATCGAAATGGTTGTGTTAGTAACGGCTCATATGCGATACATCCCATTTTTCATTGTGCGTAAAACTTCTAAAATACAATTTACTTGAAAAGCCTTGAAATGAACTGTAAATTATTTATCCTAAATGTTAACAATTTCAAGAAAAAAGAATCCAATTCGCAAATCCTTATGTGTTTTGTAAGTTTAGGATAGGGTATGAGCACTAGTCTCATGATATTTCCTTGTACAACTTTATGATAAAATAAAACCGAATAAGTCAGATTGAAAGATTATGGAATTTTGTTCCGAGTTTGCTTGCGCTGAAATTGAGTAGGGAAATTTTAGGGAACTTGTGTTTTGTGTAGCTCAGAAATATGTGGGAAATGTCGTTTGCGAGGAGGAAAAGGAAAGTGAAAAGAAAATCCGATGTCAAAGTGTCTGATGCTGCATCAGTTATTATATAACTAGGGATGAAAAGTTGATTAAGTTAAGTGCAATCCGTTTTTGTGTATTGAACTTTTCTTCCCTAGGGCTGATATACATTACTTTCGACAGTACCTAGCAAAAGCATGAAAAAAGTGTTTCTGGTTTGGCTAACCGTTACATGCACATCCGCTAAGAATGCTTTAAAAAGGCTGATGAAAGAAAGTTTTTCAGCAAGCAAAAAATATGAACATTGAGAATGGCCAAGGAATATTACTTTTACCCTATGCAAAACACAACCAAGTTTTATACGTTCTGCTATTACATTTTTTATGGTCGAAAGGGGCAAAAAATATACCGAGCGAAAGTAAAGTACTGTATATTGCTTGACATATGTGTTGAAATTGCATGCCGAGTAACATTTTGTTGCTGAAAAAAAAAACATTAAAAAACATTGGAAGGCTGTAATTGACATTAGGTTCTTCAAAAATTATATATTGATGATTTGTGAAGAAATGTTTTTTCTCAGGTAGTAAGAATAAATCTTGACAACATTTTATGGGTTGGAGCTGAAACGGTTCAATAGTAATTCGCGCCCATAGAAAGAAAGTAAGGTCATATACTTCCCTTCTAAAAATGTAATTTGTAAATTTTATGTCGTATGTTTGGTGTATTCATGATGTATGAATTGCATGTGTGGTGTAAAAAAACTCTACCACCAAATACACATCACTTGTACACATCACGAGTACAAATTTATCGATGTCTGGTGACGTATTAGCGATGTACTGGTGATGTGTATATGGTGGAACTTTTTACGTCACACATGCAATTCATACATCATGAACACGTCAAATATACGACATTAAAACAACAACAACACATCACTAATACAACCTTTAAAACATACATCAAAAGTACATCGAGAATACATCGAATATACATAAAATATACATCAAAGTTTTCATTGAGAGATATTTTTATGCGTATGTGAGAGTGTGTTGGTGCGCATACAGCGAAATTAACTTGTGCATACAGCGAAAGTAATTTTTCACTTACTGCTGATGTAAAAATCACGCCCACACACTCGCTCGTATGTAATATTTTCTGTATGGGGGTAATTTCATATTAGGATTTAGAATGGGCAAAAGTTATCTCAGGATCTAATAGACTTGCAAAACCGATAAGTACAGCTTTTTATTCTTATAGCTAGTAACTTTTTAAAACATGAAAAAGCTGTATGTTGCAAGGAATACCGAAAATTCTTGTTGCCCACGCTACATTTTTCCGCTTTCAAACAAATTGAGCAATATGCGAGAGTGTATGGATGTGGTTTTTACATCACTTGTGAGTGAAAAGCTACTTTCGCGGTATGCGCACAAACACACTCTCGCATTTACAGAAAAAAATCTTTCAATGTATTGGGATATATTGAGATATATGTGTACTTTCGCTTGTGATTCCTACGCGCTTACTTATAGACATCTTGAGTGTGTTGGGGTATATTAAATCCCCCACAATTTCCTGACTCTTTACGAAACATCTCATGTTTTGTTTTCGCCTGTCATAACAATTTTCATTTATAAAGTCATTCCTATAAGAACGAGAAATTTTTCATTGTTCTATTTTTTTTACATTATTGATTAGAGTTTACTATTCAGACGTTATATGTCAAATAATTAAAAAGTTACGGCATCATAGATGCTGCGTTTGTATTATTAATTTTTTTGCTTGAGTGCAACTTGCAATTATAAAAAAATTGCTTAGCTGAGCACGAAAGTAGACAAAATGTTCTAAGTTGATTTTAGCTTTTTACTTTAAAGGGTTGACAACACATTCTCGTGACGCAACAAAAATTAGTTGTGTAATTTGCAAAACACTTTCACAGTTTCCCAATGTCATTTCCCTCTCAAGATTTTTATTGTTTCATTTTCGCCTACGGCATTTTTTGCTGATTTTATTACAACATCTTCGCCTCCACGGGAAACATTTTATTAATATCTCTACGAGTTAAAGGTGATTTTAACTCGACCTTTTCTTAATATCCCTTCTGTATATCATTTAATCTTTGCTTTTCTATATTTTGGATCAATTGATTTTTATTACAAAAGCTAAGAGAACTAACTCTCATTATTACAACACTTGTAGCACCTTGAAATTCAATTTCACGCAGCTGTTGAAATGAAACCTTAGGAGGTGAATCGAAATTGACACATTATACAAATATCGAGAAAATGTTAATTGAATGACATTGGACCGTCGTTATAATCCTATCTTAATGTTCAACTAAGAAAGGATTAATATGTTCTGTGGACATTTGATGAAATAAAACAAACATTTACTCTGTTCTCAGAGATTTATTCAAAACACGCGCCAAAGATTGTAGAGAGATAGACTGGCATTCATATGCAATATTTTGAATATGATGATGTAAATTGAAGCAAAAGCTGCATCAACTTTGGTGAGTTTACTAAAACATATTTATAAGAAAATTGATATAATGTGAAGTACATCGGAAATTGACGTTAACTTACGCTGAGACTAAAAGTTTCTTTTCTAAATTGGTCTTGACTTCATGTTTGTGTTTACATAATACTGGTGTGTCTCCGGTCTATGTAATTTCCATTAACAAAACAGAATCGAGTAAGTCATTTAAGAATTTGCAAAAAAAAAAATTAAAAAAAATAGAAAATTTTTGAAAAGAGAAAATTTTAACTCAATAAAATGTCTTAAAGTAGAATGATTCAATTTTAGAATTCAAAAGTGTCTTATAAACAATCTGTTTTTGCGACAATTTTTCTTTGCCGCCAAAATTACCCTAAGGGGCGTACTTTTTAAACACCGCGGTCTTTTTTCATTGAATTATTTTGCAATCAACTTTTCTATTGAATGAAAATATTACGAAATAGCTTCACTTTTCACATTATCTTAGTGTATACCAACAGTACGATTTGTAGGAACAGTCTGAATGTCGCCAACTCTCTTTATATTACAAAAAAGTGTTAGAAAAATTTTGCTTCGAAAAAACATTTCCCGCTTAAATACAAGACTGGGCAGACCCATACGATTCCGTATAAAGTCTTATCGTCTCTACATCTCTACGACCAAATGCACCGCCGTTAGAGAACTGAGAAAACCGGCGGCACATTTTCATAGAAATTGAACAACTTAAGAATATCAGATTTTCCATTCGTCAAAAAGAGTCATAAAAGTTGGGCGCCGCCGGGAATAAGCGAAAAATCGTTTCGCCGCCGCTGAGATTTTCCGTCAGACACGCGGGTCTAAATGAAGCCCCATTAGCTTTGGTAAATTTTATGTAACACTTTTTGTCGCTTTACATCACGCTTTATGTTTTCAGGACCACTTCCCCATTGAGCATGACGTCATTTGTGATTGGCTCAGTCAAACCAACATTATCTTTGAAGCTGATGCTTTTGGGTATTTTTCAAGTGCCAACACAGTCTATATAATGATGTGGTCTTTGACTTTATTCCACTATGCCAAGATAATGGTAATAGCAGAAAGCATTTTGATGGGCACTTAACTTACTCACAAAAGTCGCTTTTCACTTTCGATTCCAGATTCCAAATTTGAAGATTATACTCCAAATTCATTCGTCTGTCTAATAATAAAGAAAACATCGTTTCATTCATTTCTGCTATCTTCCGATCTTGTAATAACATAAAATCAGCATTTTCTAAGAACACGACTAAGTATCATTCACCAGTGAGGAATAATTGTCAATATATCAGTTTGTTTGCTTCGCATAGAGCTGTTAAGATGGTTTTCGAATAAAACTTAATTAAGAAATAGGAAATTATCCTTAGTACATTATAATCTTCCGAGAATGTAACAATTAAATTAGAATATGTATGAGTTGAAATGCTAACTAAAGTATCTAAGGAATATTCTTTGAGGAATATCCCGTTGTTATGTTTATGTCAATATTTGTCGATATTTTTATAATATTCATAACAAAATAACCGACTTATAAAATATCTAACAAAATATTGTACTTCTGGTACACCCATCCATCATCTTGAAACGCAATCGAAAATCATTCATCTACGATTTGTCTTATGGTTTTCTATAAGAAGTAGTCTTTTGATGTAACTAGTCTTCTCACCCTTGGTAGATGGAAATATGCACGCTTTCGATGCAAAGGAATTCTCTTCATTGAACAGAAACCATAGTAGGATTTTCACAAATTGTTGATGACTAAGCTTAGTATATTATGCAACAGAACGAGAGTGATGCGAGCATGATTGGAACGATTTCAATTGTTAACGCGTGAAAACGAATGACATATCAAGTATGGATTGACAGTCTTTAACAAAAACTTCGCAAATCTTATGTCATTGTATAAGTGATGTGTTGAGGCACAATTTCGTTACAGCATAGCAAAACATCAATACACATCAATATGTACGCCTTAACTGAGTGAACAGCTTATGCCAACATAATATATTGATTTTTGTGGCACTATGCACAAACTGTCGAACTAATATTACTCGCTTGACAGTTTAAGCATCTCGTCAGGAAAATTACTATAACTTGACAAAGGCGTGGATTACAATCGAATTTTTCGCTTTGGCAATAGATCGTGTTACTAGTTTTATGTTTGTTCGTATTCAGCTATGAAAGCATGGATGACGCCACTTGTGAAAAGGGAGTAGTTCTAAGTTGAACTAAGAAAAAATCATAGATATCACCAATTTGGGTTCGGTGACAAGACACGGACATGACACGGTCTATCATTGATCTGAAACTGTCCGACACAAAAGCACAGAGCCTTCAATTCTGATCGACATTTTCGCCCAATGTGAAACATATTGTCTTCCAGACGACACAGACACTGTTGGGTCCTTTTCCATCTGTCAAAGTGACGTTTTAAACGTCAAACGAAAAAAAAATTTGAAATAGTGAGATAATCTTTTATTTTTCCTCGATTTTATTTTAGCATCAGAATTGAGGAAAAATAAAAGATTGTCTGACTATTTAATTTTTTTTTCGTTTGACGTTTAAAACGTCACTTTGACATATCGTCATATGAATACTATGTTATGGATATTTCCAAACTTAGTATTCACATGACGATATGGAAAAGACTTCTTTTGATTCCAGCAGAATCCGGAAAGAAACTAACTTCTAAAAGTGTCAAGTGTTGAAGATTCTAATGAAACTACCTTCCTCCTATTATTGTTTCGAAAATTACTCTTGTAGCTGTATACATTGAACGCTCTCCTGTATTTTAAATGAATTTGTGAAATGATCTTAATACGTTACGTATCATCGACTACACCATCAGCAGCAAAACAATAAAGCTTAAACGTAAAGATAAGCGAATCGTTGTTGAATGGTACAACGTGCAAGTGATGTATGGATCCTATATAACAACTTTGACTAGATTAATTGAAATGGGAATTGTTGAATAA
This sequence comes from Pseudolycoriella hygida, assembly GCA_029228625.1. Taxonomy (NCBI): domain Eukaryota; kingdom Metazoa; phylum Arthropoda; class Insecta; order Diptera; family Sciaridae; genus Pseudolycoriella; species Pseudolycoriella hygida. The sequence goes on along the minus strand of CM055406.1, from coordinate 35,504,911 downwards.
TTACGAACATTGAAACTAACTTTTCATTCTACTACGCTTTATGTCTCGACTCTAAATTGTTTGTGTGACTTTAATTCTCCAATTTTAAAAATTATCTTTTTGTATTTTATTACTTTATGTTTATTTATAGAGGTAAAATAACAAAATAACATTTTCAAATAAAAAAGAGATGCGCAACCGTGCGATTTGTAGAAGAGGCTAAATATAGCAAATTCTTGGTTTATTATGACTCAGCATAAGGCAATTTCCAGACACCTGCTGCAACCTAGTCTCAGCTCAACCGTACGTTTTGCAACTCAATTATTTTTTGCAAGGGACAAATCCTCGATTGGAATTGTCTTTCATCGTGTTTCCAAAAATTTCCAAATATTTTCAAAAATTTTCCAAATAATAATTTTTTTAAAATATTTCGGGCGATTTTCTCAGAAATAGATCAAAATTTAGCGTTAATTTAGAAATGAGGCATAGATTCGTCGCTTTTAAAGCAGACATGTTTCTATCCATTCTATATTTTAACAATCCACGACAAAAAGTTTGGCTGATTGGGACGTTTACGCCTCTTCAGTACACGTTTGTTACAAGACCATGTGCATATCAGCGTGGTCACATATTGAGTGAGTAATCATCTCGAATATGCGACCTTATATACACCTCGTTTGTTCGATTATTCTTCGACTTAGTAGATCCGTTGTTATGGTAACATTTCGAAGTACTGGTCAAAATTTTTTGTTATGCTGTTTGTATCTGCAGCGGTGATAATGTCAATTCGGTCAATGTTTCTTTGATCTTGCAATTTTTAAAATATTTCGGGCGATTTTCTCAGAAATTGAAATAATTTTTTTAATGATTTATTTGTTTAAAAAGAACAAATACAAACTTAGAATGTTCATGTTAATAGTATTTTAAATTGGCAAAGTCAAACACAGCATATGAAAATACAAACCCAAATTTACGATTTAAGAAAATGAGAAATGAGAAAAAGGGGAAACGAGACTTACTGATTTGTGCTGTGATTTTTTGAAAATGTGCAGCTGATCGTTTGCAAACAGAATTCTGTCAGATTGCCACTTGGACCAGAAAAATACTGGAGTATATTTCGGGTTCTCAACATGAGAAAATTTGGTAATTTGTTGTATTTGTCAGGGTCATTGCTCTCGGAACAGCGATTTACGAAGTCCAAAGATTGGTTGATGATAAAACGGTCTATTCTAACAGTCCGACCTTTTTCATACAGCGAGGAGTTGTTTGCATACACGTAGCTTCCACGTTCTCTCCTTGTGTTGGTAGAGGCCCTCAGAATCTGGCGTTCGGCTCCATTTGAGCGAATGATGTGAACGATGGGTTAACCCAGACTGGAGAAACATAACAAAGAATAGGACGGATGATGTTTTGGTAAAAAAAGGTTTTGGCTCCTCAGGAGATGTTTCAGCTTCCATTGAACGATATTTGATTTTTGGTAGCTTTTTCTGTGTGATATTTCATTGTAGCATTTTTGTTGAACCACAGTCCTAGATATCGCATTGAATTGGCGTGCTCAATAGGCTTGTTGTTAATTTTAATATCCAATTTATTAACGGCGGCGCGCAACCGAGCATTGGTGTCCGAACAATGTCCAACAATATTCAAAACTTTATTCATATCGTCGCAAATTGATATTTTCCATTTCTTGAAATACTGAAAAATGCGTCGCAAATATGTCGAACGATTAGACAAAAAGCTCTGAATTGTTTTGCATACGAGCGGCTTCAAACCCGATGCATGCAGTTTGTGAATAAGTCCATCATGTAACACCGAGTCGAAGGCAGCCCAAACGTTCAGTAGAACTGCTGTTGTGACTTGTCCACTTTTGAGGCCGGAAGCTATGTTGTTGCTGAAGTTTGACAGCGTGTGCAGCGTGGAACGTTTAGGTCGAAAGCCAGTGTATTTACAAACATTGAACGATTCCCCGAAATTCAAAGTTTTTTCCTAAAATTTGAGGTATAACTCCATAAGTTGTAAAGTTTTATTTTAAATTTGAAGTATTTTCTTCCATCTTTTTTCAGTTATCTCTGTCTTAATTAAGTAGCGATAGCTACTTTATGTTTTCACCCTTCCAGACGGACCGTGCTCCCTGTCATCGATACGATTTGTCATCGGTGATTTGTCGAATGTTCACCTGAATTAGGAAAGCAAAATCAGGAATCAAGAAATCAGGCTGCCTTCCGTGCTTTTTTTTTAAGGATTTGTCACGGCCTGCGGAGCATTCTCTCAAATATTATTTTCCTGCTTTTGGTTTTTCCTGATTGCCTGATTCCTAATTTTGGTTTTTCCTAATTTAATTCATTCCTAATTTTTGTTTTTCCTTATTTTTGGCAAATAATTTATTTTCCTAATTTTCGGTTTCCTAATTTTTTTTTCCTAATTTTTGTTTTTCCTAATTTTTGTTTTCCTAATTCGTGTGGAACACCGATTTGACATCGGTCATTTGTCATCGGTGAATCGTCATCGGTGATTTGTCATCGATGATTTGTTATAGATGATTTGTCATCTGTGATTTGTCATCGCTGAATCGTCATCAGTCATTTGTCATCGGTGATTAGTCATCGATGATTTGTTATCGATGATTTGTTATCGATGATTTGTCATCTGTGATTTGTCATCGATGATTTGTCATCGGTGAATTGTGAAATGTGACTTGTCATCGATGAATTCTTATCGATGATTTCTCAATTAGAGAATATAGGTAATGTTTAATAAGCCTAAATTACCTTCTTTGACTACACTCTATCGCTACTTTCATATACTACTATTCTTTATATGATTGTGATCCATGTATATCCAGAGATTTTTCTTGATTTCCCCAATTAATTTTAATATTTACCTTAGGGGCAATCCGTAAGTTACGTACTCTAAAAAATACGATTTTTAGACGATATACGAGAGATACGATTTTTTATGCGAAAATATCTGGAAAAAAAGTTGAAATGTATGGAGTGTACGTACCCCTTACTGCCCCATGTACAGCCTGTAGGTAACTTTTTCAATTGAGAGATCGGAAGTTGTGATAGTAATCAATTTCTTCCGTTACTTTGAACAAGGCTACAATTTTCCAGATGTTATTTTTGTATTGAGTGTTAATTTCAAGGGCGTTAAACTATTCAGGTGTGATATTTCCCATCTATAAATTAAACACAAAAACTATTCTATTCTGAGCCATAAAAGTTGGAACAATAAGTTTTTTACTCGCTTTTTCATTATTTGCTGCAAACAGAAACCTAAGTTAGTTAAACAACAGAAATTTGTAGGTGTATATCCAAATCCTCAGTTCATGAGTAAAGGATAAAAGAAAGTTGACAAATCAGGAACGGTGATGATTGACAACCGAGCAATTTTACCCAATGAAAATCAAACCAAAATCTCTGGTTTATTATTACACGCTAAAAATTATTAATTCTCTAGATTGTTATTACACTATCCCAATTCAACGAATATTACAAAAAATTGCCTTTTTTATTGTTGGTTAATATATAGGTCTGATGTTATGCTGTGTACTTTTTTCCACTTTCGTATGGTAATGACTTATTCATGGTTTGATTGATTCAAAGAATTTTACAATCATGCTAACGGACAACGCAAAAAAAAAGAGTATAGAAAGTGTTAAAGCTTCAGGTTATTGCAGCTAGAAATTATTGATTTTGTGACGCAAATGTAGGCCCCTTAAATTTTTATGAAGTCATTAGTTCATCAAAGCCGAGGAAACGGTTAAACGGTGGCAATAATATTATTTTTTAAGAAACCCACAAGGAAAAGACATTAAAACATCTTGAGCATTATTACAAATAGACCAATCGAAAACCCTAAAAACATAACAAAAACAATATCGCATCGCATGAATTTGCTTCTATGTTCAATATAAGAGTTGTCGGTTATAAGAATCCACTTAAGCCAGATACTTGGACAGAATAGGGAATTATGATTTATAAAATGAAATATTTTGTTCGACAACAATAATTGTGGCACAAAGACGATAAGAGCTTCATCTTTCATAAATAAATTTATGAAGAAAAAACGAAAGTCTTGAACAAGTGGGTGGTGGCATTCATAAAAGATGAACGACACAACAAGGCTTTATCAGGATTTGAATTCGTAAAACGTTTATTGGTTTTCTTTGTTTTTTTTTTAACTTATTCCCACTGGAAAAAGACTTTGAACTTGATATTTCATTTTTAGCACAAAAACCCATCACATTTGTCCGCTTCATTAGCAGCATTTTTTTTTATTAATTTTATGAGGCAAAGGTATAATGCATGTCACGCATATTAGTTTTTTTCTCACTCAGTACGAACATATAACTAAATGGACAACATAATAGTAAATTACCCCACAATATCACTAAATGGATTATGAGGAAATGAATCCCATATAACGCGTAGTTGGATGAAACGGCAGCTCAGTTCTTAAACTATTATTCCCGAGGAGACATGAAGCGAGGGGTACATAGACGTAAAAAATTCTTTTGCACTCAAAAGAAAATCAATTTTAAGAAAATCCTCAAAAAATTCCATTGAATTGTAAGAAAATCCTTGGAAATCAAAGGAAATCCTTGAAAATCAAAATAAAATCCCAAAAAATCATGTAAAAATCATGTAAAAACTTTAAAAATTCCTCAGAAATTGACAAAGAAAATCCTTGAAAATCAAAGAAAACGATAGAAAATCATTGGAAATAAAAAAAATTTTGCACTCAAAATACACGATTATCTCGACATGGAGAACATATAGAAGAAAAATTTTCATCCGTGCAGCTATTGATACAGCAAGAAAAGTGTCCACGTCTCCTATGCGAGCAACTATCATGAGAATGGAACGGTAGATGACGTACATTTTCATAAAATTCATTATCGTTATTAGGAGCAAAATAGTTTGCTTTGTAACGAGTGATGAAAAGTTGAATTTTTTGGGACTAGTCGTAAGCTTGTCCTAATGAGGCGAAGCCGAGTAGGACAAACTTACGAACATATCCCAAAAAAACTCCAGTTTCATATCGAGTTACAAACAACGTTTTTTGCTCCGTTATGATCATAATGAGATGAAATCACACAAACGAACATACTGAAATCACTCTACAACAATTTCATGCACACTTGATTGCGGTCGAAAAAGTATTCGCAATAGATGGCATTATGCATGTATGCTCGAACTGTCACATTCTATTGTTCTTTGACAGATGAAGATGATTTGGTTTAGTTCATATTTTCACAACTATATGTGAATGTGGTGTCGCTCTCTTCATTTAGAATCACGAATATATGAAATTTCTTTTCTGCACTTCCACACCGAAATACGACAGATTTCGATATTAAAAACAGTGATGAAATGTTAAGTTTTTCTTCACTGCCTACTACTGAATTGATCAACATTAATTCGTAGTACTGAAAAAAATTTTCAGCATCCGATGCTGAAAATTTTTTTCAGCACTGTTTTTTAGACGATGCCAATAAATATAAAACACGACTAGTCCCAAAAAATTCAACTTTTCATCACTCGTTATAAAATATACTGTTCTGCACTTCCACACCGAAATACGACAGATTTCGATATTAAAAACAGTGATGAAATGTTAAGTTTTTCTTCACTGCCTACTACTGAATTGATCAACATTAATTCGTAGTACTGAAAAAAAATTTCAGCATCCGATGCTGAAAATTTTTTTCAGCACTGTTTTTTAGACGATGCCAATAAATATAAAACGATTTATTTTTATTTGAATAATTGGTTTTCGGACATTTCAATGATTATTTCTGAAAAAAAATTAAATGTACAGTTTTGCACAGAATGAAAGAAATTACTACCATCGGGAGTAGATGACGGCAAATTGTTGTTGACGATTCCAATCGATTTCACGACTGAATCGACGGAACCAATTAATTGAACGTGCGGAATTTGAGAAAAAATACTGACCATGTAACTACTGCGTTATTATGATTTGTAAGCGACAAGGCAAACATGATCGAAGAAAATTCTTTCATATGATGAATTTCTGGAGTATTTTTAATTTAATTTTTCTGTTTTGTCTATTTCGGTATGGAAGTGCAGAAAGCATTGTTTGAAACACGTTTTGCAACTAGATTTTTTCAGCACACGTTCTAAATATAGTCCCACTCGGCTTCGCCTCGTTGGGACTATATTTAGAACTGATGCTGAAAAAATCTTAGTTACAAAACTTGTTTCAAAATATACTATTTCAGGCGCATATAGCGGCCAAAAAAGTACTTTCTGCAATTCAATGCCGAAATACGACAGTTTTCAATACTGCTTTGAGTGCGGAAAAGGTCAACTTTTCCGCACTCAGATTTGAGTGAGTATGGACTAGTAAAACTAGGTAGGAAAATTACTATTTCCGGACTCCAACAACACCACCCCTTTGACACTCCATACAAAAAAAAATGAAAAAATTATATTTTTTATATTTTATATTTTGATTTATGCAAACTGTGCCGACTTCACGTCTGTCATGTTTCAAACAAAATTGACAGAATGGCGTATTTCAAAATTTGATTCACAAACGTCACTAACTTCACTGCAAACATTTATTTGACAAAAAAATGTCAAACGGGTTGTGAAATTTGAAAAAAAAATGAGGTTATGGTTTCAATAAGATTTATATGGAAGTGTCATACCCCTAACAACACTAACAAAAACTTTAAGTTTTCGATCGTAGTTGCCGTAACGAAAAACATCTTATGGTAATGAGGAGCAAATTTTTGTAACGAGTGGTGAAAGGTTGAATTTTTTGGGATACGACTAGTCCCAAAAAATTCAACTTTTCATCAGTCGTTATAAAATATACTATTTCTGTACAAAGTATGGGCCGGTTCTCCAACCCCATCAGACAGCCGTCTTAGCTGGAGTCGTTTTAAGTCACATAAATAAAACATTTTTTGCGATGTTTTTTCGATTCAAATGTTATTCTATTGATTGAAAATTAACAATTTTCCAAAACGTATGTTTTGGGCAAGTTTAAAAAAAATCAATTTAGGCATGCTTAAGGAAACACGTTTTTGCTTTTTACGAAAAAATAATTTATCAAAAGTTCATGTTGCGTCAATGTCGTGACGTCACTCTAAGGTTTTATTAGGTGAAATAATTCAACAAGACACGCCGACCACTAACACGTTTAAGTTAATTACAAGTTTGTTTTATATCGCTTCCCATATATATAACATTAAACATGACATTCTCATAACAAATAAATTACGAGGTAACTGTAGTTTACTTGAGAAAAATGAGAAATTTTGTGTTATGACCACGATAATGAAACACTGGAATAATCGTACGTATGGGAAGGTTTAAATTTTATGAACGCAGGGTAGCAAACTGAATAACAACCGGAAACGGAAAATATCTCTATTCTCCAGGACACCAGATCGAAATCTGGCAGTCTAAAGTTAATGTTAACCAGTTTTTACATCAAAAAAGCTGGTAGTTTTAAAATTTAATTAGTATTACTTGTTTGTGGATTGTTTTGACGGGTGAGAGGTTTTTTTTAGCACCAGGACACTTTAGTAAATTCATATATCAAGGCCACTGTGAAATGAGTGGGGGGCGGAAGTACATACGAGTATTGAGTTCAATTGTTTCTCAAAAGTAATGAAGTAACGTTTAGTCCTTTAGAGCGTAAATTCAACTTTAAGTAAATCTGCCCCGTAAAATTTCAAATCAAATCTTCAGAGAAATTAGTTACTCGATACTCGGCTTAGACTCAGCAGATTGAGTAACATGGTTTTTTTCATTCTTTTCAAAGAAAAAATTTGTTCTTAGAGTAATTGAGAAATTTTCGATTGAGGATCTCAAATGAAGATGGATCCTAGAAAAAGAATGTATGACAAAATCTTTTTTAAAGCATTTTAACAACTATCAAAAGTCATCACAAAAAGCCAAACACTCACATTAATGATCGAAAATGCTTTTCCAAAATTTGTAATGCCGTATTAGCAAATTACATTGCTCCGAATGTTTATAAGATTTGAAACACTAGATATTTATTTCGAACGTCGCGATACCGTCCGTCGTCGCGAGTAGAATCCATGTAAACAACGTAATATTGCGTTCAAATATGAATCAGTTTTAATTTTGGATGATTTTTCTTTCAATTATAAATAGTAGATATTTTACGGTAACATAACGATTTCTAGTTGTTGCAGACTGCCTTACTACGAGTGTTAATTCAAGCATGTTGAACAGTTTATGTTGAAAACGAAGGCAAAATGTAGACAATGTGTAATATGCATTCAATTACGCTGCACAACCCATCAGGTTCATCAAGTCCATATTGGAAATATCTGGCATTAAATCAGAGAAATGACTTCAGGTGTGGCTGTGTAGCAATGCCACCTGTTATCATTTCTTTGGTAATCTTTTTTTAAAATTGTCATTTTATCGAATAGCTTTTACTCAGAACAACATACTCTATCGAAATAAAATCACGACGACTGCAAATTATGTCTTCAGAAAAAAAAACTCACGTTTCAAATAGCATTTATTTTTTCCGTAAACTCTACTCTTACTAAGGGGTTTGAAATGTCTTTTAATTGTCCTGAAACAGGACATCTACGCAATTATTGATTCAAAAATAGAATTCAACTCTAAAGTGAACATTCGTGTTCGACGATTTGTTCCTATACTATAACTGTTTTGCAGATAATTGTAGTGCTACCTGAAACTGCACCCTGTATAATTCAACTATGTCTGCAAGATAAAGCTGTAAGCGTATTTCTGTGAACCACAATATTATAGCAGTTTTTCAACACATTGGAGAATAACAAATAGCATAATATTGTGAGCATGTAGCCCATATGTAATGTTTGCAATTCACCTGAAACGAAAATAAGGATACGTGGGTGTGTCTGATTTAAGCATTTTCTCTTTGATGATAACCAATCCCCTCCAGCAATAATGCTGAATTTTAAAACAAAAAAAAAATCATTTCGAGATAGAAACTTTATTGCTGCTCCAACTTCTAACATAACATGCAACTAAATTAAGGGTGAAACGCCAGATTTACATTACAAATCCAAGCAAATTGTTGCTCATGCAATTAATGTGGTTTGTGAATATTCCCGATAATTGCTTTGAAGATTTTCTGTATGTTAAAACTAAAGTTTTTGAATATAAACATGAGATGCTTAGCAGATCAGACTATTTAGTTGAAACAAGATAACAAATTTTAGTTTTATTTTTTTGAAAGTAGTAGATTCCACTGTATCGTTTTTCGTTATTCCACTACGGAAGCGCTAATTTTTCAACATAGTAGTTATGCAAACATTTATGCAGAAATGAGACAATCCCTAACCTAAAAGGTCTAATTTAAGTAAAAGTAGTTTTTCCTATAATGAAATCTGCTTACAATGACCGAGAATTAAATAAGAACTTCGTACTTTTCCGCAAGATTTCAATGTGTAAAAAACCCTGCGCAAATGTACAAAGTTCTTATTTACCGAGATCAATGTAGTTGATTTGAAAACAACAAAAACTCTTTTTTTAAATCCTCGTCCCTTCCTCCAAAACAACTGATATTAATTTGGGTGACGCTTACAGCTTCGGAACGCAAAAAAATCTTTTGTAATATTTTCGCATTCCATTAAAAAAATGCGTCACAAATGCCCATGCCCAACGTAATAATTTTTCTGCGTTTTCAGATTTCACACCCCAAAAATTTAGCTTTACGCGATATGTGAAGTACAGTTAGCTAAATTTTTGGGGTGTGAAATCTGAAAACGCAGAAAAGTTATTTCTTTGGTGTAGGGTCCGGCATTTGTGGCTCATTTTTTGTATCAAATGTAAAAATATTTCGAAAGAATTGTTTGCGTTCCGAAGGGGCCATCCATAAACGACGTCCAGTTTTTTCAGTGCTGCCAGCACATTTAAATCGTTAATAACTCGATAAATATCCATTCTGGCGAGTCAAACGTGTGTTCTACCACCCTACTAGAGGGGGTATTCTAATTGGGCGGGTAGAACACTCGCCAGAATGCATATTTATCGATTTAACGATTTAAATGTGCTGGCAGCACTGAAAAAACTGGACGTCATTTATGGATGGCCCCGAAGCTGTAAGCGTCACTCAAATTGATATCAGTTGTTTTGGAAGAAGAGACGAGGACTTGTGTCACATTTCCCTTTTAAAAAGGGTTTCTGTTGTGATATCAGTTCTTTCGGAAGTAGGAAAATTGTTTTTGAAGAATTACATTTAGAAAGAATTCTTTTGTTTTCAAAAATTATTTTCACCGGCGTGACATTAGATTGACCGATGTGCGTCAAACCGAAGCGCGGCGGCAACTTCTTCCATGGGCAAAAATAATCCCCTCAATGTCAAATGTTTTTTTTAGCCCCCATTTATTTGCCGTCGTTTTGGCGGTCACCCCGATACACTCCTCACCCAAACCAACAACTTTCCCTTTGCCACCAAACCTCTATCTCGAACACCGCACCTTGTCTCATAGAAAATGTGCTGCCACACACATTACACACACACAAACACATACATATTGGCTTTATTTGGCGTCTTCCTATAGCCCCCCCCCCTTTTTTTTAAATCTCAGATGTCGTAGATTCCTGAGCTGACCCTCCATGCAAAATTTCAAGAAACGTTATCGAGTCGTTTTCGAGCATGAGCCACAAAAAGTGCCAATGGAAATCAGTAATTAAGTGCGAGGGTGGGTTGAAAAAGGTGGTACTTTTTGAATGAAACTTCTTCATTTGAAAAAAGTGTGTATTTATTTTTCGGCGTAGCTCTATACACTTCTTCCAGCGGTGCTCCAACTTTTTGATCTCGTCCAAAAAGTAAGATCGGTCGAGGTCTGCAAAATAGGCCTCCGTTGCGGCGATCACCTCCTCATTCGAGCCGAATCTCGTTCCAGCGAGCGATTTTTTTAGGTTTGGAAAAAGAAAGAAGTCGGAACGGGTTAAGTCTGGAGAATGCGGTAGTAATTCGTATTGCAATTGGTCCAGTTTGGCCATAGCTACTCCGGCTGTATGTACTGGTGCGTTTTCGCGGTGAAACAGCACTTTTTTCTTTATCAACCGAGTACGTTTTTCTGCAATTCTTCATGTAGTCGGTTCAATAACTCAGAGTAATAGAGCCCTGTTATTGTTCTGCCCTTCCCCAAATAATCAATGAAAATCACTCCTGGGAATCCCAGAAAATAGTCGCCATCACCTTTCCTGCCAATGGTACGGTCTTTGCCTTCTTTGTTCCACTGTTTGGACTGTTCTTTGGTCTCTGGTGGATCCATGTTTCATCGACGGTCACAAAACGTTGTAAAAAGTCTTTTGGATTACGTAGGTATAGGGCCAACAAGCTGAAGTTACCACAGATTTTTCCATTTTAACAGAAAATTAGTGCAGAGTTTGACGTTTCTAATTAAAAAACAGTAACGACTTACTCGATCAATTCGATTCTTTTTTGCATGGCTAATAATGTTGACAATAGCGCCATTTATTGAAAGTACCATCTTTTCTACCCTCCCTCGTAAGTAACTAATTAATTAGCTAACTAACGTAGGATGCTTTCATTAACTTTGGCTTCTATGAAAATGCACTTTTTGTATGGGAAATGACCTTTAGGGTCATATCTCCGAATCCCCACTAAACCGATTTTAATGAGTGAAAGAACACTTCGCCTTAGAATTTTCCGGAGAATCCGGGAAAATAATTTCCCGGTGGGTACGTCACAATTTAGTCAAAAATTAGCTGTTTATATGGTTCTGCAGTTTACGAAAAACATTTTTTAATTTTTTGTTCGTATGTGGACTTGCGGGTGCATTATTACCCTGCCCATGATGAAAAGATTTATTTAGAACATCATCGCATACCAAAGACATACTCATTGGTTCAACAAACCAATTCTGACTGTTAATTTTAAATTGACCAATTATTTTACTTTCTGTGCATTGTGAAGGTCGCCCGTATCAAGGACTTCAAACAATTGTAACGCATTTTTTGTCATTCCATTTTCTTCATATTTGTTTGAAAAATTATAAAAATTTAATGCGATAAAGACAGTTGTATGCAATGGAACGCACTTGCAACTGTTTTCATGGCGTCACTTGTTACTATAGTTCTTCTAGGTGCGAGCTTAAGTCAGTGGTGTTTATACAAATTGATTTATCTGCACATTGCTACGCCAACCTTAAATAACGTTCCATAAGTGAAGCATTTCAAGAGAAAAAAAAAATATTTAATTGTATAACTTTATCAATATAAAAATAGTTACAGTGAAACTCTCACAAACGATGCAGAAAATTCCTCAAACGTTGCTGGGAAAACTTCTCAACCATTCAATATAAACTCAAGAAGATTTTTTTTTCATGTTTTCTTTATTATAAATTAAAAAAATTAGTTGTACCAAATTATGTGTTTTTATCTTTTAGAATATATTTTCTCAACTGTACACATTTATTACCATATATCACACATAATGTAAATGAAAGAAAATGTTATTATGTTTTTCGTGTTTATACTCTTGCGTTCATAAATTTTCTTTCATATTCACGCATAACGCAAACATTTTATAGTCTTCGCGTATTTTGATTTATACTTTGAATTATAATATTATTCAAAACTAGGCAACATTTTTAGAATCGTATTTAGTTTTCGAAGTGTGTCTTTCTATCCACAAAGCAATTTTTTTTGCTCTTCCAAAAGTTCATTCTTTCCGAACGCAATAACAAAATGAGAAAACCGAAACAATAAAAAGTGACAAAAAGCAGACATCATTTGTGGACCGTCCCTTTACATGAATAAGCTTTTCGAATCTTTGAATGAAATTTCTTCTAGTTTTGCATAATAATTGTATGTTTGTAATAACCACATCATGGCAATAAGAAACATATAAAACGTTTTGCTTCCTTTTTTGTTTGGCCCCACAAATACTCATGTCTAGACCCAATATTGTTGTGGCAATCATATTTTATTGATAGCAATGGTCTGTAATCATCGTATTACATCATCGCTGCGCTGAGCTCCGCCCTATGACGATTTAACACCTGGGTCGATATAAAACACTATTACACACAAGGTTAGAAAACACATTTTTTCCTCCTCGAAAGCATTTCAAATAAAAAACGCTTTTCGTTTCTCTGGTTGAAGCTGGTAACGCTATTTTCTTACAGTTTTTTAAGGCCCTGAGGAAAACATATCTATCATAAGAAGAAGAAGTCGTAAATGTAATTTTCGTGACTTGTGCTACAACAATCAGCCGTCCTAGAGACACCCGCAGTGATAAAACCATATACATGATTAGGTTGCTCAGAACCCTTCAAGTAATATTTTTAACAACATCGAATACCTGCAAATATGCTTCGACAATTGTAAAGAATACGTACATTTTTTCCGTTAAACTTTAATTGGGAAAATAAGGAAAATTGTAAACTTCTTTTTTATAAAAAATAGAATACAACAACGCAAAGTCGGCAACATTAAATTGCTTTAGGTGTACTAAAATTTCAGATTTTCCGAATCCTATAAAATGCTACGGGAACTTTTCCGTATTTATGCTTGTACAGCATTATTTCAAAATTTCAACTAAACCATAAATGCAATGTAGGGAGAATGGCATACATACAAACGAAGATGCTGAACTAATTTCAAATCATGAATATCAAAATCACTGACAATTTCATCCAATTATCTCAGAATTTCGTTTATTAAAATAGACTTTCTGCTCCACAATTTTTAATGGCTATGTTCGACATGTTGGCTAGCCACATGAGTTTGTGTTTGACTGAAATAGTATTTTGAGTCACACGAATAGAAAGCACACTTTTGACTCAAGCGGGCATGTACAGTACAGTTGCGGGGAAGTTCATCAGTGATTAATATTTTGTCTACTTACTAAATCTTTGTTTGGTGATCTCTCACAAATCCTACTTTCACTTTGGGCACCTACCAGATTCCTTAAGACCTACATATATTTACCATACGGTAACATTTCGGTAATTGATGCATTAGATTTCATTCATATATCTAATATTAATTTGTTGAATCACTTGCACACTGTTCATTGTTTATGTCCACACAAGTTCGCCTAGTCAAGCGATTCGGTAGCCGGAGATTTTGTCGTTTTTTTTTGGGCGTCATTGGTTGAAATTCGATGCCACACTGTTTTTGATATATTATGTTCCACGCTGATGTTGCTTCGACCTAGGGTAGTGGTGAAAGTACACAGTCATTCGTATGCATGTGAGTGAAGTCACGTGTGCCTGATTTTTTTCGTTACGGGCATCGAAAACCGAAATTACCCAATTTAAGAAGCTTGGGTGAACTTCTGGACGTAGTACAATTTCTCATGATTGTTGCACCGGAGATCGAACCCGGGTCGCTTCAGCGGAAGTCCAGTGCGTTCACCACTGGACCACCCATCCCAACCTTAGGTCCCAGAACTAGGACTAATAATAATAATAATCCGCCGTTACAACCCGTCCGGGTCAGATGCTAGATCATTTTTTATGTACTAGTCCCGCAATTTTTTATGATCAGATGGATTCTTCTTACAGATCCTTTTATTACCGAAGTTTTTTTTACTTTGTCAGTGCAGTAAATTGCACACAAACCTGCCATCTATGATGTTCTAGGTACGGAAACTAGTAAGGCTTAAAATGCCGGTTTGCACCATCAATGTGTTTTACCGGCAGACATTTTTTGGACCACATGCTTAACGTGAATTCAGAACCACGCCTAACAGTAGCTAGCATTACACCATTAGGATTTCTTCTGGTGCTAATTATATCTCCGCCTTAAGTTAGACTCAGATATTTGTACACATAATTCATCGAATATGGGTGACGTCATGTTTGCCATTCTTCTGTGTACGATTCGTTGCGACACCAAATTCACAACTCATAATTATGAAGCCTTACGTTACTTTCATGCTATACATTGAAGAAAAATCCTACACAGAATTTGTCCCCACGAGGATTAAACCCGCATATTTCTGAAGGAAAGCCAGTATACGTAGCCACAAGGCTAATCCGTTCTTAGGAAATAAGAATACACAAGCAAATACCTAAAACTTATTTTTGTCAAATTATTGCGATGCCAAATGAATTTGTTTTTTTTTGAGTTATGAATTTGGTTAGTGTTAGCTTTTTGAATTTGTACATTTTTATGTTTTGGCCTATGAATTTTATGTCAAATGACGAACAAGATGTTTAGATGCAACAAAATATGTTTGACTGCAAAAATTTCATTTGCTGAGTTGGTACCTGTTGGGAGGAGTAAAGCTCAACAACAACAGTAAATTATGTATGTCTTTATCTTGATTAATCGAAGGTTATGGAACGGTACGTTAGTGCCGATGCCACATTAAACCAAGTTTCCCTCTTCCAAACATGTCAATTATTGTTTGCGTATGAACACAAATGTTTTGCGCAACATCCTGAAGTTGTCATTTTTTGAGGGCTGCACAAAATATCAGTTTCTACACTCGTTATCCGAAAAAGATGAACAACATTATTGTATGGTGCGACATAGCTGTCTTCTTTTTTCGCATGTATGAGATAGAAATGTCACTCCGGGCCGATACCTCACTAAAACGAGCAAATAAATTGATATTTTGTGGAAGCAAATGAAAGTTTTATTGTCTTCAGTGTATTCGTTGTATTGGTGTATGCAGAAGATACAATGATTATCATATAGTAACTAATGATTTTTATCTACCTTGAACAGTAATGTCGCATTTATCCGTCTCGGCCATTTTCATTTATCTCGATATATCTGTTCTCGGTAGATAAAATATTGTATGCACCTCTTGCTAAGCTCCTCTTACATCTCATAGATGGCACTGGGTTTGTCGCACAGCTTACCACTGGCACAGTAAATCTTTCCTGTAATGAAAGGATCTCAAAAAAAGTAGAACCACAAACAGCGAAACTAGTAAATAATGACCTAGCCTCTAACCCTTCATGGGTTGTAGGGCAGATTATTATTATTATTATCTTGCTAAAATTGTTATCTTGACTTGTGGGCATAACGAATCTTGCCTTCGGCTCGAACCGCCATCCCCACACGTCAAAATAACAATATATATAAATATATATTATAAAACAGGGGCTATAATATGCATATTATAGCCCTCAAACTGAAGTGTGAGGTTCTCGTGTTATG
The DNA here is from genome assembly GCA_029228625.1 of Pseudolycoriella hygida. NCBI lineage: Eukaryota > Metazoa > Arthropoda > Insecta > Diptera > Sciaridae > Pseudolycoriella > Pseudolycoriella hygida. The sequence continues at coordinate 35,488,769 of CM055406.1, read as the reverse complement.
AAATATAGTTATAGTTCAACACATCCCAGATTCGTGATATCAAATAACAGCCCTTGTGCTATTATATGCTACTACTTTATATGTGTACACCAACATATTCTCACCTGCTACAGTAAAAAAAACCAAATTAACGAAATACATAAGCCGTTGCATACGCATTAGAGGTGTGCGGGCACGCCCGATTCCTCGGCCCGTTCACAAGCCCGCCCGCCCTATACCGAATACGGCCATCATTATTTGGAAAACGGGCGGGCACGGGCTGCCCGTTTTCAAAATCGAACGGGCACAAGTGGGCTCGGGCATCTTTATTTCGTATTACATTCGTGAAGAAAGAAAATTATAATTAGCACATGGATAGTAGAGTGAGAGAGAATGAGATAATAGGCGCGCGGTAGTATTGCGCCCGTGACGCAAGTCCCCATACGATCAAAAAAATCAGAATTTTTTTTTCGTAGACTACGGATTGCGGAACCATATATACAGCTAAGTTTTGACTTTTTTCCCTTGCGTTGTACCCCCCCCCCCCCCCCCTTGAGACCTAGTTTATCGGATTCTACGTAAAGTTTTCATTGAAATCGACATTTTACTCATCAAAATCGGTCCAGTAGATCCGAAAATATGACCTTTAGAAAATCGTCATTTTCCATGCTAAATACGCTGCTTCTTAGAAGCCAAAGAAAATGAATTATATCCTACGTTAGTTAGTTAGTTAGTCCATTTGTATGAAAAACGACTTTTTTGGCGATTTCTCGAAAAGTGGCGGTAAGATCTTCTTTCAATTTTGCAGGGACCTTCGGATGGGCATTCTACGCCATCTAAGATTTTTAAAAAATGGGGTCGCCGGCCTCGTTTGGGCGCTAGGGCTCCTGGAAGCTCCCATGCAAATCCCATATAAAATAATGTGTGTGGTGAGTGTCAAGGTTGGGTAAGTGAGGTATTCAACTTCCATTTTTTTGATATTTTTCGACATGAGTGAGGTCATCCAATGGGGCTTAATAGGTTTATGGGATTCTTGTGGATTTCTCTTGCACTTTTCAACTTCCATCAGGTTTTTTAATATTTATCGGTTGTTCTCGGTGAGGTCATCCTAGAACAGAAAAACTATAACACTGGTGGGTCCAGCATTTGTGACGCATTTTTTTAATCAAATGTGAAAATAATTTGAAAGTTTTTTTTGCGTTTCGAAGCGTTAAGCGTCACCCAAATTGATATCAGTTGTTTTGGAAGAAGGGACAAGGACTTGCGTCACATTTCCCTTTTAAAAGGGTTTTTGTTGTGATTTGATTACCGATAATATTGTATTAAACTCCGAAATTTGTCGGAATGATAAATAATTATCTTTTTTTTAAGTAACGTTAAAATAAGTGTGACCTATAAACGTGAGTAAAACCCAAAACACTATATCTACCTACCCTACACAGACTGAATTAAATTTCGCTCAATTAGGCAAAAATTTCGTTCCAAATATTTGATGTGTCGATCGGAGAATAATAACCAAATTTATGAATGCCATTCCGGTCGAAGATGAGAGCAGTGTCGTTATTCTTATCTAGGACACTTATTGAATGTTTAATACACTCACTAGCCATACATTTTCCACTTTAATTAAATTCCATTTTCTACTCCTTGTCAGATTAGATTGATTGATTCTTTATTAAAAATATATTTTTTGATGACCCATTTTACGTTTATGATCATGATTTCATTTTTTTTAAATGCGTTGTCATATTTATAAGCAGTTTGTCCTATTTATCTTTTTCACATTACAGAAAAAAAAATTATTTTATTTAAAAAAATATATATGGCACTTTTATGGGTCATTTGGGTATAATGTCTTATGCATTTCCATTTTATATTCCTCGTATCCTTGTGCCAAAGTCAATGATGATTATTACCATTAGTGTAACTTGTTGTTGTGAAGATTTTTCTTCTAAAGGAAATATATTCCTTATCTTAACGGCTTAACATATGTTTTATATTCCGTAGGTGTGTGAGAAAAGTTATATTTTATTTAACATGAGGCAATATTTAAATTGAATTCTTGAGAATTGGTAGCGGTTCTATAGCAGCACAATCTATCATCATCATGTAAGTAATTCAAAACGAAATGAAAATAGTTTAGTCGAACGTAGCGAAAGGGGGTTGTAACTCTTTCAAAGTTTGTGGGAAAAGTCAATTTATTGCATCATAAAATGGACTTATCGTATTCGCAAAGAAATTATTGTCACAAGTTTTTACCTTATACTCACGCATCAAGAATAATGAATGAGTTCACAAACAAGGTTTCATCTGAGGTCGTTGGTCATACATTTCTGCATTTTTAAAAAAATCTCATCTAAAGAATTTTCAATGGATTTGAGGAGGCTCTTTCGGTCTTTTTTGAAAAAAAAAACCCTATCGGATAGGACTAAAATTTCGGCCCACAATATCTCGAGTTCTAGACCTGGGGAGACGTTGACTAATGTCAGGCTAACTCGGGGTGTCTTCCTTACTGAAAATAACATAAAATCACCTTATGGAACCTATAAATCCCATAATGCTTCGCTGGTGCGTTAAATGTTCATGTCTTTTGGTTTTTCAGATCCTATTTTTTTCTGTGGGATGGCAAATCAGCCTCACACTGAAATTGTTGTTCTATGAACTACATGCGTTAAAGTTAATTCTGTCCAACTTTTAGGTTGAGGCGACTTTGACATCCCACTCTAAACGTTATCCGGTAGGGGCTTTTTGGAAAATTATTTATCATACTTATTATGTAGCAATTCTTATTACACCACATTCGTGATTTAACCGTTAAACCTGAAAACCTTTTAATTCCTTTAACTTCCCATTGAGTTAACAGATTGGGTTTATTGGACCTCCCCATGATTTTTTCATTTTAATTTTTCAGGGAAGCGGCATTTCAAACAAACTCAGCCACGACACATTAATTCCACATCATGATACGAGTTATTCCTTTCAATTCTGTAAGAGGAGACATCCTGGTAGCGGGCAATTATCCAAAAGATGCTGAAACACTTTCAAGTGAAAAAAAATCACTTGGCAGTGCTTTTCCCCTCCTTGCAGCATAAAAAATTACTTGAATTTTCTTTCTGCAAGTGTTGACTTTGGTTGATTTGAAATTGCAGTTTTTTTTACCACTCAACCGACACGGACGTATTGAATATACGTTAATACATATAAATGTGTATGTGACTTATTGGTTACTCTAAAAGAGGAAGTTGTTAATGGAGAACTTAATTTCCATACAAACTGAAGAATATACAACAGAAATTCCCCATAATTTTCCCTTATTATCTACAAATAAGTAAATAAAGAATCATCGATTTTCTTGTTTTACGTTTATGTTGTGTGTTGTGCCGTTGTATGTTATTTTATAATGTTTGGAGCATAGAGAAAGGTTAAAAGACAGTTTTGTAGTCTTGTTTTACAACCTGGAAAATATAGTAGAAAAATGCTAAAACCGATTTTTTTTTTCACTTTTATAGGAAATTTATTATTTATTCCGTACATACAGTCTGTACTACATGGAAACAGCGAAATAGGAATAACATCTAGTGTCTGGCACTGATACGCAAAAATAAATGAAAATCTATCTGAAGCAAATGAATGAAAATAAAATCGTATTCAAACATTTCGTCGATTCTGTTTCTTTGGTTCATTTATTTGCGCTTATCATTTCAATAATAAAAAACAAAATGAATATTTTCAACATTTTAATGTATCGGAATAATGATATCGATTCTTTTTGGTTTCAGATTAAATGGATTACGATATTGTGGACCTAACGTAGGGGATGTGAGCGTAACATCGCTTAAGTGACTACTTAAGTTATGCTGTCGTTAGGCTTAGGTATCCCCCTAGCGATTGTTTCAGTTATTGGATTTTTAATCAACGGCTATGTATTGGTTATCGTCATTTTGACAAAACAGGTCAGTTATAATTACTTACCGTACAAAAATTATCATTACAAAGCATCACATCAGTTCTCATGGCTTGAGTATAATTTAGGGATCACCAATAACCAATGAGTACCAAAATGAGTGTGAGACATTTCAATCTTGTAGAAATATTCTTGTAACATGTCAATTTTACTTCATCAAAGTATATTCTAAAACGGCTAAGACGACCGTACTACTATTGGGTGTAATTTACATTTTTGCTGGAATATTTTCCCCATTTCCTTTCGTACGTTTCGTTGATTTACCAAGGGAAGGAACATTATTCGTCAAATAAACGGAAGATCTAAATTTTGTGATTTTATTGAATAAATATTGGAATCAAATCAAATCTTTTGAGCGTTAATTCATTTGAAGTTTTTTTTTACATTTTCTCCTATGTATAAACTTGTGCAAGGCAAACTAAATAATCTCGTTTATAGTTTGAAAAGCAGTATTTATGGTGACCACTATTTTGTGAGGATCAACCGATTTCAAGCATTTCACTTTCTGTTCCAATTAGATTTTAAAAGAAAGAAAATGTTACAGAAATCCTCAGAGGAAATGCAATTTTGTAGCAGCTGTTTTTGCAAGCCGGTCCTCACATACACATAATGTTTTGCTTCATAGCGCTCAATCCTTAATAATGCGGTGCGGGCTTATGTCAAAGTATGACCCCGGATAAAATAGTCCCGACAAACTAACTCCCTACAAAAATTCCTTGAGCTTGCACAAAATAACACTGAATGAGGCAAATCCAAATCAAAACTGATATTTGCTCTGCGAGGTTTAAGTTGTCAATCAAGTAATATCATGGATCATGTCATGTCAGCGCTTCCGATTCGAATAATGGAATTGTCAACTGTCAGGAAAAAATGCATTTTGCACAAGCTCAAAGAATTATTGATTTGTCTTATGTCGCTAGGAAGTACGATATCTATGATTTTTATTGATTCATTGATTCGGCCCCGCATTTTTGGTTATATCATTAAAGAAATTGAACTTCTAATAACTTGACAGTTCTGTCACATTTCTTACTGATATATTGGAACATTGGAGCACACTCGGGTATACTTTTATCGTCAGGAATTCCCTTATCCCTTTTTACGCGATAAATGTAACCTCGCACCCTCAATTTAAACATAAAAAAGCACTGAAAAAATAAATTTGTCATTCGAACGTAAGTATTTTATGTGGTATCAATGGACATAAAATTTTCATAGCTAGAGCTAAAAGTTATTGACAAAACGGTAAATTCTTTGCATTAAAAATAAAAGCAACCATTTCATCATTACTGCGAACGGTGAGTATTCGTTCACTCGATGTGTGATATAAAAAGTTTCAGCCGCAATTTGATCTGAAATTTAAAGAGTTTCATCAGATAAGTCCGAGTAGTTGTTCAGTAACAATAACTATTATTCTCGTTTTTAATTTAAAAAGTTTTCCTTTACGAAAAGTGAGTTTTTAAACCCATACGAAGTACAAAAGGGTCTTATAAGTTGGCCATAGGATTTGCAACATGGGTGATTAAGGCCAGACTAAAAGGAGTTTACTATCGCATTATTTATATATAAGACGCCTTGACCTGGTCATAAGGGGGAAGCAATGATTGTCGGTTGGAATTGCCGAAAATGAAAAAAGAACTATTGTCAATTCGACTGTCTGTCCGTCGCTTATATTTGTTATTTGTTGACACAGGGACTTACACAATACGCGTTAGTCTGAATATGAGCGAAATGAATTTTTTTTTAGGACTCAGTTGAGTATTTCGATGTCACAATGACGAATATTAAAAAATATCTAAAATGAACTTCGAAAATAGTTGTTTATCAACCAAAAATATTTACAAAATTTTTCTGTCGGGTCGATGGAGTGAATCAAATTACCTTGTCTAATTTCTGAAGGTCCATTAACACAAATAAGATTGAAATAAAAACAAAAAATTTAAATGGCACGAATTAACTCGATATTATTAGCGAACGTACGGATCTCACGCCTTTTTATTGCTGTTAGTTTTTGGACCCGTACGAAGTACAAAGTTCCTACACGTTTACTAGAAACAATTTTATTGTAACATGGGATAGATCGAGGCGGAAGTGAGGAGGTTGCATTTAATATCGTCTCTAGAGATGACGAATTAACGAAAAAAAAATATTCGATTTTCCGTCCCATCATTTTTTTTCTAAACGGCTGCACCGATCACCCCATTTTTGTTCCTGAAAGGTACAAGTTCAAAGATGAGCGAAATGGTTCCGGAGATATGATCGAAAAAGTGACCAAAAACATTGTTTTTCGAGGGTCGGTGAAACTCTTTCGCAAATATATCAGCAAGTAGCCCAGAAATATTCATTTTGGTGTCAAATGAAAGCATTTGATCTCACAAAACTGTGATTTTTTTGTGGAAATCTGGTCAGTGGACTAGGCACTAGGAGCAATGGAATGGACGAAATTGAGTTTCTTGACATTATACGAAAGCAGATGCTTTTCCGTCTATATTTGCTCAAATGCAAACGAGAATGCTAAGTTGTGTCAAATAAAATTTTAGAGAACACGTGTTTCAGGGTTTTAGGGAGAAATTATCAAATCCCGAGATAAAGCAAATTCTAGAATCGGGGAAGATGACACATATCTATAAAATTACGGCAGTTTGAAGTTTGCTTCTTAAGGCAAAGTTGGTGAGAATTACATTTTAGAGAAAATAGTTTCAGGATTTGAAGAAACCACGTTGATCCTCTTTTTGACATTATGGTGCAGGGAGAACATTTAGGCCATCAAAATGAATGGTCTCAGACGTTCTTCGGTAGGGCCTTTGACATTACCTTGGGTAATTTTTATGGTTCTTTGTAATTCTTATAGTTATAAAAGAGCACAAAGTATTGGTTTGTTTGCTCATTTCTATATTTAGATACATTCGAGTCTTTTTGCAACATTTCTTCTGTTTGCCACATCTATTCTGATACGTGCGGGTCCTTCGTTATGTTTTCGTTCTGTTTTTAATTTGTACTTTTCAACAACGTAAATTAAATTGTTACATTGTGAAACGATTGTCAGGGTGAATCAGACGACTTTTGTTTTGCACACCCCACAGAAAATCTATCTAAAACACATCAATTAATATAATAGCTCAGTTCCAATCAACCAATATCCACTTTGATAATTTTAATTCGATGATAAAGTGACAGAATATACTAAACGCAATAAGCATATATGTGACAATTTGTTCAGGGAAAGTTCAAGTTCTTAACCTTGCACAATCATTACAAGGGCCAAAGTCTTTGCTTTGGCCAATAAGGGTATTCAAAATTGAGTTTACGCTCAATGACAAAAACCGTTAGAAAAAGCGAAAATCGTGAAAAAGTTCGTATACCAAAATTTGCATGAAATACGTGAAATATTGAGAGTTATATCATAGCAAACTGGATCAAACCAGCTCAAAATCATCCAAAGAAAACGTTTATTTAGGTCTCCGGAAGTTACAGCGCTGTTTCGACTTGTATGGGTATCCCGATGGATCTGCTTTTGAAGTGTAAATATGAGACCGATTTCTTCTACTAGAATAATTCTGTACACGGAAGAGATGTGACGCAAAAAAATTTTTTTTGCAACAATTTCAGCTTCTTGCTTAATTTTTAGAAATCAAAGTGCTAATGCTTATGGGAAATAGTAACATTTTGCTTATTATTAGGTATCATTCATATAGGATGGCAAATGTGCGAAAGAGGTACAAGATATCGATTAGAATGAGTTAGAAAGAGATGAAAATAGCCGTCACGCGTTACATCCTTTATGAATGATCCATTTTAGATTTATCAGTTTGGGACGAACGTCTAGGCTATCTTGAAACACAGATCCTAGGATCCTTTATTTTCTTCCCGGTCATCATTTAAATCTTCACGCGAGCCTTCCTATCGCTACCAAAAATCTGTCAAGTGTGGCAGGTCCCAGATTAGCGATTTGGGATGGTCCCACGAAAGCTGAAGTTATTTGGGGCACTCACAAATTAAGTGTATGCCCGTTTCCTCCCCCAATCCACAAGAGCATTCGGTGGTTCCCGAAAGCCTCAACTTGTACATGTGCCGATTCAACGCGCAATGTCCAGTGTCCCACAACCCTCCTAATGCGACACCGGTCCATCACTATCAAGTCATTAGCCCATTTTTCGTCAGGCCTCGGAAAGAAGCGCTTCGTGTGAGCACCTCCGTCATATTCTTCCTATCGCTCCACGTGTCCTCACCGCAGTCAGTTATTTAGCGCTTGCGCACACAACGACTTGGGTATTGGCAGGTAGGGTTCGGCTCCCATTGATATAGTCGTGGACCCCATTCTTGCAAGTTCATCCGTCCTTTCGTTCCCCTCTACACCAGAGTGCCCAAGTACCCAAACCAGCGTGATCCGATTGCTCGATCCCACATCGTTCAGATACTCCTTGCACTCTTTGATCAGTCTAGAGGTCACCACTTCCTTACTATCTGAAAGGATGAGGACGTCCTCTCCCTGCGTCCCCGTTGGCAGTGCTTCTCGAGCTCCAATTAGTAGCGCAAAAGCTTCTGCCTGGAGAACACTGGTGGTTCCCCCTAAGTGGAACCAGTTACCCTGCACAGCATTCGGATCATATGTTCCAGCCCCTGCCCCTTCGACTGCCTTGGATCCGTCTGTAAATCTTACTTTTGCCCTTCCACTCAGATAGGCCGGCCATCTGTCCAGCCACTCCTCTCTGCTTGGAAATACCGTTTCAAGAACACTGTCTAAGACAAAAGTTAAGTTTTTGGGAAAATTTAGAGTACAAATGCGCAATTTAGCATTGTTTAAAATACAATGACCTGAAAAAAGTATGTCAACAGCTGAAATTGCCGTGAAGAATTTTTTTTGAATCATATCTCTTCTGTGTACGGAGTTATTCTAGGAGAGGAATTCGGTCTCAAATTTACACTTCAAAAGCAGATCGATCGGTATACTACCCATACTACCTAATGTCTAAATATTTCCGTCGTTTTCCAGATGAACAGGAATGGTTTGAAGTTTGTAAAATACTATCTCTACAGTGATAATCTCTACCAGAGAATTATATGTAGACCAAACTCGTAGACGTTTTGCACCACCCAGGCCGTCCCTTTTACTATGACGTTCAACACCACCCAGGCCGTCTTATTCTACTTTATCTGGGGGAATATTCTTCCTAGTCCGCAGACACCAGATTTACTACTTGGTTGTTGTTTCTCTTTTATCTGGGGGAATATTCTTCCTAGTCCGCAGACACCAAATTTACTACTTAGTAGTTGTTTCTCTTTTATCTGGGGGAATATTCTTCCTAGTCCGCAGACACCAGATTTACTACTTAGTAATGAAACTCACAACTGTTCGTATTCGAATGATTTATTTCAGGAAAAAAGCAACATATTTATACGGAAAAAACCCTCACTTCATGCTACGTTAAAATTTAAATATACTAGATTTACAATAGAATTTACAAATTGAAAAATGAAGTATTTTCTCCAAAAATTATTCGGAGTTCAACATGAAGTATTTTTTTATTTTAAATTTGAAGTAAAATTTTCCGAATTCAACAAAGTTAGCTCGAATTCACAAGTTTTTACAACTATTTTCAACAGCTCGTAACTCAGTGTGGATGAATTTTAAACCCAGCAAGACCCTATTTGGCCCGAAATTACGTGAAATTACCTTTCCAATGACACCCATACAACCTTGTACTTTTCGTGTTACCGGGGAAATTTTTGTAAATGGCATGTTTTCGGTTTTTGAACAACTCCTACTAGTCACACAAGCATTGATGAATTTTTTTAGGATTTTTTGGATGCAGTTAAATCGATTAAAAACAACTTGAATCTGTTCAATCGTTTCCTGAACGATGGTAACGATTTGAACTATTGAAACGGCCGGCACCTTAATAACGAATGATACAATTAGCGTTATCAACGAAACCAACAGATTCAATTTAAAATCAGATACTTTTAGAGCTGTGCTGATGAATGCAAAAAAGAATTACATAGTACGCAGATAATGTGCGCTGTATGTTTAGATTGCTACCATCTACAACACACCGACTTTAAATCGACATTCAAATAAAAAATGCAATTTACGTTTGTAACGATTTTAAACATTGATACATAAAACGGTAGCGTAGTGGTTAACACGTCTGCTTGCTACTATGAGATCGAGTTGCCAGTGCGTTGGTTCGAAACTCAGCCGCAGACAGATTTGTTCCGATTGTTAGATTTGTAAACAAAACAAAGCTAATTGAATCGGTGCAAGTCATGTGAAGTTGAGTGTAGCGCCATCGTACGGCTTACCGGTGAAAGGCATTGTTGGGAGGTGCCGGTATTCTACTCCTACTAGTTTCGTTCCTAGTACATCTCATGAATGGCACTGGGTTTGTCGCACAGCTTACCACTGGCACAGTAAAAACTTTCCGGTAATGAAAGGATCTCAAATAGTAGAATCACAAAAAGTAGCGAAACTAGTAAATAATGATCTAGCCCCTAACCCTTCATGGGTTGTTAAGGCAGATTATTATTATTATTATTATTATTATTACATAAAACGGTGGAAATAAATTGAAATTTCAAATAACTCCAATTCTTTTTATTTGGCCTAATTTTTCCAATGCAAACTAAATTAAGTGAATAGCACTTACAATAATAGTGTGACTATTCGACCTCAGGGTCTCGTTCCAAAAATTCAAAACTATTTCGAAAACTCAAATTTGAATGCAAAATTGTTAGCGTTTCAAGAATTGGAAATAGGGTAACTGCACCAGCTATCGGCTATATGTAGTAGTCTCCGGCTGGCACCAGTAATCGGCCATATTTCAATGCGAAATGTGGCCGATAGCTAGTGAAACTATGGTTTGGCCAGAGGCTACTACATGGCCAATAACTAGTGCATTTACCCTACTGTGAGAGTTGTGAGAGTTTTAATAAAAAATTCACTTGACGATGATTGTAGATATAGAGTTTGATGAGATAGCATTTTGATACAGCCTCGCTCACGGTATGGCAATGCTTACCGATTTCTTTATGTTATTTTTTCTTTAAATATTTGTCATTTCGTTAATTGAATAAATGTCTAAATTTGCAGATATTTTGAAAACAAATATTTTGCTCTAGTAAATATCATCATGTTCGTATAATTTATTGGGGTTTATCTAATGAAGGTAAATGCATAGACATTTCTGTTTATGCTTACTCTGCACGAGCACCGTAGCGTCAGTATTTCATCAAATTATATTTATTATTTATTTAATGTTGACGTTATTCCTTGCACTAAAACTGAATAATAATTTATATTTTCAACAAGGTACATATTAGTAGAGTGTATGCGCTTCGTTATTTTCATGAATATTGCACACACCTTCCTGAATATTGATATTGTCGCCCTACTTTTTCGTTCGTCTGTCTCTCATTGTCAGGAATTGTGGCAACCAATCACTCATGCAATGAAATAACTCTTCAATATAAATTTGATTAGGCTTCTGAAATGAAACTGATCATAGAATGCAAAGATTTGTGTATAAAAGGAACGAAATTATGAGAATAAATGGCATTCAGAATGGAGTTCACGGGGAACACATCCCCAAGCGAATCGTTTTCTTTGTAGAAAAGTGTTCTACAACCAGCGCTTGCGAGCTGGGGTGCATAACCCACTGGTTGTTGAACACTTAGTAGAACGTGTAGAAGTTGGAAAATATGTTCTACTACTAGTGGGTTATTCACCCCAGCCCACAAGCGCTAATAATTGAACATATTTTCCAACTTCTACACGTTCTACTAAGTGTTCAACAACCAGTGGGTTATGCACCCCAGCTCGCAAGCGCCGGTTGTAGAACACTTTTCTACAAAGAAAACGATTCGCTTGGGGATGTTGTCACCGTGAACTCCTCGTTCTGAATGCCATTTATTCTCATAATTTCGTTCCTTTTATACACAAATCTTTGCATTCTATGATCAGTTTCATTTCAAAAGCCTTCTTGATTATTCATTTAAATTTATATTGAAGAGTTATTTCATTGCATGAGTGATTGGTTGCCACAATTCCTGACACACTCCCACCTTGACCTTTAATATTATTCCAAATTATTAAGGTCAACCAAATTGCCACCAAGGCGCCAATAGCCCCGACCTTACTTCGGTCGATCTTTGCATGCTTGAAACCCATTGTTTTCATAGTAACTGGTTTCCATCTCGTTACCTTTGATTCGCTGATGCTGGGCCACCACTGTCTCGCTGCGGTTTTCAAGGTGTCGGACCAGTCCACCAACCTTTTAATTCTATTGCTGCTACACAAATTCCAGACCAATTGACTAACTTCTGGCAACCACTGCTTTGCTGCATTTTCCATGGTGTCAAACCAGTTCAGCCACCTTTCACTTCCAGTTTACTTGACTTCACTTGACGATCGAACCATTGACTTCTCTTGACCATCGACTTCAACCTTTCGATGAACCATCGACTTCTCTTGATCATTGTCCTCTTCATCATCGAGTTCACTTGACCATCAAATTCACTTGACCATCGTCCTCTTTACTATCGACTTCACTTGACCATCGAAACATTGACTCTATTTGACCATTGAATCATCGACTTTTCTTGACCTTCGAATCATTGACTTCACTTGACCATCAAACCATCGACTTCACTTGATCGTTGAACCATCGGCTTTTCTTGACCATCGAACCATCAACTTTTCTTCGACTTCACTTGACAATCGAACCATCGACTTTTCTTGACCATCGTCCTCTTTACTATCGACTTAACCTGACCATCGAAACATCGACTTTATTTATCCATTGAACCATCGGTTTCACTTGACTATCGAACTATTGACTTTACTTGACCATCGAACCATCGACTTCACTTGACCATTGAACCATCTACTTCACTTGACCATCGAACCATCGACTTCTCTTGACCATCAAACCATCGACTTCTTTCGACCATCGACTTCACTTGATCATTGAACCATCGACTTCACTTGACCATCGAACCATCGACTTTACTTGACCATTGAACCATCTACTTCACTTGACCATCGAACCATCGACTTCTCTTGACCATCAAACCATCGACTTCTTTCGACCATCGACTTCACTTGACCATCGAACCATCGGTTTCTCTTGACAATCGAACCATCGACTTCTCTTGACAATCGAACCATTGACTTCTCGGAACTCAACTATCTACTTATTACCTTAACTTTCTCGCTCAGCTTTTGAAGAGGTGACTCCCACCATCCAATAAATCTCCTTGATCCTTGGTATTAGTTATCCGCCGATTTTTTCCGATGCAATTAGTGACGTATATACTGCCGAATATTTGACGATATTTGATTTCTCATGTCCAATATCTTGTTGAACATCCACAAGAGTCAGGGTCTGAAAATCGAAGTTTCTTGAGAGGTATCGTTGCTTGTTCCCAATCCGCACTCCGGTGAGCCGACTCCGGTAACATCCCCAGCGATAACCCCACTTCTATTTCATACCTATCTCTTCGTTCAAATTCTACATATGCGTAATTTCTTCGTTATGAAACCAAAGGTACGATTTGACCAAATGGACAAAAAGACCAACCAATTTCCGTATGTTACGACCAAATGTCTAATACTGAAGAACTAGTTTCTGCAGCAACGTACGATTTGCCCCAAAGAACACCGACCAGATGAACCAATTTCGTAAGGCTTGACTAGGTTAACAATGACCAACCGAATCTTTGAGTGATTTAATCATAATCAAATGACTATTGATCAACACTTTTGTATCTTATGACGAACTTCCATACCAACGTAAGATTTGACCACATGACAAGCAATAGCCAACGAATTTCTCGTAAACAACAAACCGATCCACAAGCGACTTTGTTCTTAGAAAGCCAACCAATTTTATTCGATACAAAAATGAAGTCACAAAAAACCAGTTTCCATATCAACGTACAACTGAACAATTTCCAAGGCAATGTGCGACATTTCCATTGTTAGTTTGATGAAACAAAGCTTAGGCTTCCAATCTGACAGGAAATTGGGAAGATAAATTTAATTTAGTCAATAAAATTCTGAAGAAATATAGAAAAAAAAACTATTCCGAGCCATGAAGTAAAACTTTAAGTGGAATTTCTTCAAAACACCCAAT
>CM055406.1:35463846-35474193 GCA_029228625.1 Pseudolycoriella hygida | reverse complement strand
CTTGAAACCCATTGTTTTCATAGTAACTGGTTTCCACCTCGTCTACCTTTGATTTGCTGATGCTGGGCCACCACTGTCTCGCTGCGGTTTTCAAGGTGTCGGACCAGTCCACCAACCTTTTAATTCTATTGCTGCTACACAAATTCCAGACCAATTGACTAACTTCTGGCAACCACTGCTTTGCTGCATTTTCCATGGTGTCAAACCAGTTCAGCCACCTTTCACTTCCAGTTTACTTGACTTCACTTGACGATCGAACCATTGACTTCTCTTGACCATCGACTTCAACCTTTCGATGAACCATCGACTTCTCTTGATCATTGTCCTCTTCATCATCGAGTTCACTTGACCATCAAATTCACTTGACCATCGTCCTCTTTACTATCGACTTCACTTGACCATCGAAACATTGACTCTATTTGACCATTGAATCATCGACTTTTCTTGACCTTCGAATCATTGACTTCACTTGACCATCAAACCATCGACTTCACTTGATCGTTGAACCATCGGCTTTTCTTGACCATCGAACCATCAACTTTTCTTCGACTTCACTTGACAATCGAACCATCGACTTTTCTTGACCATCGTCCTCTTTACTATCGACTTAACCTGACCATCGAAACATCGACTTTATTTATCCATTGAACCATCGGTTTCACTTGACTATCGAACTATTGACTTTACTTGACCATCGAACCATCGACTTCACTTGACCATTGAACCATCTACTTCACTTGACCATCGAACCATCGACTTCTCTTGACCATCAAACCATCGACTTCTTTCGACCATCGACTTCACTTGATCATTGAACCATCGACTTCACTTGACCATCGAACCATCGACTTTACTTGACCATTGAACCATCTACTTCACTTGACCATCGAACCATCGACTTCTCTTGACCATCAAACCATCGACTTCTTTCGACCATCGACTTCACTTGACCATCGAACCATCGGTTTCTCTTGACAATCGAACCATCGACTTCTCTTGACAATCGAACCATTGACTTCTCGGAACTCAACTATCTACTTATTACCTTAACTTTCTCGCTCAGCTTTTGAAGAGGTGACTCCCACCATCCAATAAATCTCCTTGATCCTTGGTATTAGTTATCCGCCGATTTTTTCCGATGCAATTAGTGACGTATATACTGCCGAATATTTGACGATATTTGATTTCTCATGTCCAATATCTTGTTGAACATCCACAAGAGTCAGGGTCTGAAAATCGAAGTTTCTTGAGAGGTATCGTTGCTTGTTCCCAATCCGCACTCCGGTGAGCCGACTCCGGTAACATCCCCAGCGATAACCCCACTTCTATTTCATACCTATCTCTTCGTCCAAATTCTACATATGCGTAATTTCTTCGTTATGAAACCAAAGGTACGATTTGACCAAATGGACAACAAGACCAACCAATTTCCGTATGTTACGACCAAATGTCTAATACTAAAGAACTAGTTTCTGCAGCAACGTACGATTTGCCCCAAAGAACACCGACCAGATGAACCAATTTCGTAAGGCTTGACTAGGTTAACAATGACCAACCGAATCTTTGAGTGATTTAATCAAATGACTATTGATCAACACTTTTGTATCTTATGACGAACTTCCCTACCAACGTACGATTTGACCACATGACAAGCAATAGCCAACGAATTTCTCGTACACAACAAACCGATCTACAAGCGACTTTGTTCTTAGAAAGCCAACCAATTTTATTCGATACAAAAATGCAGTCACAAAAACCAGTTTCCATATCAACGTATGATCTGAACAATTTCCAAAGCAATGTGCGATTTGTCTGAAAAGGACACCAGCGACCAATCACTTTCTATTGACTCAACCAAATGACTATGATCAATGATTATGGTACATACGATACGACCAACTGATCCAGTGCTGATAAATCAATTTCCACAGCAACGTACAATTTTGTCAAATTAACAGCTATGGTCGACCATTTTTTTTTTTTTTGAGTCATTTCACAAAACGACCAGGACCTACTAATTTCGTACGGTACGACCAACAGATCCAGTGCTAACAAATCATTTTCCATAGCAGCAACAGGCCATCCCATATGTATATGTTACTGTCTTCAACAGCTCGCTACTGTGACTTACATATGATCGATTTTACGAAACTCAACTCCATTTACATTCAACATAGATTTCCCAAAATTTTCAGAAATAAAACAATTCACCCCAATATTCCACAAATTTTACATAAGCTAATGTAAATTTATGTAAAATCAGGATAAAACGTCCTATCTCTGACAAAAATTGTCAACGTGCTGATCCCATAAACCTTTGTCAAACCTATGCTCATCTAAGTTCAGCCACAGCACCTACAACGAAGAACTTTACCCAAACTTTTATAGACACCAAACAAATTTAAAGTTTCAATAAAACTGTTCTTCCACCAAAAATTAAAATTCCCAGTAAAATCTAACCTTCCACTCCTATGCAATCGTCTGTCATACGATCTTGAAGAAATTTTTATACAACCTAGGAGGATCTTTTGGACAACTTGAAAAGTTCACACTACCCAGGCCGTTTCAAGTCTTAACAATAAAGTCACTGGGTAGATATTGTCTATAACCCGCAGGAACCAGTAACTTTAATGTTGTAGCGAATGCTATTTTTACTAAAATAGCTTTTTACCGACTGCGCCACACTCATATTAACCTCTTCATGAGCTTTTTCGAGGTCGGACTATTTTAATCTCAAAATCCGTAAGTCCAATGTATCGGGAAAAAGATTACATAAGTTCCGAATATGAACTGAACTTGTTTTCTGTCAATAAACATTGCAACTGGCAAAGTGTCCAAATTGAAATTTAAATATAAATTCTTTCGATTTGATATTTCCATGCACAAAAATCCAATTTTAAAAGAAAATAAGTAAAATGGAATTTATGTATGTTCTATCGAAAGTGGAAATATTAGTTCAATACGTCCATCAATTAGGAATCATTCCATTTTAGTAGCTATTTTGAGTACTTGACAATGAACTTATTTATGGGAAGCGATATAGACAACATTATATTTTGATTCGAATTGGATAATAACCAAACGACTATAAAATGCACGTTTCCCACACCCTCCGCCTGTTATGCCTACAGCCAATGATAACAATTATAAGTAAGGGAAAAGTGAACCCCTACCACTCGAACTTTCTGTTTGAAGTAAAAACTGTGGACGTTTTAAACTCCTCAAAAAAAACTCTAAAAAAAAAGGATTTTGTAGATTTGACGGAACAACGTGTTAAACGGCTTTCAATGAAAGCACATTCCTCATCTTCCAAACAGTACAGACAATTTGTAAAGGTTATGGTTTTATGTATAAATTATAACGTTTCAATTAACCTTCAAATAAACTAATTGTATCGACAGTTTTTTTATTCATGATCTTTTAATTACATTTGGGTAACCGTCCAGCTAACTAATTGCCGGTTTGAGAATACGAATATTGACAAATTGTTACTTGCATTCGTTAATTTAATCTCTGATTCAACGATTTTACTTTTTCGTGCAACTTTGAAGCTACATCGACCGAGGTGAATGTCCTTTGACCGACAATTGACTATTGCTCATTAGGGAATGGGCGTGAAAAATACACTCGAAATGTACCGCCTTTAACGACAGGCAGAAAGTTGTAGAACGATGAAAATTCAAAAGTCTCGTAAGGCGATATCTGCAGCTTCTTAAGACAAATTTAGGTTCATTGACAGAATTTGATCCACGCTTTTAGAGAACGGCGAAAATCAATTGTCAGTATCGTTTCCTCAATTAAATTCTACATACAAATTTCATTTACCTTCAATGATATTTTGGATTAGCATTTTTCAACAATAATATTTTTCACCTGACTAATGCCATACAAAATTGAGGGTATTTTCAACTTCGTCACAGTGTATACGGGGGACTGCCTGCCAATGTATCCAAGGAATTTAAATTGTACTTCAGTGGGATACGAAAGGAGACTTAAGAATTTTGTCAACTTAAATTATACCTTTAAGGAAGAGAACTTTTGTACATTACATCGGTAACAAGACATATTTTGAAAGTAGTCATAGGTAGTGTGAAAATTATCTACCAAGTAATAAAAACAGATCGTTAAAGTCAAGTGCACCAAAATGCTATGCAGGAGGCAGACTGGTGTCAGAATGTGTTAATGCCAATGTGAGAAGGCAAATGAAAATACCCATGCAACACTGTAAGCTTGGTGGCTTATGATTATTATTAGTCGTATGGTTACACTTTCCGTTACAAAATAGTCACAGATCATTGAATTTTATTTCGATCACAATCAGACCAAGAATGTAGCTGGAGTCCATCATTGACCATGTTGATCATTATTGTTGCTGTCCTCAAAATTAATATTATGACCGACTTTACCGAGCAGAAAACATTTCTCAAATTTTTACGAGTTGACGAAGGGAAAAGAAATCGAAGCAAATCGGACTTTTGAACTCCGACTTTTTAGCAGAAAAGGCTAAAGCTCCTTTTTTGTTTCTGAACCGAAATTCATTTTCTATTTTGTAACCAGTTTCACGGCTTGTGCACAAAATTGTTAAAGGCTAAAGTTTACGTCCCTTTGTACGATTCCTTTGCTGCAAGGGATATCTTTGATATTGGTATCAGATCAAGTCGGGAATGCAGAATGCAAGTAGTTAATTTTTTTATTGTATACGCAATGATGAGACTCACTGCAATTTTTTGAGAACCGTCGAAACTAGAAATATCATCTGATAATCGAACATGGTAAGTCTCAACGATGCTAACCTTGGACTTTACTTTCGTTCAAAAATAAAATAAATAAGAAAGTAAAAGAAATTGTCGTTTATCAGACTACCACCAGTAGTTATGTTTAATGTTTGACATATCGTCGCTAATTCAATAAAAAAATTGTATCGACACACTGTAATAGCCTCGTGTAACCATTGAGGCGTTACTTGAATAGTTATTCTCCGCATACCGTTGTGTATCGATAATCTTATATTATTGGAACGGAAAAGTGAAAACCGACAAGTTTCTGATTTGTATGGTAAATGATAAATGTTCCTGTATGTAATGCAATGTTTTCAAAGTTGATATTTACAAACTTTTCAATTGCAAAAGACATCATTGAAGAAAACTAACATCGTAGGAATAGGGTACGTGTATCAATAGGATTTAGTGACACAATTTAATAAATATTGCTCCTGATTGACTCAATCATTACAAATTCAGTTATTTAAATGAATCAACTTTACGCTCTATTTCATTTTAACATGTGATGCGCAAAAGCGACTGTCTACCTTGTCCTAAGGAGAGGAGTGTTTTTTGCTAAATACGTAGACTCGTAGCGTGCAGAGTTTCATCGAAACAATTTTATCAACCAAATGTTGATATCTGCATTTAGATGGGAATGACAGCTCCAGTAGGCTGAAGACGCAATTAATAAAACATTTTTTTTTTAAATTCTTATGCCAGCCAAAGTTTAGGAAATTTCATGACGAAGTGCATAAACTGACAAGCACACCACTTTTCGTCGCTTGAGAATTATGAATTAACTATAAACATCATATTATGAACATTATACACTTGAAATTTGAAGCAGTCTATTTGAGTTTATTTGAGAACTTTGACATTTGGAGCAGATTATCTTTAGTTCATGATATCGACGTTACGAGGATAGATATCGCACTTTCGTTGAGGTTGGTCTATACGTAGAACTAGATTTCTGGTCTTGAAGCGGCCTACTGACCTTGGAACACAGATCTTTTTGACCCTTTGTTCCTCCCCCGTACTGTTCTATCGTTCCACCTAGTTATGTGTTCGATTTTAAGTCTGATTGCTGCATTAACACGTTTCCATTCAGATTACACACTTGTTAGACCCGTTAGCCAAATAAGCCTCGTCGTGTGTGTTCACACTTCGACACATCTTCTACTACTAGCCACAACCTATGCATATTCCATACGAGCCCCATGAATGCGGTGTATCCCTCACAACCAAGATACATTTTTTCTAAGGCATTTGTATGAGTAGCCATTAATCTGTTTGTTGGACCACATGCTTAACGTGAATTCCGAACCACGCCTATATTGTAGCTATAGGATTTTTATCTGGTGTTAATTATATCAACGCCTTAGGATAGGCTCAGATATGTCTACACAGAATTCATCGTACATGGGTGACGTGGAATGCACGACATTCTTCAGTGTACGGGTTCGTTGTGAACACTAAACACAGAAACTACCCAGAATTCGAAGCTTATTATACTTAGGAACGATGCTTTCATGCTACAAGTTGAAGAAAAATCCTTTGCAGAATTTAAATCACCAGGAATGAACCCGGATATTCTTGGTGGAAAGCCAGTACTTTACAACTGAGCTAACCCATTCCCCTGATCTATACGTAGACTTTGGATATGGAAAATAACTGAAGCGTTTTCCATAAAAACAGAACAAATTTGTAGATAGTTTTGATCACATGAGTGATGTGTTGAATGTGCGCAATATTTTCGAGTCTTTACTCTCAGAGAATAAAAACGCTTCCAGCGCCATTTTGAAAAAAAAAGTTGTTCATAGTTGCAGCGCAGGGACCATCATTTCTAAGAAATTTTAAAAAATTTGAGAATTTTTTTTTTGAAAAACTTTGAGAAATTAGTTTCTCAAAATACTCTCTGCTGTAACGTGTTTTTTAATAGACAGTACCAATAAATGAATACGATCCAGCTGCTTCTTCTCTGAGTACAGTTAAGCTACAGATTTTTTTTTTAAATTGAAATTGGTTTGTTCCACACTATATCGGTACAATTACCTTAACAATGACAATGTTGTATTTACAGTTTACAAAATGCCTCCCCAGTGGAACTAAACTTTGAATAACTAGCTATAATTTTTTTTCAACTTTCGAGTTAGCGGTTACACGTTTTTGAACATTAAACATTGAATACACGACACAGCACGTGTAGTAAAATTACAGTTATATTAATAAAATATGATTGTTGACAACACTTCTATCTCTTCCGTTATTGTGACTCTCAATGCTATTCATCATGACGCAATTATTTATATTTACCGCGGACAATTTGTAAAAAAAAAAATGAAAATCCAATAATTTCGTTTAAAGGCTACTCGTTCTTTGAAATCAATTAATTAATGTGGCCATTCAACTAAAAATATCCATTAAAACGCAGCGTATTGTGTGTGTTGGTGCTGGTATATACGTTTAGAACTAGGGGAAATCGATTTGAAAACGTCAATTAGGAGTATAATAATATTTATGTGATGGTCAACGAAGGTATCAAATTAATTTTTGTTAACAAGACAAACGAACGTAAAACGCTAACCATTTGTGTAGAATGTAGTGGTCGGGTTGTGAAACGGGAATCATTAAATTAAATTGTGGTTGCAAAGATAATTACGTATCTCAATCGCTGTTCCTGTATATTACGGTTTTTCCGTAATCGGAGTAGAATTTATGGTACGGAACATATGAAACCGATGGATATGCTGTTCCATAAATTAATTCTACAAGCCCAACGACTTTGTCACAAATTACACGGTAGATTTTTCTTTTGATATCTTTGGAAAGCTTTCAGCATCTGAAACCTTTACTTGCTTTATAAGCTCAAAAGTTGCAATCCATTCACGTTTGATAAAATTATGAGAACTTAACCCTTTTCATCTTCTTTATTTGAGTTCATAAATCAAACGATTACAGATATGAATCGTAATCCTCAACCTTGGCAATTATAATTTCCTAATAAAATACGGTAGCGTTGTGGCGTTTATATTTAATT
This sequence comes from Pseudolycoriella hygida, assembly GCA_029228625.1. Classification (NCBI taxonomy): domain Eukaryota; kingdom Metazoa; phylum Arthropoda; class Insecta; order Diptera; family Sciaridae; genus Pseudolycoriella; species Pseudolycoriella hygida. The sequence goes on along the minus strand of CM055406.1, from coordinate 35,466,393 downwards.
TCAAAATGTTTTTCAAGTTTGTTCTGTTCACAAATAAAAAAAATTGAAGAGAACAAAAGAACGGAGTGAAAGAAAACATACGAAAGCGTTGGTATACTACGGAAAGTAAGATAAGAAAGTTATGATGGAAAGTCACCAAAAACGCGTAAAAATAAATAAATGTTTGTAGGGAACGTGTGTTAGCTTCTTTATTCGAGATTTAGATTATGAAATTTATATTGGAGTTAATCACATCAAATTCTAATTATTTTTTTCACTTCTTTTTGGTAATTCTTACTTTTAATCATATTACGTGAAATTTTGTTACATAAATGTATCGAATCGAATTAATTCTTTCAAATTTCGCCGTTGTCACATTCTTTTCCTTTTTTGATCTACGTTCGGTACTAGTATCCCTGATAAAGTATCCTGTCTCAACTCAACTTCCAACACATGGGGTGCTCCGAGCAAAATAACTGAGAAGTTATATTTGTATGAAAGTTACAATCTACTACTAGTCTACTAGTTGTTTTGACTTTTTAAATTTGTATTATTCGTTTGCTACAGGAAGATTGTGTCTCGAATCTCGCCAACCAAATCTGATTTTCATAAACCCAGACCTTTTGCTTCGCTAAGTTTTTTCATCGTTATTTTATATTTTGATAATGCATGGTTAGATGTATATGTAACTAGATAGCGTAGCATTTAGTGGGATGATGTGGTGCTGAGGAGGAGACCCCGATACAATTAAAAACAACTTGTCCGGCGTTGTTTAGACATCGAATCAAACACTTTCAAAGATATACTATGCCAGTGAGAGACATTATTAGCTTGAATCTGGACATTATCCTTAAATTCTTCAATGAAATCCAATGATTGAACACATTTGAATATTGGTTACAAAAGAAGCCCAACCGAGAGGCGTAGTTGTAAGATCATTTTCATTATTATTGTATACGAAACTAACTAATTTGCATGTTATTAGCGCGCGTCACTGCATTCTAAATTGTTTTTCTTCCCAGTTTATTGTGTACGGTATGTTCACCCTTTTAGTTCGCTTATCATTAGACATTTTTAGAAAACTTATGTGGTGGTCTAGCAGCACACAATAGTAGTTTTTGATACATATTACGTATAAAGGTAGTTAAACGCATTTTATGTGAGATTGCCGATACGAGCCGTAGGCGACACATCGTGTGCGTTAAACTACCAGCATACGTAACGGGGTAGCTCAGTGGTAACGTACTGGCTTTCCACCGATTGCGGGTGCAATCCTGGTGAGGACAAATTCTGTATAGGATTTTTCTTCAATACATAGCATGAAAGTAACGTTCCGGCACACCCAGGCTTCATAATATGGGTAGTTGTGGATTTGGTGCCGCGACGAATCGCATACACAGAAGAACGACAAATATGTCGTCACCCATATTCGATGAATTCTGTGTACAAATATCTGAGTCTGAATTTGGACGTAGATATAATTAGCACCAGAAGAAATCGTGTTGGCAAGCTACCGTTAGGCGTGGTTCGGAATTCACGTTAAGCATGTGGTCCAAAAAATGCCTGCCGGTAAAACACATTGATGGGGCGAACCGGCATTCTAAGCCCTTCTAGTTTCTGCACCTCATCAGTACATCATAGATGACACTATTTTTGTGTGCAATTTACCACCGACACAGTTAAAACAGTTAAAACGAAAGGATCTCTAAGAAGAATCCATATGAGCGAAAGCTCACAAAAAAAATTGCGTGCGAAAAGTGACCTCATGCGACACCGAAATGACGCACTAAATAGCGAATTTTTTGTGATGGATTATTAAAATTATTATTATTTCCACGTATATTTTACCGCACTACTGCGTTTATTATAAATCTTAAATTTGTTTCGTTGCATACATTATTTTATTCAACGCCGTTGTGAAAAGTGAACTTTTTCATACATCGTTTCGGTGACGTTAGAGAGATCGTTTTATAACTGGTTTTACTTTTTATCACTAGTGATAAAAAGTAACTTTTTATCACTCATTTGGGTGATAAAAGTTACATTTTGTCTTACTTACTTACTTAACCGGCACCACAACCCATTAAGGGTCTAGGCCTTCTGCAACATGCTTCTCCAACCGGTCCTATCCGCAGCTAACGTTTCCCAGCTGGATACTCTCACGGTTTTTAAGTCGGCAAGAGCTGCGTCGTACCATCTGGATTTTGGACGCCCTGCACCTCTCTTGCTCTCCGGTCTGGTTTTAAGGACTTTTTTCGGAATACGATGATCTTCCATTCGTTGTACATGACCGAGCCAACGTAGTCGGGTTATTTTGGTAGTTCTGACTATGTCCGGCTCTCCATAAAGCTGACTAAGCTCATGATTGAATCGTTTACATTTGTCACTAGTGATAAAAAGTTCATTCAAAAGTTCACGTTTCACAAGTTGTTGCATAAAGTCTTGTATGAAACACGTTGCGAAATTGGTTGTTTTTGTCACACGATGTGGTTATCCAACTCGCTTCGCTCGTTTGATAACTTCACATCTAGTGACAAAAAAAACTCCATTTCGCAACTAGTGGCATAA
>CM055406.1:35444953-35463346 GCA_029228625.1 Pseudolycoriella hygida | reverse complement strand
TTCATTCAAAAGTTCACGTTTCACAAGTTGTTGCATAAAGTATTGTATGAAACACGTTGCGAAATTGGTTGTTTTTGTCACACGATGTGGTTATCCAACTCGCTTCGCTCGTTTGATAACTTCACATCTAGTGACAAAAACAACTCCATTTCGCAACTAGTTGCATAAATAACTAGTACCTAACAAGTGCCCTTACACAAATCATCAGGCACTAGGCTGTACGTAATGCACGCATCCTTCTCACGAGAATTGCAAAAAAGAAATGCCTATTAGGAATTGTTCTCTTTAAAACTACTTTTTCCACTCGAAATGCAATTGAATCATGGCGTGTCTCCTGTTACGGAGAACCACTTCTGACTTTATGCTCTCACAATCTCATAATTATGTCTTTTTCGCAATTTCTACGCAAAACTACATTTGAAATGAAACAAATAAAACCAAACAACTCAGAGAGTATTTGGCAGAATAAAATAAAACTATTGAAATGGGTATAGAAAAGTAGCGATAAGTTATGGACAAAACATCAAGTCTTGACTATATGGACGTTTCGCTTGAGGCACATCCCAGAGGTCTCGCTGGGAAAACCTCCCAATAATATCGCTGAGGAGATCACACTGAGATTTCGCTGAAGAGACCTCTCAGATGTCTTTCTGGGGAGACCTTCTCGAGGTCTCGCTGGGTAGACCTCCTGAGAATCGCGCCACGGAGCGACCGAGGAGGGATACACAGACGGACGGACTGACAGTAAGGGTGAAAACATAAAGTAGCTATCGCTACTTAGTAAAAGAAATTCGTGACGAAAAACCGCAAGACCAAAATTCTTTCATTATATTATAGAAAGTTATTTTGCGTCGGGTGTGCAGCACATAATAATATTATCATCCGTCGATTTCTGTTCCAAAGTGGGAGTTGAGATGGATTGTATGTGTGGTTCTTTAATATATTTCAAGAGTAACAGTATTCCACGTCCTGTATTTTTATAAAATAATAAACTTGAAAAACGTGTTAAAATGAAAGAGTAAGCCTACTATCTCTTCTCTGTCGCTTCGACAGATTGAATTCCACAAAGTATTTGAAACACAACACCATCGGAAATATCAAATAAGACTTACACATGGGTTAAGTAGCGCACAGAATAAATTACTCGCTTATGCTTTTTATTGCTTGTGTCATTGGAAGAAAAATTAGAGCAAAGAAAATTGAAAATTGAAAGAATATTCCCTCGAGTTGGTGTTTGTCTTCAAGTCATATAAACGAAAATGATTCCTTTGAGATTTAACTTACGGCATCGTATCAACGTTTGAGCTCGTCGAAAATTACATCTTTAATGAAAATATATACAAGATCATACAGACGAAATAGTATTCAGCACACATTTCCAGGTGATTGGTGTAGTTATTGGTAGAAAAAGTTCGTGGAAACAGCACGGGACTTTATCATGAACAGAACATGCATCGCTGTTGTACAAACACGTAAAAGTTATCTATACACAAGATCCAATTGAATCACATTTCTTACTCAATAAAATGTCTTATGGGAGTTTTTCTGCAATGTTAAGAGATGTTTGATCTTCCCTGAAATCACAAGTTGATATTTTCAATTATTCCATCTCTGTGGATACGGAGGAAAAGTAACTTTTTAAAGAACTTAAATATAGTTTTTGTAAAGGACAAACTACAGAAGAAACAAATTTTGAACAAAGTCCAAGCAAACACAGTATGAAGCTAGCCAGTCCATAAACAACATTTTGACCCTTCGAAATCTCCGGGTCAAGAAAGGCAATCACAGCTTCTGTCTACGTGTGAATGAGTACACATGACTACAAGATATCCGATATTGGATTTGTGGAAGAAGACAATTCGCCTTAGAATTTTCCGTAGGGGAAGTCAAAACTTAACTGTATATGGGGTTCCGCAGTCTTAGAAAACAGCTTTCTTAATTTTTTGTTCGTAATGTGGACTTGTGTCACGAGCGCATTGCTACCGCGTGCCCATGATTGCCCAAAGAGTCTTAAACAACGGTGTAAAAAAACCCTCCCAGCAACATCAACATCAAGCTCAGTGGCTCTTGGGCCGACAAATGCAAAGAACCCGTACGTATCAGAATAGATGTGGCAAACAGAGTTGATGTTGCGAAAAGACTCGAATGTATTTAAGGAAATATTGCCGTAAGTGTTAAGTGTATGAAGTTACGTCCACATTAAATTGTATTGGAAATTGCAATAACCCGTCCGAAAAAACGGTGCAAAAAAACCTTTCCGAAAGAACAAAATTGACCCCCTAATAGAGAAAAGTAATCTCCTCAATTTTCCCTATAACATAGCAAAAAACCATTTGTTGAGCTAGGACCGACCTTTCTACCGACCTTGGCTCCTAAGAGAGGCCTCTGACACATCCCGAGCAACGAACCTTCAAGGTAGCTACACGTTTCTTGATAGTCGTTGAATCTATATAGATGCCTATATCGAAATCTTCACGTATCTATACACTCACCTATACAAAACCGCTGGGCAAATCTTTAACAAAAACCTATATAGACCAATATATTTCTTGAAGCTGTCTATATAGATTTCTTTACATATTCGATGCAGAATCTGTATCTATATAGATTTTATGTAAATAATGTTTATTTAAAAAAAAAAGAATTTTTTTTAACTTTCCTCACCTGCTGCCATCTATTCGAATTGATTGCAATTGTTTATTTTTGTATTAGCTCTAGATATAGATTCTTTAAAGTTCCTTTATCTCGGTCACCCATCTAAGTACTAACCGCGACCATTGATGCTTAACTTTCGTCTGCGCCCGCCAATTTGTAATTACTATTATAATAAATCATATTCTTCTTTAAATGAACTTTAAAGATCATTCACAGATTTTCTTTGGACAATAATACGACGGAGGGCTCTACCCTCGACGGCGGGCTTCATTCTAGATTCTATAATTTTTCTACCGCTGTTGCTTCAGTTAACTTTTTTCATACTTTTTTGGACATTTAAAAGACAAAGTTTGAAAATCAATCTTTCAATCTTATTCCTCAATGAATAAAATAAAATTGTGGAAATAAAATCTGTTCTTAACGTTACAAAGAAAAGAAAATTGTTTCGTTAGCAAATAACGCTATTCGAATGCGATGTTATTTGTCACTGAACTTAAAAGGGTTTTTACTAACATAATGTCAGTCTTGCTCCCATGGGATCTTAATTACTTAGTCAGTATTTTGAAGCAATAAACAAAAACAAAAAAATGACAGCGACCAGGCTTCGTCGACAGTCTGTAGATTTTTTAAAGATTTTTGTAAGACCATTTCACTATGAAGACGAATTCATTTCAAATGCTCACTAAACGTTGTAGGTCAATGGGGGATCTTATTTTGTCAGTATTTTGAAGGAAATAACGAAGAAACTATCAGTATTCGATCGAAAAATCAGAACCTGTCGAATCAATGTTATGTGGCACGGGATTACTGATTAACTCCCGGGAGTTCGGCCGAACCGGGAAAGTTTCATTTTGACGTCTAATAGATTGTCGTCTTCATATTATACGGAAATACAAATGAAATACACAAAACAAACGGAATAAATATAATAATAATAAAATAAATTAGGCAAGACTGTTTCAATGAAATACACCTCGATAATTCATAGAATCTTCATCACTTTTCTTCGTGTAGTATTCCTATAGGAAACTTATAAAGAACGAGTATAGTACCGACGTTATGTATTCTATAAAGAAAATATGAAACTACAATTTGTAGAGTCTTCATCGAATTTCTTCGCATCGAAAATATATAATCTAAATAAGGTCTGTAAATTTTATCTTTATCTAAAAAGTTCATAAAATGTTTATAGATTATGTAAAGATTCCATAAAGATGATAAATATGTGTACAGTTCCTTCACAGATTTATTATAGAAATAAGAATCTTAGGAAAACTTTGTATAACCTATATAATTACGTAAAGGCATAACGAAAAATGTTGCTTGGGATACTTCCATAGACAAAAATGTTTCTCTCAATTTGCTCTGCAACATAGAAAACATAGGACCGACCTGAGGCCCTTTTGAGCCCTAAGCACATGCACCGGGCCTAAATTTGTTTTTGAATACATATAATTCGGTACTCGGTTACCTCTCAAATAGAAAAAAAATCAACAAAATTTACCCAATTTACGTAAACAAACATGTTGGGCACTAGTAGATATTCAGTTGTAGGATCCTGAGTCCAAGAGCTTCTCATCAAAAAATTTTCTTACCATAAAATGTCTCAAGACACTCCTAAACCTTACGATTAAAAATTTTTTAAATCAGAAACGATTTACTCGAGTTGCGTACAAAAGGCCAGAAACCACTTAAACTGTCGTAGACCAATGCTAGTCAATGCTACAAAAGATATTTCGATTGTCTTTTAGGCAAAAAACAGTTTTTGAAAATCGGTTGAGTTTTACTCGAGTTATCGTGTTGACGGTCGGACGGACGGACATTTTTTTATTGCTAATTCATCATCTAAGGATCATGATCGATGCTCCTCCCCCACTCCCGGGTCGAAATTCGAACAAAACGTCGCGGTAAACGCAATGGACCTCTTTTCGAAGAACTTCGTTCTTCTAACGGGTCTAAAAAATATACAATTATGCACATGCCTAATTGTTTGAAAGAAAGGAGAACCCATTTTATGATGTATCGGCTCAACCATCAGTCTCCTCTTAACCTAACACGACCGTCGGTCAACTTGTTCGTGTGGCTAACAGACATAAACAAATGAATAAAACTAAATGAATGGGAAATTAGTTCTAAACGCCCATGTTCTGTTTTTGTACCACTAATCTTAACTCGTTTAGTTGGCTGTTGGCTGATCACCAAACTACATTCTACTACATAGCTCTCCACTTATTTTCTACAGATAACACCGTTATTATTTAATGGGTTAATAAACTAAAATGGTAAACATTATGAAACGTAAATTATTTACGTAACATTGACCTTCGAAAATGAATTCTATAATTGTATATCGTGATACTTAGAAACTAGAAATCGAATGTTTTCCACCAGAAAGTGTAAACGTTAAATTTATGGAAATTCGGAGAGTGAAAAACTTTCAATTTTGATTTGGTTAATGTCAAACGCAGCCGATAATTCATCAATACAATCGAATACATTCAATTCCTCATAGTTGATGTTTCGTCTCGTATACACAGCAATATGTACATGTACATAATTTGTCAAATCATTTTGGTTTATTATGTTTAACCCTTCGTGATTCACCATAACACGATATTTATTTATTTTTTTTTTCAAACTAAGGAATATCTATGTCAAATGAAATTGAAATTGACGAAAAATGATGTAGGGTAGTAAATTCAAATTTCGAAAATATCTAAATTTGTATCGATTGAAACTCAGCACAATACTCTTCAAAATTTCTTTGTTCGCATTCAGAAGGTGGAGCCTTTCCTTGAACTATCTTCATTTAGTTTTGTAGCGATGGTAATTTCTAGACCAAATGAGGTCAACATCTGGACACTATGGACCTTTATTAGATGACACGCCGAGGATAAATGGCTATGTCGACATTATTTGTGATCAGAGAAGAGTTGTAGCGGGTGGAAATATTATCAATACTGCTGTAGGTAATGTATCCTGTAATTCATGGACTAAAAATTGGAATTTTTCTTCAAACAAACTTAGTGATTTTTTAGATTTTTCAAATATTTTTTTCAACTTGCGACAAGATTTTTAAGAGTTGTTTACCCCTCCGTACTGCCATCCCTATACTTTTTCCACTCATTCTCTAAATCTAGCCGAATACATTTTGTTTGAGTCACTCCCAATAGTTTTAAAAAATCTTTGTAGCTTTGATCGCATGGAATATTAGATACGCATATATCACACGAGAACAAAAGGATTTTCATGTATTAATTTCTTACGCAGTTTTAACTTTTTTTAATGTTTTTATGTGGCAGCAAAATTGTTGAATTCCTTTCAACATTTTCCTGGTTTAATGAAAGGATTTATTATTAGTATCTACGTACGCTTCCTGATAAAGTTACGTGTATCGACATACACAACTATTCGATACACAAACCACAAATACAGAAACTTGTTTGGAGTTACTTCTATAACAGACCACCAAAGTCTGTAAAAGTTTGAACATTTGCCTATTTGTTTGTGGTTAAAATATTTTGTGGTTGTTTTTCTCCACGACCCGGCATGTGTGTGTTTTATAAATGTTTTGTTTAGTGTTCTAGTTTTTAAATTTCATTGAGTTAGCACAACAAAATTGCTTAAAGAAACAACACCTTTTTCCAGTGGCGCCAAATTCAAAGTCGAACTGTTCTCTTTGTCCGATGAAAATGTTACTTTCTGTTCATTATAAGTACGAATGTTTACATAACGAAGATGTCACATTTAATCGTCACCCTGTGATTTTTCTGATATCGCTAGCTGAGTGATGTTTTTTAAAAGTATTTCAATTCAGTTTTATGCGCAAACACGTCAGATTTACTCACAGAAAGAATTTGCACCTTTTAGGTTCACTTTTGATAGCTATTATTTCCCACTTGCCAATTATTTCCCTCCTGTCAATTATTTCTCTGCTTTTTTTTCATAGATTTTTCCACTTTATTTCCCACAAGTAAATTATTGATTGATCAAACAATGTCAAACTCCATACATTTTTTATCCCCCTTTAAAGCCATCATTGAGTGGTCTTATTTGACATTCGGATTCGGATTACGTTCTGCCACACCGGCGAATTATTTGTCGGCCTTCAAGTGCTAAATTTTAGCAAAACAAAAACGATTTTATAAAAAAATCAATGCATTTTAGAGACATATCATAGAACAATTTCTTGTTCAGGGCAATATTCCGCGTCGTTTAAAAATAACTCGTCTGGATGCTCTAACTTAATTGCCTTTTCCAATTCACAGGGACGTCTGGGGAACCCCTAAAGCCTCTACTTTTATGTTGTCGATTTAGCCCAGAATATACTACTTGCTACTACTATGCGATTCCGGCTCATCCTGAGCAAACTTTTCTAGTGGCAGGAACTTGAATGTGCGCTTTTTACAAAATTGTTCCTTTTTGACAGTTGACATTTATTCAAATTATTCTGATTGTCTTAATCAGGCTACTCTGATATTAGAGGGTGAGGGATATTAGAGGAAGGTGTTTTTACAACTTATTATGACTTTATGTAGAAATTGTGTATTAAGTTTGGCATATGTAGTTTGGTAAGTGTTTTAGTAACAAGGTTAGTATTTACTTCAACTTCGCAATATTTTTTTGCAAAATTTGTGCGACATCTGTTTTTAAATTATTCATTCATACAGTTAGTTCCACATCAAAATTCTTACCCTATAATTCAAAAAATCGCTCACATTTTTCTTTATTCAGAGTTATATCTATCACAAAATGTGTTTTTGTTTCATATTTCGGTTCGACTACGATGGTTAAAGTTGGTTGCAGGTTGATTCACCGGTCACCGTTTATGTGGGCTTATAACCTATGCATCTCCGCCGTTTACTTTTATTTAACGAAAGTGTGTGGTGAACAATTTCGTTTTTTTAGAAATAAAAGACAGTCATTATTTCTTGTGTGATTCATATCAAAATCATAAATTTATCCGTCAAGCATTCCCGTTGGCAAAACCATATTTTTAGACTTAAAATATGTAGATTTTTACCTGCCTATCGTATTCGTAATTTGATTTGTGTCTGGTGGACTTTCCCAGCTCTGTTTTCATAAATTTATTTTGTCGTTCAATAGTCAGCACCCGAAGCGTTTTCGTATTACACACAATTCAAAGTAAAAAAAATTGCCAAAAAAAAATATTCAAAGATTTTCTCAGCGAATGATTGAATGTGTTTTATTCAGTTACGCGAATGAAATATTACAATCAAAGCGAGAATATTAGATATGGAAATATGTTTCTGTTATTTTTTGATTTATGAACGTGATTACCGAAGTAGGTCGAAGAGACCAGAAATAAAGGTTTATGCTAAAATTATATCCCACGACTTTATTCGTATATTTATTTACAGAACAATAAAGCTGCGCTTTAAATAAAAGCTTCGCAAAACTTTTGTTAAGTATTATTGATGATATTTTCACTCTTCACAAAATGTGACAAATGTAATTTTATAATTCTTGCCATGTATCACGTGTAATTCAAATGTCACTTTAGATTAGTCTGTAATGGTAAAAACTCATCTCTTGAAATTTTCCATCACTTAAATATTTCCTAGTGGAGGAAAATGATTTCAGTTCCTAAAATGATCCCAACTTTTCCTAAGCTCTCAGCAATAATGCATCTTTGGAAGCTGAGAAGTATAGTAAACCATAGTTACGCTTGTTACCGGCCACATTGCCGATTACTGGTGCTGACCGGAGACTACTACATGGCCGATAACTGTGGCATTCACCCTATACCTTAATTTGAACGAACTTAAGAAGTAGTTACATTTAGAGTGTGATGCGAACAAATTTCATCGCTTAAGGTTTGTTTGGAAGCTCAACTTGAAAGAAATAATAATACTTTTGCTAAGTTGAGCTTTCAAACAAACCTTACGCAATTTATTCGCATCGCATGCCAATATAATCGCTCATCGCAGGAATCAAACAACCCACAAAACTTACGCAGCCAACTTTACACTCTAAAGAGTGATAACAGCATAGAACTCGTTTGGGTACCGGCTCATTCGGGTATTGAAGGCAGCGAGAAAGCCGACGAGCTCACAAAAATCGCATCATCTCTAAATCCAACTTCATCGGAACCGATCTTACGCATCCCACCCTCTTATAATAGAAGAATAATTTTAGACCTCATGAAAAGTAAAGCGAATAGGCACTGGGACAAAATGACCGGTTGCAGGCAAGCTAAAAATTGCATCCGCCTAAACTTTGGAAACACTAAATATCTAATTAACGTAAGCAGACTGAAAACATTTACAGGCGTTATGACTGGACACTTCGGCTTCAACAAACACTTTACAACTGTAGGCAAACGAACGGGTCCGAGCTGTGATCTGTGTGGATACCACAGCTGTACATTTTCTATGTTATTGTCCCGCTTACTCCACAAAGAGCCGTAAGCACTTAGGCAATTACACTATCAGATATGATCTGATAAAAAATCTGCATCCACGCGACATCCTGAACTACATCGCTAGCACAGGAAGGTTTTCGGTCAGTGGAAGATTACTAAAATTATCATAGTGAGCACAATGAGCTCAACGGAGGCCTCCGTGCGTGTGTTTGTGCAATGACGCACAAAACAACTATTTAAAAAAACGAAAAGGCTTTCCGCACATAGTGCGAATAGTGAAATAAAGTCAATTCACTTAACTAGTCACCACATATGTCTAAATACTCATCAATCTTGAACTTCATCTTCCGTCACTCACACATTCCCTATTCTGCCTAATTTGCATAAGAAACTTAGTGCGAAAGAGACAAAAAACTTTGTGTGGACTTTTGTATAGATTTTCTTTTCTCTCTTTCGCACTAAGTTTCTTATGCAAATTACGGTAGTATTTCAGATCGAATTCTAAGACTAGTTTTTAGGCTATTTCGGTTATAAAACTAAGATACCTTCTTGTCGCCGAGGAGGACATGTTTCTATTCAAATAGTTGTTTGCGCACAAAGAACTCTGAAAATAGAAATATAAGACAATGAGCGGCGCGGCGTTGAATTTGTGTGCTAAATGGTCTGTTGAAATACGTTATAAAAGCACACAAAAACTTTGTCTCTAAACAAACATATCGATCAATTTGTACGTTTTCGATAAGTGAATGATACGATAGTGAGCCAGAAATTACACGGAATGCTATTACCAGTAGTTAAATATTTATACCTTCATATCAAATAATTACGTTTCAATTATAATTGTTATTTCCTTAACATTTCCGTAACATTTCCTTAGCTTATTGTTAGTTGTTTTATGTTTAAATGCACGAAGCATTTGATGTAAAAGTATAGACACGCGGGTTAATTGAATTGAAGCAATTACAAAAGTTAATAACGAGAACAACGAAGAATATGTGCCAACGCTAGTCGGTTCTAATTGTTCCAAAAGTTTAACAAACCATTACAAACCCAGCGATCAGCAGTGATTACAGCTTGTGTCTCTAACACTTCAACGTCTCAAATTGGCGTCAATGATACAATAAATATAGACTGATTTTACGTGACCTAAAGTTGTTGAAAATACGTAATACACATAAATTTTACGTAATCCACCTAAATTTACTAACACTACCAAACATTTCATTTTTGCTTCGATTTGTGTTCATTTTTTGTTAAAGACTGCCAGTGCTATCGGTTCATTCGGTATGACATTCAGTTAGGAATCAAAACGTACTGTTACAGGTATTCTCCACTATTTACCGATCCATCCAATCTACGGTATGTAAAGATTAGAAAAGACTAATGAATTAGTTTCGTAAGACACAACTATCTCTTTCATTCAGGTCCGGTTCCAATTGAAGAGTCGCCGTGTGATTCAAGCATTCTCTTGAGACGACTGGTAGTTCGTACGAAAATATAAGACTGCACTGGTGTATAAGATGCAATTTCGTACGAGATTACGTACACGTTCCACCAATGCATATAAACGTTATGACACTTTGTCACATAATACAAAGAATATTGTATTGTGTTTCTGTATTGTGACATTTGTCAATAGTGGGGTATTACAATATTTCGCAGACCATGTTGCGATCACGATATATAATTAGTCTTAGTTAGAAGTTATTTCACTTTCCTCTCAATAGTTATTATTCTTCAGTATTTCTTTAACTGCGCTGGTAGTTCCTGGTATTAGTAGGTTTGTGTGTATAGCTTTACCATATCACCTACAGAAAACTCAAACTACATTTCAACTTAATCTTTAGTCAAGCCTAATTCAATTTTGTCAATCATCGTTGAAACTAAGCCAGATGCAAAGACATCCGTATGCAATGCTACCTCAAGCTTGCATAATCCCTTATCAAAACTTAAACTTATCAAACTCCATAATCATCGTGAAGTGAATATTTCATTAAAACTTTCACAATCCGTCGTGCTTTAAATTGTACATTTAATATTTTTCAACTATCAATTTATCAACCCGTGCGACTGATAGCCAGTTTTCTGAGAGGACACTCTCAATTGCGTTCAGATTGGAAACAACACTTCCGCATTTACGTCGACCCATCGAGGAGTTCCGCTGCTGTTCTTACTAGTTCTTACTTTTTATCAATGACCTCCCAGAAGCCGTGGGTTATACGGAGCCACATGTATACGCAGACGACTTCCAAAATTTGATTAACTCTGACCATTGTCGATCTGTTCTAACGCGAATAAGATGAACATCGATGACTCTGGTGAATGATTGGTCCGAACAGAATTGGTTGTCCCTGAATGTAGGTAAAACGCAGGCAACAGTGTTCCATAACAGTGCTCTGAAATATGGGGGGGGGAGGTAAAATACGAAAAAAGTTTACGTAATATATGGACAGCCCCTATCCGGAACGCCTTCTTACATCTCGGAGAAGATAAAACCTGAAGGAACCAAGAAGGAACCGAAACTTTGTAATTTTACAGGTGAGTGTATCAAATACATACAACTCACTTCTATTCATCGGAATAGCAAAATAATAACTCTCTCCCTCGATATGTGAAGGAAACACGAACTGTTGGTGACTTCAGTAGTGCATACTCCGAATAGACCATGGTCGTTTTACCTCATTTATTTTTGGTGGACAGATAGCGTTGAAAATATAGTGTACACAAAGAAAAACGTTTAGAAATTCTTTTTTTAATAACATCGAAAAATTTTTATAAAAAAAAATTTTAATAACATCGAAAAATTTTTGAAAACTTTGGCGCTCGAAGAAATGTACCAGAAAATGTACTAATTTTAACAATTGCCAACCTAATAAAATGAAATGTCATAGAAATACAAAGGATGAACTGTCATTGGGGATTGACTCGGGATTGAGAACAAATTTCTTAAATTGACGATATAAATATGTTTAAGACGACTTTTCGGTAATTTCGTAAGCAGATCTAATTTTTTCATAGTGAATTTTCATTTAAAACAATAACAGAATAAGGACCACGGTCTATTCGTACGCGGCGTTCAATAGCGTAATGCTTTGTTATGGGGGTCACTCGCTATGGCCAATGCGTACTTAGAGTACACAACAAGTACAAAATTTTGTGAACACATAAGATGTACAAAAAGTGTGTAACTGCGTATATGTGTGTACAATTTGTGCACAATTTTTGCACAACTACGTATATGTGTGTACAATTTGTGCACAATTTGACAATTTGTGTATAATTCTTGGAAGAAGTCAGAATGCACAAATTGAACACATGTTGTGAACTCTAAGCGTCACATTGGATTATGTTCGGAATGTGCAATACTCTGCACTTACGCAAATATATTTTTGCATCAAATAGAATTTTGTACCTCTGCGCAGCTTTTTAACACTGCAAAAACTTGCGCAGAAGTACAAAATTCTATTTGATGAAAAAACATATTTCCGTAAGTGTAGTTCTCTCATTTCTTCTATTTTTCTCTTTTTTGCTTTGTTATCTTTTATTTCATATTTTTCTCATCTCATCAGAAGCTTAAATTCAGAACTTTATGATTTTCTTTTCTAAAGAAAATAAAATTTTTAAATTTGACGAGATGCATTCATTCCATTAACCAAGAAAGTACGAAAGAAAAGTTTTTTTTTAAAAAAGAGTAGAAATTAAATGTCAAGTTAAATGTATTTATTCGTCTACATTTTTACTACGCCTAGACAGAACACTATGTACAAGGAAAATATGTTTGGTACACTCTTTAAAGCGGGTTAATAAGGAATAAGTGATGAAAACACATTTTGTAAAAGGAAAATGTCCAACTTGACAAATTAATTCTTAACTAGTGCCAATAAATAGTTCCATTTAGAAAATGTGATAAGTCTGCCGGCGGCATGGTATGTGGCACGCTAAAGAGTTCTTCGAAAAGACAACTAGAGAAGACAAATCGGAGACTGCGGTCGGCACAGTTTTAAGCGATTTTTCGCCGGTCATTTAATTACGATCATTTTGACCGCTTTTTTTGACCATATCACTTCAACAACCGATCTGCGAAATGTTACATACCCAAACACGAAACCAGTAGTTAAACGCTTCGTACGGGTCTAAAAATTAATTTTGGTTAGGCAAAGAGTGGATGAACGTGAATTCTCTTCAAACATGTTTTTTATTTCATTTTGTAGACAAAAAAATAACAGAAAACGTATTTTATCTGCACTTTTTCAATTTATTTTTGTGAACTTTTGTTTTTTTTTTTTATTTTTACCTTACACAGAATTTAATGAAAAATGTTATTTCGCTCTTTTACTTAGAAGCTATTAATGCGGAAAACTAAGTTTAATATTCGGGAACTTTATCCTCATCGCTATACGACGCGATGCCTCTGTTTTAAATTTAACGGAAAGAATCAACTAATGAGAAAATTGCTTGATAATTCATGCAAGCAAAGATAAGATGCCATTTTAAATTATCATTTGTGCATATCTCTTTAAAAATGCATAAGAAAACTGGAAAAATTTGCATCGATTACCATCAACTTCATTCATTTACCCCAGCTAAAGACGGGTAAAGTTTCTATGAGTTAAGAATATGAAATTATTATCGAACTTCCAAATATAACTTTTATAACTTCGTTTATATTTTCCTTTGAATTGCTGACTTCATACTTTAAATTTTGCCATCGGCACACAATACCTATATCCAAATATGATTTTTTAGACGTTGCAACCATCGGGTGTAGCATCAAGCAGAACTTACAGGAATGAATTACCCTACGATTATGCTTTTCGGTAAAGTAAGTAAGTAAAGTATGCTTTTCGGTGCAGATAAAAGGACTAGTTGCTATTATTTATGTATGGAAAATTGAAAAACTAAACAGTTTTTAGAAATGATGAGCAAAAACTGTACACCCCTGAGTGGCAAGCTCATTAAAGTATCCAATTAAAATTTCTTATGATTGTTTCAATGTTTTATTGGGGTAGTAGATTTTACGCGAACAATGAAACACCTAAAGGCAATAATGAATGAATGAATGAAAAGTATTCCATTTTGAACGCGTGGGAGAAACGAACGCAAAATAAAAATTAATAATTTATCATTACGCCCTCTTTGCCATTTGAAATATTCCAGTTTTGTTTGGAATTCCTCATTCGTTGCAATCGTTTAGGATAATTTTAAAGCTAAAAACGAACATAGCCAAAGACCCGTACGCATTAGAATAGACGTAGAAAACCGAACTGATTTTGCAAATAGGTGCGAACTTATCAGAATTGCAAATCGTTGCAAAGTTTTTAAAACTATCAGAATTTCAACGACGCCAACGACTCACAGAAATTACTCAAGGTAATGTCGAAAACCCTCCCGAAGTACGGCAATTGCAGAAAAGGATATATTCCGGGACTGGGTTATTTTTCCCTGAAATCCTTTAAAATTTTATTCTCTACAACTTTTGTTTTTGAAGCAACTTTCTAACTGCCATAGT
This sequence comes from Pseudolycoriella hygida, assembly GCA_029228625.1. Classification (NCBI taxonomy): domain Eukaryota; kingdom Metazoa; phylum Arthropoda; class Insecta; order Diptera; family Sciaridae; genus Pseudolycoriella; species Pseudolycoriella hygida. The sequence continues at coordinate 35,448,797 of CM055406.1, read as the reverse complement.
TCTAGAGATATAAGTCATCCCACCTGAATGTGGAAGTGACTGATTGCCAAGGATTGGGTCATTTTTCACCCTGAGACACGTGTTTCACTAAAGAAACTCAATTTCGTCCATTCCATTGGTCCCAGTGCCCAGACTAGACATGTGCGCCGGCGTGAAGTCGATCGGCGGCGGTGTATTTGGGATTTTCAATAGGCGGTGGCGCGCCGACGGCGTGGGAAAACCTTAGATTTGAAAATAATCCCCTAAATAAATAGATGTAGAAAAGAAAGACTTCATGGCACTTCCATTACTTACTTATCTTACTGAAATAGGAATTAAGTTGAAATTTTGAATGAATTAACTCAAAATTTGAATGTTGTAGACGATATCCTGATGAATTTTGGCGACGAGATCACAATTTTTCAAATTTTGGGCTTCCTATAAAATTTATTGTGCAAATTATATTGTGAAAATGTTTTGAAATTGTCCTGGAATTACGATTTCTCTGGAAATTCTGATTTTTCCGTGAAATAAGATTCTTCTGGACTTACCCGGAAACTACGATTCCCCGTGAATCATGAATTTATTAGAATCACGATTCTCCGGAAACCACTGTTCACCTGTTCTCTATTATCGGGTGAATAACAATATCCTGGTGAATAACCTAAAAACTGAAAGCCTTAATTTACGTACCTAGTAACCTAGTAACTATACAATAGATATCAACATGCCCATAGCCGAATTTTGATATATCCAGTAGAATGATGAAAAAAATAAGTATATTTCGAATTACAGTCAAGAATGGATATGAGAGGAAAGTCCTCCTGAAAAATTTTCTTGTGCTAAATTCAGGGACATAAATTTTATTAGGACCAACGACATATGAAGTATAGATTGGCAGTCTTTAACAAAAAATTATCACATATTGAAGAAAACATGAAATGCGAAATGTTTGACCATGGTTTCCACTCAAAAAATGTACTCCGTTTGGCGCTCTATTAAAGATTTTAATTAGTTGAAAAAATCAAGTGACAAATTTCAACCAATTAAAACTCTTAACGGTCCAATAAAAATAATAAATGTCCAATAAAAAAATAATGTTTGTTCAATAAAAATAATGAATGACCAATTTATTATTTTTATTGGACAAAATCATTTTTTCTATTGGAAGGTTTAATACGATCCAAATACAGTTAACGTAGTTCCTTTGTTTACTGAAAAAATTAACTTGAAAACTTTGTCAAAATTTCGAAACATTCCATTAACTGAATACTGAGATTCTTAGAAAATTGCAGACAATGTTTCCATGTTAATTTTGTTAGGCGCGTAAACCTAAAATGCAATGGAAGAGATTTCGTTACAATCAAAAAAAGTATCATGAGTCCTGTAAACTCGTAGCTTTTACAATATTTTCCGCATATTAAGAGCAATCGGTGGCGTTTCGACGCGCCGATGGTAATTTTCAATCGGTGGCGGCGCGCCGGCGTAAAGTAATCGGCGCACATGTCTAGCACGGAAGTGCATACTCACCTATAGACTTGCTGACCGCCTTCTCGGGCCTGCCTACAATCGTATATAGTCACAGTTGCGTTAACATTTGATTTCAAGATTGTTAATGAACGTTCAATTTGTATAAAATTGACAAACTGAAATTTACTCCATTTCGATCTGAGCACCACCTGAATCGCTTCAGATTGCATCGGAACAGAGCCTAAAATAAGGATTTTCTACAGCGGTGCACTTTTAACAAAAGGGCGCACTCTTTAAGACAAAAAGGCACACTCGTTAAGACAAAAGGGCGCACTCGTTAAGATAAAAGGGCGCATTTGTTGAAAATATAGAAGAAACATAACCAAAGACCCGTACGTATGAGTAGATGTGGCAAACAAATAGGTGCGAACTTACCAGAATTGCAAATTTTTGCAAAGTTTTTAAAACTATCAGAATTCCAACGATCACAGAAATTACCCAAGGTAATGTCAAAACCCTCCCTACGTCAAAGTGGATGTATTCCGGGATGGTGTCATTTTTGCTTAATACCCTGAAACACGTGTTCTCTAAAATGTTATTCTCTACAACTTTCTCTTTGGAAGCAACTTTCTAACTCTCATAATTCTAGAGATATGGGTCATCCCGCCCAGTTCTAGAAGTGGTCATATTCCAGTATTGGACCATTTTTCCCTAAAACCGTGAAGACGAAAAACCATCTTCTAACGTATATGGCCAAAAAACTCACCCATTCCATTGGTCCCAGAGCCCAGACCGCCCAGACCACTGACCCGATTTCCACAAAATATTTTTCCAGTTTCTTGAGATCAAATTCTTTCATTTGACATCAAAATGAACAATTTCCGCGCTATACTTGCTGAAAAACCAACCAACCAACTCTTTCAACCATGTCTCTGGAACCACTTGACCGATTTTGCTCATCTTTGAACTTGAATCATGGGACATTATGTACCTGAAAAAAAGTTTAAGGCGATCGGTGCAGTCGTTTAGAAAAAAATGACGGGACGGACAAACGCATAGATGGACATTTTTTTCGCTGATTCGTCATCTCTAGACGATATAAAATGCATCCCCCTCACTCCCGCCTCGATCCACCCCATGTTACAATAAAGTTGTTTGTAGTAAACGCATAGAACCTTTTTACATCGTACGGATCCAATAATAAATATTGACCTAATATTTGATACTGAGTGCAAAATTACTTGCAAAATTACTTTAAGGTGGCGAAAATTTTTGGACTTTTTGATAATTTTTTATTTATATAAATAGAAATAGTTGCTTGAGCGCCGCACAGTAGGCTTATCCGTTATATTCATGTTCAAAAATCTATATCTCGTGAAATATTCACAATTTAAATCTAAGAATTCTTAAAACGTGATTTAAGAATGTTCAAAAATGTCGGGAAAAATATTTGTGCATGTAGGCCGCAGATCAATAGTCGTATGGTTGTTAGACAAAGTGATAGGTTTGATTTCTCCCCATACATAACCTCAAAAAAATATATTTTCCATATTTTCGTCTGAAACTTGTAGAAATCAGTTGCAAACGTTGAAGTAATTCATAATAAGTCGAAACGACCCTAGTCCGGCGAAAAAAAGATGAATTTCTTGGTTGGTTCTTTGATTTTGATACTGACTGTCTTTGGGTCTCAGAGCGCTGAACAACAATTCGCTTCAAAACCACTGGGAAATTCATCCCTTTTTCGTCGGACGTTGGGCGCCACTGTGATAACCGAGACCCGTTTTTGGGATGTGGAGTACAGAATAGGGGAATTTATTTATGGAAAGGATAGTCAATACACTGGGGGTTGAAGCACGATATATACATGGGGATATAAGATAAAACACTGGGATTTTTATCAAGCGTCACGAAATTATGTCACTAAAACTATTTTTCGCGCTACGTTCTTACTTACTTACTTTACCGGCACTACAACCCATTAAGGGTCTTGGCCTTCTCCAACATGCTTCTCCAACCGGGCCTATCTGCAGCGTCGCTCCACCTGGACTTGGGTCGCCCTGCACTCCTTTTGCCTTCAGGTTTGGACTTCAGAATTTTTTTTTGGAGTACGATGTTCATTCATTCGTTGTACGTGACCGAGCCAACGTAGTCTATTTATTTTTGTTGTTCTGACTATGTCGGGCTCTCCAAAAAGCTCTATGAGCTCGTGATTATATCGTCTGCGCCATCGGTTCAGTTTTCGGTCAAATACTGGTCCAAATATTGTACGCAGTACCTTTCGCTCGAACGTATGCAGAGATTGTTCATTTTTCTGTGTCAAGCACCACGACTCCGAACCGTACGTAACTACCGGTCTGATCACAATTTTATAAAGGGCGCATTTTGAATTTCGGCT
>CM055406.1:35432432-35444453 GCA_029228625.1 Pseudolycoriella hygida | reverse complement strand
GACCCGTAGGGAAGTCACCAAGTGGTGATGGTAGCCCATCTGACTAGGGCTGTGTATGCTGCCGTTGTCTCTTGCTGTTGAGATCATCCGCCACCATACTAAGTCGCCATCCCATCTTGATAGCGCCTAGCTGCCTTCGGCCCTCCCTATACGTGCCGTTTAGGTACTACCCGAAGGCAGCCCCCCTCAGCCTTATGCTAAGTGACCCACACTACTACACCAGGGTTGGTTACCTGATCGTTCATGCGGGTTGCTCACTATAACAGGTGTCACCACGGGTAGGATAGGATGTAGGAGTAGGTGGACAGAGGCTAAGGTACATAAAGGAGTACTATATTACACTTAACACACCATTTGACACCCTTCGCGCTACGTTCTACTATGCGATAAATAACTATTTTCTGTTCGATAATTAACTACTTTCTGGAAGTTAACCGGCAGTAATTTGTGCCCAAATGAACACTTTCTGACTTTCTGATCGATAACTAACGACGTTATGTTTCGATCACTTGATACTTTCTGGTGATTTTCGACTGTTCACTATGTGACCGCCAATTACACACTACTCCACGACCGAATATTTTCTGACTTTCTGGTCCCGATTCACGATGGCAACTGGTATTTATGCTTCGCGAAAATCGCAGATCGAACGCTTTTTCTTTCTCATCGCCTACGACGACGGTGAGATATCTTCGCATCCGTTCCCATGCATTCCTTTAAAATGTTTATTTTGTTCTAGACCAAACAATTTGTTAGATAGCGGATCCATATGACAATTACGTACATTGTTCCGCGTAAATTTTAAAGAAAATCACTGAAAAAATCAGTAAAAAATCACAAAGTTCTTTGATTTTAGGGGATCGTTCACTCCTTTCAGTTCCTCTCAGTTTGTACATTTTTTTTATCGTTTAATAAAGAAAACCTTAACGTTATATTTCATTCAATTTTTAACTTAAATTATCGAGTCTAGTGTCATTGAAACACCTGAATGAATAACTGCAAACTTTGACAGTGCTTTTGTGTACCTCTCTTACGGGTGTTTTGTAATGTGGTGGCGCATTTCGCTCGGTAATTTTTTTAAATTAGATCCCATAAATCTACTATACTCTTTTATGAGTTTTTGTTTTATCGTCGTTTTTTTTTTCCTTAACAAGATTTCCAATGTTTATGGTTATGGTTTACGGTTTTCAGTGTTTTTATGCGGTTATTTGCTTTTACAAGAAATTGTAAAATCGCACACATAAAATCCCATATATTGTTGCTTTTATATCAAACAGAATTCCTTCACCTCAAAGGTTATTAGATAAGGTGCTCCACGGATATTATGAAAATTCAATGCATTTTAACAATGCATGTAACATATAAAACCCTATCTAGTCGATGATAAAATATTCTTTGTACATTATATTTTATCCACAAAATTGATTTTCCATTTTTATTCCCATTATATTTTTTTTAACAGGTATCCGCCAACAATATCCTACTTCTGCACTTAGGAATAGTCGACTCTATTTTGTGTATGTTATTCTTAATATTCTCGTTGCCAAGTATTGCGAAGAGCGATGGAGCAGTTGTATTTGAAGCGTTCTGTAGTGTACATGGATTTCTATTGACATTAATGCATCCGATAGCACTGTGGACTATATGCTGTTTGAATTGCGATAGGTATTACGCGATTGCTGCACCGCTACATTACAGTGCCATAGTGAACACAAAGAAGGTACGTTCATGAGGAAATCAAATTTCATGTTTCCGTCCTTCTAACCAATTTTATGTTTGAAAGGTTTTCACGGGTCTTCTTTGTGGCTGGTTGGTTGCATTCCTGTTGTGTATACCGCCATTATTTCATGTCGCACCGTATCGTTACAACACCGACTTGGGTATATGTGCTCCTCATTTTGAAATGTCGGGAACATTATGGTATGCACTCGTTTTCACGTTTATCACTTTAATCATTCCATCGATCCTAATCATCGGATGTAATATCAGAGTAAGTATCTGCGGTAATCAACTTTGTCACATATTGCTGCTTTATGGTAAGGGGTGCAGGCGGTAGTGTGTTACAATATTAACTAAATTAGAATGTCACTGCACCACAAGAAAACATTACATTCAAATGCATATATGGCGAAATGACTCTTGATTTGATGATTTTTCCATAGAATTTGTTTTTTCTACTTTCCAAATCTAAAATGAAATTTTTAGAAAAATCCTTTAGAAAAATAGCAATTTAATTTTGCCAGGTCAAAGAAAAGCTTTAAATGCAATGATAGGTTAAGTAGAGATTACAAAAAACTATTGTCATTGGTATAGAAAAGTAGCAATAGAGTGCAGCCAAAGAAGTTACTTTTTGATTCATCGCGGAATCACAGATGATTCACAGGGGAATCACAGATGATCCACCGGGGAATCACAGATGATTCACCGGGGAATCACATATTATTCACCGGGGAATCACAGATTACTCACCGAAGAAGCACGGATGATTCACCGTGAAATCACAGATTATTCACAGGGGAATCACAGATGATTCACCGGAGAATCACAGATGATTCACCGGGGAATCACAGATGATTCACTGCGGAATCACAGATGATTCACAGAGGAATCACAGATGATTTATCGCGGAATTACAGATAATTCACCGGGAAATCACAGATGATTCACCGGGGAATCACAGATGATTCACCGGGGAATCACAGATGATTCACCGGGGAATCACAGATGATTCACCGGGGAATCACAGATGATTCACCGGGGAATCACATATGACTCACCGAATAATCAAAGATGATTCACCGGGAAATTACAGATGATTCACCGGGTAATCATGGATGATTCACCGGGTAATCATGGATGATTCACCGTAGAATCACAGATGATTCAAGGAAGAATCACAAATGATTTACAGTGAAATCCCCGATGATGGAGAATTCAATGGGGAATCACAGATGATTCACCGGAGAATCACAGATGATTCACCAGGAAATCAGCAATGATTTACATTGAAATCACCGGTGATTTACCGGGAAATCACAGACGATTCACTGGGCAATCACCGATGATTCACAGAGGAATCATCGACGATTCACCGGGGAATCATCAGTGATTTCTCGGTGAATCATCGGTAATTGACCGATGAATGGTGTACAGACGAACGGACGGATGGACAAGAAGGGTGAAAACATAAAGTAGCTATCGCTACTTAATAAAGCTCTACAGGACGATGAATATAGGTGTGAAAAATTCCTTCTCAGTCCTGACATGGGGCTGTATGGAACTCATACTTTCATTGGTAACTTAAAAGTGTTCCCTCAATTTTCTCTACAACAGAGCATCTTAGGTAGCGTTCATAAATGTCCTCGCCGTCATATATGAACGCTCCCTTATTTAGACACCAAAATGAAAAACCTACCAATCAAATAAACTAAAAATTTGATAAAATTTGTGAAATTTTTTTTGGGAAATTCGCTTTTGTTTTACTTCAATTCCTTAAAATATACAAAGAGACACCTTTAAACATCCTATAAGCATTTCCATATAATTAGTTAAATGTGCACATTCTGTCTGTGTGTCTGTTATTCGTTCTGCGTATAATACGACGAGTCTTATTTTAATTGTTTCATACTACAAAAACATAACTGAAATGTTTTTTTATTCTTTTGGAAAGGTTCTTATGATCGCACGTTATCATCGCCATCGAATTGCTGCTGCAATATTTGAAGTAACATTATCAGCTCAAGTAACCGTCACCCACCAGAGAAACCCATTCTTCGTTCCATTATCCGGTCAAAAACTACGATCACGCAGTCCCGTTTCGACCGTTCTGCAATTGATTGGTTCGTTTCTCGTCATCTACTGTCCGTATTACATCACAATTGTTTGGAATAGTTCAGTAGCGGCGCTGTACAACGGCAATGTTTCAAAGAGTTTGGAAATAAATCGGTACATTTTGATGGGCGTATCAACACTACTAACATGTTCATCGACCATAAATGGAATATTGTACGGTTTGAAAAGCAAAGTGATGAGAAAAACATTCCAAAATTATTGGCGCAAAAAGAAAACTAAAAATGAAATAAACCACGAAATACAAGCCCGAACACCATCTACGTGTGGCTCACGTAGACCATCAATAACAACCCTAGGCGTCCTCAATCGTCCGATTCCGCAGAGACGACTCTCTGAAACGTTATTCCAAGCGGACAAAAATCATGGAGATCAAGAGAAACCGTCCATGAAACGAATTGCATCAGAACTGTCGTGGCGTCCAACGAGTCTTACTTTCGCTGATCTCAAAGAAATCGAAGGTTCTATACCACATACGGCCAGCTGTAACACATTGCAAATTCCACGTGTGGACAGCGAGCTTAGTACCGAAGCTGATCTTGAAATGTATGACAATTTGAAGAATTCATTTCGTCCAGCACTCAAAAACAGCAATCCTCGACAAGCCGTCAGCAAGCAAATACCAAATCATACAACAAATAATTATAGGAATAGTTTAAGCACCGCAACGGCATTGTTGCACAAAGTACTAAAAATCGAAATCAACGATCATTCGATGCATTTGGACAGTGACGATCAATTTAACGATGATAACAATGCAATCAAATCACCGCGCATTTTAATAACCAGAGCCTATTCGGAAGACAGTGTTAAGTCTCCAACAATGCAACACATTACATTTAAGAAACCGGCCAATGTTGTTGTGGAATATCAGTGGTTGAATGGTCAAGACGATGAGAAAACCAGCGACAGTGAAAATGATTCGAAAATGTTGGAAACAACCAGCAATTCAACGACTATATCGAATGTATCGACAAGACGTTATTCATCATTGGAAGACGCAAGTTTTGGTATGCATTCGGATACGGATCCGAATGAAGAACAACTATTGCTTTTGTCGTGGCCAACAACTCGAAAGAAATATACAGTACAAACGCACAGAGCTTATAAAGGACAAATTATACGACCAAATCCACTGTTTACCGATAGATGTGAGAAACCAGATGTTGTTCTTTAATGTTAGTTGTAAATAAAATATTTTTAGAATTAAAATACAAAAAAAAAAAATAAAAATAAAAAAAAAATTAGCGAAAATCAATAATTTATAATTGTTAATTAGGTAAATAAATGGGCCAACAGTGTTTTATGTGTCACAAATATTATATTTATGATAAATATTAGAGAGATATGCAAAAAAGAAAGATAAAATAAAATATGTTATATGTTTACAAAAGACGTAATGATTCGTTTTTCTTTTATCCATAGGAAAAGGCTTTAGAAGTGGCCAGCTATATCTGAAGCTTGTCCAATGTATACGTGATTCGACCTGAATATGAAATATCACTTTTTAAACATAAGGAACACGACAATAAATCTAGATTTTGGATTAGAATGTTTTGGAGTTTGGGCACCTGGATCTATGCTCCTTTGTTCCGCCCCGCCGGTTTTTCCTTTATTCAAGAAAAGGTTTAACAAATAGAAATGAAATCGAAATTGAAATTTTTTTTAAAAAATGTTTATAAATTGTTCAGTTCCCGGTGGCGTCTAATTCCATATTCATTTTGTTTTTGGTATTGTTAGCACTGGCCGTTCGAATTGGACTCGTCTGTGTGTTTTATGGGAATGTCTTATGTCGTGCAAAATTTTTTATGACGAAAGAAAAAGCGTTCACATATTCCTGATGGGCGCTGTTGGTTGGATTAATTGGATTAACCCATAGGAATGGACCTATCTCTTTGGACTGGCCCTGTTCCACTGGGGTGTTTTTCGAAATCGGAATTTTTCCCCGGGCCGGAGTTCAACCCGTTTCTGTTGTTTATATCTTCGTCGAAATCGTTCGGCTGGGTACAAAGACTATGTGGGCTCTGTTGCAATTAGAACCGATTGGGCTAACTGGTGTTTGCAAATCCAATTTCGAGCAAGTAAAAATGTATGAGTTTCCATCATCACATCATCTTGGCCAAGTATCCAGTTAAGTTTCATTCGTTGAATTTTGTTTCAACGTTCGCTTAGATACCAGCGAACCCGGCAATGGAATTCATTGGATTAGAGTAGATTTCAAAGAGTTGGAGATCAAGATAAACGAGGGTAATAGGGCCGTTGCTAGAGATAGGGTTGTACAATGAGGAACATACGACATTCATAAGTTATTCATATGAGTCGTGTGCGTATAAGATATACACTTTCGTCTTCATCTAAGAAGGTATTGAGAACTCAATTTTATTTCATGCTATTTATGGCGCGCACTCATCGTACAATCTATGTGGTCATAAGACCAGTACGTCCATAGGGGAATAAACATAAATACTCAAAATTTCGTTAAAAGATTATATTCCGTTGAGTAGAGTACTCATTCTTGAGCCTACAGGGGATTCCGTGGAGGAAATTTTGAGAATAAAACTCGACAGGACACTCTTTCGTCGCATAGGGGCTCCTTCACCGCAACTCGTCAGTCAATGGCAAGCGGTGAAAAGAGTTGTCCCTATGCGTGCCATCGATACAGTAGTGAAAACACAGGTCGAATCAACAGTTTGTGTTTCATAAGCATTTTTGGACCCGCAGTCCGAAATGACATACATTAGAAATCGAAATAGAAGTTTTTCAAAAAATAAAAAATTGAAAGAGAAACATTTGAGAAATATGTATAAATTCGAAAGAGAAAATTTTGAAAACATTAATTTCATACTGATACACTCACAAAAATGTGAGTGAGTCAAATCACCATAAAACATATTTATAAAATTAAGAAAACTCACCAAAAGGCCGATAAGACCGATGTTTCGGTTAGAGTATTCAATCGGAAGTCTTCGAAGTAGTATTATTTTGCAGAATTACGGGTTTTCTGTCAGGACATTCAGCCTTCGTAAATGGCAAGAGTTGTTCACTAAGTCATTAAAAACGAGAAAAGGGAAAAGAAATGCTTTAGGTAAAAGCCGTGGAGCCGCAAAGAAAAAACTGATTTTAAAAAACTCACCAACTACAGAAACACAAAAATATTTGAATTTCAGACTTGGGCATGTCTTGTTTCGAAAAATTTTAAATCATTTAAATTAAAGGAATTTATTGAAGTAAAGAAATCACAGGTTTACTTGTTTTCCATTCGCCCAAATTGACGAAATTCACTTTGATTTAAACGTTTGGAGATGGGAATGAAATGGATTAAGGATTGTACTGATGTAGAATGAATAAATGAGGTGCTTTATTCTAGGATTTCAATATAAAGCCCACGACGGACGGTCAGTGCATTCATTCCTAAATGTTGCCTTTACGGAAGGCTATTCAAATTTTCATCAATTCAGCCCAAGAACTCAATATAAGACCCGCGACGGTCAGCGCATTCATTCCTAATCTAAATATGTATTCATTCCTCCATTACTCCATTACTCCCGCGGGAGTAACATGAATTCCATGAGCGTATAAAAATACACAGTGTCTTCAGTTAAGAAGACTTATCACAATTTTGTTTCAACGTTCGCTTAAATACCCGCGAACCCGGCAATGGAATTCATTGGATTAGAGTACGACTTTCGATTATTTGCAGCGAGCTACAATCCACCCTAAGGTTAGGTTAGGTTAGAGAGTGAGTGGGGCGAACCCCTGCACCTAAGCCTTTGTTGGGCCTGTTGTGCATACCCACGTTGGATAACCTAAGTCCTGTTAGTACCACGATGCTACTGCGCGGTAGGCTCCAAATAACATTTTGAGGTAAGATGTATGGCCCCTAAGCTTTTGGCCCTAGCCGTTATATACGCTGGACACTTGCTGAGGAAGTCTTCGCTTGTTTCTGTGTCCCCACATTGTGAGCAAAGCGGGGTGTTTACAATTCATGACATGACATGAATGTTTATTGAAAGAATGCCCAGAAAGAATGCCTGCTAATCTTCTGATATTCCTTCTGCTGAGCGAAAAGAAGTATTTTGAGTTTCCACCCTTAAGAAAATTATTGATTTTGTTGCTCGTTTAAACCTGCGGTGTGCAACTCGCCATTCAGAAGTGTCAACCCAGTCAGACGAACGTTAGGCCTTCTGTTAGGTAGGTAGGCTGCGTATAGTGATGGTCGTCCTTTGATTAAATCCTTAAAAATGGTGATACACCTTCGTTTCCAAGGTTGAATCCAAGGTAGATGCGAACAATGCTAATTTTCTGTTATGAGAGTTCAAAATCTTCAAGGAAATCATTATTGCAGTAGGTGCGACCCAAATAATCTCCACTTAAACTTCTAAAACCGGAGCAAAGGTGCCATCGATAAAGTACGTACAAAAAATGACTATTTTTAGACCCCCTCCTCCCTCGTACGCAAAAATTGTAGGGAGAAAAACGATGAAATGTATGGACGTACGCTTTCGTCATAACTCCTCTCCTCCCTAAGAATGTACGTAATTTGTGGATGACCCTTAATAAGCCAAATGAATATTGAAATAAGATTGTCCCTTAGTTCGTTTCAAAATTCCATTTATTTTTTAAATTAAAAATCTTGTGTTCATGCACAATTTTCTACATGTTGCAGCAAACTAAAACTTGTCCAAATACCCGCCTTCCATTGCGTACGAAAGAGCAATCATTTCTCTGTGATACAATAGGACGATTACGTGGACAGGATGCTCCAGATAAACAAGCAGTCTTCTCGCAAGCCAGTTGAGCGTCTTAGTGAAAAAGTTACCAACGAAAAAAGTTAATTTTTGATATTTCCTTAAATGTGTAAGAAATAAAATATAGCCGCAGCCGGTTCGATTCGTGAATGAAAAGAATATCGAAAGGAAAACGGCTGCTTGTAATTTAATTGTTCAATTTACATTGTGGACATTGTCTTAGATTTGTAGAGGTGAGATGTCTATCCGAAAGTTTCAGCTCGTTTTACAGTCCGAACCGAAAAGTTTGATTTTCCTATAAAACAGGACGAAATCAAGTTAAAACCATATTTTAGGATAGTTGTTACAATAATTGTAGAGTCTAGCGAATCTATAAGACTAATGTAGAAATACAGATTCATTCATCACGAATATATTTGCGTACTTCCTCGCACAGATCTTATGAAATCGCCCATCACTTTGATTTTTAGTTCATTTAGTTTAGTTTAGCTTAGTTCAGATCGTGACAACTGTCCTAAATTATGGTTTTAACTTGATTTCATCTTGTTTCATAGGAAAACCGAAACTTTCGGTTGGGTAAAGACCGAACAGAAATTCTCTGGGTTTCGGATAATGCTCGCGTCTAGATTTGACCGATTTTTTTCTCATTCACGAACAAACCGAAGGCAACAGAAGCTTAGAACACTTAAATAATCAAGAAAATACCATTAGGTTGCGTCACTATTAGTAGTAAAAGTGCACAGAACGAAAAAAACAAGAAGAACTTCATCGCGGTATGTTTGCTCTACAACTGAACTGAAGTAAAATAATTCAAAAGCGTCAGTATTTAAAGAAACTTTCTATTACAATGATCTAAGACTTTGGATGCTCTGCGCATTTTATTCTAATTTTACACAAATCTATTTCCTAATTAAACTAGACGATAATTAGAAATTAATTAACTAACGCTACGGTCAGTGCACTCAACAGATTATAACTTGTTGTAACATAGGATTCCATTTCATAAGAGATATTATTACACCTATTGAGAAATCGAGCGAAAATCAATAAGGTGAAAAAAATGGTCTTAGGTAAGTCATGATCCTCGGCAAACACGTGCCGCATTTTATGGTATCTTTTCATTCATTCATTCATTTATTTTCCAATTATGCAAGGCGAACCTTATACAATAATTATTGCGCAATAATATCGGCTAATTGATAAACTAACATTAAAAAATATAGCAAAACAAAAAAAAAATATATTATGGTTAGAAGACAGACTAGTATGACGTCATTAGGATCAAACACAGATTGAACTCATCAAAAACAGAAAAGAATACAAACAGGCACTTAATTTCACTACAGCGGCAGACACATTGGTTGAAAGCAAAAGTTCACGTATCACGTATATATTGACGGGTTACTACGGTTATTAAATAGCTCACGGCACCGAGTCTGAAATATGTTCACCGAGTTCACTTTTCTTAATCTCACAGGAATCGAATTCCAGTCCATGATACCTTGCACAAAGAGTGTGTTCCTGAGCACCGCGAAAGAGAAACAAGGAACTTTAATGTGCAATGACCTCGCAGATCGCCCAGGGAACATCAATTCCTTGAGGTAAACTGGATTACCCGTATAGTCTAGTTTGAATAGGAAGCACATCGCTCGGATACGTAAGAAATCTTCCAGTGAGCTTCCAAGAAATCGCATCATATGCGCCTCTGTGCTAGCAAATCTCCCGAGACCATAAACATATCTCACAATAGACTTGACAGAACCATTGAGAACTTTCATGGACACTGCATCTAAGCCATAGAAAAACACAGGGCTGCAATAATCGAGATGCGGTAAAAGAAGTGATTTTGCTAGCATAAGACGTGTCCGTAGTGGTGTGTGCTTAAACATTGGCCATAGACTTCTGAGACCAATAAAAATCCTTTGTGCTATTTTGGCCGCGTGATCTGTCCAAGTGAATTTATCATTCATGATAAGTCCTAGGTTCTTGACAGTCTTTGAGAAGGTGATATTGACGCCTTGCAACCGAACCTCCGGTACGCGGCTTATGGCCTTGGCGCCAAAGATGATAGCCTTAGACTTATCAGCATTCAGTTCCAACCTGTTTATATCGGCCCAATCACAAACAGCCTGAAGGTCTAAATTGACTTGTCTTATTCCAGTATTAACGTCCATTTCTGAGAAGAACTTATAAAGTTGCGTATCGTCAGCATACAGATGTGTAAACATATATTTAACATAGTTGGGCAGATCATTGATAAAGAGACAAAACAGTAGAGGCCCCAACACAGAACCCTGCGGCACGCCTTTGCTTACCGGTAGAAAGTCTGAACGTACACCATTAATTTCAACAGCTTGCTTCCGATCCGATAAATAACTGGATATCAGCCTCACTGCTGAAGTGTCGAAATGAAACTGCGATTGGAGCTTGGAGCACAGCAACGCATGATTAACGGAGTCAAACGCTTTTGAAAAATCCAAAAGCAGTAGAATTGCCACCATTCTTTTGTCTAAAGCACAGCTAATGTCGTATGTGATCTTTAGTAAGGTGGTAGTGGTGCTGTGCTCGGATCTGAAACCGGATTGAAAGGCAGTCTTCAGTCCATGAGACGAAACGAATCCGTCTATCTGCTGCGCCATAAGCATTTCAAGCAACTTAGAAAGTACTGGTAGAATGTGAATACCTCGAAAATCAGTTAGGTTGAAGAATCGTCCTTTTTTATGCACTGGCAGAACCCTTGTCATCTTCCACGCATCCGAGCAACGTGAACTGGTAATCGTAAAGTTGATTATGTGTTTTATGTGTGGTAAGATAGCGAACAGTATCAATTTAATGAAGGGGAGTGGAACACAATCTAGACCAACTGCATTTGATGTAATCAACATCAAGGATTTTCCAATTTCATCTTCGGTAACATTCCGAAATGAAAATCTTGTTCGTCCAGGTGGCAGCGCATTATTAATGGTTGGGAATGAGACAGGGTTGCCGGTGTTGGCGGGGCCAGCAGTGTGAACATTGAATTCATGAGCGGTGAATGCTGGGACTGGAGTGGTGGAGCTCGAGGTTGCTAACCCTAGAGACTTAGCATTCTTCCACAACGTTTTCATCCCCACTCTGCCACATAAACGTGGTTTCAGATAGGCGGCTTTTGCATCATTGATCATTTGGTTAACTCTATTCCTGAGCGTATTGTACAGCTTGCGATTCGCCATTGTTCTATCGATACGAAGATTTCTTTTTGCTAGGTCGCGATCAATGGAAGCTCGATCAATAGCTTCTGTATACCACGGTTTCGTCGAACTGATACCAGATTTTCCTTTAGAAGTGATAAGAGGTGCGTGTTCCGCGAGCAGCGATACAATGACCTCGTTAAAGATGTTTACCATTGAGTTAATGTCAGTGCAACCAAAAATGTCGTTCAGAT
>CM055406.1:35407174-35431932 GCA_029228625.1 Pseudolycoriella hygida | reverse complement strand
CTTTGAGAAGGTGATATTGACGCCTTGCAACCGAACCTCCGGTACGCGGCTTATGTCCTTGGCGCCAAAGATGATAGCCTTAGACTTATCAGCATTCTCAGTTCCAACCTGTTTATATCGGCCCAATCACAAACAGCCTGAAGGTCTAAATTGACTTGTCTTATTCCAGTATCAACGTCCATTTCTGAGAAGAACTTATAAAGTTGCGTATCGTCAGCATACAGATGTGTAAACATATATTTAACAGAGTTGGGCAGATCATTGATAAAGAGACAAAACAGTAGAGGCCCCAACACAGAACCCTGCGGCACGCCTTTGCTTACCGGTAGAAAGTTTGAACGTACACCATTAATTTCAACAGCTTGCTTCCGATCCGATAAATAACTGGATATCAGCCTCACTGCTGAAGTGTCGAAATGAAACTGCGATTGGAGCTTGGAGCACAGCAACGCATGATTAACGGAGTCAAACGCTTTTGAAAAATCCAAAAGCAGTAGAATTGCCACCATTCTTTTGTCTAAAGCACAGCTAATGTCGTATGTGATCTTTAGTAAGGTGGTAGTGGTGCTGTGCTCGGATCTGAAACCGGATTGAAAGGCAGTCTTCAGTCCATGAGACGAAACGAATCCGTCTATCTGCTGCGCCATAAGCATTTCAAGCAACTTAGAAAGTACTGGTAGAATGTGAATACCTCGAAAATCAGTTAGGTTGAAGAATCGTCCTTTTTTATGCACTGGCAGAACCCTTGTCATCTTCCACGCATCCGAGCAACGTGAACTGGTAATCGTAAAGTTGATTATGTGTTTTATGTGTGGTAAGATAGCGAACAGTATCAATTTAATGAAGGGGAGTGGAACACAATCTAGACCAACTGCATTTGATGTAATCAACATCAAGGATTTTCCAATTTCATCTTCGGTAACATTCCGAAATGAAAATCTTGTTCGTCCAGGTGGCAGCGCATTATTAATGGTTGGGAATGAGACAGGGTTGCCGGTGTTGGCGGGGCCAGCAGTGTGAACATTGAATTCATGAGCGGTGAATGCTGGGACTGGAGTGGTGGAGCTCGAGGTTGCTAACCCTAGAGACTTAGCATTCTTCCACAACGTTTTCATCCCCACTCTGCCACATAAACGTGGTTTCAGATAGGCGGCTTTTGCATCATTGATCATTTGGTTAACTCTATTCCTGAGCGTATTGTACAGCTTGCGATTCGCCATTGTTCTATCGATACGAAGATTTCTTTTTGCTAGGTCGCGATCAATGGAAGCTCGATCAATAGCTTCTGTATACCACGGTTTCGTCGAACTGATACCAGATTTTCCTTTAGAAGTGATAAGAGGTGCGTGTTCCTCGAGCAGCGATACAATGACCTCGTTAAAGATGTTTACCATTGAGTTAATGTCAGTGCAACCAAAAATGTCGTTCAGATAACTAAACGCTGTAGATTGACAGACTTATAGTTACGCCAGAGTCGAGTTTGCGAATCCAGATTAATGTCCGGTCCTTTGAACGTGGCAAATAAAATGTCATGGTTCGAGAGTCCACTGCCGATCTGACTGAACACAGCGAACTTATCAGGTGAGTTAGACAATATTAGATCAATCTGTGATGGTTGACGATCGAAATTAGTCGGAGCGTTTCCAATCGTTTCCAGACCATATGTAACCAAACAATCTTTGAATCTGCACATGCTGCAAGTTTTACGCACACATTTTCGGCAAAAACCATTCACATCATGAAATAATAAGTTTTCGTTAAAGTCACCTAATAGCACAACATCCGAATATTGTGGCGATAATTCAGAGAGGACATCATCCAATTTATCAATTTCATCGACGTCGGGGGCCTTATAGTACGCACCAAGCAACATTTTAAAATTTGGGAAAATTATTTCGAAAAAAAGGTATTCCGAATTCAAGCCATCAGACGAACGAATCACTTTTGTCTTTATACCGCGCTTAATGTACACCGCCACTCCACCACTGCTTCTCACTTTCCTATCGTTGCGAATTACATCATAACCGTCAACCGCAATTGACACATTAGACCGATAACTTTTCATACTTAACGTGTAAGCTTTTTGCGATACTCCTCATAACAGTGATGGATGAAGCGTCTCAGTCGAGCGCGTCCTCAAATAATTTTCCATCTTCTGAAGGCTAGTTATGGTATAGATATTTCGAACTAAGGTGGTAATAGTTATGCAGACTTCAGAGATTTAGTAAGAAAAATGCTTTGTCAGTGAAGGCATTGAAGGTATTGTTAGTAAAGAGTAAATGAAAAGGATATTTTTAATTGATTACTGCATTACTGGAAATAGGACAGTAATATGACGATTATAATCGAGTTCCGTGCTACGACAAATTACCGTAATGGCGTTATTATGGTAGACTCGACTATAATAAGCGTTATTATGGTGCACTCAAAAAAATCGGGAACGTGAGATTCGTACATTTGTATGTACGTTCGCCCCGCTTAAACCATTCGTTTAGTTGGATGTACATTGTACTATACATTTACATTACACGCTATTCTGGAACAATTTAGCTGTACATTTTACATGTAGAACGTACATTATAATTTCACAAATGCAAAAAGGCAGCCGTAGGGGTCTTATGCATCTACCACGACGTTTGTTCCCTGAAAGGCAATTGAAAAATCTTTTCTTGGATCGAATCTGAGCACTGTCGGCACTAGGGCCGTTCAATAAGTGGTTTTTGATCTTTTATACATAACTCGAGCAAATCTATTCCGATTTTCCTTCATTTTTTTTTGTTTGAAAGGTCTGGGACAGTTTATGGAAGAAACTTTTTTTAATTTTGAGCTTTTGGTCTCAGTCAGGGCCCTAAAACTAAATCTCTACTGAGGCCAAACGTGTTTTTTCTACATAAATCGGGTATATCTTATCCGATTTTTTAAAACTTTCGCAGGTACGGTCGAAAAAATGGTAGAAACGTGGTTTTTTGAAGGTTGGTGGAATTTTTTCACTTATATCTCTTCGAAATTAGAACAGAAACCGCTCTTCCAGGTTTTGAATGAAAGATGTGGACATCAGAAAATCACGCAAATTAAATTAGTGAAAATATGTTCATATCACTTGTACATCACGTAAATAAACCAGTTGAACATTGCAGCATAGTGAGTAGGTCCATTGTACATACTACTTGTTCATTATACAATGGATGTGTACATTGTACATGTTACTTGTAAAAAATGATACTGTACATTGTACGTACCACTTGTTCATAACGTGCATGCCACTTGTACATACTCTCGCTTAAACCATTGGTTTTGCTGGACGTACATTATGTAAGTGAATCGTTCATTAAACAAGTACAATGTACATTCTACATATTGTGTGTACGTACATTATACATTACAGATGTACATGAAGTACGTCTTAGACGTAAAACGGTCGTAAAAATGTACTGGAAGAGTTGTTCATGCCCAAATACATTTATTTTGGGTGTGGAGTTGAATAAGTTATAGTCGAGTTAAATAAACATTTTGTCGCCGATTTTCGTGAAGCTGACTGCACGTCCACTGATATAAAATTCTGGAAAAACGTCAGTTGAAGTTCGTTTTGGAATATAAATTGCATCAAGTTTGACGGTGTGTCATATATACAGCTATACTTTGTGGATATTGTTATGTTGAAATGCAAGGATAGAAATGCAACGCATAACACATTTTACCTTTTCCTTTGGTAATGTATGGTAGTTTTATCGGTTGATAAATTGTCAAGTATATATTCGTTGTTAAATCCACAGTTTCGTGCGTAATTGGCCATTATTGGCACCAACAATAAACTATTGTATAACACAAGTACTGTAAGTCGTGCGCAAATGACGTCACACTTGCTATAAAATCCAAAGAGTCCATAGTTGCAAACTGGTCAGAGATTTTGCTTGTAGTACTACGGCCAGAGTTCGATAAAGAAAATTTGCTGTTCTAACTGAGTTATGACCTTTTTATGGATACTAATTTCTTATAGCAAGTGTGAAGTCATATGTACATGACCCCTAAATCGCTCGATCATATCTCGATACGCGAAGTGACCTCGGGGCGAACTGCAAGGTCTATTCACACACCTCGATACGTTAATTAACTTCATCTCGGTGCACTACAATCCTCGGATCATTCACTAAAACTCGACTATAATCACGCGATTGTAGTCCTTGTGTTATAATATGCTATTAATTAGAGCTAATAAATAGACTTAAAAATAACTAATTGGTGGAGGGAAGTGACACTCATGGCGATACTATGGAGATTCATCTTTGTATAGTGGAATGATTTTCGTCTCTTAAATCCGTTTTAGCGATCAGTGGACAGGGCTTATGATTTGCAGCAGACATATGCCGTTTTGTGCAGGCAAGGCAAGCGTTCCAACTATTACCTTAAGTGATGGCAGCTTGTCAATTTGTTCTTGGAAAGCTTTGACGTCTACCACAACATTTTTAAAGCGAAATCACAACCTTTGAACACCTCCAAACAGCACAATGTTCTGACAACGGTCAATAGCATGAAATCAAAGTAAATGTCATACAATATTTTCTCGTTTATTCACATATCATAAAATACAAAAATATAAACATGTAAAATGTAAAATTATTTTAAAAAAATGCTTGTTTTATTAGAAATTAAGTACGGTGAACGAATGATAAGAAAAGAGCATTTGTTTGTTTTTTCAAGAGTACAGTTGGTTGAATTATGTGACTTTGAAGTGTTGTACGAATTGCTGAGAAAATAATAAAAAATAATTTGAGTTCTTGTTCGGTTTAATTTTAAAATTCAGTATTTCTGAGTTTCTTTTGATATGATCGTAGAATTTGGGTTAGAATTTTTACGGACGGCATCGACAAACTGATTTTTTTTTATAGCACACAAAAGCGATCGAGAATAACATGTAGATTCAATCAGTCTGTGCGTCGTTGGTCGTGAAAGTACCCTAAATTTCTTGATGACCCTATTGCCACACCAAGTTGATTTTAATCAGGCAACACTACAGTCATTGTATGATCATGGCCACATGGCCCGAAAGCATCGGAAAAAATCAATCACGTGACCATGACATGTCATCAGCTGGTGCCTCTGCATATACCTAGTAGAGTGTTGGATCACTAACAGCGAAGTAAACCTCTTGGATTCGCCTTTGTCGATTGCCAGGGTCGTGAAGTGACTGCCTTCAAGTCAGAGGAATAGCCTCCTCCTACTGAACTTCGGTCGAAATTTCAGTTTGCAGTAACAATGAAAATCAGTTTTCCAAGTCATGCGTCGTTTTTTTATTGGACAGTACCAAGTAAGCTTCAAGTGCCTTTTCCTCTTTGTGCAGCTACGACTTTCAACCGCTAATTTCAAACGCTAAAATCTCGCTAATGTTTTTTTTTAATTCATCGTTACATTAAATACATCGCTACAATGGAAAAATTTGTAGGCACATTTCGGTAGACCATCCATCAGATGTTTTACCCTCTCCACCTCTCTTCATAATTTTTATGAACAAAGTCATAAGGCAAACAAATTTACAGTGAAATTTTGAAGATGGTGAGTACACCTCGTGTAAGGAGATTTTGGTTGTGCCAAGGACTATCCATACCATCCAATGTAAAAACAGGCTGTAGCTTAAGTTAGATTAAGGAGTGCGCAAAACGAGTTAATAGTGTAATAGAGTGAGGATTTAATTGTATGTCGAATCCTATCCAGCTACAGAAAATACAGATGGCGCCATACTTTAGTTTTACATTGATCCGTATACCGAAAAAGTTGGTGCCTAGCAGAAAAATATTTAAATGCTTTTTTGACGTAGAAAGTGGAGCCATGAACGAGATAATGGCGAAAATAGTAACTAGTAAATTACAATTTCAGCAAAGAAAGTGCTTGCATCTCTTGAAATAATTGATATCGGTTCAGCTATGAAAACAAACTAACGGATGACGCCACCGACAGGCGGCTGCAATTGCCTGATGAAAAGTGATGCATCCCACGTTCTATTTTATGTTTAAGATGTAATTTATGATGAAATGGAGTGAAGAGCTTTAAAGGTTTGTATCGATCGTTTCATAAGGTAGGAAATTTGAGGAGGCAATGCGATGGCTACTTCGTTGAGTCACACGTGTTCAACAAGGACGAGTTAAAGTAGCGACACAAAATTCATTTAGGCAAACGATCTCAGTAAGTTTTTGGTTTCACGACTTGGAGGATTCTGGGATCGAATATTAGGGAAAAAGTAATTTTGCCAAAGAAGATCTTGAATACATAGGTCCCGGGTGTTCGACCTATAGGTGGACGAAGGAGAAGGTTTTAGATTTCATTAAATCAGATATAGTTGACAGTTACGTGTACCTTGGTTACAAACTGAAATTGGGTCTCAACATCTCAGACTGCTGAAGTGTTGGATGGGCGACATTCGGAAAACTTAGGCTGATATTTTTAAAAGTAACATGAACGACAGCCTAAAACGAAAAGTGTTCGATGCGTGTGTCCTCCCAGTGCTGACGTATGGAGTGGAAACGTTGACATTAACGAAAGCATCCAACAATAAACTGAGAGTAGCCCAGCGAGTAATGGAACTAAGTGTGCTTGGAATTTCGCTCAGAGATAAGAAGACAAATCAGTGGATTCGTCAACAAACGAAAGGTGTTGATAGGGCTGTACGTCGGCTGGGTCTTCAAGACAGTCTCTAGCCTTAGAACTACGTCATACACTTGTCCAATGTTCAGCAAAAATGTAGAGAAGAGTTGTATCTGATCGAATCTTCAAGGGTAGAGACTGTCTTGAAGAGCCAGCCAACGAAACGCCGGCGCACGCCTCTAGGCGTTGACGTTATGGAAAGAATAGCATCTCTGAAGTTGAATTGGGCAGGACACATCACCAATACCAATATGAACTGGAGACCGCCTAAAACACGACCTATGCGCAGACCACCAGAGAACATAAAGGCTGTAAAAGAAGAAGAAGAAGATGCGGTGCATATATTTAGTTGCAAGTTGTATATTATACCTACAGGAAGCATAAGGAAATGCATGTAGCTGTATTATATACGACTGTACTGAATAACATACTTCCTGTGGGTATAATATGCAACTTGCAAATAAATGTAAGAATTTTCAGTGTGATCCATTTGTCAGTTGTAAGTTCCAACCGAAGCATTAATTTTCAATCACTGAATTACAGTCTGGCGGACGTCGTTAAGCAAAATGGTGAGTTCAAGTGATTGGCAGAGATATGTGACAAACTGCCCGTAATACTTTAATACTGAATGTTTTCCTGTTCCAAAGATTTTCGTTTGCTAAACAAATAATTGAAAAAACATCTTCCACGAAACACACAGACACAAAATAAATTTCAAGCTACCAGATTAAAATAAAAAGTTATTTCAATGCCATTAGCCATAATTTTTTACTTAAAATCAAAATGTGTGTTAAACTATGACTAAGGCACACATCGCTTTCTAGTTTGCTAGATGTATAAAAAGCTACAATTCATTTAGGTATAAAAATACGATTGCGATACTTGCGCATGTAACAAAAATTAAAAAAAGTGAAAAATTTTGATAATAAACCTATAAAAATAAATACTTTTTTTTCTCTAAAAATTAAATAAAAATGTTATCTACAGCCACTTGAAATGATAAAAATGTACCTCCCCTTCATTGCACAATGTATTCTTTGTAGCTTCGCATCGATTTCAATTGTTTTTTCAGTTTCGTAACCAAATCCGATGGTTGAACCAATATCGATATGTCTCTACCGACCGAATTAAGTCGATCCCTCACTTCATTGTCTTTGAAAAATAGATTTAACGGACGACCGTTGATTTCAGTTAGCACCCAAAATGTAAGCGAAAGACCATCACACGATTGTGCCTTAGGAGGAAGACCGTACCTTGCTGAAATAGTGGAGTCAGTTTCCTAATGAGAATTGACGTTCAAAAAAACCAACAATTTACCTGACAAGCTCTTCGGAACGACATCAACAATAGTTGCTGTGTTTCCGTCTCGAATCAATCCTAAACACTGCCCATCCATTTCTCGTCGAATGGCATACACACGACCAAATGGAACTCTTCTTATAATTAACTCTATCTGCAATGTTTACATGAAAATCATTAGTACGAACGCTAAAAGCGCGGCGTCGGCTTATGTCAAAGTATATAAAATTTCACAACGAAACTGAAAATATGCGACAAATAATGTCTAGCGCACCATTTTTTGTCGCATATTTTCTGCGTTTCTTCACGAAATTTCCTATAATTTGACAGAAGCCGATGTCGCACTAAACACTCGTTCTCTGTCGACTTACATATAGTCCAGGAGCATTGCGAATAACTCGATTCGCTTCAGACGATGTGGATATTGTAACTCCAGCCACCGAAACCAATTGATCTCCGATATGTAATGCATTGTACAACATTGGATGTTCTTTTTGCTTCCATCCGGATACCCAGACGGCGCCAAAAGCGTCTACCAATGCAATCGAACCGATACAATCCTTTCGACGCAATTGGATCCGAACACCGCCCGGATGGATCATTTCTCGTCGCAGTTGCATAACCTGTTGTTCGCGAAGTGTTAACCTAGTGGAATGTGAGTTTTCGGGACGAAATGGTTGCGGCGCTGGCTGTATGCGATTTCGTGATTCTGTGGAAAATAAATGGGAGGTGTTAAAGATTTGTCGTTGCCAGGTGGCAGACATACCATTTCCAGAAACCGTTGCGTTCGCATTATTGTTTGTTGCTCTCGTTCGAGAGCCTTGAGCGTCTGATGTGGATGAGCTTCGTCTCCTTTGCTCATGAGATTCGTCTTTCGATGAGTCGTTATTTGAGCTTTCGACGTGAGTTTCATTCTGCGAAAAAAAAAGGTCAATTTGATGTTCCTCACATTAGGATTAGACAACTCACGTTTTTAGTTGGCTGACGTTGTTCGTTACTCGAGTCCTTTCGACTTTGTCTTGATATACAAGCTTCGGTCAATCCTCGAGTTAAAAACTTTCGAATGGCTGGTAGCGGCGACGGGAGATTTTCTCTCGGCGCAGCTTGCGGTTTTTTGGCACTATTGGGAATGCTATTTTTATTGTGAATGCTGGCAACGGTACTAGCGTTATTGGAATGTGCAATAGTTTGTGTTCCAGACGTTGATGGTGAGGCAACAGCCAACTCCTCAGACGGCACATTTTCCTTATTCGTTGCGGTCTCTTTATGAAGATTTATTCGATTCACATGCAACTCGGTCTGACTAGACGATTTTGGTTGTTTTTTCGGTACAACAATTTTTGACGCTGCCAGCTGTCGATTATCTTCACTTGCTTCAGAACTGGTCGACGGCGTTATAAACACCTGCTCGTAATGCATTGAATTGGATGGCTTCTCGTCACTACCGATCGGTATATTCGTCACAGCACCGAAATTACGCACGGATGATAAGGCGTCAGCAATATTGGATGAGGTCGCATTTGCTGACGGCTGAGATTCGCTACGATGAAGACCTTGTTTAATGATCTTTCCATAGCCGCTTGCAAGTGACGACCCCGAAACTTGAACCGTGATGTTTGTCTTCCCTTTGATAGGTAGAATAGCATTTGCGTTGCTCGCTATTGATGGAGGTGGTGAATAATTGGACGGAATGATTTGGACGTTACTTCTAAAATTGCTGTCCGCTTTTTCGATTGTCGGATTTATTGTTGGGAAATTGAAAATCTCTTTTGACGTTTTCGTAGATGAAATAGGACTTGACACTTGAATGATTGTGATATTTGTTGTTCCTACTTCATCTGACAACGATGTTGGAATCGCAGATAAGATTTGCGGTTGAATTGCTAGTCTTTTCATCTGGTTATCACGGGATGAATTTCTTGATGTTTGCGGTCTGCCAAAGTTATTTCGGTTAATAATTTTGTACAAATATTATGCGGGCGAAGAATCGAAAGAATCTCTCCCTGAATTTTGTTTACCTTGGAATGACTAAAGGCTCCTCTTGATAAACAGCTGACGGTGTCGACGAACTACTGCTGGTTTCTGTAAATTGATAGGTTAGTTTACAAAGGATTCATTGAAGAGAATAGCCACAATACCTCCATCATTCTGAAGATGTGAGTCGGCTGTGGTTTGCAAGGCTGAGGCAGATGTCAAAGGACATGTGATCGGATCAGCTAAAACATTATCTGCAAACGTTTTGGCCAGTGACGATAGATTATCGACCTTCCGGTTTTTCGTCCCATCGTGGTGATGCATAAAGTTTATATCCGAAAATTGACTAGTTCCAGATCCAGACGGTTCATCTTCGAAAAAGAAAGTGTCTTCCACGGATCCATTTGATGAATTCGAGCTCGACTGAATGTTTGACAGTTGACTACTGTACGTAGACACTGGATTCGATAGCATGTTCATCAAATTTTGGGTAAGAGTATTTGACATTGCCGTAACTGGGATGGGTGAGAATGATGTTGACGGAATGCAGGAAGTCACCTGGGAAGACGATGTAGTTGTTGTATTGGATGTTTGAGTGGTTGGTGATGATATGGTTGTAGAAACTGCTGTCGATGTCACAGTTGCAGGTTGAATAGCTCGATTGTTAGCGGTAGCTGTGGAATGTGAAGAAGGACTAGGTGATGTAATACGTTCGATTCCTGGAACAATAGCGGCTGGAACGGGTGGTGGTGCAGGTAGAGGAGATGTAGGATCACGGGTTGGAAGTAGTGGCGCACGAATCTCCGGCAATTTACTGTACAAATTTTCTCTAGGAGATAAGATTTTCATTTCCCGTAATTTTTGCCGCAACGTATCCACCCACTCTTGCATTATTTCCCTGCATTTCGTAAGAAATTATTATAACAATTTTTACTCATATAAATGATCTCAGTACCATGACGCAGCATTGAATCGAACCACATCCGAAGCTAAGGTAATAACAAATTCGTATTCCTGTTCCGATGGTACTAGGGCATGAGAGATGTGAAGTGTTGTTTGCAAATTAACCGTCCATTCCGGTATGTGAGAACCAGCCTCTCTCATATCCACATATCCTTCTAACGTTGCCTCACAATCATCGTGCACACAAAATACCACCCACGATCGATCGGATTTCTAAATAAAAAAAGCACTCAAGTAGAACCGCTCATGTAATTAGTTAATAAAATAAATTGAGAAAGTTTCCTCAGCAAATTTATTGATTGCAACACATACGGCCAGCATATGAATGCAATAATATTAATTAAACGACACACATTTTCGCTTCAGATAATCATCGAAATTACCTTGGAACCTGAGCCAACTGTAATCTTTTTATTGTCAACCGTAAGCCTTTTCAGCCAAGTATTTTTATGAATTTCTCGAAAAAGTGTTCCTCGAGTTTCCATTTTGTTGATTCAATCAAAAAATTCATTTAAAATTAAATTGCTTCAAGCAGATTCGCTTCAAAATTTGTTGGATTTTTTTTCTATTAAAACAATGCAAAAAATATAGAATGCCAACACTCAAAAACTATAGTTACAAATTGATCTACTTAATGTTGCGAACGAATATTGGTGATATTTCGTTAGACATTTGTTTTTGTTAAATTACTACGTTTTATTGCACTGTTTCGTATTGAATCACTTTTATTAACATAAATAATTGCATAATAAAATTGAAGAAAGCATTTAAATTAAAAACATCACAAAATATACAAAAACCAAACGTCAAATGCGTCAAAATTAATGAGTTTTACATCGAAACCATCGAATTTAACGATTGAACGAATGATGGAGAACGTTTTAGCTGTCACCGAGACATCTCGCGCGGGCCCAATCGGAGACGATCGAGCACTTATGAAGCATGTGAAGCATTATGAAATCAATCTCGATAGCATTTTTACCGAATGAGAAAACCTAAATATTATTACATGCAAATGTTAGATGGCGCAGGTAAGTAAATTTGAATTAAAAGCGTCAACGAAATAAATTAATAATAATAATAATAATAATCTGCCCTACAACCCATGAAGGGTTAAAGGCTAGATCATTATTTACTAGTTTCGCTGTTTGTGGTTCTACTTTTTGAGATCCTTTCATTACCGGAAAGTTTTACTGTGCCAGTGGTAAGCTGTGCGACAAACCTAGTGCCATCTATGAGATGTAACGAGGAGCGAAACTAGTAGGAGTAGAATACCGTTTCTCCCAACAATGTCTTTTCCGGTAAGCCGTACGATGGCACTACACTCAACTTCACTTGACTTGAACGATTCAATCAGATTTGTTTTGTTTACAAATCTAACAATCGGTACAAATCCGTCTGCGGTTGAGTTTCGAACCAACGCACTGGCAACTCAATCTCGTAGTGTTAACCACTACGCTATCGAGTTACGAGTTATACGAAATAAATTACTGGTGTTGAAACTGGATCTACAGCTACCAGCCTAATAGAGAGTTTCCAAGTGTGAGGACTTTGATTGTGATGACTTCGTTAGCCGTTGCATGACCTAGTTAGTCGTTTGAGAAATAAACGCGCCCTTTAGATTAGTTGTCTGGTGAAGAGACGAATTTATTCTGATTCATTTCATACAGTGTTCTCGTTTATACTGGTGAAATTACACAAAGATCACTAGATTCGTACTTTTTCAAAGGACTACTTTTCTTTTCTTAATATTAGAAATTCTAAGTGAATACACTCATTCGAGTTCCAACACTAATTTGTCACTTACTATAAAAATTTACATCGAATTTACATTGATTTTTGGGTGTTTTTGAATTTCGTCTACATTTTATAGATATCGTTTTATAATTTTGAGCGTGTTAGCATTTCGGCAACATCGGACAAAAAAAATTCGGACAAAATAACTCCGGATGAAATAACCCCTGTATGCAGTTCAACGTAACCTCGCCCGCCGCAGGCGTACTTAAGCTCGTCGCAGGCGCGAGGTTTAAGGGGCAGAGCCTCCCAACACGATAAAATGTCCTCTTAATGCAATAATGAATTCAAGAACTTCTCTAAAAACAAGACAACAGTGCCCAAAGGAAAAAACATATGCAAGGGACCCGTACGTATCAGAATAGATGTGACAAACAGAATAGATGCTGCAAAAAGACTCGAACGTATCTAAGTAAATATTGCCTTAACTCTTACGTCCACATTAAACTGCACTGGAAATTGCCGAAAGAGCTATATTGAAAAACTCGACGGAAGCATAGACGGAAAAAATCTCTCCAAATCCAAAAATCCAAAAGCCTAAAATTTAAAAAGAAATTTCCAAAAAAAAGTTTGAAGAAAAAATTAAAAACAAATTTTTTCACACAAAAAAAAATTTTTGTTTGTACCAGCGCCGACCTTGGAATGCAAGGCCTCTAACCCACACTTTCATACAAAAAGGTTTGCCTCTTTTTTCTCTTCAACACTGCACAAAAAACCTCATCATTAAGTCGTGAGTTTGGTCGACACTACAGCCCGTGTTGAATCTCGAACTAGGAGTGTTTTCACTCCACAAAGTTGTGAAAATCAAAGTGCTCCGAATAAGTAAATTAAATGAAAATGGTCAAGGGAGCCTAGACTCTAGTGTAATTACAAGGCACTTATAAGAATATAATTCAGAATAAACATGAGTATCGAACGGGCAACACGCCCTAAATGTTTGTTCTCAAAAAGTAGTTTACTGGCACATGCGTGTTGGGGAGAATATCCCTCCAGCAATCTGCTGCTAACAGCCCGACTAAGCCACAATCCCCGTTTTCAAGTGGAAACAACATTTGGCGCCCCCCCCCCCCCCCGTGACTTAGTGGGCGTTAGTGAACGAGAGTCGGATGGATGTTTCGGCACACGACTTCTTAAAAAATTGTTCATCGTTGGCACGTGTAAATTGAAGAGCACGAGTAACGTCATCGATTTTGGTTGGTCGACGAAGTGAATGGTTGACCAACAGAAAAACGTCGAAAGAGAGTCGGATAGACGCAGCTTCTCGAAGATGATCATCGTTTCGTTGGGTTGGTCAACAACATAGCGTTGGGCGTTGTCAATGAATTTGGATCGTTACCCACCAGCAAACCATTGGATTGTTGGTCAAAGCTTTGGATGAATTGATTGCGAAAGTATGAGTTGCAAAAGCATGAATTGCATAAGCGGCAAAAGTATGAGCAGCGTAAGTACTGGCAATTGGATGTTGGTCAATGACGCAACAATTCGGTTGGTCAATGGCGCAACAATTCGAGGAAAGGAATTGGTCGTTGGATTGGTCGCGAAAATCCGAAAAGTGGAGTATCGAAAGGGCAACACGCCCTAAATGATTTGTTTGTTCTCAAAAAGTAGTTTATGGGAAAAGGGGGGGTTGGGAAGAATATCCCTTCGACTAAGCCACAATCCCCGTTTTCAAGTGAAAACAAAAGCCCGAACGACTCAACAGATTTTCTTTAATTTAATTTTCGTGATTTACTGATGTCCATATCTTTTATTTAAAACCTTCTATAGCGATTAATATAAGAGATATAAGTGAAAAAGTTCTACAAACCTTCAAAAAACCAGGTTTTTGACCACTTTTTCGACCGTAACTTCGAAAGTTTTCAACCGATTTTGCACAAATTCAATCCCATAATCAATTTTTCAGGAATAAAAAGTAATTTGAAAATCGGATAAGATTTACCCGATTTATGTAGAAAAAACACGCTGGGCCCTAGAAGAGATTCTGTTTTAGGGCCCAAGAACAAATTTTTAGGCGTACTCAGACCTTTCAAACAAAAAAATTTATGAAAATCTGAAAAGATTTACCAAGTTATGTACAAAAAACTAAAAACCCCTTAAACGGCCCACAATGCCCAGATTCAACCCTAAAAAAGATTTCTTGATTAACTCGGGGACAGCACCCGCAACAACGTAGATGTTGCAGATTAACGTGCTTACCTAGCATAGCTTTAAGCGCACGACCCCCGTACGCGAGGAATGGGGATACGCCCAATTAGCGCGACTCTCCCCAAAAAGGGAAGCTCGGTACAGAACCTCCGAGACCTGGTTGTAAAGAAAAAAGAGGCGAACTTTTTTGTTCATGGGGGTATGCATCAGAGACCTCTCCTAAGTGCTCTAGGTCGGTGCTATATTCTGAGCTTATTTTAAGGGTTTGAAGAGGTTTTTAGCGCCGTTGCTTCGTACGGGTTTTTCAATATTGCGCTTTCGGCAATTTCCAGTCCAATTTAATGTGGGCGTAATTGCATATATACCTAAGAATTAAGGCAATATTTACGTTCGAGTCATTTAGCAGTATCTCTTCTGATGCGTACGGGTCCCCTGCATATGTTTTTATATTCCACTCTGTAGGGAAGATCCAACGACTTCAGTATACTAAGTCCCTTTTACCGACCGATCCACGGAATAAATTACAGTCATACAATTTATCATTTGAGATCTGCAATAAGCGAATTATAGACCCATTGCTCTTTTTGGCACACTTTAGTATGCCTCTGAGCTTCGCCCTGAACTTAGGGGTTACATGTTAAAAATAAAAAAAAAACTGATTACAGCCGTAAAAAAATTGAGAAAGAGATAAATAATATGTTTATCTACCGTAGAACTGATATAATTTTCACAATCAAATTAAAGCGAAGGTCTAGAGCGTCTAGAGATAGAACTTTCTCATAATTTGAACTAAGTGTAAATTAAGAAATTTGTGTATTTAATGGCCAAAAAACAAACAACAGACACATTCAATTTATTAATAATTTTTTTTTATTATGCAGCTAACGACATATAACAAAACCGCGTCACAAAAGAAATGATCTGTGAAAGCAAGTCACTATCTCATATTGATCTTCACTACACCAATCTTTTGATATCGATTATGTTGGAACATAGATTTATTATTAAATTTTTATTGGTCCATGCGCATATTTTGTAGCATATATAAAACCATAAACGTTTTTACATTTGTTATCATTTCAACCGCAGAGTGTTGGCCAAACACATCTCGTTCAGTTTTAAGAAGAAAAGAAAAATCAATTAAATATTCAATAGTTTAGAGAAATTTTTGCATACAAATTTACAATTTGATTAATAAAAAGACGTAACAGATATTACATTAGTGTTTAAAAGTAAGTGTGACATATTATGTGAACGATTCAATGATATAGAATTAAATAAAAAACTTAAAAATTTGTTGGACCGAAAAAAGTATCCTTGAAGCCCTGGCGTTTGATGGGTGAAGTGTGAAAAAATCAATTAATAAATTGAAAAGTTACATTTCTTACAACCAATGAAAAGTAAAAATAATTCTCTGTGAGTTCTATTGGTTCCACACAAATAGCATGTTATTAGCGGCTCACATTTTGCCCAAATCTCTCTGTACAGTGGATATGTAACTCACCGTTTCATCTTCATGCTTGAAAAATGTTAGACTTTATCTACCGCTCTTCAACAATTCAATAATTTTTTAAAAGTTCGGAATCATCCCACCGATCGCCAGTTGTTGCGAAAATTCCACATGAAAGTCAGGCGAAATAGCAACTGCTCACGACGGATGGTCGCTGCAAATTATATAGCAAGCTTCCAAGAATAGTTATTTACTTAACTAGGAAAAATATAATGTTTTTGACGAGTGTGAGGTTTGCAGCCCGCGGCGAAGCCAAGGGCTGCAATCACACTAGTCAAAAACATATATTTTTCCGAGTTTCGTACAATACTTTTTCATTCCAAGGGTCCAGAAAATTGCTTTTCTGTTTTAAAATATAAAACAGCAGTTTTCCGTCCTAGGAATGAAAAATCCATTGAAAATTGTCTTAGGGCGGTACCGAGCGATTAGGATTTTTCAAACCAACTATTAAGATCCAACTTCCTAGTTATTCTTTCTTCTTACATCATCATAATAAAAATGTATAATAAATGAAGTTTTTGAAAAGCCTATCGTAATGTTAAAAATTTACCCGTTAAACTTTCTTCTTCGTTGTCATCATCATCGGTCTTCATTGACTATACGTTTATAGCGCGGCGTCGGCTTATGTCGAAGTATGCATTTCATGAAGAAATTCAGAATATGTCAAGCAACGAAAAATGATTTGATTGTCAGCTTGTGCACTTCGTCATATAGTTTCGGGATAATTACATCTGTAACCCATACATTGCCGCTATCATTTCACCTGGGGAAGGAATGTTTTTTGATTTAAGTCTTTCGTTGGCGGAGGTATGGAGATTTACCATAATTCACCTACGAAAGGGTTAATATAAACCACATTGAAAGAGTGAAAGAGATGAAATTCGTACCTCATACGGAATTAGCCTTCGTATACTTTGACGTAATCCGATGTCGCTCTAAAGTGCGTCAATCTAGTACCTTTCCGTGTTAGGTCTTTACGCCGCGCCGTACCCCTTGAGTGATGAGCAACACTATAATCCGCCGTTACAACCCGTTGGAGTCAGAGGCTAGATCATTTTTTATTTAGAAGTCCCGCAATTTTTGATTAGCTTTTGCTACCGAAGTTTTTTTAATGTGTCAGTGATAAATTGCGGTAACTGGAAGTTCGCGCCAGCTCGATTCACAATAGAACATTTTCCTTATACGAAATGTCATTTTGTGAATGACGCTTTCGTTAAGTTCCACATCTCTAATGTAGGAATTTTGCGCCGTATGGGCGCGAAATTCCTAACTGCCTAAATTACACAAAAACCTAGTGTCATATATGATGTACTAGGGGCGGAAACTAGTAGGGCTTAGAATGCCGGTTCGCTCCATCAATGTGTTAATCTGCTGGAACTCCGAGGAATGGTTGAATAAATAATCAATTGGGTTAATGTTGGTCTCATTGGCGTTTTCCGGCAGGCATTTTTTAGACCATTTTTTGGATGAGCAGACTTTTATTCACCCACAAAGGAGAACGTTTGCTTCTCTTGTGAAAGCACGTTAATTTCCTAAATCTTATCGAAAGGAATCTACAAACCTTTCTGAACAACTAGATTTCTGACTTTGAGGCGGCCTACTAGCTTTGGAACACAGATCTTTTTTGACCCTTTGTTCCTTCCCCGTTACTTTTCTATCATTCCACCTAGTCATGTACTCGACTTTTTTCAGCTAGATTCTTACATTTACACGTTCCCATTCAGATTACACACTTGTTAGACCCGTTAGCCAAATGAACCTCGTCGTGTGTGCACACACTACGACACATCTTCTAGCCTAGCCCAGCGTTTTACGGGTCCCCGTCGCACCCAGTTGCTTAATGCATCATTGCATAATGCCTGGGGTATTGGTAGACGTGGATCCACTCCGCTTGATGTGGTAGCGGGGCCTACCCTATCAAGCTCATCTGACCTTTCGTTTCCCTCCACGCCAGAGTGTCCAGGTACCCAAACCAAGGTAATCTGATTACTCAGTTCCATGTAGTTTAGATAATCCTTTCCCTCTTCCATCAGCTTGGAGGTCGAGGTGGGTGACATGAGCGCCCTAATCATCTCTTTACTGTCCGAACAGATAAAGATCTCTCTTCCCTGCGTCCCCACCGGCAGATGTTCTTGAGCTCCATGAGAGCTGCGTAGACCTCTGCCTGGAGGACACTGGAAGTTTTGCTCAAATGGAACCAACTGCCGTCTGCTTAGGAACGATACTTTCATGCCACAAGTTGAAGAAAGATCCTTTGCAGAATTTAGCTCACCAGGATTGAACCCGGATATTCTTGTTGTAAAGCCAGTACGATACCACTGAGCTTACGCGTTCCACATCTAGCAACGAAACAGAAAACGTGTGCGATCAACTAAAAGGCGCACAAAATCTAGTACATCGAGACTCTCTTTTCACTTATTTGCTTGTATTTTGTTCTATAAAAACTAGTTTTTTCGGTTGAAGTAGTTGAAACGAAACGTTGCACAATTTTATGGTTCTCTTCCGTAAAGTTGCTTTAAAATGGCCAGTTCAGGCCTGGAGGTATTCTACTCCTACTAGTCTTCGCTCCTTTTAATCATAGATGGCGCTCGGTTTGTCGCACAGATTGCCACTTGCTCAGTAAATATAATCCGTTAATGAAAAAGTCTCAAAAAATATGGTCACAGTTTAGCGAAGATTCATTATGTTCAAATAGAGAACGATAGTTGACCATTCAGGGGTTGTGGCATAAAAACCTCACACCGAAAGGTACTAATATGGTCTATAAAGTTTGATGATGATGTTGATTCATTTTGTTCATCTGTAAACGACCCACACTGATCTGAGAAATGTTATACACCTTAAGTTAATATGGCGATGGCGCACCGATTATAAAGCTCCCTAAAACGTATGCGCTGAGACTACTCGTTTGTTCATTACGGATAGGCGACGATTTTTCTCATACAAATAAAATTTTCTGCAAACACTTTTTTATTTCTTTTTCAGAAATGATTGCGATATTTTATTTGTATTGGCTCGCTTACATGGCAATCCTGGCGAACGCCTTAAGTACAAGTCTACAGACAGATACAAATCTGTTCGATGCAAATGTGGTTCAGTCGGAAAACGCCATTGAGAGCAACATCAACCCAATGGATTATTTATTCAACCATTCCTCGGAATTCCAGCAGATTTACACAATGTTCGATACGTTGCTAAACCATCGAAAACATTACGAATTCGTCACCACAGCGAGTGAGAATGTTTCATCACCGGACAGTGCAAGCCTTCACGCATCTTCAATGAAATTTACTTTACCACCTCAAATGTGTGTAGCTACACAAGAAGATTTGATGCGAATTTGGAAAGAAATTGACAAAAGCAACATGAACAAAGGGCATCTGTCGAACTCGATCACATTGACTCAATCTTCAGCTTGCACTGAGATGGACAAATTGAAAATGGGAATTTTAGAAATAAAACAGAATTTCGATGAAATGTTGCGTAAAGAGATATCTTCAACGCAGTATAAAGATCTCAAAGTGGAGTATGAAGTTAAAGTGAAGAAATTGCAACACCAGCTGAATGAAGCTCAAAAACTGGCACAGTTTGGGGCGAAGATGCAAATGGACGAATTGGAGAATGAAATTCAAGTGCAGAAACAGCAAATCAATACAGTGCTTCGGAAAATGGAAAGTGAACGGAGAATTTTGAATGACGCGTACATTAGACTTTGTATATCGGATTTGGAGAGGCAAAACATTTCCTCAGCAGTTGAAGCCTATCAGAATATCACTGAAAAGTCGCAAATTCGGCGAATCATTTACGTTGTCTATGCAAATAAGGAGGAAAATTTTAAAATCATTTTCGAATTCGTCAAACAGACAAATGATTTGGAGTCATTTCTATTGGGGTATTCGTCTTTATTCGAACAGATGAAAACGAATCAACATATGAATGTCATGAACCTTCTTTTG
This sequence comes from Pseudolycoriella hygida, assembly GCA_029228625.1. Taxonomy (NCBI): domain Eukaryota; kingdom Metazoa; phylum Arthropoda; class Insecta; order Diptera; family Sciaridae; genus Pseudolycoriella; species Pseudolycoriella hygida. Next base: position 35,411,655 of record CM055406.1, on the reverse strand, counting down.
CTTACCAATGCGGTTATCAAACACCGAGAGTTGGAAGGATTCAAACAATTGTTTGACTCATTAGAAAAAGCTGTGAACGTCATGCATGAAGTAAGTGACTACGAGACTTTCTATAATTTCATGTATAACAAGAACAATGAAAGTTTATTCGTTGCCAAAGATATGATGGCAACGTTCGTCAAAGGTGCTTACAGCGGTAACGTAACAAATGTGGATAAAATTCTGAAGATGTTATCGAAGTTGGATGTGATTAGCCATCGAATATACTTACTTAACGCATTGATAAACGAAATGAAATTTTATGGCCATGCGCAGGCCAAAGAAATTTTTATGGTCCTGTATCAGGTCATCCAAATGAGAGTAGCCGCTCACGATGATAACGATAAACATTTGGTCACCGTTGTTGAAGAAAGTCTGCCTGACAACGTTCGAGATTTAATTTTCACCAATTTGTGCATAAAAAACGCACATAACAACGAATATCTCTACTCTGGTCTTCCATCGGATGAGTCCCGACGATACGTTTTCACATCAAAAACCAACAGATTCGACGATACTTCCGATTTTGAAATTGAGTTCATTGACAATGGCAAAAAGATTCTAATCAAAAATTCACATTATCGAGAACATTTGTACGTAACTGAAAATGGTAGTCCGAGAACGTTGTTGTCGTGGATGCCGTCGTATCTCATGGATAATACGGAGGCACATTTCTCATTGGAAATTGTCGATGGTGCATTCTTTCGGATTAGAAGCGAACATTATGGCGAATATTTATACTCACCCATTAACAAAACGTACACTGAAACCAATCGAAAAGTGTTTTTCCGGCCTGAAAATAAAGTGCAATCGGAAAGCACATGGAAAATTCAAACTTGTAGACACAGAGTTCGATATGAATAAATAAAGAATCATTTTCAACAGTTCGGTATTGTAGTTTTGTATTTAAATGTTGTATGAACATAGAAGTTTCTTTCCATTAGCCAATCTTGTCTTAGGAGACGTTATTTTCGGTTAGAAATAATCGATTTCAGGTTTTCAACTAACCCAATAAAAATTCCCCCCTCATCTCATTATTTAACACTCTTACTACGTACCTACGAAACGTTTTATAACAGAGCATTGAGTGTCTAATCTGACCAGTTTACATGCAAAAAACCAGTTAAATTAACTGGTCATTTATAGGCAATGTCATCATTTCTATTTGTTTGACATTTCCTACAACAAAATAAGTTTTATTGGCTGAGACCGCCCTCATAACTGATCTGGTTAATCAGTAAATACAATCAGATTCAAAAAGACCCGTACGGAACTCTTCCAGAGGCCTGTAACTTTCATATAACGCCAATAGAATTTATAACATTTGTGTCTTTGCTGAAGAAAGTTCTTCAAGAGCTTTGACCTTCTTTTATGACGTAACTGAATCAAACTTTGACCCAAGTGATTATTCTAAAGTAAATATTTTGTTAAACTGGTCAAGATTAACTACAATAATATGCTTAATCATTGTTTTAACTCGCTATCCAAATTTTGAAGCTTGTGCATGTGCATGCTTATTAGGGTTGGCCGATTTTACACTTTTCTTTTTATTGCAAAGAGGACAGCCTGGATGTGAATCCAGGAGTCGAAAAAATAATTTTGGTGCCTTTGGTTTATTTTTAAATTCGATTTCCAGCTTGCACACTCAAATTTTCTGAAGAAAGGCCGATTTTCTTAACATTCCTCTTTTTCAGAACATTATTTGTCGAAAAATCATTGTCAATGTTTGAGATTATGATTGGAATCCACTCTTGAAAGTTGAGAGAAGATATTTAAATCGATTTTCAGTTCAGGGAGGCTGAAAAAAAAATATTTTTGTGAGCGAGAAGTTTGAAAAATGACAAATTTGATCTTTTTTTTCAACTTTCATCATAAGTTGCAGTCACACAAATTCTGACAAATGATAATACTCTCTTCAGGGAAGGAATAGGGATCTCAAAAACGCATTCATTACAAAAAAACAGCCACTGGTCGAACAGCCACTGGTCGAAAAAAAAGATCAAATTTATTAAAAATATGAAATAATTTATTTTTCAGCCTCCCTGAACTGAAAATCGATTGAAATATCTTCTCTCAACTTTCAAGAGTGGACTCCAATCATAATCTCAAACATTGACAATAATTTTTCGACAAATAATGTTCTGAAAAAGAAGAATGTTAAGATAAGTTAAGTTATTTTGACTTAGAACTACGTGTTGAATCAGATAAAAATAAGTTGCAAAAATGCACTAAATGGATTCGAGGCTGCCTACTTGAAAAGTTTAAATAGCCATCAGCCTGGTGCCAACAATCTATTAATGGCATCATACCGGCAACAACGAATACTATGCGTTACATAAATTTCAACTCGGCGCCAGGTTGCGTACTTAAGATTTTTAGACTCGTACGAAGAACGAAGTTCTTCGAAAAGGGGTCTTATGCGTTTACCACGACGTTTGTAACCAGTCGAATTTCGACCCGGGAGTAGGGGGAGAGCACCGATCATGGTCCTTAGATGACAATCAGCAATAAAAAAAAATGTCCGTCCGTCCGTCCGTCTGTCATCACGATAACTCGAGTAAAACTCAACTGATTTTCAAAAAAAAAATTTTCCCCTGAATGGTAATTGAAAAATCTTTTATGGGATTGAATCTGGCCGTTGTTGGCCCAAGGGCCGCCTAGCTAGGGCCGTTTAAGTGGTTTTAGGTCTTTTGTACACAACTCGAGTAAATCTTTTCCGATTTTCATCAATTTTTTTTGTTTGAAAGACCTGAGCATAGCCGACAATTTATGGAAAAAACTTTTTTGAATTTGAGTCCTTAGACTTGGCTAGGGTACTAAAAACGAGTCTCTTCTAGGGCTCTATGTGTTTTTTGTACATAACTCGAGTAAATCTTTTCCGATTTTCATAAACTTTTCTTTGTTTGAAAGATCTGTGCATAGCCGACATTTTATGGAAGAAACTGTGATGGATTTGAGTCCTTGGACTTAGCTAGGCCACTAAAAACGAGTCTCTGCTAGGGCTGTATATGCTTTTTGTTTGCATGTAATTCGAGTATAAATCTTTTTCGATTTTCATAATTTTTTTTTTGTTTGAAAGACCTGGGCATAGTTGACAATTCATGGAAGAAACTTTTTTGAATTTGAGTCCTTGGACTTAGCTAGGGCACTAAAAATGAGTCTCTGTTAGGGCTCTATGTGTTTTTTGCACATAATTCGAGTAAATCTTTTCCGATTTTCTTAATTTTTTTTTTCTTCGAAAGACCTAGGCACGACCGACAGTTTATAAAAGAAACTTTTGCCTGTGCTTAGGGCTCAAATGGGCCTCATGTCGGACCTAAGGCCGGCCCTAACAAAAAAAAAATGTATTGCTATGTTGCAGAGCAAATTGAGGGAAACAGTTTTGTCTATGGAATTGTGTGTCCGAGGCCTCTACTCAGGGCCCTAGGTCAGTACTAAGGTCGCATCTAGCCCAAAAAATGGTTTTTTTCTATGTTGTGTAGAGAAAGTTGAGGAGAACATTTTCCTCTATTAGGGGGTCAATTTTGTGCTTTCGGAAAAGTTTTTTTAAGCCGTTTCTTCGGACGGGTTTTTCAGTATTGCCCTATCGGCAATTTCCAATATAATTTAATGTGGACGCAAGGCAATATTTACTTAAATACGTTCGAGTCTTTTCGTAACATCAACTCTGTTTGCCGAATCTATTCTGATACGTACGGGTCCCTTCATATGTTTTATATATGTGGGAGCAGCAGTCAGGCGCCAAATTAAAAATAATGCGATGTACAATATTCGTTACTGTAGTTGCAAATTTAACTGTTTTTGGGCAACAAGCTGACATCTATAGGGATATTACACCTTTAAAAGTACGCAGCCTGATGCCGAAAATCAGTTAATGTCCTTGTTACGGCAGTGATGAATGTTATACGTCATATATAAATTTCAATTTGGCACCAGACTGCTGATACATATAAAGAGCAGCAGAAATTTATATGACGTATAGTATTTGTTAATCTTGTTGATGCGCCGTTACAATGACATCAACTGATTTTTGGCAGCAGAGTGCGTTCTTTATGATTACTTAAACTTCTCAAGTAGGCAGCCCGGTGCGAAGTTGGAACCGATTCCATAGTAATGTATCTTTGCCCACTCCAACATTGTGATGAAAATGTTCTACACGACGATGACATAAGACTTTGATGCACTAGACGAAGAACCAGTCTATACCTGTTGTAGGTACTCCTTATTTCATTGTCGTCTAGAACATTTTCATCATCAAACTTTATAGACCATTATTACCCTCCGGTGTGAGGTCTTTATGTCACAACCCCAGAATGGTGAACTATCGTCCTCCATGCCCTTCTATCGCCTGTCAAGGAGATGGTTTGTTCGCCCAGAGAAAGTCCCCTAACTTCTAAATCTGATTTAATTGAATCTATAAACCTTCTCCTTGGTCTACCCCT
>CM055406.1:35352553-35406674 GCA_029228625.1 Pseudolycoriella hygida | reverse complement strand
TTCCAAAAATTTCCAAAATTTCCAAAAAATTATTTGGAAATTTTTTGGAAATTTTGGAAATTTTTTGGAAATTTTGGAAATTTAAATTTCCAAAAATAGGGCCTGATATGAATCGTCCCAACTGACTGCTCCTCGTCTGTGCGAATAGTCTAAAATTCTTGTTCTTGGCACACATGTGCCTCAATGCTATTAGGAAGTGAACTTTCAAGATATCACCAGGTCGGAACGACACCAGTACCTTATCTAGACTGCTTTTCTAGGGAGGGGCCCCAATTTTTTAGGGTTGTCAAAGAAAATTTTTGTTACTGTGCTAGCAACTTTTCTTTGATTTTAGCGCCACAGGCGATTTTTTTAGCTGTGGTGTTCAAATGGTGCAAGTAAAGTTTTCATTCAAAGCGCCGCGCCGCATGCAAAAATTTTGATCTGCCTTTGTTTGGTCTTTAGGTAAGTCAAAGAATTGCTTAGTTACCACATCGAGAAAGGCGCCGCAGACAAAAATTTCGACTTGTTTTCCTCGTTCTTTAGGTAATTCGAATAATTGCTCAATAGCCTCATCGGATGAGGCGTCGGAGGCGAAAAGTTTGGATTACTTTCTCTTGTTCTTTAGATAAATCAAAGAACGGCTTAATTGCTGCAGGAGAAACTTTTTGATTGTAGGACCTACTGTTGTAAGTAAGAATTTCAATAATTGATTGATTTCGCAGGCGAAAATTTTTAGGCTCCTAACTAGTTTTTTAACTAAGGTAGATGCGATTCACACAATGTGCGAATAATGAAATAAAGTCTTTTCGCACATAGTGCGAATAGCCATATAAGGACTATGCGCACATTGTATGAGTAGACATATAAGGACTATTCGCACGTTGCACGATAAACCCTATGAGCAATATTAGCACGAACCTAGTTTGGACATTTCGTAAAAGGAAAATGTTCTTAGCGTCGTTAGTCACCTAGTTTTTGTGACATGTGTAAAAGGAAAATTTTCCTAATTTTGTTGACCACATAGATTCTTGTCCCGTTTCATTAAAGCGCAAATTCCCTAGCAACGTCAGCCACCTAGTTTTGTGACATTTCGTAAAGGGAAAAGTTACTTAGCGTTGTTAGCCACCTAGCTTTTGTGACATTTTGTTAAAGGGAAAACTATCTAGTTTTGTTACCCACGTAATTTTTGTGGCGTTTCATTAAAGCGCAAATTCCCTACTTTCGTCAGCCACCTAGTTTTGTGACATTTCGTAAAAGGAAAAGTTATTTAGCGCTGTTAGCCACCTAATTTTTGTGACATTTTGTAAAAGGAAAAGCTTCCTAGTTTTGTTAGACATGTACATTTTTGTGGCATTTCATTCGAGCGGAAATTCTCTCGTAAAAGGAAAAATTCCTTAGCGTTGTTAGCCACCTAGATTTTGTGTGACATTTTGTAAAAGGAAAAGTTCCCTAGTTTTCTGACCACGTAGGTTTTTGTACCGTTTCATTGAAGCGCAAATTCCCTAGTTTCATCAGCCACCTAGTTTTGTGACATTTCGTAAAAGGAAAAGCTCCCTAGTTTTGTTGGCCTCCAATGTTTTTATGACATTGACATTGACTCCACCTAGGTTTGATTAGCCAATTTGAATTTGAAAATGAATTAAGAAAGTTTTGTTGTTGAGAGACTTTGGTTTCAAATCGTAAACTTTTGGTTCACCTACTAAAAGGAAAAACTTTGCAAGCATTTTTATAACTTTGATATTCTTCTTCATTACACAAAAATGCAAAATGTACTTTTCGTCGTACTTTATTGTACTTTATTTCACTATTCGCACAATGTGCGGAAAGCCTTTTCGTTTAACTAAATCCATAGGGCCCATCCATTGTCATAGGGCGTTACCCGGGCTTGTCTGAAAATCAGTCTCAAGAGGAGTGTTGGTATTGAAAATGGGCAATGGGGATTTTTTGGAAGTTAATTAATTTTTATGGAATTTTTTAATTTAATGGAATTTTTTGGTCCGATATTTGTTATTTGCTCTGATATTACCACTTTCGAGTCAGATATATCAGAAGGGAAGAAACAAATCTCAATGTGAGCGTAGACGCAGCCCCCCCCCCCTAGATACGGCGCTGGAGACGACACTCGATGTCCATTGTCCATAGGACCAGTCTGTGGAGAGGAAGCACTAATAGTTGCTTTACCATTTGCTTCTAGGTTCAGCATTCAGTAAAAGCAAGCCAAAGAAAAATGTGTTCTCTGTGATAATGTCGGCTACATTACGACTTTTATTTTTACCATTTTACTCAGAATGGTGGGTGCATGAAACTAGTTGTAGAATATATAAATATTTACTCACCTTGTATGTGGTACAAATAGTAAATTGGATTATATTCATCTATATCACGATGTCTTTGCAAGAGGTATGCAATCGGCACCGTAATTTATCAGCAAAATTTTTCACTTGAAATTTATTTGCAGCACATCGTGTCAATGAGAGACCTAGTACTTCCAAATTTCTTGAGCTTCCTTTTAACATTCATTCATTCGCAAATTGCAGCAACAGGTAACTCACAGACTAAGTTTTCTTTGCCAACGAGTAGAAAAAAAAGTCAAAGATATACAAAAAGGTGAGAATTTTTTCACATGATTTTCTTTATCGTATCGATGCATGAATGTATGGAACGGGTAGAACGGGTTATCTTGCTAAACAGTTAAAGGGTTGAATTCATTAAGTTAGTATTTTTCGGATAAAATATCCTTTGACTTCTAGTGGTGCATTGGTGGTGGTGGGGCATTCCCCTCTTCCAGACTTTAATGGTAGAACCCATAGCACTAAACACAGGTGTCTTAGGTTTTTTTGTAAATTAACGGTGGCATATACCTCTACAAAGGGTGTCCGCGTTCACGGACGATATTAACCTCCGTAATTTGAACGGACGTTATTATCCTCCGCACAAATTACGGATGATAATATCGTCCGCGGACACGGACGTTATTATCCTCCGTGAAAATGCGGACGATAATAACGTCCGTGGACGCGGACGATATTATCCTCCGTAATTTGCGCGGACGTTATTATCCTCCGTAAAAACGCGAACGATAATAACGCCCGTGGACGCGGACGTTATTATCCTCAGTGTTGTCTCTGAGGATGATTCCGTCCGTTATTTGTATCCATGGAAGTATAAGACCAAGACCTCTGCTTTTACATAGGTCGTTAAAAAAAACTAGGGAGCTCGTCCTTTCACAAAATATCACAAAAACTAAGTGGCTAAGGAACTTAACCTTTTACGAAATGTCTCAAAACTAGGTGGTTAACGAATTGGCGCTTTAATTAAAGGTCACAAAAACCTAGGTGGCTATCAAAGCTAGGGAGCTATTCCTTTTACAAAATGTCACAAAAACTGAGTGGCTAACGAGGCTAAGGAACTTTTCCTTTTACGAAATGTTACAAAACTAGGTGGCTAACGAAATTAGGTAATTTGCGCTTTAATCAAACGTCACAAAAACATGCGGCTAGCGAAACTTGTGAACTTTTCCTTTTACAAAATGTTACAAAAAAAGGTAGCTAACAAAGCTAAGAAACTTTTCCTTCTACGAAATGTCACGAAAACCTAGGTCATTACCAAAAGTAGCGGAATCTCCCTTATAATATCACGAAAACCTAGATGGGTAACACAACTCAGAAACTTTTTCACAATATCGCAAAAAACATTTTTTGGTTATCACAAAAAATAGTAAGAGCAGAGATATTCGTCTTATACGTCCATGGATACAAATAACGGACGGAATCATCCTCAGAGAAAACATCGAGGATAATAACGTCCGCGCGCACGGGCGTTATTATCGTCCGCGTTTTTACGGAGGATAATATCGTCCGCGTCCGCGGACGTTATTATCTTCCGCATTTTCACGGAGGATAATAACGTCCGTGTACGCGGACGATATTATTGTCCGTAAAAACGCGCACGATAATAACGCCCGTGGGCGCGGACGATATTATCCTCCGCGAAAACGCGGACAATAATAACGTCCGTGAACGCGGACGTTATTATCCTCCGTGAAAACACGGACGATATTAACGTCCGTGGACGCGGACGATATTATCCTCCGTAAAAACGCGGAGAATAATAACGTCCGTGGACGCGGACGATATTATCCTCCGCGTTTAATATTGTCCGTGAAATAACGTCCCGGACGATATTCAACTGGGCGATTTTTCCCCTCGCCCTACAAAGACCGCATTAAAATCTCCATTTTTCACATTTTCAATTTTTAAAATGTTTTAGGATCAAAAATAAATCAGTTCCTTATAATAGCAAAAGAACAAACATGCTGTCGGCTCACAATTTTGTTGATCAAATTTATCAAGACGAACAAGCAAGGGACTCTGTATCTTACATTCATCGAAATAATTTAAGTAATTGTCCGACTGGGCTGAGAAACCGGAATTCTAACTGGAATCACCTGTTCAGTCCTTATTGGATGAGTAGGAAAGAAGTAGAGAAACCAATATCGGAATCGGGATCAGTAGGAAGTGAACAGTCCAATACAGATCACGGATTTGAGAGTTTAAACGGAAAGAGCTCAAGCAGTGAGGAGCAACTCTCCAAATTATCTACACAAGTTTATATTTTGTTTTTATTTCGCTTTAATATAAATTTTTAACTAAAACACTCCTAGAATGAAAAAGATTTCAACTTTGGGGAGAATAACGAAATGCCCACAAAGAATGAAATGGAATCTGATGCGGAAGAGCACCAGATATCAAGTCACCTAAATCGACAATCCAGCAAAGTGTATTCATCTCCTTGGCTCGGTGTGACTAGCAACAGTGAGTGCAGCTATAGTTCAGGAAGCGAATCTGACTCGATCGTAGACGAATCGGAGTACAATAGCAATTCATGTACACCAAAAACTGTTGCAATTGCAGACAAAAGTAGATTTGTCGTAACAGAACTTATGATCGATCATAAAGACTTTTTCCACATTTTCAGTAACTTGCACAATATGGCAGCACAATGAAATGAAAAAAGCTGAAATGTCCCTGCAGGATATTTCGTCAGTAATTACAAATAAAGTTGAAAGCATGACAGACTCTTCGAATTACATGTACATTGGCCTGTCGCTCAGCGTTTTATTGGCATGCGTTCCTATATTTTCGAGACTATGTGAGGTATGACCATAGATTTTCAACACACTAGTTTCCTTCAATCAACATTTTCAGATTGCACTTTCACCTGCCACTAACAAATTTAATCCAACTATTTTATTGGAAAATGCATCTTTGTCGAGAAGTACTATAATAAAAGCAACTTTCGGCGAGACATTTTGGGAATTTCTACTTTTGACCATTAGTCTTCTTTCGAGGTTTTGTCTGACGTTCATGTGGTTCTTTATGCTAGCTGTGGCTGAAAGAACATTCAAACAAAGGTTTGCTGTGTAGTAATTTTACAGCCTCTAGTTCCATTTTATTATAAATTCCATTCAAAGAAACTTTCTTCAACTAGTTGAATATTCTAACCAAATTATGCGTTTAGTGTGACATCGGCTACTGTCAAAGTACTGCGTATTTCATGGTGAGATGCGATCCGCAAAACATGAATTTCTTATATGAAGCCAATGTCGCCCTAAAACGCGTGGAATGTTCCATTGGTTTGGCAAAAGGTTAGACTAACAGCTGTGCACAAAAAGAATGACCCGCTATTTGGAATATCACCGTGTTCTCTATTTCAATGATTCTTCGACTTCTCTCATTTCGTATGTTATTTCAAATGGCGAAATGAGAGAAGTCGGAGAATCATAGAAATATTGAACACGGTGATATGACAAATAGCGGATCATTCTTATTTGCATAGCTATAGAAAATGCAAATGTGAGGTACCTAACTCCAAGACAATTATCCTTGTTCCATCGGCATTTTTTCTCATTTTGAGATTGATGACCGAGAGACTCTTAATAGTTCCAAGAAAAACAAATTGTGAGAGAACTATTCAATCATATTTACGGTTTCATATTCTTCTCGCAATCTGTCTGAAGTAAAAATCTTAAGGATATTGAAAAAAGAAGGATAATTGCCCCATTGGCCAAATAGTAATCGAACTGAGAATCTTGTCTTACAGGTTATTGTACGCAAAGCTATTTTCACATTTAACATCGTCGAGGCGAGCAAAGAAGTCGGAGGTGCCACACTTTCGTTTGAGTAAACTACGAAACATAAAGCTTTGGCTGAGCATTCGATCTTTTCTCAAGGTTAAATTTAATTTTGCTCTCTGATTCTATAAAGTTGTTATTGTTATGTCACTTACAGAAACGTGGGCCTCAGCGATCGGTCGATGTCATTGTTTCAGTCACCCTGATACTGAGTATTGTGTTGGTGTCGTTTTTATGTGCTGAATCATTGAACGATTCCGTTCAACAACACTGGCAATACAATTTGGAGGTTTTCGTTTGGTCGTGTTCTTTGGGATGTTTTATCCTACGCTTCATGACGTTGGGTACAGCAACTAATGCCAAATATCGAAGTGTGTCGATTTTGATCACCGAACAAATTAATTTATATCTCAAGGTAATTAATACCATTTGATGTATGATAAAATGCTGTCAAAGATAGACAGAAACATTTTGAAAGGGAGGAACGTGGAAGAAATTAGGGACAAAAGCTCCAACACTCAATTTCGACTATACAATTTGTGAAAGTTCTATGGTGGGTTTTAAGCTTTCAATAAATTCACGGAGCTTTAATAATGCCAACCTCTGGTAATTTTTAAGCTTAACGATCAAAATGATTTTTTCAGATGGAACAAAATCCTGAAAAGAAACAGAAATTCTCATCGGCGAACAATGTGCTCAAGTTGGCAGCTGATCTACTGAAGGTATGATTTGTCTACTACATAATGACAGTTTTAGAAAAAGTTTTGTCAATCCGCAACAGGAAGTTGAGTCCCCATTTAAAATTTCTGGTTTCAATATTAACCCATATTTGAGTGCAGCTATAAGAGTCGTGGTCGTATCAGCTATGTCAGGAGTTTGCAGCGAGATGTTAGGATTTAAAATTAAATTATTCAAACTGAAGGAACCTAAAAACATTTAGTTTATGTAATAAAGATTTTGCTTTTAGTTATGTCAAGTGTGTTTCTATTTATTAAATAAAAAGTGTAACACTTGGCACGGTCTCGTAGTTGATAGTTTGAAGTCAATGACGAATGCTGCGCGGTTTAACGAACTCTAAGTTCTCTTCTCGTACTTTTTTTAGAACATTTCAGATACTCTCTTTTGAATTCGCAGGATACTAAGCATTAAAGTTGTGACGTCGATATCATGAACTAAAGATAGTCTGACTGTTCCAAATATCAAAATTCTCAATGCTCAATGTGCAGCTATCTATTTTCGTTAAGAGCTGCCCATAAGGATTGTTAGAAGAGCTCAACATTTTGGCATATCCAAAATACCAATCCAACTTACTGTGCAGCAGCGGTCCCGACTTTTATTCCGTCAATATGGGGACAAAAACGTTTATATCAATGACAGCTAGTGCTAAGTAGAGCTTTTTCTGCACTACCAGTTCACTACTAATACTTTAACCTGAATAGAAAAAGTTTGATGGTGTTGGGCGTTGAAAGTGCACGGGAAGCTACTGGCATCTTCGAGAGCTTCAAGGCTGTAGTCCCTAGAATAAAATTGAAAGACGCTGAAATTGACCTCCTTGGAGCTCCCTTAACAGACAAGTGTATCCCCGCCGCTTTGTTATCAAAAAAGTGTGCTTTGGAACGTATGGTGGACCGCCTTCGAAAGATGAACTCCCATCACGCTTTTTACTTGATTCGGCATTCTTTTTCAATTCCGCGTTTATCTAACATGCTCCGAATGACGCCTACTCGACGCGCCATGAACATTCTCATAGAGCACGATCAGCTCCTACGAAAATCTTTGGAAGAAATAATAAATTGACAATTGAATGCTAACGCTTGGATGGAGTGCTCTTTATCCGTGAAATTTGGTGGATTGGGCTGAGAAACGCCACAAGTCTATTCTTTTCTAGTTTTTTGGGTTCCTTTCATTATGTTTCCGATCAAGTTCAACAAATATAGTCTAGCATTCAATCGGCATCGAGTTTATCTGACAAAGCTCTAGCTGCTTGGCAGCTGATCACCGAAAGTGATGCATTACGAAACTCTTCGAACAAACACCAACATCTTTGGGATGAAAAAATGTGCAGCGTGATTCACCAAAAAATCGTGAATAACGCATGCAATGGGAAGGCTCGAGCACAGGGACACAGGATATGAAGGGGACATTTACTTCTCTAAGAATGTGTCTGACTGGGATCGGTGAGAAGCACAGAGTCTGTCATGTGAAGTCTGAAGTCTCTCCGTCGCTTTTCATATTTTTGCAGAACTCCAACCCCCTTTTAATTAAGTCCAACTCTGTAAGCTTCCCTTTACCAATGAGAAAATGAAAAAAATAATTTTTTATTTCATTTTTTTTTTAAATTCAAGGGTTTTTAGGTAAGGTGGTCCTGATAGAAATTACTGGAAAGAAAGTATTTTGTTGTTCTTCTTTTGATGGTGACAAATTATCATTTCTATGATGCAGCAGTCTAGTAAGGTTGATTTTTGATTATTAATTGTATTTCCACTGGAGTCAGGTTTATAATTTCCTTTGTGCGTTTGGTTTGTTCTAATTTTCGAAATTTGCTACTCCGTCCAATTATTTTCTTCTTCATAGACCCCATCTTCATCGCTTTTTCTCTAACTTCGACAAACCCCTTCTCCCCCTTTACTTTACGTTACCTATGAACAACCCCTAAGCTTTGTGTGTCTGTAGATTGAAACGGTCTATTCATGTAACTGACTAGTGTGAGAGGTTGAAAAAGGTATAAAAACGAAGAGGAACAATGTTCAGATACTTTATTTCAATGTAGGTATAAGTTTATAATAAAATTCATTTTCTTACGTTTCAACGCGCGTGACGAAAAAAGAGTTCGACTCAAATTGCGCGATCGACCATGACAATTGGTTGGAATTTTCAATGATTAGAATTTCTTTTAAGTTGCCATTTTGAATTTCTGAAAAAAAAAATTTTTTTCTGTAAAATTGCCGTACATGCAAACGCTTAGCTACTTCATTCGTTTACTAATACCATGCCACGTCACGCTACGCCACGTTTTTGCACAACACCGAATTTGTTTCGTAAAGAAGTCTGTGCAGGGTACTTTGAAGCTTCGAAAAATAGTAGATTACAGTGATTACAGTAGATTAAGAACACTCGTGGGTTTAGCTCTTATCAAAAAATTTTATCCTCATGTAATGAATTACTTTCGCAGAGTCCAATGTAATTTACTATTATCGAACACCTTCTATTCTACAAACATGTCAAATACATCTGACGTTTTCATGTAAATTTTTGTATTGACGAATGGGACTGCAGCTCTTTCTGAAGTGAGGCGCTGACGCGAGAGCTTCCTCTCAAGAAAATATCTCTCGCCGTAAAAACTTGATTTTCACGTGGAAAAAATTTCGCACAAAATAACTCTTTACAAATGCACTTTGTTGGAAAATGAAAAGGCGGGTAAGAAACAGAAAAAAGTCTAGGCGCCGGAAATACGGTTCTAGACCCAATAGATCCATCATCACATTTTATTGATAAAAATTAAACAAATAGGTTTGTACTTACGTCTTATGTTTTCGGCCAATGGCTTATAATGTTTGCCACGAGATTAAAATAAAGCATAATTGGGGCTGCTCTCTGACAAGGCGTCAAATCAACCACACCGTAATAAATACCAAATGGGCATCCCATTTTCTTCTTAATCCAAGCAAAGCGTGACACGGTTTCGTCCAATTCATATTCGAAGTGTGGTAGCCCGTTACACGTTGTCAAAGCATTAATCGATTCAGCTTTGCATTCGTCAAATGATAATTCCAAATGATTTGAAAGATGATGGAAGTATGTAAATTGTAATTCACCGTAATAAGTCAAATTCGAATCGTCTAACACTTTTAAATAAATTTTTAATTTATTAGCACAAATGTCGACAGAAATAATAAAATTCTTGATACGATTCATATTTGCAGCACTCAAAATGTACAGACGGATGATTGACTAAAACAAAAATAGGAATATTTTGATGCTGAAGTTTCACAGTCTTTGTACTTTCTGTGCGTGATTTTGTTAAGAGAATATAATTTATGAGATTTTTGGTTCACATAGGTATCCGCAGACAGGTAGACTGAGTTGACCTTATTCAAATTTATCGCCAATATGAGCAAAAATTGTTTATAATAGAAAACATAGCTTGCTTCTAATTAGTCCAGTGCCATTGCTACGATATTTTTGGGCAACTGACATTTTATAAAATTCCAGAGCCGGAGTATATTTCAGTTAGGTTGGGAACGAGTTACAAAGCCATAGTAACTAACGCGGGTGGTGTAATATCAGTTTGCTCGACCGTTTATTAAATTCGTTGGAGGCTCGACACTTTAGATCCCGCATCGCCCATTGACACTGCTTTTTAGACCCGTATGATCGTTGCGTTTAAGGGATCATTATATTGAGCGCGATGCGAATCGGATTCGCATCGCGCCCGACCCGGTCTTTTGGATTCTTTTTTGTGTATGCAAAGATTATATATTTCAAAAACATAGCCAAGGCGATTCGATGAGCAAAGAGACCTGTGAGTGTCACAACAACTGTTACACACAACAAACGCTAAACTTCCATAGAGTATCGAGGAATGCTTTGCAATTTTATAGAATTTAAGTCTTAAACAACATTGGAAATCGTCAAAATGGCAACTTGGAAAGCCCTGTGACGCACCGTTTAGAGCACTAAGGATTGGCCTTAGACTCATAGTTCCATGGATGAATCTGTTCCCCGCACCTCTCTCTAAAACATAGCAAACAATTTTTTTTTCAACTACGACCGACCGAGGGCCTAAGCCAAAAAGTTTCACCGGCCTTCAAAAAGTCACGTTTTCGACTACTTTTTCGATCCTTACTTCGAAAGTTTTTGACTGATTTCACTTATTATGATCACAACACTCCTTTTGGGACTACCTTTCGGGGAAAACATACTTTGGAGAACGGTAAGTCCCTTGGGCCCGGGCGAAAAAAGGGGCCCGGGCTGTCATTTGAAGCTGTGGCTGAAAATAAGAAAAACGAATCCAAATTTCCGAAATTTTCGCCTGCGGAGCTCAAAAATACCTCAATTTAGTTTAATAACTACCGTAAAGCCCAAAAATTGTCGCATATGGCGTTATAAGAAGTCAATTAATTATTGAAATTCTTACATAAGGGTACCCTACTATCAAAAAATTGGGTCTGCTGCAATTAGGCGTTCTTCGATTTACCTAAAGGACAAGTGAAGGCAGTCCAAAATTTTCGCCTGTGGCGCCTTACAATGATAACCTTATCTGAACATCACAATTAAAAGAAAATCGCCTGCTAAACTCAAACAAAAGTTGACGGCTTTTGACTTCATTGAATTCCATTTGTTTACCAAAAAGCGCCAAAATATCCGCCCGAAGATATGGGCTCTTTCAGATTTCGCTCGCAGGGCCTTTTGGTAGCCAGGACAGCACTGCCGTCGGTGTTGGTCGCTTCTTGTTTGATTGCTTCACTACCGATTACCAGTCGAGAGGAGTATCATCTGGTTGAGCTTGTTGTAGTTGTTGAAGCTTTGTGCTAATGTTTTCAGCATATGTGACACTGTGGATCTCTCACTTTGTCCCCTGCAAAACGCCTCACAGATTTTCGTTGAAACTGGACAAGATGTGATACAACATAGCGTCGTCCTTAGGGTCAACCTAAGACCTTAAGGAGAAGCCTTGGGTTTACACCCACATCGACAAAAAGTATTGCTCTTTTTTCTCTACAACAGTGCACAGAGAACCTCATAATCAGAAGAATATTCACCAAAAACCACCAAATATCGTGTAGTATAGTAGCTCGAATTGGCTCTACACTAAGGACCCGACAGCACGGATCACTCAATATGAATATATATATATATATATATATATATATATATATATATATATATTATAATGAATATAATTCGGTACTCGATTACCTTTCAAATAGAAAAAAAATCAACAAAATCAGTTAGAATTCATCCAATTTATGTAAGCAAACACGTTGGGCCCTAGTAGAAACTCAGTTTTAGGGTCTAAGGGTTTCTAATCAAAAAATTTTCTGCCATAAAACGGGGAGAGTCGTAGACCTTTCGATCAAGCAAAATTTGAAAATCGGAAGGGATTTACTCGAGTTAAGTACAAAAAACATGTAGAGCGCTAGCAGAGACTCGTTTTTAGTGCCCTAGCTATATGCTAGGGCTCAATCTCAAAAAAGTTTCTTCGACAAATAGTAGGGCTTTTATAGACCTGTCGATTAAAAAAACAATTATGAAAATCGGAAAAGATTTACTCGAGTTATGTACAAAAAACACATAGAGCCCAACAGAGACTCGTTTTTAGTATCCTAGCTAAGTCCAAGGACTCAAATTTAAAAAAGTTTCTTCCATAAATTGTCGGCCATGCTCAGATCTTTCAAACACAAAAAAATTTATGAAAATACGAAAAGATTTACTACAGTTAAATACAAAAGACCAAAAACCACTTAAACGGCCCTAGCTCGGCGGCCATTGGGTCTAAAAATGTTCGTCTTTAAATTGTCGGGCATGCCTATACCCTTCGAATAAAAAAAAATTATGAAAATCGGAAAAGATTTTCTCGAGTTATGTACGAAGGATAAAGAAAAGACAAAAGAAACCAAAGTAACCAACTCCGGGTCGAAATTGGACTGGTGACAAGCGTCGTGATATACGCAATAAACCACTTTTAGACGTACGGGTCTAAAAACTCTACAAAGTCCATTGTTGAATCCACACCACACACATTTGAAATCAGAATTAGATTTAAAAATGTCAATAAATTAAGATAAAACATAAGTTTTTGAATAATAGTATTTTATTGTCTTGTATGCCTAAGTCGAGCATTATTGATATGTATTTATTGTATATAACGAGCGAACGTAGTGAGCGAGTTATATACAATAAATACATATCAATAATGCGAGACTCTGGCATACAAGACAATACGATATTTTATTGCATAAACGAAAACACCTCTTAATCTGTAAGCAAAACGGCCGTGCTTGTTAGGGTGTAGCTCTGTTAATAGTTTTTTTATTTCACAATCGTGGATTCAATTACGGCTGACTAATTTTTTTTTTATTTATCGTTTATCGCATACGCAAATTATTTCTCACAAAACTACATCCCCATTTGTGTCTTTTTAAATTTCAGTTCAACTAATTATTCCTCCTTCACATTACATTTTATTTCCATTGATAAATGCACGTTTGTCGCACATTGCCATTGATCCTATATACTAAACATATACATGAGTAAATGCGACACAATACGCATGATGCTAGTGTTACACGACTAAGTAAATACTAAATTAATTTGATCGTATATCGCGAGAGCACATTTAAATGCATGAGCAAAACGGCAAACAGCAAACTTGATGTTAATTTATGTTGCGTATTTTTACTTCAAATTATTTAAATAAAATAAACTAAATTCCATTCTTGGCTTTATAAATGTTCACTCAATATGGCAAAACATAGCAAGCGTTGTTTCAGTCGCGATTTTTTTATATATAACACAACCATGAACAAACGCTACATTACGAAATTAAATTGAAAATGTATACAAGCAAAAGTGGATCGGTGGAATAAATGCTTGACTAGTGAACCGCTTGTCGTCGGTTCGAGACTCGCAGAGGCATGTGTTTTTTTCTTTATTTGTTCCTCAAATAAAAAAATTATGCATCTAGAACTATAATAAAAAATTATTCATCTAGAACAATAATTCTCACAATAATGTACGACTTAGTCTTTATATACAGGAGTGTTTAATGCATGGCTTACTCAACGTTTATGCAATAAAGTATTTTATTCATTATATCGAAAAATGGAAAAATCTGTTGTCTCTGTTTTCCAATCTATAAAATTTCTGGTAGCATGTGAGACGCATTAGCGCGTAGATTTTCTATGTTATTAAAACACACCTCCAGCATTGACAAAAATTGAGGTCTGTTACTTTGGAAATTGAAAAAAAAATTATTCGCACAAACATTACCCAGAAAAGAAAGTGTATTAAGGTTTACAGCGTCGTCAATTATCGCTCTGTCTAGCCCGTTCACACCATTGTCGCTCAAATTCAAAGATAATAAATTTGTTAACACTCCAAATCGATTCCGACGCAAAGCGATCAAACGATTGCCGGGCAAATTAATTCCTGTAAGAAGTGGATTTAATGCGAACACACCTATGGGAAGATCATCAATTTCGTTCGCAATTAGTCCAATATTAGTCAAATTTGCAAGTGTGCGAAAAGCATTTGCATCAATCGAACGAATGCGACAAGCA
The DNA here is from genome assembly GCA_029228625.1 of Pseudolycoriella hygida. Classification (NCBI taxonomy): domain Eukaryota; kingdom Metazoa; phylum Arthropoda; class Insecta; order Diptera; family Sciaridae; genus Pseudolycoriella; species Pseudolycoriella hygida. Next base: position 35,392,277 of record CM055406.1, on the reverse strand, counting down.
GATAAATCCAATTCGTTCAGGTGCTCCAGATTCCGAAGTGAAGTCGCCCTCAGTTCTGTAAAGTTATTCGCAGCCAAATTCAGTCGTTGTAGATTAGATAGCCGTGAAAATGTTCCAATTGGAATCGAATTTATTTGATTACTTCTTAAACCTAGCTGAGTCAAACTTGGCAGCGTTGGAAAACTTGTTGCCGACAGAGTGATTCGGTTACTGTCCAGGAACAGTGTGTGTAGCTTATTGTTAGTTACAAACCATTTACTGTTGATTGTGGTAATGTTCGTGTCCTGAAGCGATAAACGCCCGATATTAGTCAATGGTCGAAAAAGATTAGCCGGAATGTTCACAAATGGATTGATAGACAGCGATAACGAGGTCAGATTTCCTTGATTAGCAAATACATTTTCCGGTAGAGATGTAAGGGAATTGGTTTCCAAGTTTAAAAATGTTAATTTAGGAAGATTTGCGAATGCATTCCAAGTGATTGACTGAATTCGGTTCGTATAGAAACTGATGAAAGTAACTTTAGGACAGCTCTGGAACGGCTTGTCGTCAATATGCGTCAGCCCAATGCTGTATAGATCAATACTATCAAGATTGTTAAATGTGTCGCAAATAATCCTTGGCAGAATCGGACTCACATCTCCACCTCCACTGAATGTTGATATTCTGGTAACATTTTCATTACCAAATCCACCCAAATGAGTACCTTCGATTTGGGTAAAGTTGTCGACTCCGTTGGGATTGATGAGTGTCAGAAAGCAGGTATAATACTCTGGTCCATTATTTATATATGTACACCTTATTGTAGTCTGCTGCTGAGTAGTTACTTTCAAAAGAGTAAAAATTAACAAAAAATATTTCATCTTTCTGACTGCGAATGTAATTACTCACTGAGACCGCTGCAAGTTCGTAGAAATAACATACATAATTTGGATAAGCTGAATAGAAAATCTGATAAATTTATTGATAATTTTGATAAGTTTATTCATTATTCAGATAGAAATTTTTTTTTCATCTTTGCAATTTAAGTGGCCGGCGCATTATCGCCACCACTTTTGCGTTGTCTTATCACTTTGCCTAAGTTCATCAAAACGATAGTCTTTAAACAGTCTTTATAGTTTCGCGTCACGGCAGGTACTTCCCTCACGAAAATAACTTTCAATAAATGAGATTAATTGATGACTAATTATCAGCCGTTCGCTTTGTATCGGTAAATTTATTTTTTTCCGTTATTAAATGGCGAAAGCTACTTCATGTCCGTCAGTCTATTTGTTTGTCTGTTAGTATATCTATCTATCTGTCTGCCTTTCTGTCCATCCATAATCAGCGCCACAGCTCTGACGTTGCCTCACAGGTTTGACAAAAAGTTATGAGCAAGTCCTATATATCGTTACCTTTAATTCTTTATTTCCTATATTTGACTAATACGTACAACAACAAAAACCTCTTTAAAGGTAGAGTGTGACGCAGTCCGTAAGTCCGCTTCCAAAATTAATGATATCGCTTGAGGTGACGCTATCGCTGATAATGGAACCTTGTGTTCGAAGTTTTGATTTTCTCCAAAAAAATTTTCTCCGAAAAAAATTTTTCTCCAAAAAAGTTTATCTCCAAAAAAAATTTTCTCCGAAAAAAATTGTTCTCCAACACCTTCGAATAGCATCGGAACACTTCGTATCACCTTCGGCTACCTTAGGAACACTTCGTGTCACCTTCGGAACACTTCATGTCACCTTCGGAACACTTCGTGTCACCTTCGGCTACCTTCGGAATACTTCGTGTCACCTTCGGCTACCTTCAGAACACTTCGTTTCACCAATTCTTCTCATTGATTCATATAACTTTCCTGAAGAAACCTACTGTCTAGGTATTCTTATTCGGAATTTATCAAAAAATCCAAGATGGTGTCACTTTAACAGTTACCAGCCATTTTCTTAAAATGCTGAAAAATTCTCCTGACCTCACTCTATAACTTTCTAGAAAAAACCATCTCTCTAAGTAGTGTCATTCCGGAGCTAAAATTCGAAAACCAAAAAAGCATAAATGAAAATCCAAGATGGCGCCCTTATAACAGATGACAGCCATTTTCTTATGATCCCAAAAAATTCTCCTGATAAAACTCTATAACTTTCTAGAAGAAACCAACTCTCTAAGTATTGTCATTCAGAAGCTAAAATTCGAAAACCAAAAAAACCTAATTTATTGCTTGGGAAAATTCAAGATGGCGCCGGTTTGACTGCTGGCAGCCATTTTCTTAAGATCGCAAAAAATTCTCCGGACCATACTCCTTAACTGGAGTATGGAGTTTTTTGGGTTTGTGGACGTTTTTTTGGGGTGTGGGGACTGCGTCACGCCCTCCGCTACCGCTGCGGGCATGATATACATACGAAGTAAGCCTCTACTTATATCTCCCAAACAATAATCTACTATTATTCACCGCAGTATTACCCCAGGTCGTTAATAAATTGTTTGTGTCAAACTTTGTTCGTTGCTTTGGTGAATAAAGTAGCATATGCATCAGAGGGAAAATTTATTTATCTACTCGGGGGATTACATCGCTCACCTTCAGCTCGAGATGCAGACCTCCGCCTCAAAGATATTAAGATTTCCCCACGCAGGTGCATAATCTACTATGAACATCTATCGTAGAACATTGTTTTCTAAAATCTGTCTAACTCCCTACGGTTTCTAGAGCAATAAATAGCCCTTGACGGGATCCACGTTTTTCACTATTTTTGCGATTTTTTTACTATTTTGCGCCTGAGCGCAACCCAAAATCACTTACAATTGGGTTGCCTACATAGACACTTTTTATTTTTGGACCCGTACGAGGTACAAAGGTCCTACACGTTCACTATACAAACAATTTTATGAGTGGGGGGAATGCATTCAATATCGTCTACAGATGACGAATCAGCGTCTATATCAGAGTCTATATTTGCTCAACTGTGCAATATGAAGATTTACTTCAAAGGCAAAAATCATGCGAAAAGAGTCGAGTTTGACCAATTTTGTTAGAACCATAACGCTCGCCTCATATCCCCTAGTCCTTCTTGCGTTACGAACTCCAGTAAAAAAGTCTCTTCGTGCTGGGAGAAGACACTCTTTCATTGGCAAAATTTATTAAGAATTTTCTTCTCCTGTAAAAAAACGGTCTGCACGAAATAATGCAACTGGATGCTTTGGACAAACATTTTCCACTTGGGGTATGTTTATTGATTTTATGTGATGTCATCCTGTAAGTTTTTTGGTATTTGGACGAGAGGCGATAAGATAAACTCTGATTTTTTATCATATTTGCAATTTTATCGAATATACAATGTTTTCGAGAAAGTAGAAAACTTTTTATTTTTTTGCAAAACAAAAAAAAAATTGTAAGGTTCTGCAGGAATGGAAAAGTTACGGCAAAAGGAGACTGCTGTGAATTTGAAAGTGAACTGCATGAAAATCGGGCTTGTTCTGTTAAGCGCCGTTTTTTCGGTATTTCTTTTTATATTTCAATTCTTTCGATTTATGAAAATTCTCCATTCTTGCAGATAATTTCATTGTTCGTAATCAGCGGAGGAGCAACTCTTCAAGTTATGTTGAAGGACCACTTCCACATTCTACAATACGCCAATGCATCAAGTCCTGAGACTTTGTCAAGCTTATACATCGTTACAGGATGTTTACTGCTGGCAGCGTCTGTATTTGGCATTGTGGCAGCATTAAAGGAAAGCACTTGCATGACAAATTTGGTAAGACACACATCATGGACAATGTACATTATGTTTGCTATAAATACTTTCAGTACGGAGTGTTTCTTGTACTGATTCTTATTCTGCAAATCTCAGCTGCAGTTACTGGCTTTTCTCTCGCAATGCATGTAGATTTGATATGGTCAGACTTTATTCTCAATCTCATGTATAGATACAGTTATCATAGCACGACTTTGGATTGGATTCAAAAAACAGTATCTAGACCTTCCCATATTGTGAATTATGCTGATAATATTACAATAATATTTTAGTTTCACTGCTGCGGAAATTGGTCACCATATGATTGGAGTCGTGTCATAAACTTCGACCAATCCACATCATTCGACGGAAATATGCCTCGTGTACCCCAGTCGTGTTGCGAGTATGAATACTACTGGGATCCCATAAAAAAAACTTGTCCAAACTTCTTTACAACCGGTTGTAATGACGCTTTAAGTGCCGTAATTACTGAGAGCGTGATGATGATAGCTTCTTCTTCTTTGGTGATTGCCGTTCTCCAGGTATTCAAGATTCATCGTTAAGATCAGTTTTGTCGCAAAATTTTGTTTTCAGATCTTGGCAATTGCTGTAGCTTTCCTCTACGCCAAAAATATTCGTCTCAATAAAACGAATCGGGACTTGCAGAGATGGACGCAGATTAGTCAAAATATGGGATTCGACAGATCAGCAAACGTTAATCGGAATGCGGCTAGAGAAACGCAGGCCGACGCTTAGTCGTTTTAAAAACATAATTTCGGACATTACTTTCAATACACTGATTCACTATTTCATCACTAATCCGTTCTTATGTCTTTTGCTGATATAAGGTGACACAAACTACTTACTCTGTGCCTACACATAGCAATGCGATTTTTTTTTAATACGGCAACACCAAATTCCATTCACAACTTTCGATTTATGAATAAAATTCGGAATTGCCTAACTCGAAAAATTTTGCATCTGTCACTTTCTCATTGCTATGGTATGCCCAGGAGACACAGTAAAAACCATTCGATCAACAGGTCCAGTAGACGCTTGGGTGTTGGAGACCCAGTAAAGGATTTGGAGAAAATTAAGTGAAATCTTTAAATGTTCATAGAGATTTCCACCACACAAGTTCGTTTTGTCTATAAGCCGATAAACTTACTAGGACAATTGCCAAAAACATTTTTACACGCTACACCCATCGGGAACTCGTTTTTCTTTGCAAGCACTAGCTGTAAACCTCGTTTATTCCATAGGTGTTCGTTAGTGAAATAAAGCTGAAAACGCCACACTTGTCGAAATAAAAGTATCCAAGCCAAGATTGGCTAGGAAACTGATGGACTGGTGAGCTTTACGGTCGAAAACTGAAAAAGGAATCCGGCGAACTGCGACTGTCTCTATGTTAGTGAGCGGAGACGCTTGCGACGTTGATGAAGCGACGAATTTAGTTCCAGAAGGAGCGACGGGTGGCAAAGCGACCATCTGCTCAGACAGTGAGTCGATGATAATGGAGCCCGCGTCGCCTGTGACAACGTCAAAACTGGTTAAACAGCTAAAAAAGACTCTAAGCCGATTGGGACTGAGATATCAGATCACGATCGCCTGGGTCCCGGGGCACACTGGTGTAGACGATAATGAAAAGGCAGATGAGTTGGCCGGACAGTGTTCAGCATCTGCGATCGAGGGCTCAGGACCTCACATCCCGATCCAACACTCTATCTGTGAAAGGGCGGTGGAAAACTGGGTGCGGGCTGAGGCCGCAAAGGTTTGGCAGGCGTACGGCGCAGAAAAGCACACGAAACCCTTCTTCCCGGCGCCTGAAGAGAAATGGGCCAAGGAGCTTCTCAGAATGGACCGTAGTGGCATTTGGAGAGTAGTGGGAGCCATTACAGGTCACTCTGGGTTGAACAAGCACTTCGCCAAAATTACCATCTTGGCTAATCCAAGATGCGGCTGCGGCCTGTAGAAGGAAACGGGCGTCCATGTAATATGTGAATTAGGTCGCTATGTGATCCGATATCTTAGACCTAGGACCTATCGCTCTAGAAAGGATCTTGGTAAGGACCGAAAAGTTTTAAGGATTTACATGATGAACGGGAAGAAAACAAAGGATCAACAGATCTGCGTTTTAGGAGCCAGAAATGGCCCATCCCACCTTGATAAATCTAATATAAATCCAAGCCAGTAAGTAATGAATTTTTTCTCTAGCGGAACTAGTTGGACAGCGCCATCTAAACAATGCACACAAACAAAACTCCGTTATCTCACAAGTTCAGCACACTACGCGCAGATGTCAGTGAATATGTTTTTTATACTGGGACAAAAGATCAGGTCATCGCCACATAAAAAAAGCAACAAATGATGACAGTAAATAACAGACGTAAAGAGTTGTTTTCTAAAATATTTTCTTTTTGTGACTTTGTTTTTTGTTTATTTTTTACTTTTTATCAGTTCCGATGAATTAATTATCTGCGTTTACGGCACACGTATCATGCATTTAGTTGTATTTATTTCTACGATTTTACTTACTTTGTTCGGTACTCATAAGTGCGCTGTTTTGGTAACAACAACACCACCGTCATCAAATTTACCTTCGGAAAATTTGAAAAATCTTGCTGTTGATGTTGGTCAAGGGAGATCGCTGCCACTAGCATCTGAAACGAAAATCAGCGAAAGTATTGACGATCAACCGGGTGATCATGACAAGGATGAACACAAGTCATCTGTTCCTCGTAAAGGTGCACCCATTGATGATACTGAAAAACTGCCAGTGGAAGAACATACTAGTCGCAACATTTCTACGGACAGAGCTAGCACAACAATAGTAAAAGACAATGAAAATGTAACAAAGTCTGAGTCGTCATCATCAGTTAAAATAAACGATAAAAGCACTGCTTCAGACAAGTCGACAGCGAATGCCTCGGAAAAATATTCGCCATACGAAACTAAATCTACAAGCGCTAATACATCGTCGTCGGCAAACTCAAGCGAATCGGACAGCAAATCAAATTCATCGGCTACATCAAAGTCATCCTCAACTGAAACTTCATCATCCATATCGTCTTCCTTATTCAAAAAACCTCTAGTTACGTACAGCGTTGAAGATGATCCCACATTGCTCAACGTTCCAAGAGTACGACAGCAAATTGTTCCTCTGACACCAACCGATGTGAAAGCGCAAAGTGACGATTCGGCCTATCTGCCGCCGTCCAGTGATTTCGTTCTCGACCGAATGGAAAGCAAAGGCGAGATATACATCTTTCCATTGGTGGTACTAATCTTTCTAGTGCCAATGGTGTTGGGAGTAGGAATAATAATTTTACGTCGCGTACGAGACTATTGGTCAACGAGACACTATCGTCGAATGGACTTTTTAGTCGATGGGATGTACAATACATGAGCCATTATTGTGATTTTTGATATTATTTCTTTTTTAAATTTAATATTTTTGTTACACAAAAATTGATATTAAAATTTAAATTTTAGATCCAAAGTACACGTCGTTTGGATTTAATGAGTCACTTGATGACATCAAAATGAGGTTACAATAGAATTGCGTGAAGTAGTACATGTATGTATCGTTAGAAAACATTGTTTTAGACACTGCTACGTGACGAATAGAAGGTGAAAGTGCAATTAAAAGAAGATTTAGTGCGATCAAATTTAGTATGCAAGCTTTGAGGTAACAATTTTCATTTTTTTGTCGATTTCATCCCATTGCGAGTCGGGAACACAATTTTGATATTTTTTGAAGAACTACAAAGTTCACTTGAATAGCCTTTTTCTCTACGAAGAGACTGTTTCTGTAAATTACAGTTATTGTTGGAGAGGCCTGTCGTTCCCAGAGAAGCATTAAGAAACCAAGAAGAAACTTGGCGACCTTTCGTTTCTTCCATTTCTCCCAAGTATTCTGCTCCATAGAACACTTTCAGAAAGAGTTTCATATTTTCCAGGTGTCAAATGATGAGCAGCTCATTCGACCATCATCCAACGGATGTTGGAAAGAAACCCCATCACTCAGCGTACTTCAGACTCAACATTACGTGATGGAAGCTTTCGAAACTATTTTCCTTCAACCCAATGTTCGAAGGTACTTCTCTCACTCTTATAACAGTCTGGACGCGGTCGTGACAAAGACGAACCTTTCGGGCTGAAATATCTTACGTTATCACTTGTGGCAGAAAAAACTATTTTGTATTTTTTCTTTGGTGATAAATTTGTAGTTTGAAGTTACAATATTTTTCGTCTCAAATATTTCAAATCTTATTTTTAACAGTAACGTCATCGAAAACCTTCGTAAAGTCTCCAAAGGCTTCTAAGTAGTAGTCGGGCAGTTCTTGCTTCTTTGGATGTGTTAGCAGATCCATTTTTGTCGCACTGCCGGTCATAACAAGTAGAGTTTTGAAACCACATTTCGTACCGAAGCCGATGTCTTGCTCTAACCTAAAAGGATTCCGCACATTTACATCTTTGAAAAAACTGTTAGAAGTTTTTGATTGACTTACGTGTCGCCGATAAAAAGCACTCGCTTAGGATCTTTGATGTTATATTTATCGATTACAATATCTTTCAAAGCGTCACCTGGTTTTCCAACTGAAACAAAGACATATGAGATATGAGTATACTAAGTACCGAGAAGGCCAAAGAGCCCAACCATCGGATACAGGGAATTTAAAATGAGGTGATTGGGAATTCGGAGAATGATAATCTATGACGAACTGAAAATCCCATGGTATGTCCCGCTGATAATAGGAAAGACTTCCTTCGATACAAGTATTAAAATTAGTCAAAGCTTTTCACATGGATATTCTTAGAGACACCTTATGGCTTTGTCACATTCATCTATACAAAATTGATTTTTTCCAAAGCTTTCGGGTCATGTGACCATGATCAGTATCGAATTGGTGTGGCAAAAGAGTTACTACATTATCAACATAGATAAGTAGAATGATCTCGTTTAATGCGTCAACTGACGCAATTAGTGCGACATCAGCCTCTGTCAAACTATATTCAATTTCATGATGAGTTGCATAGATTCCATACCATGAAATTCAATAAGGTTTAACAGTTGCCAATGCATATCACTAATTGAGTCATTAAAATGCCACATTTCTGTTCTTTTACAGCATCAGGCTCTTATGTAACAGATTCCGTCTCCAATTTAAGAATCAATTACTTTAATGAAAACATCATCGTCATCAAACTTTATAGACCGTTTATACTTTTCAGTGTGAGGTCTTTACGCCCGCCCGGTGATCATTGACCACCATCCTCCATACCATCTTATCCTGTGCCAAGGAGATAAATAGTTTGTTCACCAGGGAAAGTCCTCTAACTTGTAACTTGGTTTAATTGAGTCTATGAACCTTGTCCTACCCGTAGGGCGCACAACCGGGACCTGAGCATTCAATATCCTTTTTGGCAGCCTGTGTCCGTATACCATCTCAGACGACTAACACTTTCCGCCTCTTCCACTGACGTAACCCCTAAATTTTCCCCGATGTCATGTCGTCGTTCCTGATGTAATTGTCCCACTGTTCCCTCCGATTCACCTTTGCTATTCTCCTCAGAACCCTCGTATCGGAAAACTCCAGGTCATGCACAAGGTGCACTTAACTTTCACTATTTTATAAAATCGTTGGCCTGAAGGTTGAGCTGTGAATAGCTAACTTTGTGCCACTACTTAATCCCTTTTTATTGAACACATGCGACCTCCACTGACTGGCCACTGCGTTCCCCATTTTCTTCCTTTCTTCAAATTCCCAAACTAACTTGCCATTCTCTGAGAACATCATCCTAAATATTTAAACTACGAAGCTGTTCCAACTGCTCTTCATTGACACTACAAGATACCTCTTTTCGAGATTTACCGACATGCATAACCTTTGTTTTGCTTACACTTATCTTCATCCGGTACTCTTCACATGCGACATTCAGGCAGTCCATCCCTTTCTGCAAATCATTGGCATCATCCGCTAACAGTTTTAAGTCATCCGCATAGGCCAGGATTCTTATGATTACTTCCCCCACTTTCACTTTCCCCTGCAAACAGGCCAGCTTGATGAAAATTATGAACAGAAGAGGAGAGAGACAACAACCCTGAGTCTGACGAACGCCCTTATTAACCTAGAGAACCTTACTAATTTCACCATCCATTCTTAGCGCAGCCCTACTCCCTGCTTTTAAAAGCGTTCAATAAACTTCCATTAATCCCGTACTCGCTAAGCACCTCAAACAGTCTAACAGTCTCGGTACCCGACCAAATGCCTTTTCTAAGTCGATGATGCACAAATATGGATCAATATTCCTCTCTTGCCAGAGACAAAATATCTGATCCTGACAACCTCTCAGAGGTCTGAAACCACTCTGAGCCTCGTCAAGAACCTCTTCCACTATAATCCTATCCTGATCTACTAGAACACTCGCATAAACTTTTCCCACCACCCAAAAAAGTGAAATCCCCCTGTAGCTGCTACAAGCTTTACGGTTGCCCTTCTTAAAGATCGGAGCAATAACACCGAAGCTCCAGTCAGGAGGCACGGATGAGGACTTCATGGCTAAATTAAAAATCCTACAGGGCCATTGAGTCCCACCTGGCCCGCTATGCTTAATAAATTCGGTCCTACTTTCGTCTACACCTGCGGATTTCCCTGCCTTCAGTTTGCAGACCTTTAGTGATACCTCCTCTAATGTGATTTCCTCCTCACCCTCCGAGCTAGGACCTGCTTCACTATCAGATTCTACGAGGGGCACCCTAAAAGTTTCGGGAATCGGCTATATCGGCTCGTGTAAACTTTTCGCCAATTTACACAAAAATTAAATTGGTCTTTCCTGATTTAAAAATGATGATCAAAATGAAAATCGATCGAATCAGTCAAAAGATACAACAATTCCAAAAAGTCATTGCAGAGAAAAAATGGATTTATCACGTGAAAATTTTAGAGCCATGATTTTCTACGACTTTAAGTCTGGCTTGACTCCCAAATTGTGTATTGATCGTTTGCAAAAAACATTTGGAGATGAGGCCCCATCCAAGACCACTGTTTATCGGTGGTTCGCTGAGTTTGAATCGGGACGCACTTACCTCAGTGACGACTTTCGTGAAGGTCGACCTTCCACAGCCATCACCGATGGAAACATTGACCATGTCCGGAACATGATTGAAGCCGATCGACATGTGACCTATGCTGAGATAGTTGCATCCCTTGGGATCGGGAAAAGTCAAATACAAACAATTTTACACGAACATTTACGCACACGGAAGCTTTGTTCTCGGTGGATCCCACACAAATTGAAAGACGACCAAAAGGAGGCTCGTGTGAAATGGTGCCGAGATTCTCTCAAAAAATTCGACAATGGGGCTTCTGATTCAGTATGTAGCATCGTAACAGGTGACGAAAGTTGGATTTACAGCTATGATCCCCAAACAAACCCAAAATCCACCGTTTGGGAGTTTCAAAATGAAAATTTACCAACAAAGGTAATTCGCGCTCGAAGCGTCGCCAAGAAAATGGTCGCTACTTTCTTCAGGAAATGTGATCATGTGGCTACTGTATCAATTGAGGATCGTAAAACACTCAATTCAGAGTGGTATACTACGATTTGTTTGCCAAAAGTATTTGTAGAAGTACGTGGAAAGAGTCGAAATCGCAAGATCGTCCTCCACCATGATAGTGCAAGCTCCCACACAAGTGCTCTGACCACGACGTTCTTGGAGAAGGAAAAAATCAATTTGATACTGCATCCACCCTACAGTCCCGACTTGGCACCGTGCGACTTTTATTTGTTTCCGAGTGTCAAGAATAAGTTGCGTGGGAAGCGATTTTTATCAGCGGAAGCTGCTGTCGAGGCATATGAACAAGAAGTGGCCCAAATCCCAACTTCCGAATGGACTCGATGTTTCGAAAACTGGTTTTTAAGGATGAAAAAGTGTATAGATTGTAATGGTGATTATTTTGAGAAGCAATAAAATCGTTTTATAGCCGATTCCCGAAACTTTTAGGGTGCCCCTCGTACTACCGGATTAACAGATGCAAATAGATCATGAAAGGAATCCCTCCAAGTTTCCAGGACTTCAACCTTTATCTGTAATTAACTGTAATTAATGAAAGCAAATCTAGATAAATATTTCAAAAGGCAAATCATTTCTGCTCTACGTCAGAGTATTCCCAAAGCAGTGAAATTCTAACAGATTTAAAAAAAAATTAAGTTTCCAACCAAGTTCCCTTCTCGTCTTAAAATATTCGCTGGGAAATACTGTTTTCATCGAAAAATTTTACATGATCTGGTCGGGATACAGGTATTTTAGGAGATAGATTATGTTGGATACATGCGGGTTCATTTGAGTTCATAAAGGTGTTTGTAAGTTTGTTCTTACCTACAACCGCTCGCCGCCCTGACGCTTCTTCAAGAATCTTATAATATGGTCCGACGCCAATGATTTTGAATCCCTTGGTTATCGGTAGCATCATATCTGTAGTACCAGCTATGAAAAGGCACTCGGGATTTTTTAAATAAATTTCCGCTCGTATCAATTTCGCCGAAGAAACGTTAAAATCTGTATCGATGATAACCGCTTTCACCGGATTGTCATCCTTTACCGCCTTCCACAATGTAACAAAATCTTCTATCTGTTCATTCGGTCCATCTATGTACTCGTAGCCGGCTTCTTGCAACTTCTTTTTAAACTCACTTGAGCCAATGCAATAAATCAATCCTTTGAAATTTATTTTTCTCAAATAGCATATTGTTGCCAGAGATGGATGTAAAACATCGTCCTGAAACGAGTCAAACTGAAAATGCTCAAAAAACCTCAATTAATTTTGAATGTAGTATACGATTGATGCATTGATGTTTCCTTCCTTGAATTTTTCCACATACTTTTCGTGTGACCGGACACTGTTGTTGGATATGAAAATTACTCGTTTTCCATTTTCATGCAGTGCACTTACACCTGTGGATAGTAGCACCTGTTAAATAGCAATTGTTGGACAAATATTCAGAATCTTCAAAAATATTTACCTTCTCCTGCTCCTTCAATTGGTTTTACGATCGTCCATATAACACCTGAAAATGTAAAAATTCGTAAAATCAGATTTTAGTTGCGATAACCATTCGCATTTTTCTACGGACAGCACACGTCACGTTTATAATTCTGCCAAACAAACAAATATAAACATCAAGTAAACAAGATTCGGATGGCCATACAAAAATTGTCGATATATCAAGATATCGACGGTTGACGATGAAGGGCTGTTCATAAATGACGTTACACTTGCTATAAAATCCAACAAAGTCCATAACTCCAAACTGGATAGCTATTTTGTTGATAGTTCTCCGAGTGCCCCATACAACTACCCCTATTCGGGTAGCCAAAGTTTTATATACATAATTTGTTGTACTGACTGAATTATGACCTTTTTATGGATTCTCATTTTTTATAGCAAGTCTGACGTCATTTATGAACGGTTTCTTAGAACTCTACTCTAAAAATTAGGTTCATAAATGACGTCACACTCGAGAACGACGGCTCTAACAAATTCAGGTCAATTTTGATTATTGAAGCAAACCGTGACGTCATTTGTGAACGGCCTAAAAAAAAGCTGGCCGTACAAAGTATAAAAATCTTACAAACCGATTTCAACAAATAATGAATTCTTTTGTAAAAACCGGTTTGTAAGGCTCTTATACTTTGTACGACAGAATACAAATCAGGCGACAATATGGGACCAACTGACCTAATATTTTCTGTATATTTAGTCATATATTCTACTTAAATCTAAGCCAGTCAAAAAATTACCATCACAATCAGTTAGAACATAGTCGAAGGAATTTAAAAAATTCCTCTTTTCTTCGGTGGAAACATCAAGTAAGTTTTTGATTTGGCGATTAGTTCCATGTGACATTTTGTTAAGTCTGCAAAGAAAAATTTCTAATTTTTAAGTTGTTACAATGTTGCAAAGGCGAGGGGTTATCCACTGGTCAAAAATTTGTACCAAAAGTTCCATCTCCATAAAAAATTCCAAGAAACTCCATCGAAATTCCAAAAATTCCACAAAATTTCCGAAATTCAGAAGTTCCGAAAATTCTAAAAATTCCACACAAAATTCCATCGAAACTCCAAAAACTTCATCGAAATTTTGGAGTTCAGAAATTCCGGAAATTCCAAAAACTCCGTCGAAATTCCAATAATTCCAGAAATTCTTTAATTGATCGAGTACAATAAATGTTGATTTGCGTATAAAAATTTTTATTACATATACGTTGAGTAAGCCATGCATTAAACACTCCTGTATATAAAGACTAAGTCGTACATTATTGTGAAAATTATTGTTCTAGATGAATAATTTTTTATTATAGTTCTAGATGCATAATTTTTTTATTTGAGGAACAAATAAAGAAAAAAACACATGCCTCTGCGAGTCTCGAACCGACGACAAGCGGTTCACTAGTCAAGCATTTATTCCACCGATCCACTTTTGCTTGTATACATTTTCAATTTAATTTCGTAATGTAGCGTTTGTTCATGGTTGTGTTATATATAAAAAAATCGCGACTGAAACAACGCTTGCTATGTTTTGCCATATTGAGTGAACATTTATAAAGCCAAGAATGGAATTTAGTTTATTTTATTTAAATAATTTGAAGTAAAAATACGCAACATAAATTAACATCAAGTTTGCTGTTTGCCGTTTTGCTCATGCATTTAAATGTGCTCTCGCGATATGCGATCAAATTAATTTAGTATTTACTTAGTCGTGTAACACTAGCATCATGCGTATTGTGTCGCATTTACTCATGTATATGTTTAGTATATAGGATCAACGGCAATGTGCGACAAACGTGCATTTATCAATGGAAATAAAATGTAATGTGAATTGAAGGAGGAATAATTAGTTGAACTGAAATTTAAAAAGACACAAAGGGGATGTAGTTTTGTGAGAAATAATTTGCGTATGCGATAAACGATAAGTAAAAAAAAAATTAGTCAGCCGTAATTGAATCCACGATTGTGAAATAAAAAAACTATTAACAGAGCTACACCCTAACAAGCACGGCCGTTTTGCTTACAGATTACAGATTACAGATTACAGATTACAGATTACATGTGTTTTCGTTTATGCAATAAAATATCGTATTGTCTTGTATGCCAGAGTCTCGCATTATTGATATGTATTTATTGTATAAAACTCGCTCACTACGTTCGCTCGTTATATACAATAAATACATATCAATAATGCTCGACTTAGGCATACAAGACAATAAAATACTAATAAAATTAGAACTAAAAAACAAATTGTTGCAGCGTCTAAACTCAGTTGCAGGTGACTAGAGTGAGCAGATCACAAATAGCTAGAACGAGAAAAAAATAGGTACAAAAACAGGATAATGATCACAAGAGAAAAAAAAAGACTAAGTTGCACTACAAATATAAAACGTCGACGAAACGAAGATAATTTTTTAACATATTCAATTGTTGGAAATGGTCCCATTTACTGCCACTGCGTGCTGCGTGCTGGAAATTCCAAAAATTCCATCAGTCTGTACCAAATACGTTGACATTTCCAATTCAAAATTTTGATTCGCACAATCTTTCGGAAAATATTGGCCTTTCCACTCCTTTATGTAAGCAAGACATCCACATCCAATAATGGAGTTTCAAGAGCGAGTTGTATGTATCTACTCAACTCCAATGAATAAAGTAATAGTATATTATTAACCGAGGGATATAATGGTGCGATTATAGTCGAGGTGAAGTGAATGTCCGAGGGGCTATGCCCCGAGGAATATTCACGTACCGAGACTATAATCAAGCTATTTATCCCTTGGTTAATACGATAGTTTATATCATTTGGGCATATAATTCGCCATTTGACTCGTGGATTTTTTTTGATTTCCTTTGAGATTTGACGTCATGATATTATAGTCGGACTATAATGAAAATTATAGTCGAATCGGTAATTATAGTCGGATTACAATGAAAGTTATAGTCGAGTCGACCATAATATGCATATTATATATCTTCCAGTTTGTATGAAACTCGACTATAATATGGCCATTATACCCCTACTTTCAGGTATATTAATGGCTAATTATATGCCCGAATGATATAAAAGTACTAGCAAAAAATTTATGACATTAAAGTTATTGCGGTATAAGTATGCTGACATTTTAACGTTTTAGGTTGTGAGTTCGACAATAACAGCCGCTTGTATCCTGCTTTAACGTATACCACCCGGTACAGTTGAAAACAACAATTTTGTTTTTGCTTCGAAAACCAAATGAATTATAAACCCTAAAAATATTGTGAAAATTCAATTCAAGTATTAGTAGCCGTTTTTCGAGTAATCAAAGTTCACACGGTCGTTGCTTCCATTCTGTGAAAAGCGATAATTTTTAACATTGCACCAAATGGGGATCCCAAAACATGCGAGACGGTTTTGATGGCTTACTACGTTTGACTAACCCGTAGTGAAACTGACCCGTAATGAAGCACTTACATAGCCTAAAATTTTCGCTGTAAATTCAACGTACCTGGTGGTATAAGTTAAAAATACTATTATGACGCTGCGGAAAAGAGAAAAATTGCCCAGTCCGTCGGACGATATTATCGTAATATCGTCCAATGGGAGGTAATATCATCACTCCGGAAGATATTATCGTCCAATGGAAGATATTATCGTCCAATGGAAGATATTATCGTCCAATGGAAGATATTATCGTACAATGGAAGATATTATCGTCCAATGGAAGATATTATCGTCCAATAGAAGATATTAGCCTTTGCTGTATGATACTATCATCACACTGAAAATAATATCGTCCGATGGCAGATATTTTCATCACACTGGCAGATATTGTCGTGCAAGATAATATCTTCCGCCGAACGATATTATCTTCCCGGTGATTTTTTCCCCCGCCCGCCGACGCCATCGACAATATTACCATCTATCCCACTGTGCGACGATGTAATCTACGTGGTACTTACACTTTCAGATTACCGAATGTCTTTAAAAAGAATTTATGAAATTATGTTATTAAGAAATACACTGGCTTTTTGATTCCACGGCTCCATCGTCTATTGTTACAGGTAAGTAAAGATTTTCTTTCGCCTGAGCAGCAATTTCAGCAATAATTCCACATTCCCTGGAAGACTGTTGAAGATAAGAAGGAGCGAAGGCATCAGATCTCATGTTAAAAATTGACTATTAGACCACGGGATCAAAGACTATTAAAGATTAAAGAATATTTTAATAATCATCAATATTTTCCACTGCAATGACAATGCAACACTTTTATCTTATCGTATTTGAATGTCAGACGCTTCAGTTATTATTAAAATTTTGCGAACGAATGATAAATGCGATAAATCCAAAAAAACAACTAACCTCTTTTTCGATTTTATAGTCAGAGAACACTATCCGTTAAGAGTTCATTTACAACTGATAAGCATGTATACACGATTTTCTTCATTATACTCTGAATAAAACAATAATTTGATAGATAGCGTTGATATGTGAAGTGGATACAGGGCAAAAATAAGAAAAAGAACGTTCTTTTAGGCTAATAAAAACTGAAATATTTAGAAGTGTGCGCCGATATTTATTTTTTTTTTGTGTAACGCCAGCTTGGCTTCGGGAAAAACATTAAAGATGTTCCACAAACCGCACAAACCACAGTGGTATGCGCAGACGTGTTATCTTAGTATACAATTCGTTGTGATTTTTAGTTTTCTCTTATAAAAATGGAGGCACATAGGACCGATCTCACATCCATAGAATCGTGTGTTCTGCGGTAAACTTACACTTTATGAAGCGCGGAAAGTTTGTGTTTTTATATTTTTGAACAGTTCAAATAACGCCCTTAGAGCGACCTTAGCCTTTGTCAAAGTATAGTGAATTTCATGATAGAACGATGCATACGGAATACCGCACATCATTTTCGGATCTGACTAATTATAAGGTTTGGGGTTCGATCCCTCCCCTTCGCATCCTCTCCAACAACATCCCCTCCCCTCAAACATTTTGCAGAAATTTTGATTTCTTCTTTCTTGTCGGTGCGCATGGTTGAAATCACATTTTTTTTTAATCGACTTACTTTCACATCGTCATTATCAATAAACTGTTTTTTTAATCAAAAACAGCATTTATTGTTACACGATCCTAATACAAAGAGTTTTTGTAGTTGTCCCACGCATTATTGACATTTAATTATTCGCTACCAAAAATCTACACGTTTTCGTGAGAATCGCACCAGAGGCGTCGAGTTTAGTTTCAGGGAAAAGGGGCAAGATTTAGAACAAGTTGACAGTGTCTTTCGTTGCGCCGCAGCCGAGTTTTTTAGATGAATTTTGCGTTTGTTTTTCTATAAAAGCATACACTTCCCCATTATTCTTACAAAGTACAATTCCTGACACCTCAGCCGTCAATCCGCCACAGTCGCCAGAGTAGACACATTATTTGTTTTATTAAGTAAAATGAATTGTAGTACAGTGTTAACAAATTAATGATTAATTTAAATGAGCTCAAAGCAAAGGGTTCAGCGGTGCTAAGTTGAGGTTGATTCCATTTC
This sequence comes from Pseudolycoriella hygida, assembly GCA_029228625.1. Lineage (NCBI taxonomy): Eukaryota > Metazoa > Arthropoda > Insecta > Diptera > Sciaridae > Pseudolycoriella > Pseudolycoriella hygida. The sequence continues at coordinate 35,373,987 of CM055406.1, read as the reverse complement.
ATACGGCATTTGACATTTCATTTGTTTGTTAAGAGTGATGATTTCACCATTTTTGCTTTGATGGAAAACAGTTGTTGTCGGATATATTTTCATAGAAACACTCTACCTTAGCACATCTACAGTAGAACTCTCTGTATAAAAGCTAAAGCCCCAAAATTTAAGTATTTGTTGCCAGATTGTTCTTTCTCAAAATGGAAATCAATGGGGGCTAGCCCCAACCTCGATTTTTTAAAGACACGGGGGCCATGCCGCCCTCCGAAGTCTGCGCACCTGAATCATACAAATGCACCATGATAGCGATAGGTAAAAGTACAACTGAAACACAAACGTTGCATGTAAGACTGAAATACAATTTTCTAACATTGTAAATATAATATACAGTAAAAGTACCAACTTGCCTCACACTTTAAACAATTTTGTTCATGACACGTCTAAAAAGCATCTCAATAAATAAACATTAGGGACGAAAGCACTTCCACTTTTTCACACTTTGAAAAATTCTGTTCATGTCCCGGCTGTAAAGCATTTTAATAAATGAACATGTGAGACGAAAACACTTCTAATTTTTCAATAGTGGGATTTTTAAAAAAAAATGTTGTTCATGTCCCGACTAAAAAGCATCTCAATAAATAAACATACGAGACGAAAGCACTTCCGCTTTGTTAATAGTGTGATTTATGTAACAGTGTGATTTGAAAGCATTTCACTCGTAAAAAGACTTTCAGTGAGCTACAATTGGATCATCATGCTTTGCATATAATTTCGTATTGTAGATTTTATGATGTTAGTGATGTTAGTGTAAAGTGAACATTTTCATAAAAAAAAGTTATAGATGTCACTAAAATCATTTTCTTAAAAAAGTTTTCTTCACGTAACTTATATACACTATAACTTTTATGTGTATGCAAACCATATTATATTATGCTTCAACGGATGGACAAATTGTCGATCCTTTGATATTGTATTGCCGGTCCGATTGCGATTTTTGCTACCACTGCAACAATATCGTCGCAGTGGTAGCAAACATATTATATAATATTTTTCATTTTTCGTCCCTAGAAGGCACCGTGCAGCATGAAATTAGTTATTTACGCAACAAGGGAGTAGGCCGAAAATTTATTCCCCAGTTGCGTATTAAGTTTTTCATTACTCGAACAACGAAAATTGTAATTTTCGGACCACATTTGAGAACCAAAAATAAAAAAAATTCAACTTATGTGTTGTCAACTTATTTACATAACACGAAAGTCAACTTAGATAATGGGAAAGTAAAAATACATAATGAGAAAGTCAATTTGATCTCTTTGATCGCTTATTATTGTTTTTATATTTTGACTTTGGGAAATTACAATTTTCGTAGTTCTCGTAATGAAATAGTTATTTACGCCACAAGTGAGTAGGCCGAAAATTAATTCCCGAGTTGCGGGCTGCAAACTTCGCACAGTTTGAAATTTTTACTTTTCTGCCATCGTCATTTAAATTACTATTTCATACTGCCTAATAGTGACGAAAAATGAAAAATGTAAGCACACGGGGTGAAAAGCTTGCTTTTCACCTCACGGGGTTACATTTTTTTCGTCACTAGTAGGCAGCATGAAAAACTTAATACGCAACACGGTAAAGAATTTTCGGCCTACTCCCTTGTTGCGTAAATAACTATAGCAATGAACGATTCAATGTAAGTTTCGAGAGGTATATGATCATAAGGGATGTGTAGGTGCGTGTATTCAGACGACTTTAGTCCTTACTTTAGTCGCAACTTCTTATGAGGAAAATGCCTTTTTATAATAATTTTTGGTCTTGAAATATTTCTTTACAAACAGGGAGAGAATCATAAGCCGGTGAAAATTTTTTATTTCACTTTTTATGTCTCTTTTTTTGTATTTCGGTGGAACGAGTAAAATGCAACACACAATACACAATCTGATGATCTGATTATCATACTGTAATATTTTTAACCAGAAAAACGTATACATAATATAAATTTCAATTTATCACATGAAACTAAAAACACGCTTACAATATAGGCAATTCTAGACCCTTGGTGAATGAAAACTTATCGTATACCTAGTATTTTGCTATATCACCTTGAATTTATTATTTGAGTAATGGAAAATATTGTTTTCAATAGAAAGTTATTTGCTTAGATGTATTTTTGATCCAAACATATCAAGTTTTAAAGTTGACAGTTTCATTAAAGCGATGACATATGAATACATAGCTTGTGGAAAGTAGATAGTTTCACTGAATAACTTACTGTTATGTATAGGTGTTAATCAGTGACATTCGTCCCTGTCATTCTACTAAAGAATTTTATACCCCACTAAGGTTCGAGTAAAACACGAGCCTTTTTACCCAATACTCCACGTGTTAAGAATTTCGTCAAATTCAAATTCAAATTTTTCTTAGCAATGACTCAGTGGTGTTGCTACTGCTCATATTATTTTAGCTGACAATTTCGCAATCTGTACAAGCAAATTCTTGTTACCTGTTTTCTTTATTTCATTACTAAAATAAAGAAGTCTAAAAAAATCCCTCTCCAACGAAAAAAATTCGGAAATTTGTCCGATTTTTCGACAGTCAAAACTGAGATTGCTGATACTTATTTCCTCATGTTATGAAACAAATTAAATACTCTTTGTAAAAAAGTAGGAGTACTCCGTTGAAATCGTCCCTAACTAGAAACATTTAACATTCCAGGGCAGTGATTCGTGAACAAGCAACCGTCGAGTGATCCTACCGAAGCCTACATGTTTAAGACAACGCTTCTGCAAAGTTTGAAGCCGCTTCAAACCGTTTTGTTTGCACCACCCCAAGCACCTATCAGGTAATTCAAATGAGAGTGACCCAATGCGTGATAAATATTCATCAGAATTTACTTCGGTAGCTGGTGTTTCACTTTGCATAGAATGTCACTGAGAGACGCCAGTGTCCACTTTAGCTTAGTTAACAGGTAGAAAGTGCATTATTTTTGTCTTGTTAATATTGAAAGTAAGTCCATTTACCTCCAAGAAGTCATTAATTAGGGACAAGATTCAGATCATGTACATTTTCGCAGTGAGTCGAATTCGAGCATTTGCCACCCCTTTCGTAGGCAATCGGTGAATGTCATTAATGTAGGTTAGAAATAGTAGGGGGCCCAAGACACTGCCTTGTAGTACTCCGATATGGATATCTCTAAAACTTCTCTTGTCTTGGTCGATTTGAACACATTGTTTGCGGTGTCGGAGATAACTCTTCTGTCTATGCCTAGGGCCAATGTTAACTAAATCAAAACCGAATTTAAATACATAGGAATGATCTTTTCCTCAATATTACGACATTTCTGTTTCCCATAAGGCAATAAAGCATATACGAATTTTTAACATTTTTTTTTACCTCCTGAATAACTTTATTAACAAATTTAGGTAGTATATGATTGCTCTGTCAGGCTGTTTTTTTTTATAAAATACGTTTGTTTAATGATAACAAACATCTAAAATAATTGCTTTTTGTAACATTGATTTAATTTGAATACCTTAATAAAAGACTGACGCGATGAAATGTTGACCAGATAAAATACGATTGCGATACGAAAAAATTATTTTGGGAATTTAAGTTACTGTAAGCAATATTTTGTTTGCGAACATTACCTCACGTATTATTATTAATTACTTCACGTGAGCATAGACTGTACTTTACATTAAGATTGACCTGAATGTTTCTGCTATTCACAAAAAAATAAACTTACAGTAGTCCCTTATGGTAACAGTAAATCACAAATCGCGTTTGTTTACATAGGTTTGTGTTGTTACGAACTCGCGAAAAACGGCTTTGGTCAAACATGTTTTCGATACCGGACCAGCCCACCACGAATTTGATTTCGAGGGAAAGGAAATCCTCAAACGAGTTAGAAAAAAGACCATGCTCAAAATACATGAAGCCAATCAAATTGTTTTACATGGGGATCGAGCGCTCAATTTTAAATCCGAGGCTGCACACATAACGCCCGTATTTTACAACATCCTTAAAAATAATGCCAAACGCCCAGGTGTATACTCAGAGATTCCAACATCAAACGGATCCAACCCAACAAATGTGTTGACACCTGTTGCTGACAACATTGACGACAAAATTGTCAATGTCAACAACACAAACCTATGTAAACAAACGCGATACAATCTGCGGAAAAAGAACTAATTTGCGAAAATCTGTTTTAATAAACTGCGTGATAATCATTGTAAGCAACCCTGATGAAGAAAATGTACAAATCAGCGCTAAGTTCTTTTCATAATTTGTTTTTTAGCCCTGAAGATGGTCGAAATGACCGAATGCATGGAATAAAAACAAATTGTTGTCGAACTAAGCGTTTAAATTTGGTGCCTACCAAGCAACACAAAATTTAGAAGTTAAATTGTCTCATTACGATGGTCGATCGTTGTGCAAGTAGAAAGCTAATTGAGAACGTCTGATCATCATCTGAACTTATTAACGGTAAGAAAATGTATGGCTACGCGGTCTGTAGGTTTGTATTTGCCTCAATGATAGGCCTATGCCACCACACTATGGGTTTTAGCACATGACTACCCTACTAGGAGTTCGAGGTGTATGTTCGTCCCGTTTTCAAGGACCCGTTTCGAAGCGCCTCCTAGAACAATTGTCAATAAAGCTAATCTTTTTAACTCGTTGTTTGAGAACATGACTCCTGAATGCTTCAACCTACATTTTACTGATAATATAACATATTTTTACTCATTGATCGATCGTTTTTTTATCTTTTTTATGAAACTGCTCTATAGTCCCGGATTTGAATTAATTTCATTTTGATATTTTTCTTTAGATATTTTATGTCCTTTCGAATTGTCTATATAAATGATTTTTCAACTGAATTTTTTGTATATGAATATAAAAGACACCAACAAATGTATGAGTTTCATTGTTTATCTAGAATTGTTTCAGACCCACAGGCAGCCCACTTTTTCTTTCGTATCTCTAATGCATATCACTTTATTTTTATCTAGTCACAAGAGTTACTCTTTACTCGTTTAAATTAAATTAAATAATTATTTGTATAATTGCAATCTTGTTTTTATTATATTGCGTATCTCTGCAATCTTGTCTTTAGTAGGTATTTTGCATTTAATTAAAACGTCAATTTAATGCAGACAAATATATCACTTACTCCACTTACTCTTCACTAGTACGATTTCACTAACTGATACATCTGTTCATGACTCGAATATCTTAAGATGTTCATTGTGTCGTTTCTGTTGAATAACTAGAATACGTGTAGTTAATGCTTACAATAATACTGGAGTGAAACAAAACTTCATAGGAAACAATTCTCAAACAGTTTTTGGTTATGCGCGTTCATTTCCGTAAATTTATGTAGATTTCTGTTATTGTTAACTGTTAACACGGTGGAGCAAATTAAAAACGATCAACCGCTGTAGGCTTCTGCATTTCTTTAGTCCCGTAGTAGACGAAGAAACTTATAGTTTGTTTTGCCATACATAATTTTTATTTTCCATAATTGCCCAAAGGGGGGGGGGGGGAGGGAAACATCTGTTGTTGGTCAGATAAGTAATCAAATCAAAACATAAGCAAGGCAAATCCACACGATTTCTTATTGCTAAATTCTTCGGCTCATACATCATCAATCAGGGTTTTGGGGAAATATGTCACAATCCTGGTATATGGCCACTTCCATAATTAGACAGGATGAACCAAATCTCCAGAACTATGAGAGTTGGAAAGTTGGTTCCAAAGGCGAAGTTGTAGAGAATTAAATTTAAGCGAACACATGTTTCAGGCTTTTGGGGAAATATGGCCTAATCCCGGGATAACGCAGTACAGAAGTACAGAAAAATTGTTTCGTCGTTGGGTCTGGCATTTGTGACGCAATTTTTTGAACTCAACGTAATTTTCTTTGAAAATTTTCTTTGCGAATCGAAGCCTAATGCGTCACCCTTTTCTGATTTCAAAACTTTTGTAAGCATAAATAAAGACTTGCGTCACACCTCCTCTGTAAGAGGTTTTTCTGCTTGCTAAATTCTTCGGCTCATCAACGGCATCAAAAATCAACCACCGAAATCGGAATAAATTTCATCAATAAAATAACAATGGGTATACCTCTAACTTTGTGGGTACGCACAAGAGGCAACTTGACTGCTTAGAATTAAGGATTGAGACAAATTTTCTCTATCCAACTCACTTTATCCTATCCGGCTCCCCTACAAAATCCGGAGGCACAAAATCTAGAGGCATCAAAGCTTGGACAAGAAATCCGGAGGCGTCAAAATCCGGAGACGTCAAAATCTGGAGGCTTCAAAATCAGGAGGCGTCAAAATCCGGTGGCGTCAAAATCCAGAGGCATCAAAGTCCTGATGATGTTGTTGCGTCTGGATTTTGTAGCCTCCGGATTTTTAGTAATACTAAGTATACAAAACTGTATTTTGAATTTTTTACAAATTTAACATTTAACTTAAAATATATCACATCGAATGAATGATTGTAATTTACTGGGGACGCGACGGTCTTAATTATATTTGGGGGGCTTGGTTACGCCCTGCAGGCGGCCATATGTGCATGGGGCTCTGCCTCAAACCCTACTAGGGGCCCAGTCCCATAGACCCCGCAAGGAGGATATTCCCCCTTGACCCCCTATGCGGGGGCTGCCGCCCCTCGACCCTTCTTTTTTTTATTTTATTCACGGCGTGCGGCGCAGCAATACATATTCATAACACAATTTGTATAAATAAACTGTAGCTGCTGTAAATAACAATACATATTTCGTCCGTATTTCGTCCAGATTTTATCCTGATTTTTTATTTTCTTCTGGATTTTGACGCCACCGGATCTTAACGCCTCCGGATTTTGTAGCCTACGGATACTGACGCCTCTGGATTTTGGGCATCCGGATTTTGTAGCGGCACCATCCTATCCTATCCTATTGCTCGAAAGGATTTGGATAAACAAGTACAACAAACAAGAATTTTACACCAACAGCTAGGTGTGGGTTGAAATAGGACCAGGAAAGAAAGAGGTTGGGATGATATTTTCATAACACCATTGATTCTGACGTTTAGAGCAATTTATAAACTAACCGAATAGTAAGGACGTCAGTAATTTTAATAAAGTTTCATTACATTCTTAGGTTTTATATGGATATGCTTAGGTTACTAATGACGGTCGGCAGTTGCTATGGCGAACCAAATTGAAAAAGTATATACGATTTTGCGTTTTTCGGGTTTTCGTTATTTCTCTTGTTTCGTGTGTTTTGATATGATGAGCATAAAACAACGAAAAGACAAACACTGTCGCCCAAAATTGTCGCGAGCCGAATGAGTAACACTGAACCGAATATGTGATATATGTGAGGACTAGCCGACAGTCCAGGATGTGACTGTGGCGCATTGAAACGGACAATGACACACATTTATTTATTTGGTTTATAGTGCACGAAATCGAGGCAGGGGTGAGAGAATGGCTAGCGAGCCTGGATGTAAGAATATGAAGCAAGATGTGATTAATGTCCCTTTTTTATGACGAAAGTAACTTAACTGTGATATTTGTTTTGTCAAACATATACACGCTAAATAAATAAACAAACACTCACATATTGTACGAATCGTATACTTTTTAAATATGGTTTATTGTACCCTATACATTAATAAGTGAACTTCCATGTTCAAAGATTTCACTCTAGTTCAGATTCAGATGACAAGTCGTGGTAAGTAATCAGGTATACGTGTAAAGCCTTGCACTTATCATAATTTGTTCAGCTACATTTTTAGCAGAATGGCAAGGAAAGGAATGAATACAGTCTGAGAAAAAAGACATGATCAAATCGACTAATAACATTTGAATAATTAGAATTTTTTGTTTTTTGAGCTATAACTCACATTTACATCATAATAATCTGTGGGAAGTAATGCCGATGAAAACTTCCATACTTCCAACCATGAAAATATTTTCCTTGCACGGAAGCTTCTCCGTTACATTTTGTAGTGTGGAAATCAGTTTCACATAAAATGCAGACGTACAAACTTCTGTAAACAATATTACCACAACAATATTTTATACGAACGTATGAGAACGTAGCTTAAGAGTTCTTTACCCGTCGCAAAAATGAATCTAGTTTAACATTCACTAAGTCTACTTCCGTATAGTGCTATTTTTGCGTCACTGTCTTGTAGAAAAAACAATAACATACCATAGGAAAAGATTTTTCGGTAAGTTAAACTTTTTCGAGTACAGGGCCGTAAAAGCCAAACTCAGAATTTCAGTAAAACGACTCTAAGAGCATGAACTTAGCTCAAAATCGCTTGCACTTTATGTCTCTATGGGACGGGATTGATTTTAACACATTAATGTCGAATTCAAATGTTTTTCGCCTGGAAAAATTCATGCGAAATTTTGTGTTACAAGAATTTTTAGGTTGAAATAGTCGCTTCGCTCTGGCCGCAAACTTTCGCTCTCGTTCATTATTTTCACCCCGAGTGTAACACAATATTTTTTGTGCTTGCACGTGAGAAAACGAGTGTTTCAATGACAACATGTTCATTCAGTGTAACCCGGCAAGAATATGTCACTTTCTCACCGCTTTTGCGGGGACAAAGCCAAGTTTTCTCACCGAAGCATGAAAAATACTTTTCATTCCTAGGACGAGAAACCGCTGTTTTCCGTCCTATTTTAAAGCAGTTTTCCGAACCCTCGGAATGAAAAATAGAATTCGAAACTCGGAGAAATGTATGTTTTTGACTCGTGTGATTGCAGCCCTTGGCTTCGCCGCGGGCTGCAGACCTCAGACTCGTCAAAATCATTATATTTCTCCTTGTTACGAAAAATACTATTTTCTATATACGTGTATGTACACTGTACACCAACACCAACACATTCTCTCTATTACAGAAAAATATCTTTCAAAATACCCCAATCACACTCGATGTGTACTTTTCGCTTGGGCTTCGCCCGCGCGTACGTACACATTTCCTGTGTATTCGGGTATGTTGAAATATACTATTTCACTCCTAGTGAAGTAAATACCGATTTACAACACTGCATATTTCGAGTACTAATCGTCATCTTGGATAGAAGTCATTTTATTATTTGTACCGATGATAAAAGTAACGACTACAACCAGCGTCAACCTATTTACACCTCATACGATATTATCTAGGAAGATGCTCTAGCTACAACTCTGTTAGCGTATAGGAAATACATTATGAAATATCTTGTATCTTCGATTTGTTGTATCGATAACGAGCAATTCGGTAGAAAAACTAATGTTGACTTACTGAACCGATATTTACAGAAAACTACTGAATATTACAACAATAAAATGGAAGATAATGTGGCACATCTACCTTGTTTATGACAAAAAAATCGTGCGTCTTATCTTGACTACGGAATGAAAATCTCACATTTTGCATGAAAATGAAATTCAATATTTTTGTGTGTTGTTTATCATATCTTTTATGTTTTTATTTATAACTTAACTTTGGAAAACTTTTTCCTATCATTTTCGTTTCGAATACAACTAGCTGAGTATAACTATGATGCACGAACACGAGTGAAAAAAAAAAGTTTTATTGCTGAAATACCGTACATTAGTTCTGTTTTTATGTACTGCATTTATAGTAATTTTATACTTACTTGGCGTGGTGGATGTTATTAAGAAACATTAACATTATAATGTTATCGGTTGTTACTACACAACTAACTGCAACATTTAACAAAATTAAATGTATTTTCCTAAAAATAGCCATGACCTGTTCCACTGTTCTTTTTCTCAATCAATGGAATCGTAAGAAATAGTAAAATTCAATTAACATTTTACCATACAAGGATTAAAACTGTGCTCGGACAGTCATTATTTTTGATTGAGTTTATAATGTGACTGACATCCGACTCAGCCGTACATTGTGTCCTCCTTCAGTTGTAGGCCATCGTCACCATTCATCATCATAAAAAAATTTGACAAACTAATTAATTTATGTAAGGGCATGGGAAAAAAAACGTCAGCGGTGAGTAGCCAATAATAAAACCACGAATCTTCAGTTTATTTTTTCAAAAAATCTCATGAAATTGCTTCTTCTTTCACACAAAAAATTGTATTGATACAAAAACCTTTTTTTTTAAATTTTCTGAGAAAAGCTTCTACTCGGGAAAAATCGAGAAAGTGACTTTTCCGCCATTTTGGCGGGCTTTCTCTTTCCATAAGACACCCAATTTGGGAGCAGGTCTCCGAAACTATTTGTTAATAAAGATGATGCCAAACTCAATGTTTTACAACAAAAATTCCTTTTTTGGCGACTTTTAAAGTGAGTATGCAGTGTTGAGGCACAAAAGAGGAGAAAACTTTGTTAAAATTGAAAAACTAAGTAAACTTTGATCAAAATACAATATTATATTGTACGCCGCGTTGCACAAAAAGGATTTCGCAATTCATCGACAAAAAACTCATTTTTTCGTGCGTCATTTAGGTGTCGTCGCATGAGGGCACTTTTCGCACTAGTGCGACAAAACTTTTTCAACGCACTAGCCCGATAATTTTTTTTCGCACTAGTGCGTAAAAACTGATTTTACGCACTAGTAAAAGCTGTTCCTACTCACTTATGCATAATAGTTATTTACGCAACAAGGGAGTAGGCCGAAAATTCTTTCCCGTGTCGCATAATAAGTTTTTCATGCTTGCTATCAGGGACGAAAAGAAAAATGTAATCTCACGGGGCGAAAGCTGGCGCTTACATTTTTCAACTTTCGTCCCTGATAGCAAGCATGAAAAACTTAATACGTCACTCGGAAATGAATTACATGGCTACTACCCCGTACGTAAAAATAATTGAAATTTGGACAAATTTTCGCACGTTACGTATGCTGGTAGTTTGCCGAAGTTGCCGAATTCGCCTCGGCTCGTGCTCACATCTAGTGCGTTTAACTACCTTCATACGTAACTTGTATCAAAAACTACTGTTGTAGCATCAGTCCAAGGAAAATTAGGACAGGTGCTACAACATCCACTTTTACAACGTGGTGTACACCATACTTTTTACGAACACCAAAATTAATCGAAAAATCGTCTTTATAAACACTTGAAATTTGTACGAAGCCTACCACCAGTCAGTGCGGAAAAATATATATGAAATTTCATTGTATGTCTAGACAAAAAAAAATCCACAATTCAATGCTATCTGCGATTAAGAGATCAGTCGTAAAGTTTATTTTTAACGTTAAAAAATTATTTGAATAGAATGCTTTAAAATGTCGGAGAACACAAGGGGTTTATCGTTTTACACTCCTCGTGTTATAATGAACTATTTTATTCAGGTAGACAAAAACACTTACCGAAAAGAGACTAAAAAGCTTACTATGTTCCCCCAATCACAACAATTTCTTATTTCCGTCATCTCATTACTCTTCTACAGAAGCAAAGAGGTAGTTCGAAAACAAGGAGCTGTCCTTCTGTCACAAAACACATTAGATATAAGGCACATTGGTCAAGAAATCATCGGGATCCGCTATGATCCTACCTTTAGAAGTTTTAACCAAAATATCATTAGCATATGTAAAGAAAGTGTGCGCAAGGGTTGCATACATCTTACGCCTATAAAACAGCTCGTGAGGAGGAGTTGCATTAAACGTATTAAATTGAGTGAACTGTCCTCCGTCGTCCGTTAAACACCTTCGTTTAGCCTTTCTAGCTTAGTTTATCGAAGAGGATAGATAGGAAAGTACAAACCTTCCTCCTCCTTTTTTTATTTTTATAAAAGTGAGGAAATCTTTATAGACACCCGATCCTCCTGGACCAAGGTAATGTTGGATTCCATTCTTCAATAACCTACCTACCTCCTTCCTTATTCTCCCCGAGAGCATCTCCCCGGAACCGCCTCACCGCATTACTTCGGGGAGGGGCTATTCTTTCGCACTTCTCTCTCAGATCAACTGGCAGTCGTCTTTGATCGTTTCTCCATGCACTTTGCAGCTTCCCCATTACTTTTGCTACTACATTATCCGCTACTTTCTACACCTCCTCATCGAGGCACATCTCCGATATTATGTTTTCGGCATTTACCTCTGACCTACTCACGGTCATCAGCTCACATCGCTCTTGTTCGAAGCGGGAGCAGACAGATAATACGTGCTCCGCAGTCTCTTCTTCTCTCTGAAGCTCCCGTGGCCCGACAGAAACTGTGTCAGTTGGAAATTAACCTCTCAATGTTTCCTCTGTACCCAAGTCGTTATGTTTGGTATGAGTCTATGGGTCCACCTTCCCTTGTCCGTGGAGTCCCACTCTTGTTGCCACTGTTTATTAATTACTCGGTTCTTAATTGCGTCCTAATTATTTTGGTAGTTTGACCCTTCCATCTATCTTTTTTGCTAGAACTATGTATCGAGCGACAAAGAATATTTTCGAAACTTCAATCCGCCCAATGATCATCTGCTTATTTACCTCAACATTCTTGTGGTAAAATTCAAAATCATTGCAAAAAAATTGTTACTGCAAACTCAAATTCTTTGCGCTATTTCACAGGTGCGCCATACAGTGAAAATCTGGTATATTTTGACATCTCGTCATATGTTTGCTACTGAATCTGGAAAAATGGTGCAAATTTCACAAAGTTTGTAAATAAATTAAATTGTAAATAATACCAAATAATCGTAAAATTTAAATACAACTAAGCAATAAATTGTGCAATAATGTCTGTGGAATCCGTTGACCCTCGCATTCAGGTAAAATATGAACTTCATTAGGTGGATCTTATCATTTTGATGAACTTGACCCAATTTCCACAATAATTTTGTTGATTTTTACCAATAACGAAATGTATATTTATTTAAACAACAGATAGAACTCGAGAAATTAAATTCGGCTACGGATGATATAAATAAATTTGAGGTAGAATTGGACGTAAGTAAATGGCATGGTGGTCGTTGATATTGAATTGTATGTTAAGTTGCATATTAATTTGATTTAGGAAGCCAAATCGGATTTTAAATTACTTTTGGTGGAGAGTGTGGAGAAAATTAAAAATTCTGCTCATAAACTAACAAATTCCATTCAAACTGCGAAACCTTACTACGAGGCTCGACTGTACGCAGCGCAGGTTAACAATCTGTTTTAGTAGGAAGTTTGAGAAAAATTCGTTTTATATATTGATTTCAGCTTCAGAAGGAATGTCAGCTGGCACTCATCAATCATGAAAAAGCGAAATCGATTCATGTAGCCGCTAAAGAAATGGTACACTTAGCTGAGCAGGGATTAGGTGAACAATCGACATTAGACACTGCTTGTCAAGAAATGTTGAGCCATGCAGCTAGTAAATTTTATTTGTTTTTCGTTTGCTAACTCCCATAACCGAAATCGTTTTTTTCCCAATTTTTTCCACCCCAACTATTGTCCGAACTAACCATGATAATAGGTCGAGTGAACCAATCACAAATTGAATTCATCGAAGCGAGGAATGTTTTAAAAATCTGTGAATTAAAACAAGATGTAGCTAATAATCGTGTTACCAAACTCCAATCTCAACTAAAGAGTGCCATAAAAGCTTCCAGGTATACCAGACATGAATGTAAAGTGAATTTTTTTACGTTTGTTTTTAATGTTAACATTGTTTTAGTATGGGAAATAGAGTTTTTCTTAACCATTTTTTGAAAATTTTAATTACATGATTTTTGGATGAGTGATTTTTAAAAATTTTTAATTCTTGGCACGAACGCAAACAAAAAAAAAATCGAGGAATTCAATTGCATTGTTTCTTTTGAGGGAAAACCACTGCAAACAAAATGTACAAAAAATCCCACTTTCAAAAAATTCCACAAATTTTCCAAAGATTTATCATTTCCTTTTATTATTAAACGAAGTTCGCTTTTCTCAGCCCTACCGCCACATTTAAGACAGTAACTCGAAATATCATATGATTAAAAATTAAGACTGCCGAAAGTGACAACGAAATAGTCAAAAAACATGGGAAATTCAGCGAGGTGATGTTGTGCACAAGCTTCAATGAGCCGTGCGCCGGCGTTTCGTCGGCTGGGTTTTCAAGACAGTCTCTAGCCTTAGGACTACATGCTACACTTGTCCAATGTGCAGCAAAAATGTAGAGGAGAATTGTACCTAAGCGGCTCTCAAAGACAATTTTGCTCGTAAATGTCACTGCAACAAGTTGTTTGAGTTAAAATCGAACATTCGGTCGAATTCGGCTGACAATCGATTTTAAGTCGGCGCAACTCAAATAATATTGGTTCCAGTGGTATTTACTCTTTGAGAGCCAATTAGATACAACTCTCCTCTACATTTTTGCTGAACATTGGACAAGTGTAGCATGTAGTCCTAAGTCTAGAGACTGTCGAGAGACGAAACGCCGGCGCATAGCTCAAAAAGAAACAGTTTTTTCAGTGATTAAATTACACTATGAGAATTTTAAATTTACGCAAACGACAAGACGTCAAAGTAATTTGATTGTGTTATATTTTGCGAACCAGCTGGTAAAATCAGCTTGAGTAAAAACAGTACAAATTTAAAATTGTCAACTGTATCTTTAGTATTTGGTCGCTGAGAGCGTCCGCCAACAACCCCTAAAGATGCTCAATTTCTTAGCTCTGAACCGATGTGACCTGAAAACAGTCTTCAGACGTGTGAAACTTCACTCCTTCTACTCTCAAAACCGCAATCTTTATATTTTTGTTCATTTGCTCTGTCAAGCTAATACTCAGTTAACTTCATAGGGTCATAGATTTTCGACCCAGACTTTTCGGACAGTTTAATTTTTTGATAAAATTTTTCAATAAATGTAATTTTCAAGAGGTTCCACACGTTCCATAATGGGACGTATCTAACGATAAAAAAAAATATTCACAATTACCGAAAAAAATTTGGAATTGTCAAATAAAAAATAAATTTTACCGAAAGTTTAATCAACTATTTCCGAAAATAAAATCATTTTTTACCGAATAAAAAATCAATTTCACCAAAAACTATGTCACAATTTACCGAAAGGGAACAGCATAAATAAAAATCAATTTTACCCAAAAAAATATTCATTTAGTCATAAAAGTAAAGCATTAAATACCAAAAAATAATCCATCATTTACCGATAAATAATTCAATTTTCGCACAAAAAAAATCGCATCGAGCAAATAAAAATTCGAAAAATGAGCAAAAGTTAAGAAATATTTTACCAAAAATATATTCCAAATTATCAAAAGTAAATTGGAAATTCTTTAAAAAAACCTTTTACCTAAAGTTTAATCAGCGTTTACCGAAAATTAATTCAATGTTTTACAGAAAAAAAAGTAATTTCACCAAAAACTAAATCACAATTTACCGAAAGAGAACAGCATTTCGTGGCATTTTGTAAAAGGAAAAATGACCCAGAGTCAGGGATAGAATTTCTTCGAGGCATTTTGTAAAAGAAAAAATTACCCAAAGTCAGGGATACAATTTCTTCGTGGCATTTTGTAACAGGAAAAAATTACCCCGAGTCAGGGATAGAATCTCTTCGTGGCATTTTGAAAAAGGAAAAATTACCCAGAGTCAGAAATAGAATTTCTTCGTGGCATTTTGTAGAAGGAAAAATTTCCCATAGTCAGGGATAGAGTTTCATCAATGTTTTTGTTATTTTTCCATCCAATTCTATTAAGGTCCTCGAAATTCACTAAATTTTATTAGGTTTTTCATGAAATTTCGTTTATTTTTGAGACACTGTGACTTCATACAAAATTGAGTTTATTTCCTCAATATGATTTTTTTCATGTGAAACTTGAATTATTTATCGGTAAATGATGGATTATTTTTTGGTATTTAATGCTTTACTTTCATGACAAAATGAATATTTTTTTGGGTAAAATTGATTTTTATTTTTGCTGTTCCCTTTCGGTAAATTTTGACTTAGTTTTTGGTAAAATTGATTATTTATTCGGTAAAAAATGATTTTATTTTCGGAAATAGTTGATAAAACTTTCGGTAAAATTTATTTTTTTTTTTGACAATTCCAATTTTTTTTCGGTAATTGTGAATATTTTTTATAGGCGTTTATATTATCCCGTTCCATAATTCCAAAATTTCCAATCCTTCCTAAAATTCTATGTTAAGTGGTTTGGTTTCCCTCCTCAATAGTTTCCCATATTAATTTCAATGATTTTCAAACTAGCTCTATTCCCTTCACAGAATAGTTATTAAGCCGGAGATTTTTGTTAAATTACAAACGCGCTCATAAATATCGTGACAAGCTTTTCGTAGCTTGTTTCTCAAGAAATTTAAATCGATTAAGTCGACTCGTTCAGTATTTGACATAAGCCGACGCCGCACTAGGATATGAAAGACGTTTAAAATTTGTCTCGTTTTGTATGAAATTGTGTTAATTGATAACAAATGATTTAAACTTACTCAAAAACTTCTGGTGAGAACTACAGTAAATGCTTTGTGGGGTCGTTCACATATTACGTTAGAACAACTCCCGCTCCCCTCCCTCCCCGGCACGCATTTTGGCATAAATATGACCCAAACCATAGATAGTCACGTTTCGCTTAACCCCCTCCCCTTTAGAGCATGACGTAATATGTGAACGACCCCTGTAAGTTGACAAAATAGACAAAATTTGATCGTCAACTGGACAACTTACAAGGTACGTTGAATTATGTAATGAATCAGAAAAACGAACGATGCGACAAACTCGTGTGAAAAAAGATTGAAGGTGTAAATTCAAAATAATTTTTAAAGTTCTTCAGTCAAATATAATTTAATTTTCTTATTAGATTTGTCAGAGCTGAAGGGAAAAGGGCTATTGTTCGAGGGGCAAACGAATCCCTAAAATTGTGTGACAAGATTTAAATTTGTAAAAGATTTTAACGAATTTTTGAATGACTTTTTTTTTGTGATTTTCACTAAGTTTTACGTTAAATTTAACATACTCACCCAAAAATTGGGATTTTTTGAAAAATCTTGGTGATTTGTTAAAGATTTTTCTAATTTGTGACCAGATTTTTAAGAGTCGATTACCCCCTCGCTATTGTTTTACAAAGATTTCCAATATCAGTGCAATATTTCGTTTCTTTTTATTTTAGTTTCAATGTACGCAGAAATCTTCTGTTGATGAACATTTGTGCATACAAATTCGATTTATTTTTTTCGTGAGTTTTTTTGATTTTCTCTTTTTTTTATTTATTTATTTATTGTACAAAATGCTAGATTTAATGAGCTAAAACAATTTCTTTACGAAAAGCAACTTTTTTATAAGTATTTTCTATGTTGTTGGAAGCAAGACTAGTATTTTGCGCACTAAGTTTATTATTTTGAATTTTGAAACGCCATACAAAGCCAATGTTGATGTTTTAATCGCCTTGTATACTAATGTGTACAAATACGTGAACTGAATTACGTTTTAACTGAGTGCAACTAGGAAGTAAACAACATCTCGATGAACATGAAAGTGACGGATTTAATTACACAAGTTAAAAAAATGTTCTTTCTTGTTGATTACAAGGTTATTCTCGTGTCTATTTCGGACAGTTGATTGTGAACTATCTTGTTGGTCCACCAGAGGAGAAGTACGAATTATAATTCGCACGCAAAGCGACGAAATCGCATTTCTCGGAAGGAGAGCTTTTTTTCTCGAAAGCGGAATGATAAGGGAGGCTTCCTTCGCTAGGTATATGGTATTTAGTCTACCAGCAATCTTGGTTTGCGTGGTGTGTGTTGTTTCTTTGACGATGTCGATTTGTTTATTTTTTGGACGTAAGAAAATTGTTAAAATCATTTTGTTGTCTGTCCAATGTTAACGAATGTTATGTCTAGTTCCTTCGCTGTTTCTCGGTGAAAGTTTGTTATTATATCGGCTTGATGGAAAATGATAACCTCTGAGAAATCCAAACCAGTTACGCCTTCACTATTTCAGTCTGCAGTACCAATAAAAAGAACTGTTTTCTGTATAGTGTGGGGAAATTAAAAAAATTTATATGGAAGAGCTTGCAAAAATTAGGACAAAAGCAAACTAAGTGGGATTCGGTAGACCCTAGGTACCTGAATGACGTCCAAAAAGTCCCCCTGGATATTTTGCGAGTGACTCGAGAAAATCGGAAAAAACCGAAAAAAGTGAGGTCAAGTGTAACGTTGTTTTCGTTGTTCAACGAAATTTTACTTTTTTCACAAAAATGAATTTTTCCCTTATTCCACACATCCCAACGTCTTCAACGATGTATCAAAATAAAATTTTGATTGTTTTTTACCCGGGATATGAATTTTCAAAGTCAAAATTTCATGTAAAATTTTACCTCTGCGAAAACTTGTTTCGACTTTAAACCGCCATTTCCTAAATAGGTATCTCTAAATTTTTGGTGTTAGTGTTTTAAAAACATCTTTGGACTATGCTGAACACTTCCTAAGAAGTATATTATAACTTTCCACCTCATAGAAAAATTTTCCTGGAATGTCGAAAATTTTCTTGCACGGTGAAAAATGTCACCGAGACCAAAATTTATATGCAAAATATTCGATGTTTTTATTAAACAAATTCGTTTTAAATTAATTATTAATTCAGCAAAATGGTTTCTCGTTGTCTGATTGATGTCAGGGTGATCAAAACATTGGCTATGGTGGCGTCACCATCGCTCTTTCACTGAAAATTTGATTTTTTTCGTAAAGGATCAAGGAGATTGTGTCGGTGTGAAGAACAAAGTTGTTTATTGTTGTCTAGTGGATGAGGTGATGCCCATAAATGTGGTCCCTATTGTCTGTGGTGGCATCGCCAGCACTGCGAATATTTCTTCATGGAAGATGACTGTTAGCTTCCCAGATTAAACCAGGTAAAAGTGCCCGTTTCTGGAGCTTAAACTCTATCCCTTCTCTCTTCTATGGTTTTCTTACAGGGTTGATCTTACTGGCTAGCCATCTAACTAGTCTTGCTTACTTGCGAGAATCGCCTCAATGCATCCTATGAAATCCGACTTCGAAGTTATCCAATCTCAAGGCATGGTGAGAATTGGGGTCGCTATTAAACTTCTAATTTTTCCATGTCTAGCTTGCAAGTGTTGATTCGAAAATCTATTCTATAATCTTTGGCTAAGTTCCTCTGGTGAGAGAGAGAGAGAGAGGTTTTTTTATAAGTGTGAGGAAATCTTCATAGACACCCGGTCCTCCTGGACCAAGGTAGGATTGGATTCCATGATTCAATGACCTACCAACTGAAACCTCCTTCCTTACTCTCCATGGTCTTTTTTCCCCGGAACCGCCTCACAGCAACAACGAAAAAAACGTTACACTTGACCTCACTTTTTTCGGTTTTTTCCGATTTTCTCGAGTCACTCGCAAAATATCCAGGGGGACTTTTTGGACGTCATTCAGGTACCTAGGGTCTACCGAATCCCGCTTAGTTTGCTTTTGTCCTAATTTTTGCAAGGTCAAAAGTTAATTTCCCTACGCTATGTAGCATACCATGCCGAATTGTAATACTGAAGCACAAGTTAGCAATTTTCTCAACTTTTTTATCACAAATTCCTTTTGGAACATGTTGCATGCAGATATTGACTACGCTTCTTCTCAAACAACAATTTAAAGTCGAAATTCAATTTATAATTTATGACTACGTGTTTCATAAATTACTATTTGAAGTTTATTGGAACAATCCAATAAAAAAACTGCGCTGCAGGTATGAAATGTTACTTTTATTGTCACTGCATACTCTAACAATGAAGGTCTAGTTTTCTCAGATCTTCTAATTGTATGCACACCAAACAAATTCGCATTCGTTGTGATAGAAAAAGTTATTTTCGCAATGAAATTGTTGATATCATTGTATGTTACGGGAATTGTATTTATTTTATTGTGAACATGGGAAGCGATAGAATGCATTCATAATTTCATTTGTTGCGTAAATGCCTCTTGCAGACCTTACTATGAAACAAGGGCGAATTACAATGGAATTTTAAAGGAACAGAAAAAGCGAATAGTCGAACTGGAATTGAAGGTCAGCAATGCAAAATCTAGTTACAATGACGCTCTCAAGAATTTGGAACAAATATCTGAAGAAATCCATAAAATGCGAGAAGAACGTCGATTAAGTAACGATATGGTTGAAAATTATGATGTAAGGAAAAGGACGCCAAAGCGGTACAGTGGTAAAAACTTTCATTTTTAGAATGACGAATGTATCGAAAATTCGACTAGTAATTTCACCGATGAATATCTGGATTTTCCTTCGAAGTTGAGCACGAAAGCGAGTCCAATTAGGCAGAAAAATTTGGAAAAATTAGATTGTCCGCATTTGATGCGAGACTTTGTTTCTTATCCGCAACAGGGAAGTTCCACCGAATTAAGTTCACCGAGTAAAGTAGATGGGGTTAGTGTGCCAAAGATACTAATTAACTTTTTCGTTTCAAAATCACTTTTCTTGCAGACATTCGTATCGAATGATGATTTCGATCAATGGACCGAAATTCGACTATCAAATTCGGAAAGCACCAGTTCTGGATATTCACAACATTCACACATCGACGACAAAACACCAACAACAACGGAAAATTCTAGCTTGTCGTCGGTTGGTGGCAATACGAAAGTAACTTGCACCACAATATTCACTTCGGATGATAATACAACCGTTAGGAAAGACGATGAACATTTTACGAACTGGATAACAAAGTCACATGTAAAAAACTCGAGTCGGCGACAGAGTTTGGATATTTTAATTGATGCTAGCGATAAGGTTAAGGATGTTTTTGCATTAAGTTTTCAGAAAGTTGGTAAGACGTTGGAGAGACGTAGCAGCGAGTCGGAAGTGAGTTCAGATTCATCTGATTTCTTCTCATTCAGCAGGTAGATAAAGTGCAGTTCGTTCATTTGAATACATTTCAATGTTGCTTTTCAATTTAGATCGGAAAATAAGGATGGATTGTCGGATGAACAAGTCGAAAATTTGCTACTTAATGAAGACTGCACGGATATGTTAACAATATCAAAATAAATCAAATTAGCACAGCAACGGCTGCACAAAGTTATATGATGAGGCTGCAAAGAGAAACTAATTTTATCAAAGCAAAAAAGAAAAGATAACATCAACCATTGAAACTAATCCTAGTCATTTTAGTCTGATAGAGTTAGTGTTAATTTCGTAATAATAGTTGCAATTGTGAGCAATTTTAAAATGTGTACCTCTTGACAAAAATGCATGATGACGAATGCTATAATGTTATGAAAGAAATATCATTTTTTTGCCATTTGTTATGGCTAGCCAAAAATTCAATTTTTTTTGTTAACAATCGGTTTGTTTGTTTATTTTATCAATTAGGTCCTATTCGTATCTATTGACCTGCAAAAATCTTTATAGGAACATGCTACTAGGACACATTAGATTCCCTGCTAGCCTTCTTTCAATTTTTTTAGATAGAAAAGTTTAACCACAAAAAACATTCCACCATCGAATGTGGTCCATTTTGCGTGATAGTAGAAGGAGGGAGGT
>CM055406.1:35330140-35352053 GCA_029228625.1 Pseudolycoriella hygida | reverse complement strand
TAATGCAAAAACATCCTTAACCTTATCGCTAGCATCAATTAAAATATCCAAACTCTGTCGCCGACTCGAGTTTTTTACATGTGACTTTGTTATCCAGTTCGTAAAATGTTCATCGTCTTTCCTAACGGTTGTATTATCATCCGAAGTGAATATTGTGGTGCAAGTTACTTTCGTATTGCCACCAACCGACGACAAGCTAGAATTTTCCGTTGTTGTTGGTGTTTTGTCGTCGATGTGTGAATGTTGTGAATATCCAGAACTGGTGCTTTCCGAATTTGATAGTCGAATTTCGGTCCATTGATCGAAATCATCATTCGATACGAATGTCTGCAAGAAAAGTGATTTTGAAACGAAAAAGTTAATTAGTATCTTTGGCACACTAACCCCATCTACTTTACTCGGTGAACTTAATTCGGTGGAACTTCCCTGTTGCGGATAAGAAACAAAGTCTCGCATCAAATGCGGACAATCTAATTTTTCCAAATTTTTCTGCCTAATTGGACTCGCTTTCGTGCTCAACTTCGAAGGAAAATCCAGATATTCATCGGTGAAATTACTAGTCGAATTTTCGATACATTCGTCATTCTAAAAATGAAAGTTTTTACCACTGTACCGCTTTGGCGTCCTTTTCCTTACATCATAATTTTCAACCATATCGTTACTTAATCGACGTTCTTCTCGCATTTTATGGATTTCTTCAGATATTTGTTCCAAATTCTTGAGAGCGTCATTGTAACTAGATTTTGCATTGCTGACCTTCAATTCCAGTTCGACTATTCGCTTTTTCTGTTCCTTTAAAATTCCATTGTAATTCGCCCTTGTTTCATAGTAAGGTCTGCAAGAGGCATTTACGCAACAAATGAAATTATGAATGCATTCTATCGCTTCCCATGTTCACAATAAAATAAATACAATTCCCGTAACATACAATGATATCAACAATTTCATTGCGAAAATAACTTTTTCTATCACAACGAATGCGAATTTGTTTGGTGTGCATACAATTAGAAGATCTGAGAAAACTAGACCTTCATTGTTAGAGTATGCAGTGACAATAAAAGTAACATTTCATACCTGCAGCGCAGTTTTTTTATTGGATTGTTCCAATAAACTTCAAATAGTAATTTATGAAACACGTAGTCATAAATTATAAATTGAATTTCGACTTTAAATTGTTGTTTGAGAAGAAGCGTAGTCAATATCTGCATGCAACATGTTCCAAAAGGAATTTGTGATAAAAAAGTTGAGAAAATTGCTAACTTGTGCTTCAGTATTACAATTCGGCATGGTATGCTACATAGCGTAGGGAAATTAACTTTTGACCTTGCAAAAATTAGGACAAAAGCAAACTAAGCGGGATTCGGTAGACCCTAGGTACCTGAATGACGTCCAAAAAGTCCCCCTGGATATTTTGCGAGTGACTCGAGAAAATCGGAAAAAACCGAAAAAAGTGAGGTCAAGTGTAACGTTGTTTTCGTTGTTCAACGAAATTTTACTTTTTTCACAAAAATGAATTTTTCCCTTATTCCACACATCCCAACGTCTTCAACGATGTATCAAAATAAAATTTTGATTGTTTTTTACCCGGGATATGAATTTTCAAAGTCAAAATTTCATGTAAAATTTTACCTCTGCGAAAACTTGTTTCGACTTTAAACCGCCATTTCCTAAATAGGTATCTCTAAATTTTTGGTGTTAGTGTTTTAAAAACATCTTTGGACTATGCTGAACACTTCCTAAGAAGTATATTATAACTTTCCACCTCATAGAAAAATTTTCCTGGAATGTCGAAAATTTTCTTGCACGGTGAAAAATGTCACCGAGACCAAAATTTATATGCAAAATATTCGATGTTTTTATTAAACAAATTCGTTTTAAATTAATTATTAATTCAGCAAAATGGTTTCTCGTTGTCTGATTGATGTCAGGGTGATCAAAACATTGGCTATGGTGGCGTCACCATCGCTCTTTCACTGAAAATTTGATTTTTTTCGTAAAGGATCAAGGAGATTGTGTCGGTGTGAAGAACAAAGTTGTTTATTGTTGTCTAGTGGATGAGGTGATGCCCATAAATGTGGTCCCTATTGTCTGTGGTGGCATCGCCAGCACTGCGAATATTTCTTCATGGAAGATGACTGTTAGCTTCCCAGATTAAACCAGGTAAAAGTGCCCGTTTCTGGAGCTTAAACTCTATCCCTTCTCTCTTCTATGGTTTTCTTACAGGGTTGATCTTACTGGCTAGCCATCTAACTAGTCTTGCTTACTTGCGAGAATCGCCTCAATGCATCCTATGAAATCCGACTTCGAAGTTATCCAATCTCAAGGCATGGTGAGAATTGGGGTCGCTATTAAACTTCTAATTTTTCCATGTCTAGCTTGCAAGTGTTGATTCGAAAATCTATTCTATAATCTTTGGCTAAGTTCCTCTGGTGAGAGAGAGAGAGAGAGGTTTTTTTATAAGTGTGAGGAAATCTTCATAGACACCCGGTCCTCCTGGACCAAGGTAGGATTGGATTCCATGATTCAATGACCTACCAACTGAAACCTCCTTCCTTACTCTCCATGGTCTTTTTTCCCCGGAACCGCCTCACAGCAACAACGAAAAAAACGTTACACTTGACCTCACTTTTTTCGGTTTTTTCCGATTTTCTCGAGTCACTCGCAAAATATCCAGGGGGACTTTTTGGACGTCATTCAGGTACCTAGGGTCTACCGAATCCCGCTTAGTTTGCTTTTGTCCTAATTTTT
Organism: Pseudolycoriella hygida; assembly: GCA_029228625.1. Lineage (NCBI taxonomy): Eukaryota > Metazoa > Arthropoda > Insecta > Diptera > Sciaridae > Pseudolycoriella > Pseudolycoriella hygida. Next base: position 35,349,305 of record CM055406.1, on the reverse strand, counting down.
GCAAGGTCAAAAGTTAATTTCCCTACGCTATGTAGCATACCATGCCGAATTGTAATACTGAAGCACAAGTTAGCAATTTTCTCAACTTTTTTATCACAAATTCCTTTTGGAACATGTTGCATGCAGATATTGACTACGCTTCTTCTCAAACAACAATTTAAAGTCGAAATTCAATTTATAATTTATGACTACGTGTTTCATAAATTACTATTTGAAGTTTATTGGAACAATCCAATAAAAAAACTGCGCTGCAGGTATGAAATGTTACTTTTATTGTCACTGCATACTCTAACAATGAAGGTCTAGTTTTCTCAGATCTTCTAATTGTATGCACACCAAACAAATTCGCATTCGTTGTGATAGAAAAAGTTATTTTCGCAATGAAATTGTTGATATCATTGTATGTTACGGGAATTGTATTTATTTTATTGTGAACATGGGAAGCGATAGAATGCATTCATAATTTCATTTGTTGCGTAAATGCCTCTTGCAGACCTTACTATGAAACAAGGGCGAATTACAATGGAATTTTAAAGGAACAGAAAAAGCGAATAGTCGAACTGGAATTGAAGGTCAGCAATGCAAAATCTAGTTACAATGACGCTCTCAAGAATTTGGAACAAATATCTGAAGAAATCCATAAAATGCGAGAAGAACGTCGATTAAGTAACGATATGGTTGAAAATTATGATGTAAGGAAAAGGACGCCAAAGCGGTACAGTGGTAAAAACTTTCATTTTTAGAATGACGAATGTATCGAAAATTCGACTAGTAATTTCACCGATGAATATCTGGATTTTCCTTCGAAGTTGAGCACGAAAGCGAGTCCAATTAGGCAGAAAAATTTGGAAAAATTAGATTGTCCGCATTTGATGCGAGACTTTGTTTCTTATCCGCAACAGGGAAGTTCCACCGAATTAAGTTCACCGAGTAAAGTAGATGGGGTTAGTGTGCCAAAGATACTAATTAACTTTTTCGTTTCAAAATCACTTTTCTTGCAGACATTCGTATCGAATGATGATTTCGATCAATGGACCGAAATTCGACTATCAAATTCGGAAAGCACCAGTTCTGGATATTCACAACATTCACACATCGACGACAAAACACCAACAACAACGGAAAATTCTAGCTTGTCGTCGGTTGGTGGCAATACGAAAGTAACTTGCACCACAATATTCACTTCGGATGATAATACAACCGTTAGGAAAGACGATGAACATTTTACGAACTGGATAACAAAGTCACATGTAAAAAACTCGAGTCGGCGACAGAGTTTGGATATTTTAATTGATGCTAGCGATAAGGTTAAGGATGTTTTTGCATTAAGTTTTCAGAAAGTTGGTAAGACGTTGGAGAGACGTAGCAGCGAGTCGGAAGTGAGTTCAGATTCATCTGATTTCTTCTCATTCAGCAGGTAGATAAAGTGCAGTTCGTTCATTTGAATACATTTCAATGTTGCTTTTCAATTTAGATCGGAAAATAAGGATGGATTGTCGGATGAACAAGTCGAAAATTTGCTACTTAATGAAGACTGCACGGATATGTTAACAATATCAAAATAAATCAAATTAGCACAGCAACGGCTGCACAAAGTTATATGATGAGGCTGCAAAGAGAAACTAATTTTATCAAAGCAAAAAAGAAAAGATAACATCAACCATTGAAACTAATCCTAGTCATTTTAGTCTGATAGAGTTAGTGTTAATTTCGTAATAATAGTTGCAATTGTGAGCAATTTTAAAATGTGTACCTCTTGACAAAAATGCATGATGACGAATGCTATAATGTTATGAAAGAAATATCATTTTTTTGCCATTTGTTATGGCTAGCCAAAAATTCAATTTTTTTTGTTAACAATCGGTTTGTTTGTTTATTTTATCAATTAGGTCCTATTCGTATCTATTGACCTGCAAAAATCTTTATAGGAACATGCTACTAGGACACATTAGATTCCCTGCTAGCCTTCTTTCAATTTTTTTAGATAGAAAAGTTTAACCACAAAAAACATTCCACCATCGAATGTGGTCCATTTTGCGTGATAGTAGAAGGAGGGAGGTCAAAAATGCATAGAAGTAGCTAGACATCATGATGAGCTGGGCATTAATTCTTGACACCGCACTTCTTATGAACATTGTACTTGTATCATCAGATACACTACACTCATTTGTACAATGTACGTTAAGCTAAACCAATGGTTTAAGCGAAACCATTAACAAGGAAAATGTAAGTCATAAACCTGTCCGAAATATTGAAAATTTGTCCGAAATGTCCAAAATTTTTTGTGAAAAATCTCCGACATTTTTTGCAAAAAACATTCGAAATCCAGATTTCCAAATCCAAATATTGCCTGCGGCGCATTTACTTTTTCTTAATCCAGTGTTACCAGAGACTTCGCATTTAAATTTCGATTTTCATTTCAATAGACCGAGTCTAGCATCAGATTTTAAGAGGCAACATTCCTGCTTTTGATGCGACATTTATCTTTTTTCATACATTCCGTGTTGACGTATACACAAAAGTTGAGTCGTTTTTATCTAGTAGCGCCACCATTCATAAATACAGTTCAGTAGAAAACAAATGACAACATCTGTGAAGCATTTTAAGGGTAGTGCACATATGACGTCACACTTGCTATAAAAAATGAGTATCCATAAAAAGGTCAGGGGTGTGTTTGGAGGGTAGCCTGAGCTCTATAAACAAAATGTCTGACCAGTTTGGAGTTATGAATTTTGTGGATTTTATAGCAAGCGTGACGTCATATGTGCACGATCCCTAAAATTGCAAGATGGACAATTCGCTCTAGAGATGGTAAAAAAGTATATAAAATAGCATTTTGAAAGAGTGCGCATTTAGTTGAAAACAACGAAAAAACATTTTTTGGAAAAGATGGAAAGAAAGCAATAGACGGCGTCATTTGTTTTCTACTGAACCGTATTTTAGACTATTGGAATCAAATGTAGGTCTTTTCCACCTGTCAAAGTGACGTTTTAAATATCAAACGAAAAAATTTTTTGAAGTCGTTTTTATACAGCAGCGCCACCATTGTTTCATTGATAAATGAGTCTGTTGGAATCAATAGTAGATTTTTTTATCTGTCAAAGTGACGTTTTAAACGTCAAACGAAATTTTTTTTTGAAATAGTCAGCAAGCAAAGGGCTGAGGCCTGCTTTTTCATAAGAAAAAAAAAGAAGAAATAGTCAGATAATCTTTTATTTTTCCTCGATTCTATTTTAGCATCAGAATTGAGGAAAATAAAAGATTGTCATCTAACCTACTTTTGATTCCAACAGACTCATTTATCAATCAAACAATGGTGGCGCTACTGGATAAAAACGACTCAGCTTATGTGTTGAATCGTGTGAATGTATGTAAAAAGGTAGATGTCGCTACTCATCAAAAGCAGGGGCAAATTCCATCGGTAGCCCATCGATTTTATGTTAGCATCAGAATTGAGGAAAAATAAAAGACTATCTATTTCAATGTTTTTTTTCGTTTGACGTTTAAAACGTCACTTTGACAGATAGAAAAGACCTACTTTTGATTCGAACATACTCATTTATCAATGAAACAATGGTGGCGCTACTGGATAAAAATGACTCAGCTTATGTGTTGAATCCTATGAATGTATGAAAAAAGGCAGATGTCGCTTATCATCAAAAACAGGTGCTACTTCCATCGGTAACCCATACCATGTAACCTGGGGGACGAATGTGTTTTGTCTCATAAATCACATTGAAAGAATGAAAGAGATGAAATTCGTTACCCAGGTGATAGTACCAATGAAATTAGGCCAGGAATGTTGCCTGGTGAAATCTGATGCTAGACAGGGTCTAACTTAGGTGTAAGGTATCTTCACTGTACTGTTGAAGCCATTTAAAAATTTGTCATGCCTAAGGGGAAGAGAGGAGAGAACAACAATGCGTAATGGGCTTGGGGTTAATTTTAACCTTTTGTGCCCGACGGTGGGTTCAAAAATTGGTTTCAAAAATCTTGGACATTTCATAGAACGAATGTACGAAATTTTTTGATAAGGAGTCGTGCACATATGACGTCACACTTGCTATAAAATCCAAAAAGTCCATAACTGCAAACTGGTCAGAGATTTTGCTTATAGTACTCCGGCTAGAGTTCTATGAACAAAATTTGCTGTCCTGATTGAGTTATGACCTTTTTATGGATACTAATTTTTTATAGCAAGTGTCTGAATTTCGGACACGCCGAAAAGTAGTGGGAGGCCTGGTTGTGGAGAAGTTATCTGTACGATCTACAAGAAACAACTACAAGAACAGCATAAATTGTGCATTTACTAATGCACAGTAAAATTTACCTATAGTTAAATCGATGGCTTAAGCGAAACCAATGATTTGAGAAGCAACACTACACGTTACTAGCGTTCGCCATTTTTTTTTTTTCATTACAGGTGATTCTGATCCTTTCCTCAAAGTTGCTTCTTGTCTTTGCTTTTCGGTAATGTTCAAATGACTTCAAATAGATGCATCACTAGACCCAATTAGATGGGTAATAGAATTTTCATAGCAAATGCTATCCTCACTGGAGTTTTCGAGAGCATTGTATGAGGGATCGAGAGACACCAGTGCGACAAACAACCGGTAATTGCGATTGGCAGGAGGAATTGACGATAGAAGTATGTAACATCCGGTTCATATCTCCAACATGAACTATTCTAGTCTTTGTGCAATTAAATGCAGTCCAATGAAACTGAGTCATTTTCTTCCGATTATAAATGAACACAGTGCACAGTAACATTCCTGCGATTACTCAGCAGTTCCCAGTTCACAAGGAAAATGTATAGAATGTTTGACTTTTGACGCTCATTCACACTCGTTGAGTAAATGAATCATTTCCTTGCGCTACAACGTCACTTAAGAGGGTGACTAGGATCGGAAATTCAGAAAATTCGGAGAATGCCATGGAGGAAGTCAATTTACACATAATTTCATTGGAAAACAATGAGGCTGAAAACGTAACACTTAAAACCGGTTTTTATTGCACAATTATTTAAGACACAAAATCTTCACATGGCACAGGATACACACAGATATCTTAAAATATGTTCTGATATTTAATCTTATCTTCCAAATCCTTTTGTCGTACAGCTTCCGCGAGCAATTTCAGTTCTTTGTTGATTGAAGCCGCTAATGAAGGATCTAACGTTGCACATTTATGATAATCTTCTTTCGCATTGTCTGTATTCCAAACGGCAGCGTGTGCTTTAGCTCGCCTGTATAATGCTTTGACATTTTCTATTGGATAATAAATTTAGAAGAATCTGTTAAATAGAGTATTGAAAGTTTACTTGGTTCATGTTTCAGAACTTCTGTGCAGTGTTCGATGACAGCATAATAATCTTTGTCCAGCAATCTACACTGTGCGTAATTTAGTAGGATTGGTATCTTAACTTTTATTAGCTCTAGCCATTCCTCATCGTGCGGCTTTTCTCTGAAAAAAAGTTGCTTCTAGAATCATATATGAAGAGGATGCTAGAACGACGTTGGCATCTCTTTATTTTCAAGCTAAAATCAAGTTGAAATTCTAGACCGAAAGCAAATCTTTTCGGACCTGTTGCTCACATAATAAACCTTGTTAAATGTGAATAGCTGAACAGACATCGAGTCACCATATAGCAGTAAAGGACAAAGTGAACGATGTAGAAATCAGGTATTTTGGCGTTAATAGTGCGGTGAATGGCCCGTCACTAATGGTGAATGGAACATTAGCTTCACCATGTCTCCATGGGAAATTTTTTGAGAAATTCCTGGTGAAAACCAGTAGATTTCTTCGAACCTCTCGGTTGGTGTACGGAACGAAGGATCGAAGAAATGTGTCCTTGTCTAAACTCGTGGTTGAGTTTCTCTAAGAAACGACATCCACTCGAAGTATTAAAAAAATTGTTTTACCCCGAAGTTAGATACGTCAAATCCATCTCGCATTTTATTCGATTTTTGCTATCCTACCCTGTCTTCTTTTCTTAAGCAGCAGGAATAGTCTTCGTGACATTCGGTCACACTTTCCAGTTCGAAAATTAGGTGGTGCCAAAGTGTCGAGAAAAAATTTACTTTAAAATTAATTGTTCGACCATTCCTAATGCGTTGCGATACGATTGCTCAGCCTCTGTGTAGTTTTTCTCTTTATAGAATTGATTTCCCTTGAGACGTAATTGTTCGATAGCAATCGACTTTTCGCTCTCATTTAGTTGCCACGATTCCTTTTCATATTCATCGGCTTGCGATACAGACAGTAATTCTAGAAAAAATAAACAACTTTACTTCAACAATCTCAAGACTCTTAATTCAATCAAACCGATAATAAATTCCAAGTCACACGGTGACGTAAATAGTTCATTCAAATCCTCGTATCCAATTCCTTCATTCTGGATGGTCATACCACAACAATGTTTTCGTTCCTCTGGCGGTTTACGTGCGTCTCTAAGAGTTTTCGATATGAATGGATATTGTGGCACCAGTGACTTGTCCACTATGAAGCGGGACACTTCATTCAGCGACATTTTTTGAACGATTACTTCCCAAACTTCCAGTTTAAACTTTTTCCCCAAAACCAATTCCATCGGAACTCCATCCTTTCGGCTGTCATCTAATACTTTGCCATTGGACTTTTTCGTGACAAAGTGAAATTTTACCTGAATGAATCAAGTATAAGAAAATCTAGTTGAAGAAAGTGTTTTTGGGCATTTTGGTTTTTATCTGATATTGAAGAACCGATAACATTTTCGGAAGCATTCGACGTTATCAAAAGACATTTTTGTTCTGTTGTAAGATAATAAACGACACACCTTTGTTCCTGGTTTAAACTCTACGCATTTAGTGCCAGGATGAAGTGTTTCCTTTTTAATAAGTGGACTATCCAACATTTTGTATTTTTACTAAACTTACAACTACTCTGCGAACGAGTAAATAAACAAAAATAGAAATCGATTACTGAAGTGTCAACAAACGTTCTGCCAGTTATGATAGATGTCACTACAACATCGTTTTGCTTTCAAAAGGAAACCAAAAACTTCTCTCATTACTAACTCAATCGGCATACCGGTACTATACAACCCTTTGTTGTACGTCAAAGCCTTCTTCGTCAGGCCTATTCTCAGCCTACGTCTCAAATTTCAACAAATTTTCATACCTTTTGCTCATGCTCACCACAAAAGGTTCCATAAATGTTTTGAGACCTGTGATCCGGTAAAATTCTACTACAAAAATCAAGTGATGCCTTTCGGCGGCAACGATCGGAATATTATTTTTATTGGCTACGACTTGATTCGCCCATCGGTCAAGGAACTAGAACCAGGAGGCGTAGTTCTGAGTTCCGAAGGTTCATCGAGAGTAACTATAAATCTGCAGCATCACGGCGATATCAGTGGTTTTGGAATGGAAGTTTGCAGTTGTTAAAAGTAAATTTCGCGAAAGAAATTTTCTGTAACTTGAAAAAATTTCCTCGAAAAAAATTTTTCTCCAAAAAAAAAAAATTCCTACGAAAAAAATTTTTTCAGAAAAAATTTTCAGAAAAAAACCTTTCTCTGAAAAAAGAATTTTCTACGAAAAAAAATTGTCTGAAAAAATTTTTTCGCATCAATCTCTACAACTTTTCCGAAGAAACCAACTGTCTAGGTATTCTAATTCAGAAGATAGCATTTTTGAGTATTTACAAAATCCAAGATGGTGACGTTTGACAGCTGGCAGAAATTTTCTTAAGATCCCAAAAAATTCTCTTGATCGAACTCTATAACCGTTTCGAAGAAACCCACTCTCTAAGTATTCTCATTCCGGAGCTAAAATTCGAAAACCCAAAGAAACATAATTTATTCCTTACAAAAATCCAAGATGGCGTCACTTTGGCGGATTTCTCTCAAAACGCAGCAACAGAGAATTTTCTTTCTCTTTCACTCTTTGCATATTGACGTCTCACTCACACACATGTATTTTACCTGTTGGCTGTATTGTGGGCAACAATAGTTTTTGTCTCATTTCATTATGATTGTTGTGTGTGAATGAAACAAATGCAAGATCGAAGAGGTAGCGTGAGCAGCAATGGTTTAAGTCATATAGGAATAGTTAGAAGTCGAGCTGAAGCTGAAGTCATGTTAATAATATCCGACTTAAGTTCGACCCAGCCTCCGATCTTCAAAACAACATGTAATATCAATATAAATTTCGCTCGTTTTGCCTTTCACTAAATGTATGTTCGGGCACCAAAAATTCAAAAACTTTGAACACTTACCGCACATATAGTGCCATCTGTGTAGAAACTTTGTAAAAGTTGTTACCGTGTGTGCCCCGTGTGGTTACTGAAAAAAAATGATTATAAAAAAATGCAACGTTCAGTGCATCAGTCTTTTTTTCAATCTGATTGTCATCAGTTACTGTTTGTCTGTAGATGTGATTGGACGTGTGGTAGAGTCTCAAGATCTCAAATAGGATGTCATTTTAAACAAACAATAAGAAACATTTGATCAAACAGTTTTGTTTAAAGTTCTTTGATAAATTAGTTGGACGCTGTTATTTAACTAGAATTTGTGAATAATTGGTGGTGATTTTTGATATTAAGAGTGAAGTTGTTTGTTTTTTGTTTTTAAATTATTTTTGTATTCTTTACATTGTAAACTGTGTGGCTGCGCAAGAAAAGAAAGGATTTTCTGTTTGTGTTTATTCTAACAAAATAAATGAAAACTGTTTTGTTTGTTCACATTACATAAGTTTACAACAAAGTGAGTAAATAATTCCTTATTTACATTGTGTTACGATAAAGGGGTAGCAGCCAATTCAAACGCAAAGTGTAATATTAGTGGGCGAGACAAATCAACTTGTCAAATTTTTTGGCGACTCCTTGTCATAGAGTTGTGTGAAAAACTACTTACGTTCGTATTGTAGACGGTCGGCAAAAATGGATTAAACTTCACATTCAACTCAATTAAAAAAAAAAAAACAGTTTCTCATCAACAACATGGTGTTCATAGAACTTGGTTACTAAGGTAAAGAAATTACTTAATAATTCATTCATCTTCCATGTAGCATTACTGAGAATTGCTTCAGTGCACTTGTCAAAATTAGTTTTAGTTTCACATTCTAAATTTGGATAAACTAATGACGATCATGACATCGAATTCGTCGTATAAATCAAACTGTAAAAATTTCATTTTTGTTTTCATTCAATGCTCTCAAGTATAGGTGTACATAACGTAGAAAAAAAACCAACGGGTGGTTTATTGATGTTACAAGTTGTTACCTTGAATAGATAGAAATCAGATTAAATTTGTTCCGGTACTTCGATCAGAACTGAATTGTTATTGACCGTGAACACGTTTCGTGGTTTGGATATATAATCGAAAATTTTGACACATCCATTTCAGTCAAAGTATTGAAAGATTTCACTACTCCTCATTTCATTACTTTGCGTTCCTTTTGTTAGGTTCTAATAAAAGAAAATATTCACGAGCTATCAATCTTTACGCATGGAGACTTGCACCAAATTCTATTTTGCAGGAAATCACTTTTTTACACACATTTCCTTGTATTTTGCAATATTTTGTATTTGCTACCGAATGATCGCGAACTTCCATATTAGGCACGCAGGTGTTACCTAGCTACAGGGCCTAGTCTGCGTCACCCTAAGAGTACACATGAACAAGGTTCTTTTTATTGATAAACTTGAAGCTCATATCCAAAAAAATACTTAAAGAGAGAGACTATCAAAATGTATTCATCATCCCTCTGTATGGTGTTGAAACTGTGCACCCTAAGCTCTAACAACGAGTAACCACTTTCCACCCACAAAAACTTCTCTCGTGGACTACACCTAGGTACAACCTCTACACAATATCCTCTTCGGTGGCCTATTCATCCGCTTATTCTGTATTTTCTCAGGGCAATCCCAACAGATAATCTTTATTAATATTACAGTACCCTTCATAATTCCTTTATGACAAACAAAGTGTCTTCATAAGATTTAACAAACTAAAGTGCTGATTTCGTCGTTTACGACTCATCGGTAAACCTTGCCCACTAGACCATGTGTATATCAGCACACTCGGTCAGAGAATGGCAATCTTTCCATTCCACCAATAAAACCAAAAAACTCTCAATTATCTAAATCTACAATTTCTGCCTCAAAAAATAAGTAGGAAGCGGTTCAGAAAAAAATCTCGGTCGTTTTGCTCCCTCGGATTTACTTTCGATGCGCATCTAGGAACTCTCATGTCAGAACCCCACGAAGGGAGAAGCTAGCTGTTGATGGTACGAAACTGTGTTGAATTTGAATGACTAAACTCTAAACCATAAATTTAAATTCGAAAACAGTGTTATAAAAGTAACGAAATTGCAGCCTTGTTGATGTTCTTTTCGTTTCACATTTGCAGATAGTCTGTCTTTTTCGTATATGTCTATCTATCTTGTAAATATATATTGTGCTCTTTATTTAATGAGCAAAGCACTGTCACCAGAGAATATTATTTACCAAAATGCTAGTAAAAATTTGGCAAAATTAGATGCATGGAGTTTTTTCATTACTACATTTTCACCAAATACTACATATAGGTCACATTCATGAATGAGATGACCGAGTGAATAATGTATGAATGTGTAGATTATTTTTTCGCTCTTTCTGCGTTTAAAACTGAAAATGTAATCAACTGTGAATTGATTCACACCAATCATTTATTATGAGTTTTTTTAATCGATAATTTAACACACAAAATGTGTTAATTTCTATTCATTGTATTGATAATAATTGGTATGTTCGCTGTAATATTTGAGCTTAAAATTCATCTTTAACTTTTAGAAGATATGCCACTTGGTACAGCTGTTTAGAATTCAATTACAATAAACCACATACTATAAAAAAAACTTGTTTTTGTAATAGGATTTGTCATTATTTCACAAGCTTATTTGCTGCGGACAATAACAACGCCAAAAGAACATATTTGATTTGTTAATACATTTTCGAAACACTGTCTTTATGGCGTTGTCCAACCAGACAGATATTTTTAAGGTTTTTTTTTCGTGGATGTATTTATACATACATAGCCACCAGACATCATCGTTCCCAAAGAAATTGTTGAACTCTTTTTCCTCCAAATAAAAAAAAAACAAACAAATTTCGTTTTGTCTTTGGAATTTATTCTTTTATTTTATGCTAGAGGGAATCTGTCCTGCGACATTCATGAGTAGGATAATTTATATTCTAATCCGCGAGTTTAGACTTTTAGAAAGCGTTGTTGGCTTGTTTAAACTTGAAGTCGACACAAAGAATTTTTCGTTATTCATTTTTGTGTCCATAGTCCATGAAACCGATGCCGTAAAATATTTTGAGATTATGCCTCATTAATCGCGTGGACTGTGACACCTCAATGATTGATTCGTTATCAGAATCAAAAACCTTTCACAAAATTAAATGCATTCGTAATCCTTGTGGCGTCTGTTCGGCTGTCTTCCTCTGGCTGATATTTTCGTTGAGATAAAAAGGTTGAGTGATGTGCATGTTTTTGGTGAATTTAAGTAAAGGAAAAAAATCAATTTGTAATTCTTTCATTTATTGATATATTGTTGCTAAAAAAAGTATTTTAATGTTATTGCATACTGAAGCATTGATGGTATAAGGGGCTCACTTTTCTCACAAGGTTTGTTTTTGGATAGTTTTTTGTCGCACGTTCTAATTCTTTACAATTACGATGTGTGTTACAATTATGAAAGTGTTCAAAGGCAGTTCGTGTTGTACGCAACGACATATTAAGGAAAATAGCGATGGAAATCGGATTCGTCCTTACGTCGAAAGATGTGACGAACTTAATCTCAAATCATTATTACGACGAAGAACCAATGCAGCGATATTCTTCATCCACGATGTGTTGACTGGAAGAATGGATTCTCGATTCATTCGTAACAAAATATTATTGAATGATGGAGGGAGACCATTACGGAAAACTTCATTGATCAAAAATCACAATTTTCAATTTGTTTTTTTTTTTTTTTTTTGCTTTGACAACGCTATTGTGCAAATTTTTTATTTATTTATTTTTTAAATTTTGACAAAGCTATTTTGCATTTTTTTATTTATTTATTATTTTTGACTATCCCGACTGGGCAGCTTAACTTTTTCTTTATTTTTTTGTGACTGATTTTTCAATTTTTTGACGATGTAAGCTTAATTCTATTGTTTTATGTCTTCTAAAATCTTATTTTGGAGATAATTTTTTTGTTTTTCTTTCGTTTTGTATAATGTATACTTTTCTTCCTTAATTTATTCTTCTGTGTTTATGTTATTAATGTTTTTGCAATATTATAACTTTTCATGGGTTTTCAACACTCTTCTTCCATGTCAGCTAGAAAATAGAAGACAATAAAATTTTAATAAATAAAATAAAATTACACTACCCAACACGTATTTTGTAGCAATAAAAAGGATTGTTGTGGTTGATACAGTTTTCATCTTAGATTCAAAATGTGTTTTCAAAAGTCGTTTACCACTTCTTATTGCGTAGAAATCGCATCTTAACTTTCCTCACCCGTCTTTGCCATCATCATGAGCATTTGCTCCAAGCAAAAGCCAAAGCATGAGCTAGGCAAAAGGTATAGTGCGAGCAAGTAAAGCATGAGTATAAGCAAATACATGTGTTTCGAATAACGTTATTCTTTGGAAAGAGTATACCTCTTTCTGACTCAGTCAAAGTGCTAGGACTAGTAGTGGACAGGAAAGTCAAATTTTCATTAAACTTCAAGAATGTTATTGAAAAAACTACCCGCTCTCTGTGGCACTGCAGAAGAGCCTTTGGGCTTACCTGGGGCCTCAATCCAAAAATCCTCAGATGGATATACACCTCCATCATCAGACCTCGTCTAAGCTACGCAGCTATCGTTTGGTGGCCAAGATGCAATCTTACCACTTCTCATCTTAAGCTCGCACAATTACAAAGACTAGCGCTCATTGGAATCACGGGTGCCATGAGAACGGCACCAACAGCAGCCCTTGAAGCCCTACTCAATTTAGTACCGTTGCACATATTCATTGAAGCAGAAGCACAGTCCTCAGCTTTAAGACTAAAATTAGCAAACTCACTCATAATATGCCCGAATAACCATTCCAAAATTTGGAGGAAAATGTGTGAATCTATAACTCCTATTTACAGATTTGAAAAATCATTTGCGATTAGCCTTCCCAACCGGAGCAATTGAACAAGAAACTCAGCTATTCCAACAGATAATCGCTTGTCTTGGTTTACACATAGTTCACTGTGTAACGGAATCTCTGGAGCAGCATTTCATTGTCCCGAACACAATGTAACCGATAATTTGCCTCTCGGCAACCTCTTAACAGTATTCCAATCGGAGATAGTAGGAATTATAGGATGCGTTAACACAATGTTATATACTCTGGAAAACTCGCTCGGGGATCTAATAATCTTGATATGTACAGACAGCCAGTCAACTATAAAACCATTAGGGGCATACAAATTTACATCATCCCTCGTTCTAGAGTGCAGAGATTTAATCCAAACACTCTCTACTCTAGATCAAGTAACACTTGCCTGGGTTCCAGGACATAGTGGAATCGCTGGCAACGAACAAGCAGACGAGCTGGCAAGAACAGCTTCTTCTTCTCCTTTCGTGGGTCCCGAACCTAGCATACCAGTTTCTGCATCTGTTTAACATTATAGCTCTCTGGAAGTCCAACTCCTTCTCTTCCCACTGGGAATCACTTAACTATGCTAGACATGCCCAAAACTGTATTCGAATAAACCACCAAGGAATTACTATCATTTTCCAAGTGTGACGTTAAAAGAATCACTGATATCCTAACCGGTCATTGCTCTCTCAATAAGCATATGCATACGATTGGGCTAACTAGCAGCCCTCTGCGCAATCGTTGTGGACACATCGAAACATCCGAACATCTTCTCTATAATTGTCCCGCCTTTATTATGGCTCGAGCAAAATACTTTGGACCATTCACAGTGAATCCAAAAACGATCAAAAACCACCCGCCTAGAACGATACTAGACTACCTTAATCGAATTAAATGGGATAACCATTGGCGGCTTAGGTGCCAGGAATAATCTATCGGTGTTCATACCCGCTTTATCCTATCCTATCCTATTCAGCCTAAACCCGCTATGTGCTATGCGAAAAAATTTCACCGACCCTAAAAAAATCACGTTTCTGACCACTAATTGAAATTTCTAGGACTCGCCCGACAGATATAACATGTTTTACACCAAAACCTAATAGCTCCATACAAACTCAAATAAAAAATAGTTTTGCAACATTTGCACATAGCACCACCAACGCGGCTTCAGGTTGAAAAATGATTGGTAAAATGCCTAGATACATCTGTAGACCAAAAAAAAAAACGATTTCTTGGGACCATACTGAAGGCATTAAGTCAAACTTGCCCTAACATGACTTTTCATCATACCTAAGATATGACCAACTTAATGAATTCTTACAATTTCATCGATTTTCGTGATTTTTTGCATATTTCGTCGTTGAGCTGCCCCTAAATCACCTCAGATTCAGTTGTGTCCATGGACACTTTTCTTCATGGATACATGTAGAGTAACATTCCGCTTGGTGTCCCAAAGTTTTTGCAACTTCAATTTTTTAGACATACCTAATCGAAAGGCATTCCTCAAGGAACGATACTCATTGCCAATGAAGTTCAAATCTACGTAACTTTTAAACATGGAAAAGTTGTGAGCTAATAACGATACAAGATATTTGCCACCTTTATATTTAAACGGCATCTTACTCCGATCGGATGAAATATTTGGGTATAATTTTTGTTAAAAGGATGAACGGGAAAGATCGAGTTGATGACGTTTGTGGGTAGATTTATACATTTTTTCGAAGTGCATCACTTTAATACGACCCTTCACATCGCTAAGGTGTTGATGGTTAAATCGTTGTTTATACCTCACTATTATACCTATTACTATTGGGTGGGTCGGAAAGTTCTTGCCGATTTTTCCATTAGATGGAATCACTAACCATACAAAGTTTTTGTCGCCAATTATAACCAACTTGACTCCAGTTTTTAATAAACAATAAATAGCTAGGCATTTCAATATAAACAAAGTTGAAATTCCATTTGATTTGAATGAGAAACGCTTGTTCAAAATGGAGGACAAAAAAGTACATTTTCGGCATATTTTGTTATTTCTGCTTAAAAAAGAATTAAACGCGTCGCAAGCCCTACGTGAAATATGTGATGTTTATGGTAGAGATGCTGTAAGCGAACGCAAATGTCGAAATTGGTTTGCACGCTTTCGTTCTAGAAATTTTGACTTGGTCGATGCACCCCGCTCTGGGCGACCATTTGGTGGGATTGAAAGGGAGTGGCTCCCGAAGGGTGACACGATAAATTCCGCCGTGTATGCGTCCCAACTGAGCAAATTGAAGCGTGCAATCCAGCAGAAGCGGCTGGAATTGGTCAACAGAAAAGGTGTTGTATTTGGCTGGGAAATTATGCCTCATTCACCGTATTCACCAGACATTGCACCTTCGGATTACCACTTGTTTAGATCTCTTATCTGCAGAACTACCTTGATTATAAAAAATTCGAGTCAGAAGAGGATGTAAAAGTTGCGTTGGATCAGTTCTTCGCCAATAAAACCTAGGAATTTTATACAAAAGGGATCATGAAGTTGCCTGAAAGATGGCAGAAGAGCATTGATCAAAATTTGCAATACATTATTGATTGATGAAATTTCTATCTATCAAAATTTTGAATTTCATTTTCATGAAAAAATCGGCAAGAACTTTCCGACCCGACCAATACAACATTGTCTACTTCAAAGGATAAGGGCATTTAGAATATCTTCACAATTATTATCGACGGACGAACATGCCTTTAGCTCGACTACGTCATTATTAGCGCGACTGAATATACGAATGATTAATATGATGCAATTTCAGTACATCGATCTTCTATCAATTTTAATTCTTATCATACAGCAAGTCATTCAAAATATTAATCAACAGGAAATAAAACATTTCTTCGATAGATAACTGTAAGAATATGTTAAACATCAGACGCAATGAGTTTCTTCCAAATTCTACGTATATCTCGATACGATGATATTGTGTTTGTAAAAACAACACAGAGAGTGTTGGCTTTTATTACAATTTGATCGCACCATTGACATAATTTTCTGCATACTAATAGTATCATGAAACATATTTTACGCTTTTTTACCGCGTAGCGTACACATTTGAGAACATGATAAAGTAATAATCATTTTTAGCACATCGTATTTGTATAAAGAATGGTTTATTTCAGTCAAGACTTCCAACTGTGAATGTTATATAAGAATTTAAGAAATAACTTTCGTCAGTTGCATTGCTAAAAATAATAACGTAAAAATATTACTTTTGCTATAAATAATCTACTGGTAGAAATAGCAGCCGAAGGATATCTACGTTGTCCATATGATAAGTGGATTGGCGCCAGGTAAGCAGGATTTGAACCAAAAATATTCAAATATTTTAAAGATTTTGTAGCTAACTCAATAAAATATGATGTACTACTCCATTCGCCACGAAATTCATTTAAATCTACTGCTGTTCGTTATCTGTTTTAAGCAATGCTTTGGTTTGCTAAACTGTGCATGCAACGTAGCGATTTTTCAATAAATCTAATACGAAACGACAATCATCCATAATTCATGCCACAATCTCTTCTTTTCCAATGATTCGCCATTGTTTACATGGAAACAGCTGGGGCACGATAGTGTAACCATTGCAATATTTTTATTTTTCCGAATCGACCTGTCACAAAAATTCCACTAATCGTTTCTCCATCGTATTTTGCTATTTAAATGTTAATAGGTTTCGATAACAAAATAAGGGAAATATTGCATAAGATAAAGGTTGAAATTGTGTGGTTTTTCGTTAGTCAGTTGTTTATAAAATAAAAATAGAGAGAATAATGACATTTTGATCATAAAGCGTGAATGAATAAACCACATTGGATCGTTTAGCCACAGCGAACAGTTGTTAAAAACATTTTCCATTGGTTGTTGCTTCAGTCATCAATCATTCAATCAGCAGTCAGTGCTGTCAGTGAGACATCTAATACCATTTACCATTGTATTTGAATAAATTACTAATATTTTCGCATTGAGTTACATCTCACAACGACCTACAACCGGTGATGGTATTCACCAAAACATTTCATGTAAGTATCAGAATTTGCTTAATGGAACCTTCTATACACGTTTTAATGTAGCGTCGGCTAATGTCGAACTATGCTCAATTTTACGACAAAATCATAGTACGTCAAGTGACGAAAAATGGTGTGCTGCCAAATGCTACATATAAATTTATGCATTTGTACCGTCGAAAAAATTCGCATTGTATCCTAATATAACTATTCCATTAGTGCGGCGTCGGCTTACGTCAAATTAATTGAAATTTCATGACGAAGTGCATAGGATCACAAACATATAATTTTTTGTCGCTTGACATTTTATGGGGTCATTCATATACGGGAAGGGGTTTCTACGAAAACGTGCGCTCCATACATTTTAGCGTACGCAGGGGGAAGGGGTCTAAAAACCGTCATTTTTTGCGTACGTACTTTATGGATGACCCCTTATGAATTTCATCATATAGTTGACCATACTTTGACATATAAGCCGACGCCGCACTAAAAGTGGCCTCGATTAAATAATCATTTCTCGAACAGAAATTGTGTATTAATTCATGTAACGTGTGACAAGAAACAACATTAATAATTCTGTAATTTATTTCATTATGCTCTTTCAACCAACAACATTATTCCCCAATTTATTTTTTTTTTCAAGCTTTTAAACATTGTATTCTTATTCGAAGGAACTAAGTTGTAATTAAGGATCAGGGTGGGCCGACCCACACCTGACCCACAATTTTAGACCCACAGTTGCAAATTCACAGAAATCGTTTTTCTGTGTGTTCTAAAACTTTGGGTCAGGTGTGGGTCGACCTACACCGATCCTTAGTTGTAATGCAATGCGATATTCTGGTTACCCAATGTACATCTGTAATATCTTCTTGGACTCAAACAAACTTCTTCCTTAGCCTTTTATATCCACTGCTGGATGTAGGCCTCCCCCATAGATTTTTCCGGTCCATTGCCACTTGCTGCCACGTCGTGCCTGCCGTTCTTTTGATATCGTTGGTCCATCTTTCCGGTGGACGTCCCATCCGTCGTTTCGTTGGTGGCCGCCATTGCATTATAGTTTTCGTCCATCGATCGTCGGTCATTCTGGCAATATGACCAGCCCAATTCCACTTGAGCGACGCTATTCGTGTCATGACATCGATGACTCTTGTTTGTCGCCGGATCCACTCATTTGTCATTTTGTCCCTGAGTGTGATTCTTAGCATTGCCCTTTCCATTGCCCTCTGTGCAACTCTCAATTTGTTCGCTGATGCTTTGGTGATCGTGAGAGTCTCGGCTCCGTATGTCAGGACCGGCAGCACACACATATCGAACACTTTCCTCTTCAGACTGTTGCTCATGTTGCTCTTGAAGATGTACCGTAACTTGCCGAACGCCGCCTAACCGAGACCGATCCTTCTCTTTATTTCAGCCGTTTGGTTGTCGAGACCGAGCTTCATGACGTGGCCGAGATACTTGTACGAATTCACGATTTCAATTTCCTCGTCTCCGATCTTGATTGGTGTAGCACCATCGATGTTTGTCATCACTTTCTTTTTCGACATGTTCATCTTCAAACCGATTTTTTGGGCTTCCTCGTTGAGCTGCAACAGCATCGCTTCAATCTGTTCCAGAGTCGTTGATGTCAGGGCAATGTCGTCGGCGAATCGAAGGTTGTTCAGAAACTTCCCATTTATGTTGATTCCCAGTTCACTCCAATCAAGCTTTTTAACAACCGTTTCCAGAGCTGACGTGAACAATTTCGGTGAAATGGTATCTCCTTGACGGACTCCTCTTCCAATTCGAAATTTATCGGTGGTTTTATGCAGTTTGACGCACGACGTTGCGTGCTCGTAGATATGTTTTATCATCCGGGTATATCTCGAGTCAATCCGACAATCGTCCAAGGAGTCTAAGATCGACCATAATTCGACCGAATCGAACGCTTTTTCGAAGTCTATGAAGCATATCGCGATGATGATTTTGTATTCGTTGCATTTTT
>CM055406.1:35200700-35329640 GCA_029228625.1 Pseudolycoriella hygida | reverse complement strand
TATGACAGGTGTCACCACGGGTAGGATAGGATGTAGGAGTAGGTGGATAGAGGCTAAGGTACATAAGGAGTACTATATTACGCATACCACACCATTTGACACTCAAACAAACGAACTTTATAAAACAACGGAACTCAGATTAGTTGCACACAATTCTACTTACAACAACCAAAGGACAAAGTTTTGAAATCTCAATGTTTCTATTCAAAGTCAGAAATATAAGATAAAATCACGATATTTCAGCATTTATTGGAAAAAATTTTTATTTCTTTTTTAATATTTCTATTTCTATTTCTATTCAAGCAAAATTTGCAGGAAATTCAACTAAAACCTTCATTTTGCTCTATTATCGCAATCCCTACGCTTTCAACATTATATAAAAAAAAATTTTACTGCCTAACTTATCTGGAAGTTAACTAGAGCAGTTTACCCCCTGCAGGTCCGCAGTAATGAATTGTTACATGAGGGATTAGCTTTTCTTCTAACAGAAACGATGCTGGAAGCTGTAGTATTGCTACATTCATTAATTCTTAAACAATATTGTTAGCTTGCAAGCTTACACGTGTGTATTCGATCAACTCGCTTTGAAACTTGCTATCACCTTCGGCTCAAATCGTTTCCAAAACTTGGTGATCACAAACACGCTCGTAAATTCGAATCGTTCCATAAAATCGACGATCCCTCATGTAATCAAATACTTTCGCTATAAGCGATAAAATGTACTATTACAGGCGTGCGATTTTCATGAACTTTCGACGTCCCTTCCGTACGGCGGATGTCATATCTGATTCCTAGTGTAACACAAAAATGTGGTAGGTGTAAATTCATGAAGCCATTCCATGGTGATCATCGTTCATATAAATGCTGAAGGAATTCCTTTCCATTCAGTTCGTTGAAAAGAATCTTGAACAATCAATATATTACGATACCGTCAGTTTTATCAAAATGCTATCGTTTGAATGTCACATATGTCATAAAAATACATTTTCTGCGAATCAATTTATATAGTCTGCATTACTTTTGGTTAATAAATACCGGCAAAAGACATAAACGTTTCACACACGCCGTCAGTTCGTTCATGTGAATTTCTATTACGTAGAAGAGTGTTTTTTTCAGCAACAGAAGAAATGGACTGAATAATGTGTTCACTATTATGAACTACAATTTTGCTTCATAATAAAATTTTTATTATGGAAGAATAAATGTTCTCGCTTGTTCGTCCTTTGTTACATGGACTGAATTTACTGTTTTTGTAATTATTGCGTATTTAGAATAAATTTTTTTTTGATCAGGTTAGTCGTATGTTGAACTAAAAAACATAAATGTTTGTGACATAATTGGCGGAAAAACACGTGGGATTATATTTTCAAGTTGGGAATTATTTGAAAATTTACGATACCTGCGTATTCATCCAAGCATAAAAGTATTCGTTGCATTACATTAGGCTTAACACTAATGACGTATATTTTATTTTTGTCGTATAACTAATTAGTGAACGAAAAAAAAATCTGGCACATGGAATGGCTTGAGATTCGTTCGTTTCAGGACGTGTTGAATGAAAACGTGTGAATTAAAAATTATATCCGAATCGTTTTTTAAGTCGCTCGATCATCTAATTTTAGAAATAAATAAATAATTTTGTTTATATTCAAACAAGTTTTTTAGCATCCCTGTGGGATTGTGATTCATTAGATTTTTTTTTATGGAGACCCATACTCGTTTTGTTTTAATATTACAAAAGAATTTAATTTGAAAAAGGTTTTTCGACTCATTTATAAATCGGTAACGGTAGCTAGGGTTCATTTATTAAGTAGCGATAGCTACTTTATGTTTTCACGCTTCCTGTTTGTCCGTACATCTATGCACCTTCACCGGGGACGCACCGATGATTCACAGTGGAATCACAGATGATTCACATTGGAATCACCGATGATTTACATTGGAATCAGTGATTATTCACAGTGTAATCATCGCTGATTCACAGTGGAATCACCGATGATGCACAGTGGAATGACCGATGATTCACAGTGGAATCACCGATTATTCACAGTGTAATCATCGATGATTCACAGTGGAATCACCGATGATGCACAGTGGAATGACCAATGATACACAGTGGAACGACCGATGATTCACAGTGAAATTACAGATAATGTTTAGAATCGTATAACAATTAAGACCGAATTACTTTGGACATAAATTTCTCTCTTAATTGTTTACGCATTTCATAATCAAGAGCTACGGGGATTATCCGTATCTCTTCGTAACATTTGTCTCGTCATTCATTCGTTGACGATATTTTAAACGCACAAGAAGTGCATTCTGAATAAAATATTAAAATAAATTCAACACTTTGTTAAACATCTAAAATTTGGAGTTTATTCTTAATTAAATTAATGCAGTCCATTACAAATTCGAACAGATAATTCACCGAAGAATCACCGATAATTCACAGTGTAATCATAGATAATTCACAGTGAATCGCAGATGATTCACAGTGGAATCACCGATGATTCACAGTGGAATCACCGATGATTCATTGAGGAATTTACCGTGGAATCATCCATGATTCGGTCATAGATGATTTGTCATCGGTGATTGAAATTTGAGTAGACTCTATCGCTACTTTCCCATACCCTCTTCAACGGTATCTTTAGCGTAGGTTTTAAATATTATTCAGATTATTTAAGACCGCTACACTAAGCAAACAACGACAAATCATCGGATGTTTTACCGTTATCACGGAAAAATCAGGAGGTTTTAGTGTGACGTGGATGTGGATAGATGGATGAGTGTAATAACTCACATAAAATATTATTTAGTTCACAATGTATCTGATGACTGATGTTAGAATGAGTTTGTAAGGAATTTTTGTCCGATATCGTGTATTTAGGAGGTAGAATTACCGATTAAAACACTGTAGCAAACTGGATGATAGGATTCCGATATCATTTTGTAGAGATCTGTTGTCAACTGACAGCTTCGTTTTGTGGTTGATTAACGTATACAGACAGTGGGCTTTGTACATTAATTAAGGATCGAGCTCTATGTCGGGATACTTTATTTCTTTTCACACTCCATTTAAGTGGCATTATACATTTTTGATGTCGATGGCGAGGAGCTCGTTTTCTTGGAAATAGAACTGCTTATGATTTCTGATCATTGATGCGGATTCGTAATAAAAAGTATCTACAGTGTGTGCTTACGGCTTTATGAAGTTTATTTAAGACTGATGATGCCTCGATGACTCGTGATGCCAGTTGTATTCTAAAGAGCTTTATTTCATCCGTATTCAGCTTATGTTTAGATAGGTATCAGTAGAAATCGTGTATTTATTTTTAAATCAAACACAATGTCGGATACACTTCAGGCAAATCCGAAGCTACTTTTTCTTACTTCGACTTTTGTCCCATTTTGTTTTAAGGACATTGGAAATTCATGGCATATTTTTATTTTTTGACCGAACATTCATTGAAGCAGAATCTTAATCCTCTACAACTTTTTCGTTTAATATTTTTTCGAAGAAAGTTACGAAACTAAATCTAGCTAATGTCCGAGTCCATCCAATGTACAAAATACGTTTAGAATAATACAAGTAAGACATCAAACCGTTTTTTTAGATCAATTCGTTGGAAAAGAGATAAAATACCTAAATCGATATTGACCTTAGGGTATACACAAAAGCGATTCTGATATGATGATCTGAAATGGAATAAAGAACCCTCTTTCAAGAACCCGTTTCCAATATAAAAAAACTGACTTTCATTGTAAACATTTTAGTTGAAATAACTTCGTAGAAAAATTGGTTTAGATCTTAAAATTTATGCAACAATCGGATGAAGCATGCAGGTATCATAAAACTCGAAACACTAGACGAAACAAAGAAAAAAAAATCTGTTACATTATATCATCTACAACTACACATACATAATTTCTACCTCCATCACTTCGTGTGAGAAACAATACTTTTATAATA
Source organism: Pseudolycoriella hygida (assembly GCA_029228625.1). Taxonomy (NCBI): domain Eukaryota; kingdom Metazoa; phylum Arthropoda; class Insecta; order Diptera; family Sciaridae; genus Pseudolycoriella; species Pseudolycoriella hygida. The sequence goes on along the minus strand of CM055406.1, from coordinate 35,325,664 downwards.
ACAAAAAAATCTTTCATCCGTATAAGAATAAAAAAAAACTTTATGGAAAATAACGAGAATTCTAAAGGAAATATCCGATTAAAACTTGTGGGGAAATTATAAGCACAATGTGAATACGCATTAGAACTAAACGCAGCTACACATTCATGCTAAACGGAGTTCATAATAATAAACAATTTTGTGTACTTTATATATTAGAGTCGTACCTACCAATTATTTATCATTGAGTAAAAATAAACAAAAACATTGAAAAAAGGCATGCAAGATGTGTGAAGTTGAATTGTCAGGCTTAAGACTCGCAGGATAGGATGTTCATTTCTTAGAAGAGTGTGTATAAATGTTACGTCGCTTACTGTACTGTAAAATACAAAGCCGAAAGAACATGACTTGTTGGTCGATTGTTTTGTAACTTTATACGATTTGTGTAGTTGTAGTTGTTGGATCAAGAAAAGTTGAGATTCCTCTCTTAACCCTTATGACATCGTTACTGGGAACATTTTTAAGTGGATGAGGAACATATACAAGAAAAACAAATTGCGAAACTTACTAGGAAAGGTATACGGACACATTTTCACCGACCAGAAAATCAAGAAACAAACAAAAAATTCATAAGTAGCAGTTCTCACATACCAACATTCGAAAATATTTACCCCGGTAGCGGGAAAGATGTATGTACTGCAACATAGGCGAAAAATTGTTCAGTTTCACCAAATGGATATTATTATTTTGTCCTCTTTTTACTCATTATAAGCGACGTAGGCCGTTGTATGCATACACTCGTGGAAGTATTCATGTGTACACACAACTAAAAACGGCTTACAGTTTTAAAATATATGTAAAAGTGATGTGTTAGTGATGTATAAGATGTAGTGGTAATGTCTTGATATGTTTTTTTGTTATTTTGATATACTGATATGATGTACTAATGCGATATGATCACAAAATATAAGGAATCGCCCCCAATGCCAGAATTAATCACGAATACAGTTAGTAAAAAGGGCGGAGAAGTCCTTACTGTGTCACAAATAAAAATAAAGATTCGTGCAACTAATAGTTACGTCACAAGTAAGTCTTATTATCAGCTTGTGAAGTTTGGGTTGTATTATGGTGCAAGTGCACGCAAGCAGAGTGACACACGAAAAAAGACTTTAAGGAAATCCTAAAAGTAGCTTCTATTCTACCAGCTCCAGTCGATGAACCGCTTCAGGGCTCCAATGCTTTTTCTGTTTTTCTTTCTATTCTTTACTTCTACTGGCGACTCATGCAGACGGACAAATAATACAAAAAACGAAAATTTGCTCGACTTCATAGTATTACCACAAATTTTCCGTAAAGAGACAATGACAGCAACTCTTCGTTACCTTTAATGCATGCAAGTCAAGAATAACACAATAACACTAATAAAAAAACCGAATGAAAATATTAAACAACCAAGTTTGTGTCGCACACCTTTCGAATGTTTTTGTATGAAATGTGCATGGCGCAAAGTACAAAATTGAAGGTTTAATGAACTCGTTTTGTTATGTCGAGGTGCTAAGAATTTTAAAATAACGAAAGCCCAATTTTTGTAAAAAAAAACTTTATTTTGTGCTTAATGTCTTTGATTTATTAAGCACTTAAAAATTCAAATAGATGACATAAAGTACTAAAATTACTTTGTTTTGGTTTGTAGTAATTTAAAATTCGGTTTTGTTATCATAAACGCCCATGAAATTATTCTGCGACTAGGTGCGCTAGTATCTATTAAAAACGTTTATTGATAGATAAAATATTTAATAATTGTTAACCATAATATGATTAATGTTAACAAACACGCATCAAATCCATTCAATTTGAGTTTGACTTTTAAAGAACCAAAAAACTCTATAGAAAATATGATAAAATCACTTATTCAATGAGTTGGATTAATTTATGTCACTTAATTGGAATTTATGAAGTGGTTTTTCGTTTTATCTTATCAGTCTAAGTGCTTTATCGGGTATTCGATTTATGAAAGTTTATATGGAAGCAATTTCACTTTTTCATTGACGGACTAAGGTATGTACTAATCGAAAGTGTTGTATGTTATACTGTTGCACAAGTTCACGTTGCCTAATAAACATTTTAAGGAAAATAAAATATAAAATATGTGTTTTCTGAATGACAACATCAGAAACTGCAAAAGAAAAAAAACCAAGTCAATGAGTCAAGCCACAAAATTTTATCTTTCGTTCATTAAAGAATAAAATGTTTACAGGCAGTGCTGCTAATTAAATGCGTTAAAGGCACTACCTACGGCTGTGAACTCCTTATCGAGTTACCGGTCACAAAGGCAGATAAAAACAGAAAACCTGGGCCTATTTTGTAGAATTCAATTTCTACCCATTTCTAAAACTTTCTATAATTTGTATAACTTTGTAGATTTTTCTAAAAATTTTGAAAAAATCTAAAACTTTCTAAAATTTCTAAAAAAATTCCAAAAAACCAAAGATCTCTAAAAATTTTTTACTTGGGTGTGTTTCACAAATCGATGGCGTATTTTGCTACAGTTTTTTCGAAAATCTTACTAAACATCCACCAATTTCTGTCATGCACTACTTTGATCCTTTCTCTAGTGAATGAGACTACTGGATCTTGAATCCGAAGTACGCAGCCTTCAGAAAGTTGCAACAAGTGGAGGATTGCATTTTCGGCTATGAAGCCTGAGATCAAAAAATGATGTTAGGCAATGTCGAAGCCAATAGCGAGTACTTAATGTTAACATGGTTTTCAATTTGACACGAGGCTGCGTACTTTGTCATGATTCAAGGCACCAGGCTGCCTTCTATATTCTCAAGTAAGGGACCAACGTACGCAGCCAGGTGTCGAATTATGAACGTAATGTACTCGCTACTTAATGAATTTTGGCATTTTCAAATTTCCGGTACCAAGCTGAAAGTGCAGACCTCAACCAGTAGGTCAACTACTAGATGAAAAAACTTTATTTAGCTATTAAGGTATTTTTTATAAAAATCAATCAAGGTATTTTTTTGAAATTAAAAATTTTTTAAATAAAAGCTTCGCTGGAAAAACATCGTTTTTATCAGGCTGCGGGTATCTAGTGGATAACGTGAAGATTTTTAGACCCAGAGCAAATGCTAGAGGAAATTTCGACACTGGGAGAGGTAGCAAGGGTAAGCCGCTTGCGTTGGATGACTGTCGAAAAGAATTTTTTTCGCTGAGGCAGCACGGGAAAAAACAAAGGATGGGCACAATCAAATAGTATTTCAATATCATGGGTTTTTCTTTAATCATCCTGTTGGCTGGTGTTAAGGTTGCTTGGAGGGAGTTGTTCGTTATTGATATTTAAAATGTTTTTGATTTCTTCCTCCTCCACTTTTGAAGGGGTTTTCCAACTACTGGCCTTTGGAAAATTTCCAATCGTATTTAATAAGAACGTAAACAGCGGCACACAATTTTAGAAATTCACTAAAGTTTATAAAGATAAAATCAAGCAATTTCCGTAAAAGAAATCATAATTTTAGAGACGACATTCCTGAAGTCTCTTACTTTCAATGAAATTCTAGAATTTTCTAAAAAATTCTAAAATGTTCTAAATTCTAAACAATTCTAATATTTCTAGAAAATTCTAAAAAATAGGCCCTGTAGAAAACACTCAAAAGGAAATCCTTTGAACAGTTTAAGCATTTTCTCGTAGAAAATCTTCAAAACATACAAACTTCAAACCCCCTTGGAAATCCACACCAAAAGTATACATCGGGCGAAGCATCTGAATGAATCGACAAATTCAAGATTTCTACATAAAATTCTGAACCAGATGAGTTTGGCGATTGTAAGTTCACCTTTGATCGGAACACGTTTTACTCTTTTTGTAGGATAAATTTTTTCAGCAAATAAGACCTGTTACATCTTAGTGCCATCAAGTAGAAACTGCGGTCCCGACTCATACTAACACATTTAGTGTCTAAAAATACGGCCATCATAAGGACAAAAAAACTTAGTAGAGCACTCGGCTACATAAACCTGTTTTATAACTATTTCTTAACAAGTGCATCGCAGTTTTGACGCCTGTTTGAGGGTCTTTCACGTAAAAGTTTCCATCATATTGTCTCTTTCATATGTTATGACCCTTGTACGAAGTACAATGTCCGCTTTACATTTTCAAACTCGCTTGCAGCTCTTGCTGACAGACTAAATTTGAGTGCGTTAACATTGCATCATAAACTCGATTCAGTTCAATCACTGTATAATAGGATAACATAATTGAAGTGTAATTAGATTTTAATAATCTTTCGATTCATTAACACTTCGTGAGTGATGGAATATGTTAATGCAACTGAATTAACACACTGGATTCAAGAGGTAAATTTTATCGACGATGTATGTGGATTTATAAGCTTTGAATTAAATAGCAAATCCTGTATTAAGCCGTGTGTGTTTATTATCGTATTTACAAGTTGCATTGACAAGTTGATATTTCGTAAGGAATGGGATATAAGGATAGGTCAAGATCTGATTGATGTAACACCAATCAAGAAACAATTACTTTTCTTTTCAATTTAATATTAAATATGAATTGCATGACATGCAATTGTTTGACGTGCTTTTTTGTTAAGACAGTGTGTTCGTTTTTCAATTGATTTTTTTTTGAAACAGCATGACACTTCTTGGAAAGGTCGAATACAAATTCAATTAATGAAATTTTTTGCACAAAAGAATAAGACTGTCAAAAGAATTTACTGTCGAAAGGATTGTGCTGCCACCGAAGCACATATTTTTTATACTCTTCACTCAAATAAATTGTGTCAACGTGTTGAATAAAACGCAGCTCTAACATCTTAAGAACAAATTGAACAAGACATTAATGATTGAACAGACGTATACTTAAGAAGTGTCATATTTTAACTTGTACGTGACTGTTATGTTCTAAAATCTAGATAGAGTTATAAACGCCAGGAAACTTATCATCAAGTCTCAACCTTAATTAAAACAATTTGTATCTAAATAGGGCCACTTGGAGGGTGTAAGACAAGGATCATCTGAAAAGAAATTTCACAATTTGGGATTTCGATAACTATCTCTTTGGGTTTTCATGTTTTACAATTTTTATATTACAATATATTCCATTACAATTATGATGAGCCAAGAATTCATACGACAGGTTTTTTTTTAATTTATAATCAATTGTTTCACACATTCTTTCGTAGGCTCATTTCATGTTGGTAACGAAGTGATATTTGTATGCCTCTCCCTCTTACTTACTCTCCCTCTCGTTTACTCCGTTCCGTTCGTTACATTTTTGCAACTCTGGCAAAAGCTGAGCCCGTATTTGATTTTGTTTTTCTTATGTTGGTGCTGGGACGTTGTCTGCTGGGAGCTCTCAAATATACTGTGTTGTTGTCATCGTGTCGTGTCTATTTTATCGTTAAGCGACGCTATCTTTGGTTCTCTCAGACAATTTTTGCTTAGATGAAGAAAGTGTGCATAGAAGATTTTCATCTCAAGGGAAAATTCCAATGGATGTTCATCTTACTTATATGCAATATTTCAGTGGTGACGCGCTGAACTGTCACGGGTTCGACCCCCGGAAACGATAAGGGAAAAAGTGTCCGTAAATAACGAATTTATGAAACCTGTTCGGTAATGTACTGTCATTAACAAATTTTTGGTAAATAACAATTTTAAAGAAACTTTCATGTAGCGCATTAAATGTTCTTCATAAGATTTCGTAATTAATAAATCAAAAATGAATGTGTACTTATTTCCCATTGTGTTCCAAGATTTATTTTTATTAAACACAAACGAAACCTACCAAACTTGAAAATCACGTTCGCTTTACAAACAATACATTACATTTTTGGTGTCAAAATGTTCGGCTAGATTGGTAATTTGTTTAATTAATTTTTTTAATGTTTAAAGAAACGGAATGTTTTTGTTATACGTGTAGTATATATATAACAGAATAGTACAGAAATATACGCAGGTACAACGACGACATATGGAAAATTATTTAATGGAATGAAAGTGCAAGTATACATCTTAATTTGAGTGCTGCCTTGCTACGTAAATTGATTTAATAACTAGGAACTTACTGCTTCGAAGTTATTAAATCGACTTTTGTATTTGTATTTGTTCTTATGTTCCCATTGTCTGTTGTGTTGAAAGATTTGCATAGTCGTTTATGTTAATTTACAGAAAATTATAAACTTTTAAATAATTTTCTTGAATAAGTCTGGCAGACTAATTTTACGAACTTAATGTAAATTTTATCTCTTAAATAAACTTACACAGACGGAACCTTTTCCCAACATTTTCATGTCAGCAAATAAAACAATTGACAAAATCAGGATATTCGATTACTCTTTCCTATTCTCCAATGTTGCATTTCACTGGAAATTCACCGTCAAATACTTTCAAAATCTCATGGAGGTATATTTTTGATTTCGGGCAATATCACACTTTTAGTGCAAAGCAAGTCATTTCAGTCGAAATTTTATCTCTATTTCCTTTTATGCTACCCTCGCAATAATGACAGATCATTTTCACATGGATGCTCTAGGTAGTTTTTCAGTTTTTTACCAAGTACAGATCATGTGTTTTAAGTTTTTAAAATTGTTGAACATTTTTCATTTTTCTTTAAAAAATGTTCAACACTCACACCGTGATACAGTTGAGAATGCAAGGGCTGTAATTTGAAATGATGGTTTGAATCTTGCTTCGAAACTCATGCGAAAGTATTGTTTATGATGTTTGTGAATATTCGACGGACGACTGTACGGCAGAATAATAGAGGACATAATACTGAATTTATGTATATTTTATGTTTATGATGTCGTATACATCCACATAACTTGTAAAACACTAATATATCACCAGTACATCACTAATACACCACCAATACATCGATACATGATAAATTTGTACTTGTTATGTGTTAGCGATGTACTGGTGATGTTTAGTGTTATACAAGTAGAAATTTTTACGTCATTCATGCAATTCATACATCGTGAACACATCAAATATACGACTACAAAACAACAACAACACATCACTAATACAACCTTTAAAACACTCAGACATAAAAAATACATCAAAAATATATCGAATAATACATCAAATATGCATCAAATTTTCATCAAAGTTATCAAATCATGACCAAATTGATAATTGTCAAAATGAAAACTTTGATTGATGTATATTCGATTTATTTTTGATTTATGAGTGTATAAAGGTTGTATATGTGATGTGTTCTTGTTGTTTTGGTGTCGTATGTTTGGTGTATTCGTGATGTATGAATTGAATGTGTGATGAAAATATTCTAACACCAAATTAATGTACATTACTTGTACAGCCCTAATACATCACCAGTACAGCACTAGTACATCAGTAAGACATCACGAGTACAAATTTATAATGTATCGATTCACTGGTGATGTATTAGTGATGTACTAGTGATGTGCTGATGTTGTATTGGTGATGTGTTAGTGTTATACGGATGTGGATGATACGACACCAAAACAACAAAAATACATCATTAATGCAACCTTTACAACACTCATATATACAATAATACATCACAAATATATCAAAAATACAACAAAAATACATCGAATATGCATTAAATATACATCAAATTAAGTATTATTCTGCCATACACTCCTTAGTATTTAGCGTACATCGCCAATTTCATACTTGAAAATACACACACACTCATGCATTAGTTATTCACACCAGTAAATACCAATAATATTAAGGGAGAAAATGTACAATTACAACGAGGATAAAGTTTATAAGTATGTAAGAAGTTTGACGCAAGCTATACGGGTTTTTTCATATGAAAGTGTACAGCCTACTATGATCCTCTCATTCTTCGATGGTACGTATGAAAGAGATAAAAGGATGGTCCTGTTCACATTCATATGAAAAATAAGGTTTTTTCATATGAAAGTGTACAGCCTACTATGATCCTCTCATTCTTCGATGGTACGTATGAAAGAGATAAAAGGATGGTCCTGTTCACCTTCATATGAAAAATAAGTTTACGGTTTGTTATGCTATAAACCTGCGCAGAAATACAAAGATCATATTTATTTTGCTATGACGGACGGTAGGTTTTCTGTTCTCCACGAGTTTGCAAGTACTTTTTTACGTTTTTCTGTACGAAAATGAAAGATTTTAGAAGATAAAAAATTGAAATACATTCTTTATTCTTGGAAGACGGGCAGTGACGATATGAGTAATGGTACATTTTGATTTCTTTTGCTTTGTATCACTTGGATTTTTTTTAGGAGACTTTCTAGGTGTTGAACAAAAGTCATCCTCTTCAATATTAAAAACTCAGTTTGAACTCTCGAAAACTCGCAATTTTTTACTAAATTTAACTGCATTTATCAAAAATACACAAATTCTGGTCTGTTTTTCGAATGGACTTTCAAGGATGAAGGAGACGACTTATGTTCTGAGGAACACCCAGAAAGTCTACCTAAAATACTTCAAGGAATACAATGAAATGTACCGGTACTTATATATCCGATTCGACACCACTGAAGACGAATTTATGTTTACACTGAAACTACTTGGTTCCAGTCCACGTGATGAAAATATTTATTGTGACACACTTTGCTTTATTCGATTTTAAAGCTTATAGCCTTACAATCTCTATAAATCGGTAAATAAAATCGGATTTATTAAATTGATTTTTCAGGAAAAGCAACTTCTTGGATTTAAAGAAATTTATTTGACTCGTTCCGTTCAAACACATTCCAACAATTCCATTCAACCTTTTAAAAAAAATATCCAATTTCGCCAAATAATATATTGTTCATCATCCCAACATTTCTGTTGCATTGTCACATATACATACGTTTGATGAGAGATCCTAAAAAAGTGTTAAATCATGGAAAGTTTTTGTTTGCATTGTTGCACATTTTGTTGCTATTTGCATGGCATATTTACTTGGCAATATCTTATTAGTTCAATTTGTTACAATTAACTGAACAATTACAAACTGGTGATGATAAAAATGTAAAATTAATTTATTAAATCGCTGTTTTTTCTTCAACATGCTACGATAAGGAATGAGAAAAATAATGAATTTTAAATACAGAAAATGCGTCAGCGTAATATATGTAGTTACGGTCAAAGGGTAAACACATTTTAGGTTCTAGCACGTTCATGGAAGTTAATATTAAGATAAATTAAAAAATAATTTACGTATATAAATAAAAACCAGTCGGATGAGAAACATACACACTTCCATTCTATCGCATCGTTCGTTTGAGCGGTTTGTATGCATAGAAAACATTTTGTCGATTTTAGTTTACACGTCATTTGCATTTGGCTCGAGTTGAAGAATAGAAATTCTGTTCCGAGTAAACACACTTTCTTAAAGTAGTGAAGAATAACGCCATCGCTTCCCTCAAGGGTGCGGCCTACTAAACGGTTCATCGGGAGATGCTCTGGACCGGCACGAAAGATTTCTGTGGTATAAGCGGGAGGTTTTATGTCCATGTTTCTATCTGATAAGACTTAAACAGTGGGGGGGGGGGTTATAACGTCGTCTTACATAGGCCTTTCGTAGACAAGATATTCAATAGAAAATCGAATGATTGAAGTGCCACAGGCGAAATTTTTGAGGCGAGTGGCCCTTCGCAGGCAAGATGTTCAATAGAAAATGGGATGTATGATTGCAGGCAAAGTCTTTAAGGCAAATGGCCTTTCGATGACAAGATGTTCAAAAAAATGAGGTGATTTTTAGTAATGGAAATGTCAAAAAATGTTGAGTGTGGCTGAAAAAAGTCCCTTCGACCAGTACGGGCCTGGTTTCACTACCCACATTTTTTCTTCTAGAAGGAATAAGAAATTAGAGAGCGGAGGAGTATTTCTTTTAAACAAAAATACATGAAAGCAATTGACATCACTGATCACCAATGAAAGCACTCTGCTTTATTTATTCGGTGTATGGTTTTTACATCTTTTAACACATGTGTAATTGTAATTTTTGTTACAATTATGATAGACCATTAATGTACATTACGTGTACATTACATGTAACAGATTAACTGTTCAAACATTCGTTTGTAGTTAATTTGTCTTTTGGATTTAGGAGGGAGATACGAGATAGTCTTTTGTCTAATCTACCGTCCGTCGCTTTGCCCTTTAGAAATTTGCGTATTCTGTGAATGGCCCCTTAGGTAAAGTCTCTCAGAGTTGATGTCACTTCTATATTTTTTGCATATAATCTACAAGAGCTGAAAACATTTTCACCAATTGAGTGTAAACTCTAGGTGGGTAGTTCCATTGGGAAATGTTATGAGGGAAAACTCGGATCTCATTGAGTACAGTACACACAGCGATTTTTATTTCTCAATAAATCGCATATGGCATTATAAAAGCGATTGAGGTTGCGAGGAAGCACGTTTAGCTTAACTTTCTAGAAAATTGTTGATTGATTTCATTCAGAAAACAGTGATATGAGCGTTCCCACGAAACATTTTATCCAACTACATCGTGGAACTACCCGTATTCTCACGTAAATTTGATTCGACACCCAGTATTTCAGCTTAGTGTCTACCATTCAGTAGTAGCGATAACAATGCCAATTTAAAGAAGACAATTACTCCATCATAGGATTATTTCATAATCTTAATGGTCATGATTGTTTGTGAGGGTAATTATTGATGATTGATGCCGATGACTTCATTTAATTGCCTCCGTATGAACTACCAATACGAAAAATTCAATAAGTACGAATGAGATTATGATTCCTTCATAATTTGTAGGTTGAACAAACAAACATCCAATGATTTTAATTGCTAAATTGACAAACGCATTTGAATCGATATTCTCTCTTTTTATTGATATTTATGTGATCTTCACACGAACAGGGATTTCTTTGGTAGTTTATCATACAGCACGAGACTAAATCAGTTTTAATGGAGAAAATCCAATAGAAATTTTATTCAAATTAAAGTGTCCGAACAATGCTTCGCTTATTGAATTTTCGTGAATATTTTCATTGTTAAAATCATTAATTACAAAGTTTTAGAACTAAGCGAAAAGTTTTACAAATACCTTCGAAGTTTGAAGTTCAGGTACAGTGTCTTAAAGTCCTTAAAATTGTTTATAACGACGTTGATTAAAGTTTCAGTTAGCCGGATTTATCCTTCAATTTGGAACAAACTTGTTCAAGCGTCAATCTGCAATTCAAACGTATTGAAAAAAAAACATTATTGTTTCCATATTGATCATTAGGTTTTAATTTAATTTTGCAAGTTAATTTATGAAGCACGTAAACCCATCGTCTTCAATTTTAAGTTTGATGTTGACGAGAGTGTCTATCAAAATTTTCTACAAATTGACTTAAGTTTGATTAATTTATCGTTTCAGCATGGGTTTAGTTGTAACCATTACCGAATATCGATTAAAAGTTATTCGAGGTCAATCTGTGTAAAGTTTAGAATGTTTTCTATAGGGAATTTTGTTTGTTCACCAACGTTATTTAAAAACAAATTGTTGGAAGTCGTAAGCGATATTCAGATGGTTGAGCGTTCAGGTCCCCGAAATTAATGTAATTCTGTAATTTCTGTAATTAAATACGATAAGTTATATCACGCTTCCGGTATTTAATTCTTGTATCTTCGACTGGGTATTATGGTGCTATCTTGTGGGGAAAATTGGTGGAAAAAAACTTGTCGACACACGACACCTAGCCTTTGATGTAGATTAACGTTTGTGAAGAAAGTTTTTTTAGGTAAAATTGTCTTTTGTCCTCTTTTTACTCTTTCTCTTATGGAGTGAATGCGACAGTTCAGCGTATATTCGCCCCAAATATTCACATTTTCAGTGCGTCAAACTATACAAAATTTCATGAGAAAATTCATTGTGTGTCAGATATGGTCGAAAAAGTGACCAAAAACATGGTTTTTCGAGGGTCGGTGAAATTATAGTATTATATTAAGGTATAGAACGGAAATTGCTCATTTTGGTGTTTAATGAAAGCATTTGATGTCACGAAACTGGGAAAAAAATTTTGTGGGAATTGGGTCAGTGGTCTTGGCACTGAGACCAATGGAATGGACAAAATTGATGGTTTTTCGTCTATATTTGCTCAACTACGCAATAATGAGATTTACTGTCAAAGACAAAGTTGTAGAGAATAAAAATTTAATGAACACGTATAACAGGGTTTTAGAGAAAAATGGCCCAATCCTGGAATGTAACCACTTCTAGAATTGGACGGAATGACACATATCTCTAGAACTATTGAAGTTAGAAAATTGCTTCTACAGACAAAGTTGTTGATAATAAAATTTTAGAGAACACTTGTTTCAGGGTTTTAGGAAAAAATGGCCCAATCCTGGAATATGAACACTTCTAGAATTAGGAGGCGTGCATGGAAATAATGCGCGAACTTGCGAACGTCGTTCCTGGGAAATTATTGGTGAAAAATCTAAGTTCGCAGGGAAAAGTTAAAACGAAATTAGGGAAGTCATGAGAAATTGGAAAGTTTTCTGTTGAACTTGAGAAATCTTACTGTTGACCAAAAAAAAAGTTCATCACTTTGCTAAAAAACTCAGAAAAAGTGTAATTTGGCAAGATTGTCGGGAAGTGTGTAAGTGTCTACTACTGGGAATCGGAAACTGTGCGTTTTGGGTAAAAATGCCCCAATCCTGGGATATGACCACTTCCAGAATTGAGAGGGATAACCCATATCTCTAGAACTATGAGAGGTAGAAAGTTGCTTCTAAAGGCAAAGTTGTAGAGAATAAAATTATAAAGAACATGTGTGTCAGGATTTTCGGTAAAAATACTCCAATCTTGGGATATGACCACTTCTATTAGGAGGGATGACAGATATCTCTAAAACTACGAGAGTAAGAAAGTTGCTTGAAAAGGCAAAGTTGTAGAGAATAAAACTTTAGAGAATACGAGTTTCAGGGTTTTAGGGAAAAATGGTCGAATCCTTGGGTAATTTCTACGGATCTTTGAAATTCTTATAGTTATAAAAGAACATAAGACGTTGGATTGTTTGCTTATTTCTATATTTAGATACGTTCGAGTCTTTTTGCAGCATCTATTCTGTTTGCCACATCTGTTCTGAAACGTACGAGTCTTTTGTTGTGTTTTTAGGTAAAATTGTCTTTTGTCATCTTTGTTTTCTCTTATGGAGTGAGTGCGATAGTTTAGTGTACATTCGCTCCTAATATTCACACTTTCAGTGCGGCATCAGCTTGTGTCAAACCATGCAAAATTTATAGCATGTCAAGCGACGAAAAACTGTGTGCTTGTCAGCTTTTGCACTTCATCATGGTATACTTTGATATAAGTTGAAGTCGCAATAAACGTGTGGATAACGGAGGCCTAGAATCACGACCATAAATATCTTTTGTAGGGACGTGACGCTTCCAATGTGCTCTAATCGCAAGTTCCGTCATACTCGACACTTAAAAATGAGGTTTATGGTTACAGACGAATCTAGGTAGAAAAAAACCTTTAAAATCAGTAAGGAAATTTTGTTTTAGTGAAGGAAGTCTAGTAATTTCTATAAGAACTGCTACGCTGAATCGTATATTTCTTTTAACACACGGTTTCCAAAGCAAAATCGGATTTTTTTCCTACGGTTAGTTCTTCATAAATCCTTAATCCACCCATTTCTTACTCAGACACAAAATTGAAATTAGATTTTTGATTTAGTGTAATAATAGAAAATATGTTAAGTTTTTGCAATGCATTGGTTTCAGATAGACCAACTATGGAACCGGCAGCGATAGCTTATATTTTACTTAAGGCGAGGTTTTATTGATTTACGGCTCTTTTTCACTAAACATGCAAATATTGGCTATATACACACAATGCAATGTCTGTAGTTGTAGGTAAAATATACCATGTGTTTTTTTAATATGCTGATGTGAACAAAATAAAATAAAACAATGGGTATAGGAACTTGCATCAAAACTAAAAAAAACTTACGAACAAAATGTTTCAAACAAGCCATTAAAGGAACTCAACGATCCTAAAACCATTTTTTTTCTGTTCAAAATTAAAAAACAAACTTTTCGACTTTATGTGGAAATAGGTAGACAAAAATTTTATCCAATTTAAGAGTTGAAATGCCGGTAATACACCTTCCAGCGAAAACATTTGAAGTGAACAGCGATAATAACAATTCGCTTCATGGTTGGTTGTGTAATTCTTTAATGATAGTGCAAATTTCAAAATTCAACGGCCGTGAATTATTTTTTTAAGCTTTTGGCTTTAGGTTTAAGCTTATGTTATGACCAAGGTTATCTACAAGGAAAACGAAGATGCATAAAAACTGTGTGAAAATTTTCAATTATTAACAAAAATTCATCATTGATCTTTGCATACCCTTATGCTGAAAGAGTCTGTGTTGTGTACCTGACTGATAACGATTCAATTATTGTTTGGGTACTATTTTATGTAGGTCAATATTAATTACCTTTCAGAACGGCATTTATTTAAAACGCAGATAAGATAACACATCGTTTTTTTTACTCTTGTCCTGAACGGAATAATAAATCGCTTTAAATATTTCATAAACTAACATTAGACTTAACAAACATTTTTTTTTACATTTGGCACACAACCAGAACGAAGTTGTCATTTTTCATTCAATAGAAATATCAGCTGGCATGTGCCTCCCCCAATATTTCATTAGTCAAATAATTTATAAAAAATTGGGCGTCGAGAAAAATAGAAAAACTGGCGAAACAAAATCGGGAAAAACTGAATTTCAGAAAAGTTATGGCCAACGTTGCAAATTTTTTGTTGCATTTGATGTGCCTTTGTACAGGTCCGATTAGAGGGGGAAACCTGCATAAATCCCCTGGCTCGGACGGTTATCTCAATATTTTTCACTTTTATCACATGCACCACAATAAATTTAGACAAAACCATTCGTCAAAGCTCTTCTGCCTAGTAAACTTTATTAATTTTCTTGAGTTTACATTATTTTCAATGTAGATACATTGGCGGTTTTTTCTTAAGAAAAAATCACAAGCTGAACAATTGATAGCTTTAAGGTCGCATTTTACATAGTGTTATCGATAAAAATCCCACTAGGGAATTCAGCTGAAGCAAGCTTCAATGCGAAATAAGTTGACGTTAACCGTAACATAGATTTCAATTTTATGGATAACAGTAAAAACTGTAAATCAATTTATTGCTTTTACATTTTTTATTTCATTTATAAATTGCAAAAATTGTTTTACAAATTCATTCCAAGTGAAGCTTTAAAACGAATTTTTAGACTCATATGAAATTTATTTTCGACGGGTCTAATTATTTGCAGGAAATGTTTCATGTAGGATTGTGATTGATAGCACAACTAAGACGGGATACGATGAAAGCCTATTCAGTTTTTGTGAAAATGAACATCTTTAATTATATGTTAAGTATAGTTGTATATGTATAGTTTACTGTGTAATCGTAGTAGTTCGATAGAAAACTAAAGCAATATGCTTTTGCTAACACTTTTATCGCCTACGATAAAATGGCTCTAGGACCGATTGTACACAGACAAAATATCCGCTGACAAATTACCCCGGACAAAATATCCCACATGGACCGGACAAAATATCCCCAGAGATAATGTCTACTCGGAAGTGGTGGGTATAGGCTGCCGCTTGGGTAGTTTTTTTTCGGGGTCGGGTCAGGAATTCAGTTCTTCCAATGTCTAAGTGGTACGGAAAGGAAAAATATTAGACACAACCTTTTTTGTATAGACTTCTAAAATTTATTTTAGGGCAGGGAAACATAAATTCATTCAAATATACGAAAGCGTTGAAAAGAGCGAGACAGATGTAGTACACAATATATCTGTCTCGCTCTAATCAACGACTAGAGGTGTGCGGGTCGACCTTTTTTGAAAGCCCGACACGAACCGAATCCGATTCGAAATTAAAACCCAAATCCCGACCGCCCGGAAACCGCTGGCAGCTCGGCCCGACCAGAACCGAAACCGATTCAAAATTAAAACCAGAAGCTCGACCACCCGGAAAACGCTGGCAGCTCGCCCGACCCAAACCGAAACCGAAACGACCGGCCGAAAGTGATTCGGTTCGAATTCCGTTACCCGAAAAAATTAGTATCGAGTTCGATCAAGCATGAAAGTAGAGAATACAGTGAAAACCCGACAAAAACAGTTTCTGTAGGTTTTTTCATGCTTTGCGCATTAAGTGTGTACTGTCTTCGAAAGTCATTCAACTAGATTCTCACTTCTTGTTGTTGTTTATTTGCCGTAAAACTAAAGATATTTTCCGAAACTTATTGCCGCATTAGTCCGAAAAGCAAAACAAAACACTCAACTTGATTCAACTAGTAAATTATCACAAACGACATGTCATCTTACCTCACACACTTTGTTGTGTATTATGACAAATTGATCACCGTGTAAATTTTAATTACACCTTTTACACAAAATTAGTCTTCAAATGTTTACATTTGCTAGTCGCACGTCTCACAAGCGTGTGAAGTTCTTTTATCTAAAATCATTACCAAAATATACTTACAACAAGAACATTGATAACTGATATATTGCAATACATAATTGTTTTATAGTCGATGTGATTTGGATAGTTTAGGATGCATCATTTTCAAAATTTCTTTTTGTAGCAATATTATCGAACCCGAATCGTAAACCCGATAAAAGGTATACTCGAAACCCGTCCGACCGGAAATTTTAAAACCAGAAACCCGACCGACCAGGATTTTGTAAACCCGAAACCCAAACCCGTGAAAAGTAGTTCGGGCTCGGGCCGGGTTCGGGCGTTTTTTTCCGAATTTCGGGCAACCCGCTCACCTCTACCTTCGACCCCGCTTTTTTGTTGTGGTTTTTTATTTCAGGTCTGCGGCGCTAAGTAAACTCCTGATTGTCTAAGAGGATATTTTGGTTATTATTTTGTCTATCGATATTTTTGTTGGGATATTATTTTTTCGGGACACTATGTACGTTCGCACGGTCCCCACAAATCAAATTGGAATTAAAAGCAACCTTCGTTTGGCATTTTTTGTGTAAGATTATGACCAAAATGAAAAATCAATTACGAAAAGTAACAGTTTCATAGTTTTACAGTTAAATATCGTTCTTAGCTACAGCCAATGTTTCCAAAATAACCATTTAAATTCTCTGTAGATATACAATTTTGAACAATTATTTTCTGTTTACAAATATTATGGCTATTAACTTCCCATAAACTTACATTTTAATTTATTTTCTATTGATTTTAAATAACATAAACAAATGTTGTTGAAATGTGTTAACTAGCTGCATTATACATTACAATCTATTTTATAGAAAAAAGAGATCAGTAAAAATGCAAGTTGATTTGAATTTGCGTGTAAACTTTGGAAAATGATAGCATGATTACAATGTTAGTAATTTACAGCTGACCCAATGTTGATAGGCTCTTACGGAGGTGCGAATTTCGGTTTACCACAACCGATAGCGAATTATAATTATACTTGCATTAACACGTCTATTTGCATTGGCTATTCTGTGCATTATTTTACCTCAAAAGAAACAATAAGTAAAGACGAAAGTACGTACACGAGTGTTAGTATAAGTTTTTTATTCGCAGCAGGCAAAACGTTAGACTATAAGTGTCAAAAGTTTGCTTACAAATTTTTATTTCTCTCAAAAAGGTCATATACGTCGTGCATAATGTACCAGTACACACACGGTGTATGCGATAATGCACTTTTACCGCATAAGAGCTCGGTAAGTGGTCGTAATGTATTTAGTTTTTTCAAAACTCTACAAGCGATAAAGTGATCCGTTATAATAATCATTTCACCGTATTTGGTGTAATTTCTCCATTACGTTGTGGGGGCTGCATTTACTAAGAAATTTTCGCACTTTATTACTGATGTACTCGATATCGCTTGAGTCTCTTAACAAAAACAATTGTTTTAATTCCCACCTAATCAAACATCATCAACAAAATTTTTATAAAAAAAACTGCCTTCCAAACCCAAGGCCGCTAACATTATCTTAGCTGAATTCATGACCGTTCATGAACTATAACAATTTTTCCGGATGGTTCGGAAAATTTCTGAATATTTATTCTTCGCATTACTTTCTTTGATTGTTGTACTACTTGACACACACTTACTACATATATTTGACGTTTTGAACGCATGAACGCTGGATTCATAAAAGAACCCTTTAAATTTGTATGATTTGACTAGATATGAACTATTTTTTCATTGGTTAGAAAACCTGAACCGAGCCCCAAACTTTTTCTCACAAAAGTTCGGAAGCGTCGCCGAAACGGGCATATTACTGCAGCCTGTAGCGTTTGTTGTTAAATGTGAAATAATTTTTCGAATTTTAAAAAGTAAAGTATAGCAGAACACGTAGATACAAGCATACTACAACCAGCTTTAACGGAGAAACTTTGTCTGCAGTTTCGGAGAATTTCATTGTTGTAACACCAAAATTCTCCAAAATTTCAAACAAAGCTAATTTTTTTCGACTCTATGGGTAGAATAAATTCTTATCAGATTGCAGTTTGTAATAGAGAAAGTTAGATGATAAGAGATGTTGTAACGACTGTGCTGCAACTAGAAAACTGCGTTCAGCGGTCTCGCAATAAACGAAATAATAGAAACAACGAAACAAGGAGATCGAGTTTGTCAACGCTAGTTCGGTAAAACTATTCCATGCAATATCTAAGAGACACATAAAAAGTTAAATGTGTCATCATATCCGTACGATTTATTCCGAGTAATTTAAAAGTGAATTCATTCGGAAACTTTTTGCAATTGTGTTTCTAAGAATCCCAAATTAAACACATTTCATGAAATTTGTTGGGTTATCAATATGTTCTGCTTATAGAAGATATTCTTCTATCCTTAGATGATTTTGCTGATTTTCGATAAAGTTTATTGAATCACATTTCAGCTTGCGATAGTTTTTATGAGTTTGTTTAGGATGGAAAATGTAAAGTTTAGTACTTCTGCTTCAACCGACGGGCTAGGCTTCTCATGGAAACAATCGATGTGTGTTTCATGTATTTATTTATTTCTACAGCCGAAAAATTGGCTCTAAGATAATCCAGCAACAAATTAAACTAAATCGTAATTACTAAACCCGTGCACCGACGAAAAAAATGCCTCACCGCCGCCGAAATTTGTTTTAGCGTGCAGCGATATGTCGCCACCGAGACATTTTCTACCGGCTCGATAACTTGGAATTCAAAAACTTGAGTATATCAAATTTTCAACTCAAAAATTTTCTTGCGCCTTCGCACCTCTGAAAAAAATTGCCAAAAAGTGCGCTGCCGTCGCCGATAACATATTTGACTCGTTTACTAGGATGTGTAAATTTTTAATTCTTCACTCTGGCTAAAATGACATAAGTGCGTTTCGTTTAGTCACACAGCACATTAAACTGGTTCATTTAAAAGTCATCACAGGGATAGATAAATTAAGCTGGTGAAATCGTCGCGATTGTGCT
This sequence comes from Pseudolycoriella hygida, assembly GCA_029228625.1. Lineage (NCBI taxonomy): Eukaryota > Metazoa > Arthropoda > Insecta > Diptera > Sciaridae > Pseudolycoriella > Pseudolycoriella hygida. The sequence continues at coordinate 35,306,205 of CM055406.1, read as the reverse complement.
TGCCCGTCGTGAAGTTAGATTCTTTTAGTTGTAATGATATACATTTAGGTGAAATATTTTTAATGCATTCGTAATTTAGTATATATGCTCCCAGACACTTGGATCTGGCTACTATGTAAGCTGGGCATTTGCAAAGAAAATCAAAGATCACCACACTGGTTACAATTGGGGCTATCGACTATACCTATGGTGTGAAGATGTTCATTGAGGCTACAGTGTCCAGTCATAATATCCGTCAACCTTTTTAGATCGCGCGTACTAAATGAAAGTATTGATTTGGAGCGAGATTTACTTATCAATATATAGTTCTCAGCTTGTCGAGCATGGGTTAGTGATTTCCAGTACTTAGCGAACAGATCACTCTTCCATTGATTCGTCTTACTATGAAGAACGGAAAGAGACACGCCCGCTTTGGGTTCGGGGCCTATACGAGCAGAGTTTAAGGCCAGTCTGACTAGTTTATCTGCTAATTCATTGCCGCCAGGGTAACTCGGTACCGAGATGCTAGTAACTGGAGGGCGTCCCAGCAATTCAAAGTTAAGCAGAACATAAATTTGTAATTATGTAACGCTTTGAGGGCCGATTGACTGTCCGAGAAAGTACGTAAACTCGTTTCAATATTTTTATGAACTTTTTGCTTCTGCGCAATGTATCCGAAACGCTGGACTCATATGCGACCATACTATACAAGCCGAAACATTTGCAATCGATTATGCATGCAAACTGCTTATCTCACAAGGTATAGAGACATAAATATATGCTCACACAGTCAGGCTTGCTAACAAACACTCAATGTACATTGCTACACCTCGAAACTAACGATAGAGTGTCTAGGAACCCTAGAAAATCTGTCTAAATTTAACAGAGTTAACCTTTACTGGGTCCCACGACACAGCAACATAGAAGGTAACGAAATAGCTGATAACCTAGCTCGATTGGGGAGCTTTAGGGCTAGCATGCAACGTTGAAAGAAGTATCATAAAGAACTTCTATAAGAAAAAACATCATGGGCGCGCGGTAGCAATGCGCCCGTGACGCAAGTCCCCATACGAACAAAAAATTCGGAAAAATTTTTTTCGTAGACTTCGGAACCATATATACAGCTAAGTTTTGACTTCTCCCCCTTGCGACGTACCCCCCAAAAAATATTTTTCCTGGATTCTACGGAAAATTCTAAGGCGAAATGTCTTTTCACTCAATAAAATCGGTCCAGTGGATCCGGAGATATGACCTTTAGAAAATCGTCATTTTCCATACAAAATGTGCACTTTCATAGAAACCAAAGTTAATGGAAATATCCTACGTTAGTTAGTTAGTTAGTTACTTAGTTAGTTCCAGAGCCATTTGTATGAAAACCCACTTTTTTGGAGTTTTCTCGAAAACGGCTCGATATCTTTTCTTGAAATTTTGCAGGGACCTTCGGCTGGGCATTCTACGCCATATGAGATTTTAAAAAAGGCCGGCCTCTTTTGGGCGCCAGGGCTCTTAGAAGGCGCCATATAAAGCCCATATGTATGTGTTTGTGTGTGTGTGTACGGAAGCATATTTTGTATAAGACATGGTTGGGTGTTCGAGATACAGGTTTGGTGTCAAAGGGAAAGATGTTGGGTTGGGTGTGTAGTGTATAGGGGTGACCGCCAAAATGGCGGAAAATGGACCGGGGGCTCAAAAAAAAAACTGTTGATATGTTGTAGAGGAAGTTGAGGTGATTATTTTCGCCCATGGAAGTAGTAGCCGCCGCGGCTCGGTTTGGCGGCGGCGGTGGCTCAAAAAAAAACTTTTGATATATTGTAGAGGAAGTTGAGGGGATCATTTTTGCCCATGAAAGTAGTAGCCGAAACTTCCAAAAGTACTGATATCACAACAAAAACCCTTTTAAAAGGGAAATGTGACGCAAGTCCTTCTTCCTCCTTCCAAAACAACTGATATCAATTTGGGGTGATGCTTAAAGCTTTGAAACGCAAAAATTCTTTTGGAATGTTTTCATTTTTGATTAAAAAAATGCGTCACAAATGCCGGACCCACCAATGTAATAATTTTTCTACGCTTTCAGCTGTCATACGCAAAAATTTGATTTCCTGTTCAAAAATACGCCAGACATAATGACAAATTTTTGCGTTGTGAAAGCTGAAAGAACAGAAAAACTATAACATTGGGGGGTCCGGCATTTGTGACGCATTTTTTTAATCAAAAATGAAAACATTCCAAAAGAATTTTTGCGTTTCAAAGCTTTAAGCGTCACCCCAAATTGATATCAGTTGTTTTGGAAGGAGGAAGAAGGACTTGCGTCACATTTCCCTTTTAAAAGGGTTTTTGTTGTGATTACCAATCTTGGAAAAACCTGACAAACTGTAAACACAGCAGAATCATCATAAATGACCCTAATGATAGGAACACCAAATTTATACTACATAAATCCAGAGACTAATGAATCTAAATCTAATGACTTCCTGCCCGGCACTATGTGCAAAGAGGTCCAGAATCTTCAACAAACCTCTCCTAGCAGAACACGAGGTAACACGGTTGGAAATGGGAAAAATCCTCACTTTTTTCAAGGAGAATTAGGAAAACCTAACCATTGCAAATACAGATTGGACACAAAAGAGGCCCAAACATGAGGCCTAGTTGTACACTTAATTGTATCTCTTATTAATTAGGACCAATATACATAACTAACTATTACTGCACAGGTTTTTGCGATGTTAATAACCTGCGCAAAAATAAAAAGTTCATAAAAATGTTGAAACGAGTTTATGTCATTATATGAGAATCCGTTTTTTTGAATGTAGTGCTTCATTGCCAATTTTCTCGTGAGGCAAACAGTGGCCATTTCGTCGTGTGGAACGGGTTAGCAGCTAGTGGTGGGGACAAATTCTGATTTTTCTTCAATGTATAGCACGAAAGTAACGTTCCTATAGGCACGCCTAGGCTTCATAATATGGGTAGTTATGAATTTGGTGCCGCAACGAATCGTACATAGAAAAATGACAAATATGACGTCACCCATGTTCGATGAATTATGTGTACAAATATTTGAGTCTAGCTTTAGGCGGAGATAATTAGCACCAGAAGAAATCCCAATAGTAAAGTGCTAGCGTGGTTAGGCATGTGGTCCAAAAAGCGCCTACCGGTAAAACACAGTGATGTGGCGAACCGCGATTCTAAGCCTACTAGTTTCCGCACCTAGTACATCATAGATGGCACTAGGTTTGTGTGCAATTTTCCTCTGATCCGGCGGATTATTATATATGGCTATTTCTATTACTGTCCACGGCACATATTTTTATCTGCTTCTCTTTCACTCTTTAAGTGTAAACCGTTTGGAAATAAAACAAAAAACGTTACTGTCCACATTACATTTTTGAGACTCATTCAAACGCTGCAGAGTGAAAGAGACAAATATAGTCCAAATGTTGAAGAGTGAAAGAGATAGAAAATTCATAGATTGCTTGGAATCAGCCATATATGTCACCGAGTGGAAGAGAGATTTCCTTTCCAATTCCAGGGCAACAATATGTTGCTCCAGAGCTAGCTTCTTGACGCGAACCGTCCGTATACCAGTCAAGACAGCCGCTGGAATGCCCTGGGGGATCGGTAAGCCAGACATTCCTAAGCGTGATATTAATTTTGAAGGACTTTTCAAATCTTTAGTCTGGCACTATTGCCTCACAAGGCAATTCTAACTACGCTGTTTCCATAACTTCGAGTGGCCAAAGTTTGACGTTAACAAGAAGCCGTTAATCATCACAGGGAAGCAAAGACTCGTTTCGCAAACTTTTTTTTTTTTACTTCATCTCAGCCAAAAATTCAAAATACCCACATTGCTATAGCATTTTGTACAAAGGAAACACTATTCGCAGGCGCTAGCAAATATTCACTACGAAGTTTCATGTCAAAACTTATTATGCAGACGTTATCATATGAAAAGTTTAGTCCTTCAAACTTCGATAGGCTTGTCATGGAAACAATCGTTGTTCGCTTTCGTTGCATATTAAATTTCTGCGCATAATTATTGAATAAATTCAATCAACCCTATTCTTACGCTTCAAGATTCAAAATTGATTTGCATTTTAATTTCAAAGAATTGATTCCGCAAAGATGCAATAGATGAATACGCTCTTTTTCCTATAGCAATGCATGCATTGTAGTCAAAGCATATACCTTCCAAGTAATATTGCGTTTTATTAGAGCAGAAAATTCTCAAAAACATTTTATTATAATGTATAAATAATATTTACGTTGATTATAATATATTGTCGATAAATCTATAACCTATAACTTGCATAAATGTTTCTTTTATCCACCTCACATACGCTTTGAATAATAGTCAAGCTCAAAATCCATAAAATAGCATGACATAGCTAAATAATATTCACTTCACATATTGTTAATTTATTTTTATCCCGCAACTGTAACATGTTTGCTTCGCATATATCTAATGGCACAAGATATCGTTTTCAGTCTGTACCACAGAGGTATATTTGTCAGTCGCATATACATAACTTTGTTCAATGTGTGTAAAATATAAAATCGTTTGCCTTCACATTTATTTCAGGATTCATATAAAATGTACATTCCAGCCTATACAATATGGATAAATCATGTTCTATAACCTATGCATATTGTTATCATCGTTTCGTAACCCCAAAATAACTACCGATTTGCTAAAGACACTTACCCAGTGAAACAGTGGAAGGCGGTTGACCTATGCCATTATTTTAACTTTTAATGAAATTGTCGGACATATTTGAATATAAAATTCAACCAAACAAAAAAATCCTTACATTCATGTGTCACGATTTTTTTTCACTTACAGACGAAGCTCAACTTGCCAATGAAATTAAACAAAGAAAGCTGTTTAATTCATTTAGCCAGTTTTTTCTTTATGGTACACAACATATAGAAGATGAAGCAATAAAAACAAAGAAATTGTGTGCAACGCACACTGATTTTGCAGTTCAAAGAAATTTCAAGATTTCATTCAAGATTCATTCAGCTATCTATTGATATAAGATATCAAAAAATACTGCAACATTTGCTTTTTTAATGAATTTATCAAAATCAAGTTAGCTGATAATCAGTTATTTACTTCTATAATTGATCAATTCAACAAAAGAGATAGTCTCTCTATCATAAGATTTCGATGTCCTTTCCGCCATCCTTATCTTATTCCCAATTACGAATTACGAATAATTCAGCTTCGATACGCAAAAAAATGATTATTTTCCAAAAAATTACTCATAAATTGTATTGAATTGGAGAAAAGTTGTCTGTGATACGTTTTGTATGTAAAGTACTCCCGCACGCATCTCAAATATTGTCACATTCGGCTCAGCCGATATGAAAAGTTGCTCAAAATCGGACCTCGATCGGAAAGAGTTGTTGTATTTAGTGTTAAATAACTGAAGAAGAAAAATTTTCAAATACATTACTAAACTTGCATTAAACACAACTGTCAATCACCTTGCATTTGAAACATCTTTGTACCTTGGTATGCCCATATGTTCGACATTTAACATTTGCTAATTGTTTATTTTCTTTTCCCGTGCTTATGTATGTTCATGATTTAAGTGGATTTAGCAGTTGAATTTATATTTTTCGTAGAAACAATAAATCAACACGCACTTGGCTGATAGCCTTTAGTAACATGACAAAACAAATGGACCGAATAATTTTCTACCATTTATTAAAGCGGGAGTGTTGCTTTTCCATTGAATTAAACGAAGATTTTCTGCGTATGAAATAGGTCGAAATAACGTTTCGGCGGAACAATACATCGACAAGAAAAATCTGAGTAAAGTGTGTGAAACTGTGACACTATGATTGATATGTCTATTTTAAAATTTTCAACGTCACGACCTCATAATTTACTAACAATATACATAGAGGATAAAATAAGTAAACAAAATTCATCCGTTTGGCTGTTTCGTTTTGCAACAAAACAGCGTCCATTCATATCGTTCGTCTACTTGATCTCGTGCATATAAGTAGTCCACACAAAAGGAATTTTTTTGACAACTAAATGCATGCATATGTCATTTAATTTGGACGCTTTTGTGATAAGTAAATGAAAGATATTTTTATTTTCAATGAATAAGTATTACCATGAGACGATCCACGTGGTTAATTGAAATGCATGATTGCACTTAGCTATAAGCTTAGTGCAAAGAGCGCCGTAGTTGTTTTTAAACTAAAAAAAAAAAACAAAACGTACCTACACACTTCAATCATCGATTCATTTTATTGAAATACTCAATGCCGCGCGCTGGCTGCAATAAAAAAATATGTTGTACAAAGTAGTTACTAAATTTGTTGTAACAGACGGTCGAATTCTGTTTGATCATTGATTTGTTGTGAACTGTTTGAAACTGTGTTTCGTAATTGATTTAAATTTTCACAAGTCGATATTATATATACACTTGCACCGTAATGCCAATTTCTTTGAATTGATCGAATGCATTTGACTTTGTAACATGGAAAGAAATTAGTTTGTATCATTACTCTGTGCTTCACGCTCTAGGTATGCATCGGTTGTGTTCTTCTCTCGAACTGTCTTGTTTGGAAATCAATAACCGCAGACCTTTGTGTTCGTTAATTTGTATTTATCGTACGGTACTTTTTTTAAGCGTCGTACATCTACCTTGCAAACAAACGAAGCAATGAAAATCTACTCTACTGTATTAATTTGTGAATGTTTTCCTTTCGTAATGTCTTTCCGTTCACCTAAAAGATCCACTTTTCCGTCCAGGTGTTTGTCGCTTTAAGGTTCTTCTTAGGCGTTGATAATTTCGCCCCGGTCTTTCTCCGGGTCTTCCCTCCTATTCGTCAAGCCCACTCTAATAACATAATGTTATTGGCAGGCAACTCTAAGTCCTGGGGGAAGAGGTACTTTGTATCTTAAATAATACAAGACAGTTATAGAATTTGAGAAAAAAATATACCACCGCACTGGTCATTTGAGGTCGCAAGTGTTCAGTAAGAAGGAGCGAAACAGAGTTTGATTTTCTATAATATGACCAGGCCCAAAAAATGATTTTCATAGTGATGTTGTATCCACGACTGAAAAGACATTTTCAAAATAAAAATTGCATTTGTAAGCTCAATAGCTTAAAAACGCTCTTACAACTGTTATAAACTTTTTGAAAAATCTATGTGCTGGTTTTTTATCGAAGGAGAGGATGAGTGGCATTCAAAATGCAAAATGCCACAAATGTAGAAATTGTGTGAAATTTATGTAGATAATGTAAAAAAGATGCAGAATATGGATTTTGCTCTATTTCTTTTCCATCATTTTGACATTCCAAATTAGAATAGCATCTACATCATTTTTTTTTGTCTCCAATGCTATTTATTTCAAGATATAATTGATAAAATAATTATTGATGGTCTCTTACATGCCAATAGATTTCTGAAAATAATTCTTCGTCATCGACATTTCGTTGTTGTAGATCATGTTTCCATGATGGATAAACTGCTGCAATGTAAAATGTGGTCGGAGGTCTGTTCGAATAGATTGCATAATGGACACAATGGGCTTTCCTTGATACCAATCCGGTTAAGGTTTTTAGGTATATAGGAGGTCGTGACCAGTTATTTTACGGAAATTTGCTGTGTAAACTTTTCTGGTATTTGATTTGATTGAGTTTGGAGTTAGGTCTGATCATTGTTTATTACATAATTTTGACATGATTTATATTATTTATTATTAAATCATGTTTAAATGATGAACAAAAGATAACTGTTACATCTATCTCTTGCAAATCATTTTAACAAGATGTACATAAATTTTCCATTAATGTAAAATTTATTTAAATAATAAAATAATGATGTAAATCATGTTAAAATGATGTAAATGCTTTTCTAATTTGAAATGTAAAAATTATGGAAATTCATCTTTGTTACATTAATTATCCATCTTTTGTACATCCTTTTTACATTATCTACATAAATTCATACATAATTTCTACATCATTGTTACATTATTTATACATCATTCTTCCATAATTTGTGGCATTTTGCATTTTGAATGCCACTCAAGATGATGTTTGGCTCGTAGTTTGCTTTATTTCCAAAGGAGAGAAAATTTGGTTGTATCGTTCCGTCATCCTCTGGTTCAAAGTTTTGCGAATGAAGGGTTTCGAATTGACAATTAAATTCATTCCCTTATTTTCTACAGTCTTTTGCACGATAGTTCACCATTCTGGGGTTGTGACATAAAGACCTCACACCGGAGGGTAATAATGGTCTATAAAGTTTGATGATGATGATGATGATTTTGCACAGAAACTTCTTTTATTAGAATCCTTAAAACATTCATATTCTAATGGTGCACGTGTCGTAGGCTACGTTTGCCACAAATTATGGTTGCGTAAAACTTCTTTCAAGTGATTCGCTCATCAAGCAATTTAATTCTTATAATATTGCACCAAGCCGCAAGTACGTTTGGTGCTGTGCGATCTTTACGTTTATATCATCGGGGCTCGTTACAATTATATTTTTATTTGAGCCATAAGGTTGGAAACCAAATAAATAGCAAATAACGAAGCAAATAAATAAATAAATTGAAAATTAAAAATAATTACATTTCGCACATAAATTAAAAATAAATTTTTATTATAGCTGAAGCTGTGATGTGTAAATAATTTCCTCGTATTACTGTACATGCAAATTGGACTACACTATGTAGTCATTATTTTTTTACATTATTTTTATTTTTTTTATTGCTTACGTAGAACAAAATATTTATCGGTAATATACTTTTAAAAATTACTAAAAATAGGAATCCACACATCTGTATCGTAGTTTTTTTTACTACCTATACAATATTTGAAAAAGAAAGAAGAAAATAATTAAAAATTATGTCGGTACAAACAAAATAATCTAATTTTCAAAAGAAAATCTTTTTTGATGCTCTAATTCAAACACAAAGGATATTGGGCCATTAGAATCAACTTTATTTTACTGTTTGAAATGTTATTTCTTTGGAAACATGTGGACACTTACGAAATCAGGCAAAATAGTTTTTCATGATGATTTCTCGACTAAAAAAGTAGCTTTGGCAAGAATGTATTTGTTTTTCTCAGGGACAGTTCCTCAAGCTTATGTTTTCCAAATAATTCTAAAAACGGCTTCGGAGTGTCACATTCTTTCTTTGAGGTAAGATTCCTCTGATGGTCGTTCATAAGGAAGCCCAGTGCGAAAGAACTGAATGCATCAAAACGGAGGTTCTTTCTGATCGATGCACACAGGCCTCTTACGGGCCCTTTGTACAACCCAGTCATCATTAAAATCTTGAAGCCCCTTTCGGAACTCCTCCACTCACAAACAAAAATATTCACATTGCAAACCCGGTCAAGAACCGGCAATCGGTTGAATCCAAGCCAGGTGTAGCGCCATACGTTTTTAAAACCGTTAGACTTGCCTGTTTGGGTTTCGACCAACGCAGAGTCGAGCCACGTGTCATCCCTGCTCTGCGGCCTACCATCACTGCTAGGTCGTCGACCTCGGCCACCCTGTACCGCCAAAAGCTTTCGCTCATTGGAATAGTCCCAATGTAACTATCGAGCCACATCCAAGGCAAAGCCTTCTGGTCCACAAACCGGCTTGGTGTGTAAACCGGCGGGTATCACGAGGCTACCTACTATCATAGTTGTGACATAGCCGCCGAGTGGGCAACAATGCTTCAGTCGTGCAGCCGTCTTCCCGAATTCTGAAAGCATTAAAAATTCGACTCTATCACCACCCACTTCAGTTTCACGGCCTCAACCACTTCAACTAGCAGAACTGTTAAACCATAAAGCCAGATCCTGAAATGGAAGTAGCCGCTACAGCGAGCCGTGTGAACGTTGAGCCAGGCCGCCTCTCGTTCAGAGGTGCGCAACTGACACGCCACACCACAACGACGCCTTCCCTGCAGCCCTGAGCGATCTCGCTTGCAGACTAGCCTGCCCATACTAGTGATGAGCCAACCGTGTCCGCGAGCAAGCCTCAGTTCTACGACCTGAGTAGGGAGTATTATCAGGCAGGAAGGCAAAGTGTATGAGCGTCGTAACTGGGGCACATCACTGAGCAAGGTGGCAGTCCGGCACAAATCTTCCAAAGTCTTACTACTGAGGAAACACTGTACTCCCTAATCCATACTATACAATGTCTCGCGTTGTCCCAAAAACTATGTTTGGTGGAGTAACAACCAAAAATGCGTTCTCTAAAACATTTTACATGCTTTGGTCTGGCAGTTCAATCTGTCAATCACTATTTGTGTTAACTGCATGCATTCATTGCTAGGTTATGGTGAAAGGTCACCAGCAAATATTGCGAAATCGTTGGATCAATTAGCGATGTGATGAGAACTCCAACTTCGTTCGCGACCTTAGCACTTCATAAAGGATATTTAGTCAACAAAATACTTCATTCGTCAATTTTCACTACGAAAACGTATAAATTCATTTCAAACACAGTAACAAAACACTTGTTGACTTGATCAGTGTTGACAGTCCTATCAAAAACGGAGGTTGTTGCAATTACTTCCATACACAATACTTTCTTTCTTGGTACCTTGCTCCCTCCAAGCAGACCTCAACTCGTTGCAAGTTTTCTTAAAGATAATTCTAAAACTGAATGAGTTCATGAGGTAGCCAAAGATCAATTTACCGCATAGATCTTTGATCTTCTCGCACCTTTTTCTTATCATTTAGAGAGCCAGTTCCAGCCAATAAGGCACTGTCAAACTTTTGTGAAGCAATTTGACATTGTTTATACATTATTCTAACGGGCTTTTTGATATCTAATTTGGACAGCCAATAATAACATTGAAAACATCGCTATAAAAATGTAAAACTTACTTTTAGCTACAGGGTCGTCGATGATTTCCTTACCGTTCATTTTTCATATATCCAATACTCTTCGTCGTTTTTTTACGTTGTTCAGAAAATTGACTCTTGTTGTCGCAAGAAGTCTCACTCGAAAGTGATGTAAAGCGTCTTTAGATTCAATCGTCTCTACCTGTGCAAAGTGATGGGAATTCTATTTTCTTCATATAAAACTCAATTATCCAAAATCCTACACCTACAACTACGCGACAATATTACGCACTGACCTAGTATGATTTGTTATACAAAAGATTTCGGATATCAAACATTTTTTTGAAACGACAATGAAAAACTCACGTCGATGAAATTCGCTGTATACGATTTGAATAGGAATGACTAAATAAGTAAACAGCATTGCTCATCGAAAAAAAAAAAATGGTTTGATAATATTCTGAAATTGTTTTATTGTCAACTGGTATATTGCTTCCGTATTCGTAGTCCACTGTATGTTGCGTACATGGATCCATTATTTTGTAAATAAATTAAGTTTGTATTTCTTTTTCAACTAACTGCATTAATCTCCCAATGTTTTGAACGAAATACATTCAATAATTATTGTAAGATTGACCACATCTCACGAGAATCAGTTACATATATTGAACATTTCGTTTAACAATAATTATCGACTGAAAACCACACCGTCTGACCTTTCTCGATAATACAATCAAAAATTAAATGTTAATGTATTTAGTTCGGTTGCACAAGTGAATTGCTAACAGAATTTTCAAAAAGGTAACAGACCAACAATAAAATATACGTTTGTGTCAGCACCAATTACCGAAAATACCCTCAGTTGTTGCGACAGTTTGTGGAACAAACAACAAATATCTATAAATCCAAATGTCGAAATGTTGGCGTGACTGAAACAAGAAAAGGTCTCAAGGCAGAACATGTCAAAAGCTTTATGTTTGTCAGAAACACTTTAGCTGTTGTTAGACATTTTTATGATCGAATTAGTTTGACATAGACTTTCAAAAGTATACTTCTTGTAAATATAAGAATCGCTGACTCGAAATGCTTATTCGCCAGGGAAGTGGGGTTTTCAGGAGTAGAGTACTCTATCTGCTTTTTGGAATCGTACCCCATACATCGGCAAAGATAGTCAGTATACGAAAAATGCATTCGCAGTTTTCCGATGTCTAAATGCATCAATAAACACGAATTACAAATTTTGCACAATGTAGTGTTTCTATATGTTCCTGTTAAATAAATATTTATCATGTAGAAAAATATAAATACTAAATCTTTTAATACGATGGTCGAAAATGACATACCTATATCATCTCATCCGTTATTAAGAAGTTAATCTAACTTTTCCATGCGTCTGTCAGTCCACCCATCCATTAAGTATATTAAGCTATATGTGCGAAAGACCAACAATACAAACAAAATATACCAACAATACAAACAAAATATCTGAATATATTTCCACTCGAATACTCGAATAATACCAAATGATAAGAGGATTCCCGACAACGCAGGCATTCGAAATATAATCGCCACAGAAAACACAGAAGATAGCTTATGTCATTTATGGATTTGCGAATGTTTCCTCTTCACTCGAACAAATGACGTATGTACCAGGAACAGTCGCTTTCTCAACGTGAATGATCTGAAAAAACTGTGCTTTTCTTAATAATGACTCGCAGCTGGCGTAAAGAATAGCTATTTTCCTCAGGGACCATCCATAAATGACGTCCGAATATTTTTGACAGTTTTTGGACCCCCCTACCTCCCTGTCCGAATTCGTCCGGTTTTCCTGTACCCCCCCCCCCCCCTCCCACAATAAAAGATTGAGTTAAAAAAATTATTTAAATAGCAATATTTTATGTACATTTCTCTTCCCACACACTATCGAAGTGATCTGTCAAAGAGACTACAGGAAAACTATTTTCGAAATCTGTGTTTCTTTCGCGACGGACAACTTCGAGCATACTCTGTGGTGCGTCTATGTCTCGCTCATCTATCCATTCCACATCTTCGGAGACCTCGTAGTTTGAAATAACAACCATCATCTCGTTAGCTCGTCGAGCAGCGATTCGACGTGGTCTAATTTTCGGAAAGGTGTGTGCAATTTTATGGCAAACTTTCATGTGCAGGACGACTTGATTAATTGCTGAGAGAAGTATTTTCCACATTTGCTACAGATTCGTTTATCCAAACAAGCGTTAACCGACGGGCAATACAAATCGTGTAAATATAAAATAAATATAAATTCATATGACAGAGAATTGACAAACCACATTCTCATTTTCTCACTAATTTATTCTATCATTATTGTATCAGGTGCACTGAACGTCACATTTCTCATACACCCCCCCTCCCACCGTCTGAATTCGTCCGGTTTTGCCATACCCCCTCTCTTCCCCCCTTACGACCGGACGTCATTTATGGATGGCCCCTAACAGGTACCTTGATGGATGTTTTGCACAAAATAAGTGAATTTTCAATTCGCGTCGAAGCCGAGGTCCACAGCACATAAAGGAAAAAAGATTTTATCGTGCGCTTAACATCCCTTCTGAACGCTTGAGTTGCATAAATGTAGTTATTATCGGCAAAAGACAAGAAACTTTACATGGCTCGGAGACTAAAAAGGGTGGGGGGGGGGGAATGGGGAAAATTTTGTTTATTGTTTCGGATTCCTCCTTTGCATATCTTTCTTGGACGGTCAATTTTAGACAAATACGCATGTAGTTCGTAAGTATAACTTGAAGAAATCGATAATTAGGCGGCAGCCCTCGCTAGATTTCATCTAGGTCGGCTATAACGAGCATTGGGTACAGGCTTTGAGAATTTTATTTTGACCAATGACAAGTGTGGCGTTTTCAGTTCCAGCCGAAGACGTGTGATGCATCATCCACACGATTCAAAATAACAATATCCAAGCCAACACGCACTTATTTTACTCGCGAAACCAATTTTAATGATAGTTCCCGTGAAGGAAAAGAGTTTCCGGGCGAAAAACACTCCACACTATTCATTTGTTAAACTAAAACTTGTTATGTTTTCCTGGCATATTTCTTCATAATTTCTTCAGTGAATTCATTATTTTAAAGTGTTCCATATGGTCGGCATTTTCGCAATTTGGGTCTTGCAAAAGTCAGAGATGTCAAAAGGAAAATTTTAAAACAAAAAAGATGTTGTGAATTAATTCAATTCCACTGCAATGAGAAAACACGTAATATTCCATTTCTTTTGGTCATTGATACGAAAAAAAAATGTTACCATATGTTCAATTCACAACATTATCCAAGTAGTAGATACATAATAAACTAAGAAATTTGATACAGTACCAGACGTTTCATTTTCTCGCATTTCTTCGTAGAAAATTTTAATTATATTGTGATATTTGTATAATGTTGACTGTAAAACAAGTCTGCAAATAGTTAACTTCGCTCATCACTTAACGATATATAATTCGTTACGAGCTTGTTATGAACTTCTTATAAATAACACCAATTTGCTAATAAACTATTTTGTAAGACAATTTGAGTTTAAGTTCAGCGGGACGTTTTTAATGCCACAATGAAGCCAATGACCTGGAAAGCTTGAGTGGAAGAATATGAGACTTCGGCTGAATAGTTTTTTTTGGTGTGAGCACACAACTTTATTAGGTGCTTTGAAGTGAGCCTAATAAATTGTGTGGATAGGTGGCAATCGTTATCGTGGAATTTTACATTTGTTATTGGGGAACTTGGAGGAATCTTAGAATTGTACGGATTTTTTTTGTTATTTTATGTTCATGGAATGCAGTAAAACATTAATATATACCGGATACAAATTTTACTTTCAAATGCTCGCGAAAATGGAATTGTTTTAGTTATCTTCAGAGTGACAAATATCAAAATGACGTATATTTCTGAAGCATCTCTTTGCATAATTAATTCACTATTGTTCTATAAGTGTTTTATAAATGTTGCAGGAAGTGGTAAAGGTATTGCATTTTGTGAGCTTTATATTAAAAATAAGATGCATAGTCTTCGTAAAGGTGATAAAGTCTTGTGGGTAAATTAGAACTCTTCAGGACACCACTGATGCAACACAATATGCTCCACTTTTACCATTTTCGCTACACATCACAACAAATTACTACTGCGGTAATTGTGCAAAATCTAATGTTCTTGCATTATTGGAGCCCTGAAGAGTTCTCGTTAGCCCTAATCACTTTTACAACAATTTTACGTCACAATTCAGAACAGAAGGAGTTAGTAGAGTTGAACATAACGCTTAAGTTGTTCAATCGCCATAGCAATAAATGCGCATCCATCAAATGCTCTGGTTTTTATTCGAACGAACCCAGTTTCATTTAGTTCCAACCCGAACAAATACCATTACGAATGTGGTAACAGTGGAGCATAAACTGATGTCAAATTACCTATTCCTATTGGACTAATTCGTTGAACAAATAAACCTTAGAAAATCATAAATTTGTGCATTGCAGTGACAATATCGTTTTCGCAATCAGCTGACATGCGACGAACATATTTAAAATAATCTAAGTGTGAGATTATAGTATAGTTTTACTCACATCATCCATCCTACCGTTGCTTCTAAATTGACAAATCATGTTCCTAACTTTTAATAGAATTTTGCGCATTCGATGTGTTTTTAGGAAAATATCTATTTTGTGACTCAATACGTTGAGACGAGTGCTTTAATGAATTTTTTGCATACAATAAAGCGCTAGTACCTAATTGCTTTTTGAGGAGTATACCGGTATAAAAACTCAGCACAGCTCATCAACTCTTTCAATAAATATATGGTGCTAATTCCATCGGTACCATCACCTGGGTAACGCATTGTATCTCTTTCTACATGATTTATATTAACATGAGACACATTCGTTCACCATGGTAGCGACAATGTATGGGTTACGGATAGAATTAGCCATATAGAAATTTCACTAAACATGAAACATTGCATTTTATTTCGCGTTTATTCTAAAATTTTTTTGTTTTTGTTCAAGAAATTTATTTCCATTACACTGAACTCTCCGAAATGTATTAGCTCAGTACAGTGTAAATTAATTCACTTTCATAGGACTCTAATTTATCAACAGGTATCACAATAACGATCTAAATAACTGAAAGTCGAGCTAAGTTGTTTACGACTTCTTTTAATTAAATTTACATCAGTCGGTTTTTGAGTTTATTTTTAAAACACATCCCATCATCTGTAAGTCGTAATGTTGAGAAGACATTTTTTTTTGTTTTCTTCATCCGAGTCTCTAATGTATTCGTTACCTACGAAATGTTTAGCATTCAGGTGAAAATGTATATATGATTTTTCCAGTTCAAATGTTGAAACAAACAAAAAAGTTAAAAGTTTCTATGTTATACGAAAATTAAAAAGATTTTGGAAATAACATTATTTCACGAACATTTTATCGTTTACAATATCAATTTCGTGTAGCACCTTCTGAATGTTGACTGAAACACACGCTGATTGTATGGTGGTAGCTGTAGTAATAACATGCATTTTACTTTGAATATTAAAAAGTTTCAGCTGCAATACAAATTTTACTTGCGTGTAATATTTGTGATTGATTTAGGTGCTAAATGACAAATATATCTTATATGATAAACCTATTCGTCCATGTTTTACAATTTACAGCGAACAGGGAATGGGGAGTCTCGTAACGTTGTATTTTCGCCTCAAAAATGGTAAAATTGACCCGAGAACGGTCTGACCAATATACAGCGAGCGTTTCTTCCTGTCACTGACCTGAATAACGAATAGCGAATTGATTCACTACACTAAACGCGACAATTTTCGCAATATTTTACATAGCAAGTAAGTGAATATTAATACTAATTCCAATTGCATTGCTTAATCAGGAGTAGAACTTGTGAAGTGACTACATCGACTGCCAATGTGTTACACACAGTAACTGCCAGCTAGTGCGAATAAACCCCATTATTCTCCAATTCGATTTTCTGGAATTTCGTTTTTGTGTCTTTTGACGCTTTACACTAATCGAAAATGCGGGTTGACTGATGCCCGCCCGAGCCCGTGGGCACGGGGGGGGCTAAATTTTTTCGGGCATCTCATCGGGCATTATTTTTTCGTGTGGACACTTTCTACTAACTTTCAAATAACCAACAAATTCCTATTTCAGTTCGCAGAAATAGGCTACGAGTTAAAATATTAAATTTCAACAGTTTTGATTTAAATATTCCATTTTCTGACAATTTCTTCTAAAAACGTAGAAGTAGTGAAAATTTAATTGGGCCTGGTTTCAGGGTCCTGACTGAGTCCAAGGCCATCTTATCAAAAAACTTTCTTCCATAAAATGTAAGATATTCCTAAACCTTTCGAATAATTTTTTTTTTTTTTTTTAAATGGGAAGCGATTTATAATCGAGTTATGTACAAAAAACACATAGAGCCCTAGCAGAGACTCGTTTTTAGTACCCTAGCTAAGTCCAAGGACTCAAATTTAAAAAAGATTCTTCCATAAATTGTCGGCCATGCCCAGATCTTTCAAACAAAAAAAAATTATGAAAACCGGAAAAGATTTAATCGAGTTATGTACAAAAGACCGAAAACCATTTAAACTGCCCTAGCTCGGCGGCCGTTGAGCCGATAGTGCCCAGATTCAATCCCATAAAAGATATTTCGATTACCTTTCAGGGAAAATCGATGCTCATCACCTACTCCCAGGTCGAAATTGGGGTGGTAACAAACGTCGTGGTAAACGCATAAGACCCTTTTTCGAAGAACTTCGTTCTTCGTACGGGTCTAGTAATGTTTGGCATTACAGTACTATGGTGATATGAAGAGTGTGTTGACTAATCGGTAGAGTTGTCTCTTTTTTATGATTCAAGGAAATTCTTATTCTTAAAATTTTTTTCGCCGGAAATTTTTTTTCGTCGGAATTTTTTTTTTCGTCGAAAATTTTTTTTCGCCAAAAATTTTTTTCGACGAAAATTTTTTTTCGCCAGAAATTTTTTTCGACGAAAATTTTTGTTGCCGGAAATTTTTTTTCGGCGGAAGTGGACAGTAGGGACTGCGTCGCACTTAACTTTTAAAAGGTTTTTGTTGTGATTTAAGTTTATGCGGAGAAATGAAGAAAAGCTTCGTTACGTACTGTTTTCATCAAACCTACCACTCGACCCGTAACAGCTTGTAACAAAATTCCTGAACCTACCACTGACTCTTTTGCGTTACATAATTTATGGACGATCCCTTATACGTTAAAGAAAAATCCTACACCGAATTTTTGGTACGTTGCCAATCAGCTAGCCCGTTGTTAGCAAGTAAGTTCAGATTACTTACAATATGGTGGGTGCAGTCACTTCACCCCCATTACATTTAGAAGGTGGATTCACCAACATTTGGATACGAAAAATAAAATTCCTGAGAGGTCAACCGAACAATCTTTTGCGCAGTTTAAATACCTAGTTAATAGCAGTCTCCTTTATAGAGAAATTCCAAAAGGGGAAATGTTTCAGCACCGGCTCGATTTTTTCATACAAGACTGCGTCACCGCCCGTCGCAACTTTGTATGAAGAAATCGAGCCGGTGCTAAGACATTTCTCCTTATGGAATTCGCCTATAATGTACTTCAAAAGAAAATGTTTTCTAAATCAAAATCATCCCACTCTCAGTTCGTATTTCGAAAAAAAAAATAATGGAATGAGAGAATGACATGTGGGACATTAGAATCGGAGTATCATCAGATAAAGAATTTTGTTTTTTGTTTTCCTTTCTTTTTCCTGTACAATTTGGTAGTTTATTCATTACCTGAAATCCATATCTCGACAGCCAACACTGTATGTAAGCGCCCCAGAAATCACATCTCAATGATTTTATGGTGTAATTATTTTCTGAAATCTCTCCTATTTCAACTGAATCGACACATAAAATATTGCTTATTGACGTTCATATTCATACATTATTGACATTTATTATTATCTTTTGTTAATTTATATAATTCATACAAATGGGTAAATAATGTCTACACATTTTTTTTCGTTAAGTTACCTAAACGATAAGCACAGAAATTATCATTATTGTTCATCAAATCAAGTGGAAATAAAATTTGGTTGTTTATTAATTATTGTAATAAAAAATACGGAAATTAAATTATTAATTTGAATCAAAATATAATGCAATGTTCATTGCTTTTTAAACTTTTTCGATTGTATGAGACAATAGAAAATAGAAAATAAAGTTTTAATTAATTTTGGAATAAATTGTATTGTCTATTATGAGCTCAGCTATAATAACGCCATGGTTGAAAAATGAATAGATGGCGCTATTGATATTGATATTGCATGCTTGATGAATGCTCATGCAGGCCACAATTGATTGTGTTCAGTGTATAATATAAAATTAGTGTTCGCGGCATTAATGTAGTTGCTGCAATGATACACACAGTACGCGTGTATCGAAATGATTCTACCATAGAAAATAAATTTCTATGGCTTCTTATCAAGCAACTTGACTTCGAGTTAATAAGTCACTACGCCGTCAAAGTAAATGGGGTTTCGAGGAAACCAACCAGCTCGATAATGAATCTATGCCGAGAAACAGCATATTCCTTTTAAGGAGGTTCCGCACAATGTTGTGATATTGTTGTGTGAAAATGTAAAAAAATGTTTCACTGTCATCTCATCTTATGGAGGACGGTGGTCCTGGTCCCAGTTGTGACGTAAAGACCCCACACCGAAAGGTCTATAAAGTTTGATGATTATGTAATCTCATCGGGTCATGGCGATAGTGGCTGTATGATGACTGGTCTGCCACTTCTTATATAATAGTTGTCTCTCTCGATCACAAGTATCAGAGAAATAACCCTGAATGAACAATAAATGTCAAAGTTAGTGGTCAAGTGTGGAGCACTAGCAGAACTGAACACACGAAAATTATTTTATTTAAATGGCTGTAGGAAAAATGTATTCACAGTTTACATACATACATCATTAAACACAAATTACAAATTTTATAAAATGTTACAGCTGGTGTTAAATATTTTATATCTTCCTGTTAAGTTTTTGCATTATTTATGCAACATGAGCCGTGTTAAATCAACATTTACTATGTAGAAAAATACAAATATTTGTATGGCAATACTAAATCTTTTAATACGATGGTCGAAAATGACATACCTTTATCATCTCATCCGTTATTAAGAAGTTAATCTAACTTTTCCATGCGTCTGTCAGTCCACCCATCCATTAAGTATATTAACCTATGTGCGAAAGACCAATACAAACAAAATATCTGAATATATTTTCACTCGAAAGATACAACATGATAAGAAGATTCACGATAATGAAAACATAAAGACAAGTTTACGTTTTTGTTGATTATGAACTGAAAAAGAATTCACTTGAGATATTATTATGTTCAGATCTAGTTCTCTATAAGCTAGCGAAAGAAATTCATGAGAAATATGGTCTACTTCCAAAATTATTCTAAGCAAATGGATGTCATACCTGTCACACGTATTTCGTCTACTTAATACGTGTTAGGCGTTATGCCGTATGTATCTGACTTAGCAATAACATAGCAATAGTTTTATCGTTGGGAATATCCTTAATGGAAATGCAAATATGTTTTTCATGCTTGAAATTATGTTGTGATATTTATCTCACAGCCACTACAACCGAATTGAATTTGTTGCAGGCCAACCTTCGGCAGATCCAATACAATATTTCCAGTTCATTGAATAAAATGTTCACTCATTCAAGATTAAGATATTTTCGCGAGTATTTTCGACACTGACTGTTGTGCTAATTTTGTCGAAATGTAATTTAACATTTTCTTGGCACGTAAAGTCTCGGTGAAAATGGAGAAAAATGCCCAGTATATTTTGCACATAAAATACAATTAAATCAAGTTGATGAATTTTTTAATCGTGCTACGCGCTGTTTCTGACATTCCTTGCATATGAACTAAATTAAATGTACCAATTTGTTAACATACACTGACGGAATCATAAGATTTACTAAATTTACTTCTGAAATAAAAAGCTGCACAGTCTTATGATTCAATGTAGAGATGAGCGGATCGACGATTTTTCGAAACCCGACCCGGACCGAACCCGACCCGATAAAATTTTTCGAAACCCGAAACTCGAATTGTTTCTAAACCCGACCCGATCAAAATTTTCGAAACCCGAAACCCGAACTGTTTCAAAACCCGACCCACAACCCAAGTTACTTCGAAACAAAAATTATTTCAAGGCCCGATGTCTGCATTCTTCACGGACCTTAGACTAAAACAAAATTCGTGTAATGTAAGATGATAAAATTTGTAAAATATAAAAAGTCAATAAAGGATCGGGACCCGAATAAAATGATACAACAACCCGACCCGGACCGAACCCGACCCGATACAATTTTTCTAAACTCGAAACTTGAACTGTTTCCAAACCCGACCCGGACCGAAACCGACCCGATTAAAATTTTCGAAACCCGAAACCCATGAACCAAAAAAAAAATTCGGGTCCGGGTTCGGGTCGGGTTTTTCGAAGCTTCGGGCAACCCGCTCATCTCTAATTCAATGAGATAAAAAGCTGCATAATCTTATGATTCCACGAGTGTAACTGTTTTCTTTTTGGGTTTCAATCTTTTTAGTGTACACGTTGATTTTTAGTTCTTTTATTCACTACTGCTATTCTTGTATTGACGTTGAATTTTTTGATACAAATCTTTTATTGTACCGAAAAATCTCGTCAGCTTCTTATCCCTTATCATCCCAAACACTATACGTGAAGTGACATTTCATTTTAATATTTTCACTTTAAGGAGTACATATCCACTTTCGTAAAATCGATTTTATGATTTACTTCCCGACTATTCCTTACGTGACGAACGAAAATATTCTTATTATTTGCCGCATGACTTTCACTAAAAATATTACCCGTTTTTTCCTTAAATATCTTCAGGCTGAGAATGGTAACTTCAGAAGAAAAGTTTCAATAAGTAAATGATGGAATGATGAAATTTTTAAATTTTTATTATTGGCACATCGACAACGCTATTTTTGTATATTCATTTTAAGAGGAAGGCTTATGATTTCACAGAGTGATTTACATATTCTTTGTAATTGAATGCAAATGAAATTAAGATATTGTTAACCACAAACGGGTTCGTCATCGGAGCGTTTCGTTTACATGTAGTCATCGTGTTCTTTACACCAAAAAGTATTTCCATCAAATTCTGTCAAAGTATAAAAGCGCGTATCAATTGAATTTAATCAAAACACAAACTTTTAAGTGCAGGAAGAGTAGAATGTTTTTTAACGATTTCTAACGTCGAAAAACAGCCTTTTCTTCGTCAGTACCGACAACGATGCTTTTCATTCGACTTTTTAAACCCTCACTACACCCTGTCATGTTGTCACCTGAGAACATGAAGCATCGGATCCAGTCCAATTAAAAAAATTTGACAGCCTTATCTTTGATTGATTTATTAGAAAAGTATTTTCACAATTTTGATTCAAAGAGAGAAAAATGACACTGAGGCCTTCCTTTTTGGGCCCATTGTGTTGCGCTCTTCAATTTGTTTTGGCCTATTGTCGTCGTTGCTGGTGAAGTGGTGATGATATTTAAAAATGATGGTGTCTTCTATTGTTCGGCTGGTGGTGTTTTGTCGGTTGTGATCTGAATGATGCTGATGTCACTCCAATTATGGTGGCGCATTCTGTTACGAAGGAAAACGTCTCCGCACATTCTTCAGTTGGGGTCGTCGCTAAGTCCCATCTTATTTAAGTGGTATCTTAGACTACTATGACCCGTAAGCATTCCTATCATCATCCTGAGCCTTTTCCTGTCTAATCCAAGGAGATATTTAGTAGTGCTCCACATGCATCCTACCAATAATTCCTTAGATTGCCGGCAGGTTTGAAGGTTTTCTCACCATAACTGGTGTTCCTCTTCAGTTTTTCTTCTAAGAAGATTCGACATATATCTGGTGTCCACACCGATCGTCGGTTCTGGTCCTATCATTCCCGCCTGGCTGCCTCTTCTCACTAACTCGTCAGCCCTTTCGTTGCCTTCGATGTTGGAATGACCTGGTACCCAGAGCAGAAAAACTTCGTTGTTTTCTGACAGAGTCTCCAGGTCGTCGCAACATCTGAGTGCAGATTTAGCCGACAATCTACACGAGGATAAGGCCTTAATTGCTAATTCACTATCTGTGCATATAACTATTTTTCCATTTGTCAGTCCTTTTTCCGACAAAATGCGACAACATTCGCTGATACTTAGATTGAAAAACTGTAGCAGCGATTCGCAGAGGAACAGAGACTTGAATATCTTGCTCTTCGCAGTATACACTTGCACGATTTTAACTTTGGATGTTTCTTTTGTTGCAAAGTTAAAATGTGACCCTGATCCAGTTCCTTCATCAGTTTGTTTTAGATTCGTCTGTGACTACGATTACACTTCCAACCTTGGGACATCTTCCATTCTCCCACTCTGCTTTGGTTGGAACAGCCGTCTCATACTTCCTTTCAAACCGCTGATTCGGTTCGCTGATTTGAATATTTCGTTTTCTAGTGAAAAGTACCAAACCAATCTTCCACCCTCTTGAATATTCTTTGCATCATCTGTCGTCATCTTCAAAAGCCAGCCTTATCTTAGATTGCAAAATTTTTACCTGTAGTAGAAACAGCAAGTAGCTGACAGATCTTGCTTCGGTAGTGTTGTAGCTTATTATCAACGTTATGAGATAGAGGAAGGGAGGACAAAGGATAAAAATCCTTACTCTTATGCTAATAATATGGTTCTAGAACGCACATATGGTTGTGATACTGTAGTAAGTTTCATCAGTAATCAGATTTATGGTTTCAAACATGACATCCACGCTTCTGTAAACTGATACTTGAAATGATAAAAACTTTTATCTCAAGGCCTTCCCTCATAAACTCATATTTTATTTATATAAATTTTCCATTCATAAACCAACTTGAATTCTAGTGTAATTCGACCTAAAACGCTCTCAACATTCGAAAGTTTGCAAAAATAAAAACTTCAGTTTCCTAAGTATGCCATCTTATCATACGGGTTGAGTTGTTGTTTCAGAAGCACACAACTGGAATACGATATGGTTTGAAATAACAAATTTTAGTATTTTCACTCTAGTTAACACTGATGTTAATTAAATTTGACACTAAATTGGTTGAATTTGAATATCTTGATTTAAAACGTTGATTGATGGTGACGTATAGATCTCGGTTATGTTTTTCAGGGTTATTCAATTCTTTGTAATTCATTGATCACGAACAATTGATTCATTGAGCGATGATGAACAGCAGAAACAATTTGTACTTTTTTTTGCGTATTAAAGAAAGCTTTAAATGTAATAAAACAATGGATAATCACTTTAAAACGACTTCTAGTTGTATGATGCTACACAACAAAATAAAAGGGTGTTTGTTCTGACATGTAGGTACTAGTTGATGATGATACTCAGTGAACGTTCCATCAACGTTATGGTTGATTGATTACTAGACTAGTAAATTATATGACAAGGATGATATTTATTATGCATGTAAGAAATAGGAAGCCAAATCCCCAATGTAGCGGAAACGATTTTCTTTTACCAGAAAATTATTATTATTAAACGTAAACTTTTGCGAGTGTCGAAATACACTTTTCTTTCCAAAAACTTTCACCGATCAAAACATTTGTCAAGAATTTAAGTTGTTCTACTAAAAACGATGTCTTTGTGTACACTGCTTTTGAGGAAAGGTTTTACTTGTTCGACAAACACTAATTGATTTTGGTCCAAAATTAATTTTTGTCCAAAGCTCTTTATTGAATTCACCATAACGTCAACATACCAACATGTCAAAGTAAGCGCGTTTTACGATATTGAAAATTAACTCTGTGCATATTAATAATCGAATTTATTTAAATTGGCTTACTAATTCCATAATGTTATTATGTCTAGCTAAAAAAATAACATTTTTCTACCCTTTGCTATAAAAAAACAAACAAAAATCGTTTTTGGACATGCGGCATTTAATATAGACATGGCAGTGTCAGCTCAGCAAGGTATTTTTAAACTCACCTGATTTAAATGTTAACGAATACGTCAAATGTCTGCTGCTTCAAACTATTTCATACGTAATTTGTATCGTAATAAACTATAACTTTGTTGGGCTAGGCTGGAAAGTTTATTTTTTATGCGAGTTTGCGGCCAGAGTGAATTAAAATAGTTATTTCACTCCGTTTGGGCTACAATTAGCGAAGTTACTGAACATCAACCGTTCGATACAGGTACTTAATAGTAGATTTTAAGTGAGGTCATGTAAACAGCCGGTAACATAAGGGCGAAGTTCGCAAAATCGAGCCAAAGGCGAGATTGTGTAATCGCCCTTGTGTTACATGCTGTTTATATGACCTCACTTGTACATTCTTCAACGTAAGAGCACTCGGTCGTTGAAACAAACAATTTAACATTAAACATTTTGAAAAAAAAAACTCCTCAAACACAGTGTACGTCATTTGTGTTCTTAGAGTAGGCTAGTTATCGAATGAACTATGGTAGAACATTGTGCTGTGTTCATTTTGTTATTTCATTTGTCGATGTCGGAATCAACGGCCTATGTAGCTCAGTGAGCAGTGCTTGCGGTGTTAAAAACTCATTTTTCCCAGAATTTTAGGTTCAAATCCTTGTAGCCGCAATTCTTTTTTTACATTTTTTTTGTGTTGTGTGCATTCCATCAAATACGTCTATTAATTCTTCATTCAAAAAGTTTTATAAAAATGTAGTAAATAGACTTTCAATCGATATTGACCCATGTCTTGCGGTTAGACTACAAACGTTTTTTACAAATTGATCACATCATGTTTTCAAAGCCTTATTACTCAGGAGATATTAGTCCGATTGAGAAACTAAGTACTTTACAGGAATCCTGTAATCACGCACAACACACTGGCATTATGTTTGACCAAAATCAGTTTGGGCAAAATTTAATTATTTTGTTTATGTTCTAAATAAAATCAATGACATATATCACACACATACGCGTACACATAATCGTTGTTGCTCGTTATATGAATCCGTGGGATAATGGTTAGCGTATAAGACGCTGATGTGGATGTGCCAGGTTCAAATCACGGTGTGGACATAGTTTTTTTTTCTTTATAAAAATAGGACCTATACGCTAGAAGAGTTCATTCTGGATGAACCGGATCATAATGGCTCAATAAGTAGGTCGCATCAGTACTGCCTAGTATGTTAAATTTCATCTACATAGCAATGAACCTACAACGTATACTCAACGTACCGAGTGCGTACACGTTGATAGTACATAACGTGCGTGCTTCGGGTCGTGCTTCGTGCTCCCACCTGATGACAGTTGCGGTAATTTTCATTTTCGCGAGGCTTAGCAAGTAAAATAACTTGCAAAATGGCTTGGAAATGTCCAGACCATCTTGAATTTACATTCAGAGGACGAAAATCCAAGACCGCAAATAAAAATTTCCTTATCCGAATTTCCATCGCTTCACTCAAACCGCATACTTTCGCTCTTGTTGGAATTTCTATTTTCTCCCCTCGGAAAATATATGACCTCTGCGTCGTCGTTGAAAAATTTGTAATAATTTTTTAAAATGTGATTTATTACACGTTTACGTTTCAAACTTTCAAGTGTACACCACCATTGACAATACGTTGCAAAAGTGACAGATGCAAAATTATACTTTTGTTATTTGACATACTTTAACATGATAATTCTGCATCTATGACTTTCGCAACGTGCAGCGAATCAGAAGTAACACCCTACGTGACAAACTTGTAAAAACTTGCAAATCCACCCTTTTAGTGCGGCGTTGGCTTATGTCAAAGCATATAAAATTTTATGACGAAAAATGTAACGCTTGTGAGCTTATGGACTTCATTTTGAAATTTCGTATAATTTGACATAAGCCGACGTCGTACCAAACGCGTGATCTTGAAAGATAAATGCGTTGTTTTAATAATAAATTTATGTAATTGCAGAGAATTGTTTCTTAAATAGGACATTTTTATCGTCGGTATTTTGTCAACAATGTTTCTGTTTGCTCAATGCCTGTACTGTTGTTAAAAAATTGATCAATCAACTGAAAGCAGAACCAAGTGAAACTTGAAGAAAGCAGTTTTTCTCAATCCTGTAGCAAGAACTTTTTTCAAAAATAACTTTGTTATTTTAACGATGCATCCTAGAACTATCATGTCATATTCCAGAATTTGTTTTACGAACTTGACTTATTTCTTGTTAACCGAGATAGTTATATTCCGTAAAGTAGATCTTGTGTGTTTTGTTATTTTTTGTGTGGAGCATTATTTAGAAAATAATTTTAATGAATCTATTTTATGTTTCGTACGTGTTCGTACATGTAATTCAAACATGAAATAAAGTTCCATTTTAAACTACATTTTACACCCATTCAAAGTAATTAAGTTGAATGAAAACTAAACGAATTGTGAACTCGTGAAATTATTTTCAGTTTTAAGTTTTTTTTGTACTCAACATGTTAAGAAATGTTTCATTGAAGTAGGATTAATGTCGAATTTGAAAAGAAAACATATAGGTGACCTGACTTTATCATGTTTACAATTGTAATTCCCACACCATCTCCAAATTTACATTTTGTGCTGTCTTATCGTTTAGTTAAAATATAAAATTTGCTGAATAAAATTTCTACTCTAAGCTCGTTACCAGCATAAAATATGATTCGATTTGCGCCAAAATATTTTCCGACATTTACATAAACTAAAAATGTCTCAAAATATCAGATATTAAAATATGAAGCTGAAACATTTTTTCATTTTTCATTCGTAAATTATTTATAGCAAAAGGCCAACTGATAAAAGTGCTTCGAGCTCAAGTTCATGGAATAACTTTAACACCTTTTTTTTTGCGCATTTTATGCATTACATTTCGCCGTATAATTAACGGTTACATGTTTTCACTTTTTTGTTTGTTTATGTAGGATGAAAGTACAAGCCGTTGAGTCAATAATTATGTCATACTTCATTCATTTTGAGAAATGTAGGTAACAATCGTTAGCAATGAATAATGATCGACAAATGTGACTAATCAAGTGAACGTGGTAACTTTCCTGTTCGTATTCTTAATTTAGGGGAACATTCAGTTCATTTAAATTTCGGTTTCTGTGGTAAAAATCTAGAGGGAATGACTCCAACTCAACAATCCTCCACTTCAAAATTGATTAAGTTAGAGCAACCTTGGATTCTGTCAAAGTATACGGAATTTCCAGAATTTCAAAATTAGATGCATTAATCAGTTCAAATTGTCTATGCATCTATGCAACACATTATTAAATCCTCCTGTTTAGTATGACGTAGGCTTATGTCAAAATATACGTAATTTCATTTTGAAGTGGATAAGTTGAAAAGCACACCGTTTTTCGTGGATTCGCTACACTTTAACAGAAGCAAGAAAGAAACAAGAAAGGGTTTTGGGAAAAGATTCAAAAATGGTCAACCTATCACCCTTACAATGTTGAAAAATATGGAAAAATTGGCTGTTTTTACAATATATGGAAAATACAACTTCGTAAATATGATGTTTTAAACAGACCTTTGACTTGGAATATCATATTTAGTCAGAAATATTAGTTTTTCAGTAAAAAATTGCAACTTACGAGAGCCAGTTTAGAAAAATGATCTTTTTATCTATTGAAAAAACAGCCAATTTTTCCGTATTTTTCAACATTGTAAGCGTGATAGGTTGAAAAATTCTGAATCTTTTTCCAAAACCCTTTCTTGTCTGCAATCTTTACTTCAATACCTAAGTATTAGAATCATTCAAACGATAAAAACTCAGTTTATCATATCGATTTCAGCTTTTCAAAGTTTTTTCGAGACGGAATTTTCCATGGTCGGCGAACTTTGACGACTGACAAAAAATGCCTTTTCGCCAAATTTCCCCTGTTTTTATTTATATTTATTTATTATATTATTATATTTATTATATTATTTTTATTATATATATTTTATTATATATTTATTTATTATTATTTTATTATTATATTATATTTTATTATATATTTATTATATTTATTTATATTTATTTATATTTATATTTTATTTATAAAAAATTATTAAATTGAAGTTTGATTAGTCAAAAAAAATTAATGTAGCTCAAACTTATCTCGAATCGGATTTTTGATGAAGGTGGGAATGCCGAATGGTCCGAAATCTCGAACTTTTGAGTTCATTGAATTTGCGCAAGTTGTAAACATGAAATAAAAAGCTTTGGACGTGCGTTTTCGCTATCTATGGGACCAAAGAATTTTTTGTGGACCCCTAACTTTTTGATTATTTGACCATCGCACACCCCTATTACCAACATCAAAAACGTCGGATTGAATAACTGATAAGGGGAGACTACACTGAGGAAAATATCTACAAGCGACGTGTGTTTATAATATACGCCGCCGCCAACGTATTATATACGCGGTGAATGTATTATCAACCTTATTTAAGTATTGTGTAGTATGCCATACGTAGCGAGCGTGTTATGAGCTCTCATAATACGTGCCCGGCGTTCGTAATTCGTGCATGGTGGATAAAATACGTCGGCGGCGTATATTATAGACACGATTCCTACGTCGCTTGTAGATATTTTCCTCAGTGTCTGGCAGGGAGCAATGCATAACCTGTCGATTCATTGCCGATTTTTATCAACACTATCAGTCCAATAACATCCACTCATTTTATAAAAGGAAGTCACTCAACTTAGATGAGAACTTCGGTCAGGTAACTTACATTTAACAAACGGAAACAGGTATACAGTGAACGAATATAAAATTCATACCTCAATTACGCCAAAATAAAATTTAGTAGTATAATCCGACCACGCTGTCGAGCGACGATGGTTGTTGTTGGTATATAAGTAAAAAGGGCGATCCAAGCGGTATTTTTGCCATAAGTGATTCAACGTTCATACGTTTCTGGGCGTGTGCTGAGCACAAACTGGAATGTTGCAACGTCAATGTCACACGTGTGCGAATAGCAAGAACTATGGGAATAGGTATTTTGTCACAATGAACGAATGACACGATATAGCAGTTGAAACTACTGACTCAGCTCTCAGAAAATATGATGGATGAAAATTTATCTTCGATGTGAAGGTTCAGCTTCTAGTAAATAAAAAAATTCCGCAAAAAGTTTCGTCCTTTTTTTCGAAAGGAATAATGATCTAATTGGAAAATACGAATAGTCCACTTTTCCTTATGGCATACGCCTATAAGTACCACATTTTAGTTATTTCGTTAAAAAATGTCACCAATACAAAACCTTCCAAAATGCCAATAGTTATTTTATTTATCTACTCGGGGGATTACATCCCCCACCTTCGCCTCGAAATGCAAACCTCCCCTTCGAAGACAAAAAAATTTCCTCGCAGGTGCATGATGATTTACTATTAATTACCCAACGTTGCTGGCGAATAGCAACTATATTTTTGTAACAACTCACCGTCCGCTGGCACTGGTGAAATAAATTCTACAACACAAATCTGTAACTTTATTTCATTAATACGAACGCTGTAACTTTCAAAATTGTTTTATCGCGACTTTTTTGGATGTACTTGAAGTCAAGCTTGAAGTAGTTTTATAACAATAAAGTAATTACTTTTTCTTTATAACTTTCTTAATAACGTCTGCAAAAGTGAACACGTTTTGTCCAAAAATAAATTCTTGTAAATGTAGGTTCGTAGATATAAGGAAATTATATGACTTTGTGGTCACCATAAAACATGCTTCCCCTTATGAAAACATTAAAAAGCAAGATACGAATGTGCTAGGACAAAAACGTTAGCCTATTTCCTTTGAACATATTTCCTAAATCCAAGCTTCCGCTGTTGATCCTTGAATGTTCCTTTCGAATATAATTGTTATTACTCTCTTTGCTTTTGGAGTGGGACAGTAAATAACTGTTTTGCTGTTAAATCATATACTTTACCTCACATATTTTATCATTCTTTATCGGAGGGAGAAAATGTAAAATAATTGCAATTTTTATTTACTCTGTTAATCAATTTTTCTCGGTAATAAAACTATTTACTTGACCTCAATGAGCTTACAACAAAATAAATGAAAACATTGTTATTTAAAAATTCTGATGTGTACGATGTGTGTATACCTTGAAGTTTGATTTTTTTTTTCTCTGATTGAACAAATAAACTTTTTCATTTCAAAGAAAATATTTGAAATCATATGGGGACATGAAGTCCAGCGCGACTAAATAATGATTTATGTGTAGAATTACGTTTAGCAAAATAGTTGAAACGATCTTAATGTTAGTCAAAGTAATCAAGCCTCCATGTTGTTTGTCATATCTGTTTCGTTTCTCAGATGATTTTCTCATTTTCTCAAAGGTCTTTGACTTCTGAATTTCTTGGGATTAGTGTGAAGAACGATGAGGACAAAGACAAATCCGACAAATTAAGTTTTGTGATATGATTTTTTTGTTGAGGCTAAAAAGGTAACACGTGTTCTCTAAAATTTTATTCTCTACAACTTTGCCTTTGACAGTCAATCTCCATATTGCATAGTTGAGCAAATATAGACGAAAAACCATGTGCCTTCGTATATAGCCAAGAAACTCAATTTCGTCCACTGCTTCAGTGACCCAATTTCCACAAAAAAATTTCCTAGTTTTGTGAGATCAAATGCTTTCATTTGACACCAAAATGAACAATTTCCGTGATATACTTGCTGAGATATTTGCAAAAAAGTTTTCACCGACCCTCGTCACTTTTTCGACCATATCTACGGAACCACCCAATAATCTCAAATATGTCATGTAAAGTGCCGTTGGACACGTTACACATATGGCTTTCAGAAAAAAATTAATCCACGATAATTTAGTGCAGAGTAGAGCTGCAGCATTTCTTCTGATTTTCGCGATTTTTTTACTATTTTGCTCTTGAGCACCACCTAAATCACTTCAGATCAAGTCGGCTCCATAGACACTTTTTGTCAGGGACACATTTAGAATCGTTTAAGCGCTGGGGCCCCATACCTTACATTTTTTGGACCACCCTATAGTAGATGCATCCCCCAACTCCCACCTCGATCTACCCCATGTTACAATAAAATTGTTTTTAGTAACGTATACGACCTTCGTACTTCGTACGGGTTCAAAAACGCAATCCAAACAACTCTGTATCGAACATTTATTTGTATTCTAATTAAATTACTTTTAACCGTCAACTTCTATAAAGAAATTTTGTGCAATTTTTATGTGTTCATCTCTGCTTGGGACGTTGGGGATGAAGTCCACTAATTTGTGAGAAAAACTATGATGGACGTGACGCATGAAACAAATAGATATAAATGGCGATCATTTTGCATAAAATTGGAATAATCAAACGTGTAATGTTACAAGTGGTGGTAAATGACACTCCAAGGATGTTTTCATGATAGAGGAATGAGGCACATTCCGAATGGTAAATGCTGCTAATTGCGTTATTGCATGTATTGCACTATTCATACTATGAATTTCAATGTCCACAACCTATAAAAAATGCAATTTTCTGGAAGCGTCAATCGATCGATAATATTGATCCGATATTCTTTCCGCCTATCAGCAAATTGAATTTTTAATGAAAATAGGAATCGTACTAATTGGAATCGTGCTTTCGCAAAATATGAACTAAAATTTTGCTTTTCAATTCAATAAAAATGTAATTCTTCGGATTTTTGTCTCGAATTTATTTTCATTTTATTTTAAACTCATTTCACTTAAAAATTTTGAATAATAGATACATTAGTGAACAGGCTTACCCGGATGCAAGTTCACCATACAATAAAAAATCCGCCAAGTAAACTGAAA
Organism: Pseudolycoriella hygida; assembly: GCA_029228625.1. NCBI lineage: Eukaryota > Metazoa > Arthropoda > Insecta > Diptera > Sciaridae > Pseudolycoriella > Pseudolycoriella hygida. The sequence goes on along the minus strand of CM055406.1, from coordinate 35,273,529 downwards.
AAAATAGCCGTCTATTAAACACTATTCGCTTGTGCGTGCGAATAGTCCATTTAACGCAATTCGCACGCGCGTGCGATTAATCCATTAAACACTATTCGCACGCGACTAAGAGTTAAATCGGATAGAAAATGAAATTATCCTTGTACAAATAGTGACTTAAAGACTTTACGTCGGCTGTAAAATTAGATTTTCCTTGTACAGATGGTATTCCTTTAAAAAAACGTTTAAACTTACAATTTCTTCATTAAATTTCTTTATCGCGTGCGAACAGTCAGATTACTATTCGCACGCGCGTGCTATTAGCATCTGCCTTTTGTATATGGTTTTGTTTTAACTTCATTAAGCTCGGGATCTTATGAAGTTTAGTTGGCTAGTTATGTTTATTCTTTTTCAATTTTGCATCCAAATAATTAAATCTGTTACCCACCTGTTGAAGTGCAAGCTACAGTCAGGCAAGATGTCATAAGATGTAGTGGAGTTTCGACTTCTTCTTGACATCTCTCACAAGTGTCCGCGTTAGTGATGCCTTTTTTGTGCAGGTGTCCATTTAGTGATGACTCCAGCCTTAGGTCCTCTCTTGATCTGCTTAGCAGGTAATTGGAGTTCCATTTACTACGGCCATCAATGGTGGTTCTGCTGTCATAGAAGAGATTATGTTTGCTCTTGAAGACTTCTCTAATCAAATCCTTTTGTGCTGTTGGAAAGAGAAGGGCCAAGAAGATCTAGTTGCATTTATTATATTGGATGCATTTATCTGTATGCATTAGGAGTTCAGGGATCCCTTTTGAGTTCTCGATCAAAACTTTACAACAGTCAACAGTTAACATCGGCCAAGGTCAGGGCTTCTTGTTCTCCGTAAAGATCCACTGGAAGAATATCTGTGCTCTTGTCGGAGTTGATTTCATGGATCCTGTGATCCCTAACAGGTTCAACCTTTGGACACGTTCCATTTCGGATTTATTCTTCATCACCCTTAACCTATGGTACCAAAAGTGACTTCCGCAAAACAATATCGGTCTGATAATCGCATAGTGTATAGCCAGTGGACTACTTTAGGTTTAAAACCTTGCATCTTGCCAAAAGCTACTCTGCATTGCCAGAACATTTTCTCTGCTTTCTTTACTCTTTCCTCAATGTGCATTGTAAAGTTCAGCATTTTATCAATCATGATTCCGAAGAATTTTACTTTCGGTTAGCTTCAGCTGTATACTGTTTAGCTTCGGTTCTTTATAACCCAAGATTTTCTTCTTTTTGGAAAAGACTACCAATTTCGTCTTAGTAGGGTTCACCGTTGGACCATTTTCGGTTCACCATTTCCATACGATAGTCAGAGCAGAGTTCATTACTGAGCTCAACGTGCTTTCGAATTTACCTACGATTAATATCACTAAATCGTCAGTAAATCCTTCTGCTTTGTAGTCGTTATCATTTAGTTGCCGTAGAAGACTGTCTATGACCATGTTCCAGAGAATCGGCGATAAGACGCCTCCCTGTACAGGATTACAGTACCGTCGACAAAGTGCTTCGCAGCCTACCTGATAGATTCATAGCTTATCTGATTGAAAGCACCAATAATATGTTATTTTTCTGATAACTCTTTTTCAATCTTACTCACTACGATATTTACTGTTCCATTATTTTTTTGAACTTTGACTTTGTCGTTGTCATTGTCTTAGGACTGAATGCCATGCCGCACCAAAGAGACATACTACATAAAGAGCGCAGATATCTAATTTTTGTGATTTTTTTAAAGAAAAATCAAATTTTATTTAAAATGATGCTGAAAATATGAAAATGAGCATTATGGAAACATTTTTGTAACAAATTTTTTGGAAGTGGCTCGCATCACATTGTGCGAATAGTCTCTTCCATGTACTTTGGCTATTTACACATTGTGGGAATAGCCTAACGATTACAATGTGCAAATAGCTTGGTAATTTGCACATTGTGCAAATAGCCAGAGGATTGTAAAGAGACTGTGCAAATAGCCAAATTGTGTGTAAGACACTATTTGCACAATGTGCAAATGGGCCATTCCACGAAAACTCCGTTTCCACGCTTGAAATGCTCAGTAGTTACGAAGATATATTCATAGAAAATTGTGTATCAGAAGGATTGATCCTTCAACTAGATGTTAGTAATTTTTCTATGACTATCATTTTCTAACTACTGAGAATTTCACGCGTGGAAACGAGGCGGACCGTGGAATTGCCCAAATAGCGTTTATCAAATTTTTTTAATTGTTTATTTTTCGTTTCAAGTGAAACTAAGTTGATTATACCAATTTTCGATGGAAATAATTTTTTTGGAAAATCATGATTTATGGTGATTTGTTGCTCAAAAATCGTGAGCATCACGTTTTTTTGCTCATGCTCAAAATGGTTTTGATTCACGAAACATTATTTAATTTTCGGACTCTGTTTAAACGAGGATACGACTATTAGTTAGTATTCTGCACGACCTATATACTCCTCTCCAGTTCTATTTACATTTTACATGGATACTTACTGAAGACTTAACATTTCTCAGCGAGTATATGAAAGTTGCCTCATGCTATAAGCAGAAAAAATTGAATTTAATTTTAGAACCTCTTTCTCGGAACAAGATGGTAATTTGTTTTCTATTTTTTTTTTCAGGACCTCCATAGTCCTTACCAAATATGGATCATGCAGTTAAAAGGGCGGCTAAGGGTCGACCGTGGAATAAGCTTCGTTTTGAAAATGACGAACTAGAATGCCTTTATCAACGATATACACTGAAATTGCAACGCTTCTCCGTAGCGGGAGTAGTGGCGTTAGTTGTGGTGTTATGTGGTGTAATGGCTGCCCTTAGCCTTGTTTACAATCAGGCACCAACACTTCATGTACGATGACAACTTTAATTGATTGAAACGAATGCATAAATTGATTTTGTCCTCTTTTGCAGAACATATTCAATTCGTTAATGTGTCTTCTATTTGCTGTCATATTAGGACTTTTACAATTTCGCATTATCCGTGATTCACATCTTCCATATCTGTGCTATGGCATTCTATTTTTTACAGCCGCTTTTTGCTTCATATCAATGCCAACAGTTGGAAATATATTTCCCGTCGACACGAAAGAGGTATGAGTCCAAATAACAATTTCATTTATCAGTGTTTTTCTGGTTGCATTTGGAACGGACATGGAAAATGCAACGAAAAATTCAATTGAAATTAAATAAAAAAACTTTTCTTTTGAAACGACACCAACGAAAACATTAGGAACATTTAAAAAGAAAATCTTTCACATTGTGCATACGAATGAAACGAAAATATTTTTCGTTTTCAACTTAAAAACAAAATCAATATTTGTAGGTCATGGCCGAAGGAGTTTGGCAAATTGTATTCGTAATATTCCTTGCCTATGCAATGATGCCATTGCAAATTTGGGAAGCTGTTTTGTTTGGCATAATATTGCCATCGATCCATTTGGGGTTGACGGCATACAAAATGTTTGCGGAACATATTGTGAATTTTGAGGTGAATCAATTGGTAGCGAATTTAACAATGTTTGTGGGTGTTAATGTGGTATGTACACAATGCAACTTTACAAGTCAGACATGAAATGGCACTAAAAATCCTATAGGCTGGCTTGGTGGTGAACATAATGATGGAACGGGCACAAAGAAGAGCTTTTCTGGACACACGAAATTGCATAGCGGCACGCTTGGAAATGGAAGACGAAAACGAAAAATTGGAGCGACTTTTACTAAGCGTATTACCGCAACACGTGGCTATGGAAATGAAAAATGATATTTTATCGCCGGTTAAGACACAATTCCACAAAATTTATATTCAAAAGCATGAAAACGTTAGGTGAGTCTGTTTTATTTGCAGGATGCAAAATAAAGTGAAGAAAATGGGAAAATGCTTAAAGTCAACGAAAACTTTCGTGTTTCGTGATGCATTCTTTAGTGCTTTTACAGACATTGTAACTTTTCGTGACTCCACGTTCAATGATTTGTGTAAGTACGTGCACGTGCACTAATGAGCCCTGCGCGAAGATATCAAGTTTAATATATTTTTCCGATAGCTTTGTATAGCTTGGATTTTTGACCAAAAATATTAGAGTGCACGAACTAAATAAAAGGGACTTTTTACTTTTCATCTTTTATGAAGGGCACCATATAAGGGACGAAATAATGGACAATAACAAAATGCTGATTTCGGCGTATCACGCCCTCACATACCAGGGTATGTGATTTCATCAGTACACCTATGTCATGTCATGACTATGTGTATATCAGCAGACGTAAAGGCAGAATGAGCAACCACTCGAATTACATTTGCTTAAATACACTTGTTTCTAAACGGTTGATTTAGTTGAAGCACAAGACTTCACTTTCGATAATTTTGTATGCCAGATTTCGTTACTTGCTAGAAGTATAATAATTCTGTATGTTAGATTCGTCACCCAAACGAACAATTCGGAAAAAATTCGGGACCTTGTTCTTTTCACGTTGCAGACCATCAACGACAAAATACCAAAAAGTTTTTTTTGTTTTTCAATTTTGACGGTAAAAGCGTATCGACCGACAGAAAGACATTTCGTGGTTAAAGAAGGTAGCTAAGAATAATCGGTAATAATAAGTTATTGAATAATTCGGAATTGGACCAAAAAAATTTGAATTTAGAGTTGAAAAATAAAGTACAGAAGTTGGTACGATGAAAATTCCAAAATATCATTTTTCCGCCATTTTTCAAATTTGAAACGCTCGCAGCGCCATCGTATCGCATATTTTGTAAAAAAGATACGTTTTGTAGGAGGCCTATTTTTCTACCTATCAAACAGCACCTCTCCGTTAAATTTGATCAAAAACGAATTTCATGGAACGATTTTTGTAGTCGCATGTCCTAGTGATTTCTTTTGAAGTTATTAATTTTCCATAATTACAAAAAAAAATCCTGAGGAAACTTATTAGGACATGCGTTCACAAAAATTGTTCCAGAAAATTCATTTGTTGATCAAATTTAACGGGAGAGGTGCCGTTTGATAGGTAGAAAACTAGGCCTCCTACAAAAAATATTTTTTTACATAATATGCGATACGATGGTGGGCGCTGCGAGCGTTTCAAATTTGAAAAATGGTGGAAAAATCATATTTTTGAATTTTCTTTCGGCCAGATTTCAGTCAAAAAATTTTTAAGATTTAAGATTAAGATTTTTTGTGTAGTGTAACGAGATCAACCTGAGGCTTTCCTTTTTTCGTGGGACACCCTAATCATTTACAAATGAAGAAGAAAAAAAGAATATTAAGGAGTTTGTGGTTTTTCGAACTAGCATAGAGGTGTGAGGGTCGACCTTTTTTTCCAAATGGGTCCAAACCAAACCCCGACTAAAATGAAAATTCAAACCCGACTCGAATCGAACCCGAAACCCTGATTCGAACCTGAACTTTTTTTTCAAAAAGATTTCGTTTGAAATATTTTTTAAAATTAATTTTGAGAAAATAATTGAGTGAATTTACTTTTTCGTGTCGGGTCGGATTTTGTTAGTTGAAGTCTTCAAACCCGACCCGACCCGAAAAAAACGAAAATGAAAATCCGACCCGACCCGACAAAAAAAATTCAAAAGCCCGACCCGACCCTGCAAATTTATTCGGGTTTGGGTAGGGTTTTTACTCGAGTTTCGGGCAACCCGCTCACCTCTAGTATTCACCCAGATAAGTGGTGTAAGTGTCGTACCACTCCGGTTCCGGTGAAACTTCCGGTGTCGTTACCCGTATGTATGGGAACTACTCTTGACTTATAGGTTACCACCACTGCGTGGACTATAAACTCTCAGTAGGACTCCAACGAAAGACGAAAGCAGCAAACGTTTTTATGAGGGAATGGCTTATGTGTCATGGGGTCCGCGTAGTATCCAACGTCTTTTACATTTCCATAACAGTTTTTCTTTGATTACAGCATTTTGTTCGCTGATATTGTTGGTTTCACAGTATTAGCTTCTCAATGTAGCGCACAAGAGTTGGTACGGCTGCTGAACGAACTTTTCGGAAGATTCGATCAATTGGCCAACGATCACCATTGTTTGCGTATAAAAATTTTAGGTGACTGTTACTATTGTGTAAGTGGTTTGCCCGAGCCTAGGGCAGATCATGCAACTTGTGCTGTGGAAATGGGCTTGGACATGATTGATGCTATTGCGTAAGTTGCAATCAATTTGTTTTATTCGATTTTTTTTTTCATTGACACTCACGTTCCGTAGATCCGTTGTCGAATCAACAGATGTCAATCTAAATATGCGAGTCGGCATCCATTCTGGTCGAGTGTTATGTGGTGTTTTGGGATTGAGAAAATGGCAATTTGACGTGTGGTCGAATGATGTTACTTTGGCAAATCATATGGAATCTGGTGGAGAACCGGGCCGTGTACATGTAACGAGGTAAATGAATTCCCGAACAATGACAACGTCAAAACGATAATTTGTTGTTCTTTTCTGATAGAGCGACCTTGGATGCATTAGGCGGTGAATATGAAGTGGAAGTTGGTCATGGCGATACGAGAGATTCATATTTACGTGATAATGGAGTCGATACATATTTTATTGTTCCGCCAGCTCATCGAAGAAAGGTTTAATAAAATTTATGCGCATTTAGTGAATCAATTTGTAATGACAATCGGTTTTTCTAAATAAAGCCACTTATGCTTAACACTTTGGGTGTTCGATCAGCACTAGGTGCAGCCAATCGACGGAAATTGTCATTCCGAAATGTATCGAATGTTGTGGTTCAACTGCTGCATACGATAAAATATTCAGTTCCTGTTCCATTTTCTCACATGGCAAGTGGACAATACCCTGGAAGCAGTAGCGGAACACCAGCTATGTTTTGTGAAAAGAATGCCAGAAAGGTAAACATTGCTGACGGGATGATAATAAAACTACTTTATTCCTAGTTTCAATAGTTGAGCATATTTGCCGCTTTATTTGGATAGTTGTATGTAACGGCGTAAGAAATCGCAGTCCCATTCTGTATAGGCTGTCCATAGAACATTCGTTGCAATTTTTCGGTGTTTCCGAAAATTGTTTTTTTATTTTCGCCTATTCTTTTTTCTTAATCTGCTAATGTTTTCATTACTCAAGTATTTCAAATTTCTTTTGGTATTAAGTTTAAACAGTCGTATGGGATATGATTAAAAAAATCCATAAGTCTATGGAACTCCGTTTTTAGCGCCCTCACTCGAGCAGATGGCTGATGGTCATCAAAAATAGAACGAAAAATTTTGCTGCTGGAAATTTGGTACCAATTGTTTCCTTTAGAGTTTCGAATTCTACAATTTTTGGAGGACAATGAAATTAACCCTCAAGGTTTACGATAACGAAAATGTATTTTATATCTTCCCGCAGGAAGATAGATTTATTTAGAGCCGTGCGCTGGGTCTTCAGACAGTCGCTAGCCATAGGACTACATCCTACACTTGTCCAATGTTCAGTAAAAATGTAAATCGGCTCTCAAAGACAATTCTTCTCGTAAATGTCACTGGAACAAATTATTTGAATTGCACCGACTTAAAATCGAACATTCGGCCGCATTCGTCTGACAATCCATTTTAATTCGGCGCAACTCAAATAATTTGTTCCATTGACAGATTAGGTACAACTCTCCTCTACATTTTTGCTGAACATTGGACAAGTCTGGGATGTAGTCCAAAGGCTAGAGACTGTTTTGAAGACCCCGCCGACGAAACGCCGGCGCACGGCTCTAGATTTATTTGAGGCTAATTACAAGGACTTCCACGAAAGGTCTGCAAACTTCATCGCGAAAGTTAAAAGGTGCCAAAAATAGGTTGCAAGCACTAAGAATTGGCACGACGCACGAGCCCTCTTTTTTGAATTCAGAGAAATGAATAAAGATTTTATTGGGAAATATTTGATAGTTCCTAGAAATCAAGAGATTTTTATAACAAAGGTTCCCAGTTCTGGCATTCAAAAAGCCTGTACAGCATACGTTCACTATCTTTTGGCTATTAAGTGTCCATAGTATCACAAAAAGTTCATAATATTGTCGGGATCCATGCGTTTATTGCGTCATCGGCTTCTGTCAAGATATAGCGTAAAATATAAACGTCTTAAGTGTTTACGCATTCCATCAATTAGTCCGCTATAGTTTGACAGAAGCCGATGCCGCACTAAACGCGTATTTGTAATTTGATTCTAATAAGGCGAAGGGTGTGTGTCAATAATGTAAACTCTGCCAATAACCCAATCCATGGCTTTAGTGTGACAACGTAACGACGTAAGATCTTACCGCACTAAAGAAGTGGATGACAACTACAGGGGCAAGGTGTGGGTTCAAATTTTCTTTCATCAAATGTTTCACTTTCTTAATCAGATTTCGAATTATTGATTGCATGCACTTTACTTTTATCACTTTTCTACATCTACATTTCTTTTTCGTTTTATTTTTAGGATGCGGTAAGTTGCATTTTTTTGTTCACACGGCTGTTATATGTAAGCGTATGTTTTATAGTAAATAAGAAAAATTAGTTTAAAATTCGTTGGGGTAAGTTGCTTTTTTGTTATTTCTAAAACAAATAATTTCTTATATTTTTATTGAACTTGTAAATTTGTAAATTTGTAACAAATGCACAATTGTGCTTTTATGTGTGAATAACTGGAGTTTGGTTCTAATATGCGTGTAGCTGAGAGTTTTTTCTTTTTTTTTATTTGTTGTAAATTTATAAAAAAATATACCAAACAAACGAACACAATTTCTTTTACTTCTGTAGGTAATGCAACTGCAAAGAGCACTGCACGCACCAGATGGTGGTGGCGTTGGCAGTGCAAACACTGCATCGAATGAAAGAGTAAAAAAAGTGAGATATTCGTAGTGGGTTTTTCGAGGCTTATGTTGACATTTTATTTATAGTTTCGTCATCCTTTATCACCAATAGTTTTGTTAATCACGGCCAAATCGTACTCACAATCAAACTCCATTTGAAATTACAGCGTAGTTTAAGCAAAGCACCAAAACATTATTCTTGTAGCATGATTTTCTTTGTCAATTACTAAAACTTGCACCGACCATCAAATAACCACATACATTTTTACTGAATACGTTGTGTGTGTGTTGAAGATACTTTGCACACTCTCATGAATCATTCAAAATAAAATGCACACAAAATGTGTCAGGACATCGAAGCGAGTTTGTTTGCGAGTATTTTCAAATGTTACGATACGATTTGTCATTTGTCAACATAAAAAGAATTTCGACAAAAAATCATTTACCCAATCCAGTCAAAATACGACGAAAGAGGTAGAACTTGCAAAACGGTGGTTTCATAGAACAGTCCCACAAGAAATAATACGTGCACCACAATTTTGAGAGTTTCTGTTTTCACTGGATTTTGACGCCACCGGATTCTGAAATATTTCAAAGTTGTAAAAATATGAGTCTGCGTCAAAAGCGCCAGTTTCGACTTCGTAATGTCTTTATTGAGCCAGGACTTAGAAAATTACCGATTACTTTGCCGTTGACGGAGTTATCGTGACGGAATTCAGCCAAATCATAATTGAGAGAAACGAACTCTTTGACATGTTTATTATGTGTTTGAAGCTATCATACAAGTGTCTTTAGATATCATTATACGTCTGTAATACACCATCGAAATGGGTTTAAGAGAGTAGCGATAGAGTGTACTCAAATTTCAATCACCGATGACAAATCACATGTGACCGGTAAATCATAGGTGAATCCACTGTCAATAATCGGTAAATCATTGGTGATTCATCTGTGAATCATCTGTGATTCCATTGTGAATAATCATGGAATACCTTGTGAGACATCATTGTGATTCCACGGTGAATTATCGGTGATTCCACTGTGAATCATCGTTGATTCCACAGTGAATCATCGTTGATTCCACAGTGAATCATCGGTGATTCCACAGTGAATCATCGGTAATTTACCGGTGAGTGGTGATTCCATAGTGAATCATCGGTGATTCCACAGTGAATCATCGGTGATTCCACAGTGAATCGTCGGTGATTCCACAGTGAATCATCGGTGATTCCACAGTGAATCATCGTTGATTCCACAGTGAATCATCGGTGATTCCACAGTGAACGTGCACAGACAGACGGACAGACAAACGAACGGAATGACAGGAAGGGTAACAAAATAAAGTAACTATCGATACTTATAAAGCAGACGATTGTTTCTCCATACGAAAAACATAAAGTTTTGGAATGTCTAGAAGCGCAAAGTTCTATTTCAATAGCATCTGATCGTTTCTTAGTACATTAAGCTTGGAGATTTTTATTTTGACAATGTTACCGTTTGCAGGTCGAATCGAAGGCGACGTATGCATCCATGATAGTCAAAGCCACGCCTTTAGTGCGTTCACGGCTTGTGTCGAAGTAAAGTGATTTTAATGATACTATGCAAAAACTGTCAAGCAAGTAAAATCATTAGTTTGAAAACTTATGCACCGTGTGTCGAAAATTACGATATTTTACATAAGCGCTTATGGTGTGGATAACAGTGTGTAAGCGTACGTAAACATGCTTTATTTTACTCGCGAGTAAACGAGTTTTACCGCTGGTGTCCGTGAAGGAAAACGAGTTTCCGAGGTGTGCAGCGAGTAAACTCCTTTCCTTCGACGACCTCAATCCTAGTAGAAACCTCCTCATTCGGCTTGTAATTATTCACACAATACTCGTGATATCACTGTGTGCACAAATCAATCACTTGTAATGGCTATTACCTCATAAGATCCATCGGATAAGAATGCTTACACAAACACCACATAATCCTTATATATGTGCACGGCCTTTTGTAAAGCATTTGCTATAGCATACAAAATATAAAACAACTTTTTCGTAACTTTTACAATAGCTAACCGACGAACATTTTTGATTTTGCATTTATGAAATTATCGTCATTTTTCAGTTATTTCCCTTTTTACAGAACAAAGTCACCGAGAAATTCAAAAGACCGTTCAAAAAGCGCCATTCCAGCGTTTATCACCAACCAACAAATCGCGTGAATAAATTTTTATCGCAAGCGATCGAAGCCAGAAGTGTTGATCGTGAAAAAACGGTTCATGTCAATCGGTTCACATTGCGGTTTCGGGAAAGTGACAAAGAACGTGAATATCACCAAGATTTGGATCTGGGATTTTCAACGGCAATGTGTTGCAGCCTATTGTTGCTAATACTTGCTGCTGCATTACAGGTTAGCTTTTGATTTTGCAATAAAAAACCTTTTAGAAACGGCTTATGTAACATGTGTCATCAACGAATGATTTCAAGCGCACAAATTATTCTCCTGTACATGAATAGAATTTTACAGAAAAAGAACTTTAAAAAAACGAAGTAAAATATTGTTTGTTATGAGATGTCACACTTATCCGTTTATAAGATTCAGAGTAACACTTGTTCCGTCATCATCAATGAACTTTTCATCTTTATACCAGGTATAATTTAACAATAAAATTACCTTTCAGGTGTCGGCATTACCTCGTACCTTAATTTTGTTACTGCTGTTTTTGACGGCGTTTATTTGGATAAGTTCAATCTTAATGTTACTACTAGCTGTAAGATTGAAGTGGATTTTTTGGGATTTATCACAGAGCTTCTCGTTGCGATTGGCGATTACCATATTCACAATTATTTTACTCTACTCGGTCGGTCAGGTGAATGTGGTACGTGTGCGCAACGCAATTATTAATTGCATGAAGATAATGAAATAATAATTTAAAATCCACACTTCAGTTTACGTGTATGTCGGATCATCCGTGTACTTCAAACTCAACATCAAATGCACACATTGATCAATCGACGATTTACGGAAACGAGGACTTCTTCAGCCATAGACGATGTACACTACCACAGTATATCTCTTTAGCAGCAGCGTTTGCTTTTCTGTCTGTATCAGTATTTTTAAGGTTCGCCATCTTTCGATTCCTAAACACTTAGATAGAATTGACATTCTAATTGATTTTTTTCCTTTTCCACTAGATTACCAATTATTGTTAAGACAATACTCGTTACCTTCATGGGAGTCGTTTATGCTTTATTTATTGAACTGTCCCATACAAATATATTTGAGTGCTACGATTCGAAAGTAAAGTAAGTACTGAGTTTTAAATTCGCTTTTAGTTTGAATCCATTGGTTTTAAGAGTTTTTTAGTAGAATATTGAATTGTTAACTTTTCCCCACTGAAGGTCTTTCATGAAAAGATTCGAGAAATTAACCGACGGATGAACCACTCTTTTTCAGATTCAGTGATTATTTGGATGATATGGGGATTATTTGGGTGACCTGGGGATTATTTGGATGATCTGTGAATTATTTGGATGATCTGTAGGTTATTTGGATGATCTGTGGATTATTTAGATGATCTGTATATTATTTGGATGATCTGTGAATTATTTGGGGATTATTTGGATGATCTATGAATTGTTTGGACTGTGGATTATTTGGATGATCTGTGGAATATTTGGAAGATCTGTGGATTATTTGAACAATCTGTGGTTTATTTAGACGATCTGCGGATTATTTGGATGATCTATGGATTATTTGGATGATCTATGGATTATTTGGATGATCTATGGATTATTTGAATGATCTATGGATTATTTGAATGAGCTGTGGATTATTTGAATGATCTGTGAATTATTTGGATGATCTGGAGATTATTTGGATGATCTAGGGATTATTTGGATGATCTGTAGATTATTTGGATGATCTGTGGATTATTTGAATGGTCTGTGCATTATTTGGATGATCTGTGGATTATTTGGAAGATCTGTGGATTATTTGGATGATCTGGGGATTATTTGGATGATCTGGGGACTATTTGGATGATCTGAGGGTTATTTGGATGATCTGTGGATTATTTTGCATGTCTGTGGATTATTTGGATGATCTTTGGATTATTTGGATGATCTTTGGATTATTTGGATGATCTGTAGATAGATTACTTGGATGTTTTGTGGATTATTTGGATGATGTGTGGATTATTTGGATGATATGGTGACTATTTGGATGATCTGTGGATTATTTAGATGATTTTGGGATTATTTGGGAGTGGTTCATCCTTAGAAATCAACATTCGACATGCGTCAAATTCTAGAGTGACAGGACATTTCTCCAGCAGAAATATCGCCTGTGGTGTGTTGTCCTTGGGGCTATTTTCATTTAGTTGGAAATGATCTCCCGAGACAATTACTCCGCCGGAGGAAAATATCTTTCTCTATCAAGTGATAATATCCCACCGGAGCAGCGGTTTTTTTTGTCGGCAATTTTTAATGCTGAGTGCTAGGGGTAGTAACTGCCGCTCGTGATAGTTTTCGATTGATGCGAAATTATTCACAGAACAACAGTCCTTTGGGGATGATGTATAGGGAGAAATTATCTCCCAGTTAAGCGATTATTTTTCTGTGGTGGATAATGTGGTGGATAATTCCATAAATAAAAAATCCTAAATTTGAATTTAAGAAAAAGTCATTTGACAAGAATAGTCAACGGTCTTGGAGAAATGTCACGTCATAGTTTTGTTTTCATCCCTTGGGGAAATAGTTTTTCTTCTCTTCTATGGTAGCCAGTTCGTGTTTGAAATCCTTCGACAAGCACTTGATTGTTGCACATTGTCTTTTAATGAATTTGGGAATGTTGAAGACCTTGCATTTGGCGTCACTTACATTTATCTTTTTTCAGTTCATCAATACCTCTTCACACAATATCACTTGCACGCATCGCCATTTTCATGATAGCTATATTAGCGCACGGACGACAAGTCGAGTGGACAGCTCGGTTAGATTTCCTTTGGCAACTGCAAGCGTCACATGAGAAACGGGAAATGGCTGTACTGCAAGAGTCAAACAAACACATTCTTTACAATCTTCTGCCTGCCCATGTCGCCGCACATTTTCTGGATAATCAATTCCGCAACAACATGGTGAATATATTGGCTGTCAAAGCGCACACTCTACCAATCACACAAAATACACCGAATGCTCGTTTCCTATCTACACTTTCACAAACTTACGCAAACAACTTTTCTATTTTTTTTTTTTTTTCGTTTTGTCCTGTCAACGGATGTGTAAAACTTTTTTCGAACGTTTTTTTTATTTGTTTTCATTTTGATTTTTGTTTTGTTGTCGTATTGCCACTTTGGCTTCAGATGCAAAATCAAGCTTTCATTTTGTATTTCAATAGATTGGTTTTTGCTCATCTTTTAGGGTACCATGGGACAGGATTTGTACCATCAAAGCTACGCCAAAGTTGGTGTTATCTTCTGTAGTATACCGAATTTTCATGAATTCTACACGGAATTGGATGGCAATCATCAAGGCGTCGAATGTTTGCGATTATTGAACGAAATAATTGCCGATTTCGATAATTTGCTGAAGCAAGAAAAATTCCAAGCTATTGATAAGATAAAAACCGTTGGCAGTACCTATATGGCAGCTGTTGGCTTGATACCAGGTAGAAGTTTTTCGTAGAAGATTTTCCAGTTCATTTGATTTGTCCTTCGTTAAAGATTTCAAGATGAATCCGAGTGACAGCAATTCGACTAGACGTCATATGACTGCATTAATGGAATATGCAAAGGCGTTGAGGCTGTCGATAAAAAATATCAATGAAAATTCGTATAACAATTTCTTGATGCGAATTGGTAAGCTATCAGTCAATTTATGTTAAGGTCTCATCTCACGGTAATCAATCGATGTGCAGGAATTAATGTCGGCCCTGTTGTTGCTGGAGTCATCGGTGCGAGAAAGCCTCAATATGATATTTGGGGGAATACTGTTAATGTTGCAAGCCGAATGGATTCTACAGGTAATTTGATGATAAATCTTCGTTACAGTTTACGACTCATCAGCACACACTGGATGGAATTTGGGCAAAATCGGTTTAAAACTTTCGAAATTACGGTCGAAAAACTGGTCAAAACCGTGGTCTTTTGTAGGTCGGTGAAACGTTTTGACTTATATCTCTGCGAAATTAGCACGGAAATCGCTCTTCAAGGTTTTGAATGAAAGATACGGACTTCCGGAAATCACGTAAAAATGTTAGCGAAAATTAGTTGAGCGATTCGGGCTATAGGGTCCTTAGTGACAGTACACGTTATTACCTATCCTTTGAAGGTGCCCGAACCAGCACAGACGACTGGCCCTTGTCGCGTATTCTACTGCCGAAATCCCTAAATTTTCCCTAATGTCTTCAGTGGGCAAGTTTTCCCGCTTGATGATTTTGTGCATGAAAATTATGAACAGAAGCGGGGAAAGACAACAACCCTGATGAACGCCCTCATTAGCCTCGAAAGCCTCACTAATTTCGTCATATATTCTTCCTGAGTAAATACTCTTAATGGCACACAGTAAACTTCCATTGATACCGCACTCGCTAAGAACCCCGAACAGGTTCTGCCTTGGTACCCGGTCGAATGCCTTCTCCAAATCGATGAAGCATAAATAAGACTCCTTGTTCTTTTCATAAAGCTTTTCGATGGTCTGTCTGAGGCAGAAAATCTTATCCTGACACTCTCTCAGAGGCCTGAAACCACCCTGAATCTCATCCGTGGATTTTCTTGCCCGCCTTCACGCTACCGCGCTTTATGCCCTTAATCATCGACCAAAATTTCTCCCCCCAAAATTTCCCCTGCCTTGAACTGCCTTTTTAAATTCCTCCCCTCCCGGTCTTTCGCTTCCTTAACCAGATCCTTAACCAGTTGCCTACAAGCCGTAGATCAAGTAGACTTTCTTCCTCTTTTCCAATACCGCCTTCTTAATATAGGTGTTCCATCATCAGTTTTTTTGTTTCAACCTCCGCTAGCGACGCTGCACCACAGATGTACCTAAGACAAATTTCTTAAAATTCGCTCACTCAGCCTCAATGTGCCCGCAGTCAGTTGGAAGCCCCTCAAATCCTTCGGCGAATTTTGCCATAAAGCTAGACCTAACTGCCTCTTCCCTAAATTTACCTACGCGAATTTTGCGACTCACTCTTCTTCCTTCTGGTCTGACAGAGTTTACCAACCGACAGATGAGTACCCAGTAGTAGTGATCAGAACCGAAGGTGTGCGTAAAGCATCTGCGTGGCTAGCCATTTTTTTCCCTGTTCCAACTTGAGGAATGGTCTAGTCGAGTCGATTTGTACCGGAATGTGAGGCATTCGACCACATTAATTGCAATAATTAATTTTCAGGTATGGCAGGTGCCACACAAGTTACTCAGGAGGTGGTGGACAGTTTGCAAGGATCGCATTTTGAATTTCGGTTAGTTGTCGGGAACCAGTTGATGGATAAATGGGATTAATAAAAAAAATGCATTTACAGTTGCCGTGGAATAATAAAGGTGAAAGGTAAAGGTGATATGGTCACCTATTTCCTATGTGATAATACCCAAAATCCATTAAATGGTGATATTGAATTCCGTGGCCCAATTTTATCTAGTCGTCAAACCATAACACAAAGCTGTTCGAACGATCAATATCCGACACACCATCAGCCGATACCACAAACCACACAACAGCCCGTAGATTTCTATCAAAAGCACTCTGATGTCAATGAAAAAAACTACCATCTCCCGAATATTCAGTTCGCCGGCGAAAATTATTCCAAGAAGGAAAGTTATAATTTTGTGGCAAGCCCAAATTTGCTACAGCATCAGGACAACATTCGTGATGACAACTATAGCAAATACAAACAAAACTATAATCGCGAACTGATGCCGATACGTGAAAACAATCACAACAGTATTTACAAACGAGATCCGTATAACCATCAGCAATTGATGTCCGCACAAAATTATCATCGCGAGACTTTCAACATAACCGAAAATCCAAATTTGAGTAACAATCGGGATAATTACAATATTCGGGAAAATTTTTCGTCGGTAGAAAATTGTACAAATGGCTTGCGAAGGGAGCCGATGAATGTACGAAATCAGTTCAACAACAATTACACCATACGCGAGAACGAGCCATTGTTGCATTCCGCTCCCGTAGCCAAGGTAAGTGCGATAATTTCATGATCATTTCAGCAGAGATTTGATTTTGTTCTTAATGGAAAGGTGATGCCAAGACCACAGAATCCACCAAAGTATGAACCACCGCGATATGCGACACCATCACCGAATGTGGTTCTCCAACAGCATCAGCAAAGTGCACAAAGAAATTCGGCGCCATTTATAAAGACTTATATGAAACCTTTACCAAAGCTACCACAGGAAATTGGTGAGATTTTTTTGCTGCATGAGCCACGAGGTTCTAGGCTAAAGTTATTTTTACTTGAAATTTCGTGGAAATTTTTTACTTTAATACTCACGACGGAACATATTCTTACTCCAGGTTCATACTTTAGATTTCGAAGGAGAATCGTGCTATCTGAGAAATCTGAATGGTGCCTTCCAAGCAGAGCCCGTTAAATTCCTTGTGGTAATTTCAAATTTTTCATAGACCAGTGCGATGGTGGTTGAAGCACCCACGACCAGTAGATTAGGGGGGATGGAGTTTGAAGATTATTAAATTTAAAAAAACTGAGTGGGAAACGATGACTAGGCCGGGTTCCTGGGCTTCACAACCGATTATTGTGATCCATTGAATGTTCACTGTGATGGACTATATATGAGGGGAGGTACACTCAAGCGCTTTTTCTAGTTTTCCATCTAGGAACTAGAAAGCTGCTGAGGTCATGTCACTCATGCTCTCAAGAGCATTTGGTTTAGCTGATCAGTACACGTTGCGACTCTCATAAGGAATTATGCATGGACCCGCCGCGCCGGTTTGGAGAAGCACAAAAAGAAAAGCTTTTACTTAGAACCTTGTTGTTTCTAACATAGAAAACTCCACAACTTTCCTCGATTCTTTACTAAAAACAATTGTTCATTAAAGTAGAAGATTGTCGTGAATTATCATCCACTGATGATCTGAGTTCACGACCACATTCACCAAGTGTTAGTTCGTCGGATGAAAGCTACTCCAAGACAACCGAAGGCGAAGGAGAAGAAGAAAATTCACCGCTTCCACATCATGTAACCAAAAATACAAATCCATTACAATGGTTGTACCCTTGCGATATACAAGTGGATCTGACGTCACCGAAATTGAGTCCAGTGGATTTTTCCAACTTGAAAGACTTTGAAATCAATTCAACAACCGAAAGTCAGACCGCATCAACCGCACCAAACAAAGGCGAATCATGTAACAGTTTTGAATACCACGAACGAGGTAAATGTTCGCCACTTCCATCAATTCCATAATATGAAACAAAGTTTGTTGCGCAGGTGTACCAAAGTCACCATTTGAACGTGAAATACAGCGCCTTCTCGAATCATCCTCACGCACATCCAAAGATCAACAGCCATTACACATCAGTAGTAACCATCATGACAGTAGAGCATCCAATGTCAATAATATTAGGAATAACGTAGACTTAGGGTACAACAATAGCAATAATAAATTGATGAACAACAATAAGACTAAATACGAATTGGAGAGCTTGGAAAAATCGAAGCCGAACAATCAAATGATGTTGGGTAAGCATCCAGTTGGCTTGGAAGCAATACGGGAAATAACGCGTAACACAAATCCAACCGATTCCAGTCAAATGTAAGTGGAAATCGTCTGAAAAATTGATTGTGATAAAAGCGTTTTCCACAGGCAAACATCGGATACGGAATCGTGTGAAATTTTGCACGATAATCGTAACCATCGTCCCAGCATTTCGTCACAACGCAAAGATTTTCGTAATTTTGATAGTGACGTTGAACTGAATGACGATGGTAATTATATTAACGATGAACTGAAATATGGTGCTGGTCATCAGTCAATCGACTCGAATCCAGTTGAAAGTCAATCTGAATGGAGTGATGACGACTGTAGAGAAGAGGCCACGGGTAAGGCATTTAGTGCGAAATTCAAGATTGATTGGTAAAAAGAAATTTTTCTCACAGGTGGCGCTGAAAGTACTGGCTACATAACTGACGAACCGGGACTAGAAAATGTGTCACTGTTGAACGAAGCTGGTTTAACAGATGCCGAAGGTGCATTGTCTGATGTTAATTCATTGTACAACGCACCGGATGTTGATGACACATCGATATCTAGTCGAGCTAGCTCGCGATTATTAAGTTTAGACTCGTTGAGTGGTTTGTACGATTGTGAGTTGGACTCTAAGCATGAAATGGCTATAGTTAATGTGTCCAATAAAATAACCAGCAAGTTCGGTCCACCGAACTAAATTGTATTGTTGGGAGTAACGAACACACCTTAGAATCAGGTGTAAATCACAGACGTTGACGTTTAACATAGTTTTCTATGCTTCCACGTTTCATTGAAGTAGTCGCATGACATATTTTTTTGTAGCAGTGAAAGTACAAACTATGTCCCCACTGTCCTGAATTAGAGAGACGACACGAACCATCAGCTCGTACAAAAAAAATGTGTGCTCTTAACCATTAGATTTACCCTAATTTAATTTAATTCGGGAATTTGCCGAACAATTCGTATTACGCTTAAGTATAAACGAACCACATTTTCTAGTAACTATTGTCGAACCGATCGTTCCAATTTTGTTGCAGTTACTTCATATATGACAAAATAACTTGGTAGCCATGTCAATTTTGGTCGACGGTTGTACATGTCAAAGAACTCCTTTTGCTTCTTCCTCCATTAAAGAGAAATTGTGGCTCGTTGAATTGAAAAATGGACTACTTGATTCAGCTACTTTAAAGTTAATTTTTTTACTTAAACTTTTAATTTTACCATTTCAATCGTCTACTTTTTTCATTTTTTTTTTGCATGTTGTGAAGTTAATTCAATTGTTAAACGACTTTTGGACCAACTTCACAACAAATAAAAATAAATCCTAAATATGAGTAAAACCCATGTTTTGGTACTATTGCACTTGAAGAGTGAGTGAACTGATGAGTAGTAAACGAAGAAATGATCACTTTCGACGGTCAAGTTTTGTTATAACGTTTCATCGTACTTCAGAGAAGGACCTCTGCATTGACTAAAATTAGATTTGATAGCGTGAATTCCAACTATGAAGTAAGTATTTCATTCAAAATCTCAGTCTTACGGGACATTAAATATTTAATGCCATTAAGTTCTGCAATGTCACCTCTACGTCGCCTGATTATACTCTGCAGAAGGGTCTCTCTCAACCAATTGCTTGCGGCGTGGCGGGACGTTGCTTTTCTATCGCAACTCCTTCAATGTAGAATGATGATCCAAAGCAAGGACGTTGCATTTTTATGGGTTCACAATGTTGAGTAATTGCCCTAGTCCGGGTATAAAGCTATTTATTAAATATGTTGGGATACCTTGTCAAAGGATGTATCCAAGAGAGGATACACCTGAACTCCGTTGGAAGTTTTTCTAGTTTTTTAATTTTTCTTAAGTTTTTCTTAGTTTTTTTTTTTTTTTTGTTTTTCTTTACCTTTTTTTTCATTTGTTTTCTTGATGATTTTTTTTTTTAATTTTCCTTCGTATCGAAATTTTTTCTGTCGGTCGTCCAATCGGGTCACTAGAAAACATTCACATTTGTTTAACATGAATTTTGCGTCGATTCGGAAAGTGAATCTTTTAAACAATAGATCAAGGTTAGTCTGATCAGGCAATACTACTCGAGTTTCAAATGTTCCGTCTGTGACTAAGCCTTGAATTTGTATGCGAACATTATTTTTTGCGAATTATTCAATTTCTGCTTTTAATAGGCTGACCAAATGAGTAATGAAAGAAGTTCATTTAACGTTGTCACCAACTTGGTCCGCTTAACACATAATATCTGGTGTAATTTTCATAAGAAACAAGTCCTACAAATAAAACAAAAGAATTCTTTTGCTTTATTTGTGGGACTCGTTTCTTATGACAATTAAGGCAGATATGAATGTGGTAGCTGGCAGCACTGAAAGGGTTGGTCGTTCAGCTTTGATTACGCTCCGCTTATTTTTTCATTTTTTCTTGATATTTTGTTTTATTGGAGTGTTATTTTTTGTGCAACCGATTCCTGAATTCGTGCAGTGTTTGAATATACTCGAGTCTTGTTTGTTTCTAAATCACGTTTTGTGTAATTGTTGGCCAATTTTGGTTTGTTTATGTAATATCATAAGAGTTGTGTAACATTACTCAGCTGATTATTATTATTGAATCGAGAAAATGAACACTGTACCGTGTGTTCAGAAACGATAATCCAGATAAAATTATTTGTGATGGAATTTGTCGGCAAGTTTATCACGCTGAATGTGTCAATTTCAACAAAGATGCACTGTTGCATTACGGACAGATGCCGAATCTTCAATGGTTCTGTGATCGTTCAAATACGATCGTCCAACATTTTATCTCCTCAATTCAATAAATTCAATTCCAATGACGCTGTTCCAACACCATTGCCATTCCATGGCATTCAGTCATGTAGTTCACCATGCGTAAGTGAACCGCATCCGATGACCACACCTGTAATGTCTCTCAGCCGAATTCTTTTGCATAGGTGCTAAGTTCATCGTCGAAAAAGTGACCGCTAAAGTCAATTGCTTGCCGATTAAATCACAAAAAGATTCTACTCCACCACGAACCATTGCATCCCCGATCAAAACACATAAGATTGATTATGTGTCCAACATACATCCGTCAGTTACAGATAAAGAAGTTACCAGTTATCTATCTACCAGTTGATTCGAGATGTAGACTCTACTCTATATATGGTATAGCAGCCGTAGAAACATTGTATTCTTTGGGTGCAATAGTACCAAAACGAGTAATTTCTCACATTTTGACCATTGATAACACAGAAGGTTTGGTTAGCCTGTCGGAGCCCATTTTCAACGTAAATACTATCTTGGATAGTCGTTAAATTGAGGTAATCTGCTTAGCAGAATTATCCAAAAGAAATTCTCAATTCTTCTACCTTCAATTTGTTAAGCCATACCATTCGGATGATATAAAAGGCGAACTTGTCTTAGTTTTGGTGTCATTCTATGACCAGTTGAGCTGTTATACACATGGTCTAAAAAATAAGGTGTACTGAGGTTTTCGTAAACGCCGAAATCAGCAACATTTTAGTTCTCTTCAGATTTGTTTAACACTTTGGAAGTTGAAGAATTTTTTATTGCTTTTTTGAATGTGAATAACGTAATATCACCGACTGAAGATGTGTCATGTAAGAAACTGGTTTCACCAAATGTACATTTGGACACGGTTGGCTTTGTATCGTTTAAAATAACCGTTCGATCAGAACTGTTTGACGCTGTACTCAATAGAAAGCTCTGGCCGGATTAGGTCAACCGCTAGAGAATCAGTGGATTTTTGATTTTCTTGTTCTTTATTTCTGATTTATGATTCTTATTTTTCATTTTTTCATCGTCTTCAATTGCGTAATAGGAACTTTTCAGAAACCCAAAACAGCATAACAGCTGATTGAACAATGTCATACGTGAGCGGTAAAAATTGCTCTAAGCCAATCAGATAATAGTATTTGTCATACGTGAGCGAAACAATTGAAAATGATGTGCTCCGACTCTCTGCATGAAAAACTCCTGTAAGATTGCGTCTTTGTTTATGAAATTATTTGAATTATCAATGTAATAATATATTGTATGTAGTCAGGGGGCCTAGGCCATTGAAGAGATAAATAAATTTGAAATTATTTATTCACAAAAAACACGTTCTTCCATACAAATTTAAGAGCACGTCTCGTAATAATGTGAACTGTCAAATTTGCGATGTTTTTTAGAACAGAATCCTACGTAAATAACAAATTATTAAATATTACAGCTCATGTACTGTGAGAGGATGACTATTAGGCAAATAATAGGTGGATTAGGATTCAAAAAGTTTAAGTAGGAAGGTAAAAATCTGCTCTGACATAACATCGCAACTTGAAATGCGACAATTTTTCAGCGCAACCATCATAAGTAAACTTTTTGGATTTTAATTCAACTATCATTCGTGTATAGTCATCCTCTCACGGTAGTAACATTGAATATTTTGAATATTTTTTTATTTACGTAGGATACTGTTCTAAAAAACATCGCAAATTTGACATTTCACATTTTCCAAAGTGCTCAATGTTTTGTCACTGACTTTTTTTGGCGCCCTCAGCTGTTTTATGGTCAGTCGATGAACTAATTCCTTGATCAACGAAGTGTCACACTTAGGTGGCTTATTTTTTTCAAGGACATTTGGGCCATCAATCACATTTCGGAGCAACTAATAAAAGTCACCAGCTTAAAATAAGCAAAGGTAGAAATGTTATCAATGCAGTGCCGTGAATCTCTCTTAAAACGATTCAAAAAAATTTGAACCCAAAACATCAAACAAGAATCCATATGCACCATGTCAATGTTTGCGCATAAATTCAATTTTAGATTTGTATGGTAAATCAACATACTAACACAACTACGAGCGAGTGAAACATAAAGATCTGAAATAGTGACAAAAGTCAGTGTGAAACCCTTTCCTTAATTTACTGATGATATAAATGTGTAAAATAGAAACAAAGTATTAAAACAATGTAAATGTAAATCGGAACGAGAATTTAAAAAAAAAATGATAAAAAATCACAAAACCGAGGGGAAGAAATGAAAAACAGGAAGTTTGTTACGTTTGTCGCGTAGTGACTTAAAAGAAAATAATTTTCTAGATATTAATAAACAATTTATTAACGCATTGTGTGGTATCATTTTTCGATGGGAAAATACAATTTTTAAAAATGAGTTTCACTTTAAGCACAAAGTAACTATGAATTCTCTCAACAAAAAAAAATAAAATTAATTTATATATAAAATATTAATTATTGAAACAAAACATGCTACACATTATTTAATGCACAAACATTTTTTTAAATACAAAGTAAAAATTAAAAAAAAACCTAAAATTTATTCAATTTTCTCAAAGAAAATTGGTGCTAAAAATGAGCGACGGGGAACGATTGCGATTTATATATTTGAACGCAAAATACTGATAACTTTACAAGCACTAGCAGTAAATTGTATAATTCAGTTTATTTTTTATTCGTTTTCGTTTTACGTGGCGTAGTAGTATCATAGTCTTACTTAGCATAAGAGTCAACATTATTAACAAACTGGAAAAATAATTGTTTTTCTTTTTTATTTTATTTTTATTTGACGTTTGTAATGACAAGGATATTATTTATGAAACAACCCAATTTATTGTTTATGTCAATTGTTACCTCATCATCATATAAAATAAAAATATAAAAAATAAAATTGTTTGGTTTGTCTTGTCTCTGATGATTCATTTCTCCAAGCCTAAAACCATTGGCAACTTATCATGGCGAGTAATCCTAGAACCAACCTGGCAAGACCAAGACAGTGCGCTTTAGAATACATAGTATGTTTCAGACGTTTTTTTTATAAGGGTGAGGAAATCTTCATAGACACCCGGGACGAAGGTGGTGTTGGATTCCATTCTTCAATGAACTATCAACTAAAACCTCATTCCTTACTCTCCGTGCCCTCTTCTTCCCGGAATCGCCTCACAGCATTATTTGAGGGAGGGGCTGTGCTTTCGCAGATCAACTGGCAGTCTTCTTTAACCGTCTCTGTATGCGCTTCGCCGCAGCTTCCCCATTATTTTTGCAACTACATTATCTGCTACATTCCACACTACTCATCGCGGCACATCTCCGATATTATGCTTTCGGCATTTACCTCTGACCTACTCACAGTCATCAGCTCACCTCGCTCTCGTTCAAAGCGGTGGAAGACAAATAACACGTGTTTCGCAGTCTCTTCTGTTTCCTCAAACACCCGTGGTCCGACAGAAACTGTGTCAGTTGGAAGTTAAATTCTCCATGTTTCCTCTGTACCCATGTCGTTATGTTTGGTATGAGTCTATGGGCTCACCTTCCCTTTTCCGTGGAATCCCACTCTCAGTGATTCGGCTCTTAATTGCGTCCTAACTGTTTTGGTAGTTTGACCCTCTCTTCTCTTCTTTCTATGACATTCGCTGTCTTCCGTCAGCGTTATGCTGTTACACCTACCGCTTCTAGGGATATCGTTCGATATGCGCTTGTTGCTCTTATGCTTGCCAGCCTTTGGGTTCTATTAAGCCTCCTCCGATTCCTATTCGTATCTAGCTGGTGCCCCGTAGCGCAATATCGATAGGGTGACGCTTGCTAGGAGCCTCCTTTTGCTGCGGCGCGGTCCAAAGCCGTTTGGCATTATTCCGGCCAGTGCTGCGGTGGCTTTCATTGACTTTTCACACGTGTAGTTCACATGACTATTAAAATACACTCACGGAAATATATTTTTGCATCAAAAAGAATTTTGTACTTCTACGCAAGTTTTTGCAGTGTTCTCTGTGGGTCTGCGGTCATCCAGCATAACTCCAAGTTATTATAATTGGCGAGTGGATGTGATTTCTTCCCCGTCAATGTTCATTACGATCCGCTCAGTACTTTTGCAGTTACTCACTAGCATGATCTCGGTTTTCTGCTTCAATCTTCCGTTTTCATCTAGTTTTCGACATTTTCTAGCGCCTCCATCGTTACTACCTCCACCTCCATCTTCGACGTTCCTGACACCATGAGGATCAAGTCTTCGGCAAAAGCAATGGTCTTAGCGCATATTGGTAGTTTCAGCTGTAGTACTGTGTCATACATTACATTCCACAGCGTTGGTCCTAATATGGATCCCTGTGGTACTCCAGCTGTGACGTCTACTATCTTTTTCTCTTCATTATAGTATCGTACGTTAGCACTCGTCGCTCAATTTAGCTTTTCAGCATCCTGCAGAGGTAATCGGGGACTCTCATTACATGCAACGCCTTAGCAATCTCCATCCAGCTTGCGCTATTAAATGCATTTCTAACGTCTATCGTCGTTGCAGCACAGAAGCGGTTATCCCGTATTTTTTGCTTCCGCGCTTTGTCGGCAATCTCTATAACTTTTTTAATCGCCTCAATCACCGATCTCCCTTTTCGAAACCCGAATTGTTCGTCTGACAGTCCGTGCTCGCCCTCTGTGTGTTTTCTTATTCTATTCAGGATCGGAGCTTCCAGCATTTTTCCCATTCCATCCAACCAACATGCAGGTCTAGCGATTACCTTGGTTTTGGTATTAGGATCAACTCAGACGGGTGTAATTACCCTTAAGGGTCAAAGTGTACAGCTTTTCTGGGACGCCCAAATCTCGAAAATCTGTGGCAAAAAGGTTTCAATCTGTGGAGTTCTGTGCAAGGTGAAAAGACTATTGCCAAGGTCAGTGTTACTAAAGATAAGGCTATCATTATTCAGGAGATTCTTCACAAGATAACGGGTAGACATAGACGTAGAATTCAAAAGTTTTAATTTGTAGACCCGTACGAAGAACGTAATGCTTCGAAAATGGGTCTATTGCGTTTGCCACGAAGATTGTAACCAGTCGATTTGAGAGGGGATAGCATCGATCATGGTCCTTAGATGCGAATCTGCAAAAAAATTGTGTCCGTCCGTCCGTCCGTCAACACGATAACTCGAGTAAAACTCATCGTCGGACGTGTCACTAATACAGGTCGCATTGCCCCTCTGGATTGCCATGGATACCCGCTGAAGTAAATGGTAAGTTTCCCTAGCTGTTTCAGAAAGATAATTGTTTCCGGCGCAATGGCACCAAAGGTTTCGTAGGTAGTTTTCAAATCAATATAGCTGTTGTGCTTGTGCCTCCACGCTTCGTCACCTGCTGCCCCACTGGCTCGATAAGCCGCATTCAAGTAGCTAGCCGCAAGTGTATTCACAACAGTCATATCCCAAAACAGTGATCTTCCGCAACTACACGGATAACTGGACAGGTTACAGGTAGACATAGAATTCACAAGTTTTCGCATTTTCACAAGATTACGGGTGGACCTGGAATTCATAAGCTGTCGCATTTTTGACAAGAACACCAGAATTAGTTCGAAAAGAGGTTTTACAAGATTAGACTTTTCACAAGAACACGGGTCGGTGCGTACGGTATCAGCGTTATTTTATATCGTTAGCGGAAAGGAAAAATTTTGTGAAAAAATCTTGGGCTAATTTAATCGTCATCTACTAAAAGTACTACAATAATAGCGTCTTCCCCGGCGGTCCATTGGAATATGTAAATATTTTGTCCACTTGTGAAGAACAAAATTCCCCCACATTTGTACAACAGTTTCGAAATCCAGGGCAGGACAATTTCTTTTTATTTGAGTTGACGCAAACGACAAATTGAAAACACTTTGAACATGACCCTCACGTTGTAACATCACCAATAAGCGTCTCACCACTTGTTGTCATAATATTTGCGAAAATCAACAAAATATAAACGTTGAACACAGAGATGAAATTAAAAAATTCAAGGGCTCGAAAGTATTATCACTTGACGGAAATGAATATGCGAAATAAAGTCATAACATTTATTCTTCAGCACTGACCTTGGCCGTCGAAAAACCAGGACGTGAAGGTATACATTTACCGAGTGTAAAACTAGCGGTATCGCACTAAAAATATGTTTGCTTCATCTAAAAAACATCCATCAATTATATGATTATCTCATACTTATATGTTAGAGCTTGATACATACCTTCATTTTAAACTTCCATTTAGTAATTAATGATAATTTGTCATTATTACACTATCGAACATTTGAATTACAAACTCTGCGGGTTATGGTGTAACTTATGACACATGAACAAAATAACTTGTTGAAATCAGATTATTTTCTTTAAATGTTTTTGTTCATTTCAATTATCGTAACAACGGACGGACGCAATTACCATTGTATTTAGTTGGCATTGTTTCTATTTCCTGGTGTACATACCATTCGATTGCCTTTAGATTGGAGTTCGTTAAAAAATTAAACAAATGTTTACAGAATTTACGTTACGACCGGAAAAAAATTAATAATATCCGTTCACGAAAATGAGTCTTTCTTGAAGAAACGTTGACGATATATTGCAAGTATTCTGACTTATTCTTCCGTCTTCTCTACGCAATTGTACAAATGATGACCTGCATCGGTAATTTAAGGGAAGATTAGTTAACCCGTCCGTAAGGGAGCGGACAAATAGAAAAATATTTTTCTGTATACGTGAGAGTCGTGAGAGTGTTTGGTTGTGACGGAAACTATTTTCCTATCATTTGGGACGAAAAGTTGCTTTCCGCGGTATGTGCACCAACACGCTCTCACTATTACAGAAAAATATCTTTCAAAATACCCCAACACACTCGATGTGTACTTTTCGCTTGGGCTTCGCCCGCGCGTTCATACACATATCGTGTGTATTGGGGTATGTTGAAATATACTATGACTGTATACGGCAAGAGAGTGTTGGTGTGTACTTCCGTCGCTTGTTGCACGGAAGGAATTTTTCCGACGCATGTAATATACACCTCCACACTCTCTCCTATTAGAGTAAAATATTCTTGCTGTGTGCTTCCTTGAGCTGCGTGTGATTGGGTGTGATTGTTACATCACTTTTGAGTACAAATTTACTTCCGCGGTATGCACAAGTTACTTTCGCGGTATGCGCACCAAGAAACCATCGCATATACAGAAAAATATCTTTCAATGATACAACCAAAAAATAGTTGTTTACGTAACTAGGAAAAATAAATTTTTTTTGACGAGTGTGAGGTTTGTAGCCCGCGGCGAAACCAAGGGCTGCAATCACACTAGTCAAAAACATAATATTTTCCGAGTTTCGTACAATATTTTTCGTTCCGAGGGTTCAGAAAACTGCTTTTCTGTTTTAAAATTGGACGGAAAACAGCAATTATACGATGTACATTTTATCCGTACAGTATTCTACGTTTGAGCCGTACATTCCACCGCTCATGCGTAAAATGTACGTCAGAAATGTTTAATGAACATTTGCAACGTAGAATCTACATTATTTGAGAAAACCAGCGGTTAAGTCAAGGATTGGCGCGACTTTTATTTTGGTCGTATGGCGCAAAGTAGAATTGGCAGTGGGTGAGAATAGGTTGATTCATTTTTGTATTGCTTGAGTGAAGTCAATAAGGTGAAAAAAACGCGAGCGGAGCGGGCGAATTTTTTTAAGCAATTGTTACTATGAATTATTAAAATCGTATCTCGCCAAATTAATTGATTCAAAGTGGAGACAAAATCTTCTTTTAATGTTCTTAACCGTGGGTTGAGCTTTCGCTGTTTGTTGGTAGCCATATTCAACTTCGGTTAATGGGCACATCCTACGGTTATACGAAGTAACTTATAACTTAATGGGAAATGTTTTTTTCCTCTCGTTCCTCCACTGGTTGCTAGACTGTGGAAAAGAATTTGAAAGGTACATTTCCGTATATCTTGAAATATCTGCATTAAAATTCTGTAGCGGACTCAAAGGGCTTAATTTAATCTTCTCTGGCTAAACCATTGATCTTCTTACCGATTTTTCATTTTATACGTAGTCGATGTACATTAGAGACACTGATCTTTTTTTGGATGTACCCCATTCCACACTCGATGTGTACTTCCGAACGCGCGTACGTGCACGTCCTGTGTGTATTTGGGTATATTGAATTCCACTAAGATAAATACTCTAAGGCGAGTTCAATGCTCTCCCCCTACTCCCGGGTCGAAATTCGACTGGTTACAAACGTCGTCGTAAACGCAATAGACCCCTTTTCGAAGCACTACGTTCTTCGTACGGGTCTAAAAATGTCTGTCCGTCCGTCAACACGATAACTCGACTAAAACTAAACCAATTTTCGTAACCTTTTTTTTCCGAAACGTAATCAACAAATCTTTTATGGGATTGAATCTGGGCACTGTCGGCCCAAGGGCCGCCGAGCTAAGGCCGTTAAAGTAGTTTTTGGTCTTTTGTACATAACTCGAGTAAATCTTTTCCGATTTTCATAAATTGTTTTTTGTTTGAAAGACCTGAGCATAGCCGACAATCGATGGAAGAAACTTTTTTGAATTTAAGTCATTGGACTTAACTAGGGCACTAAAAACGATTCTCTGCTAGGGCTCTATGTTTTTCTGTACGATAACTCGGGTAAATCTTTTCCGATTTTCATAATTTTTTTGTTTGAAAGATGTGGACATGACCGACAATTTGCAGAAGAAACGTTTTTGGATTTGAGTCCTTGGAGTTAGCTAGGGCTAATTCAACTCTTAGCTAATAATAACCAAGTCACACTAACATGGGTCCCTGGTCATAGCAAGGTTGATGGGAACGAGATTGCTGACAGCCTTGCAAGAGCAGGAGCAGAAAAGCCGCTTAGAGGACCAGAACCGGGCCTCAAAGCTCCGTCCTCGTTCTTCAAAAATCATATTAACAAATGGAAACTCTCGGCCTTCAGGAAACACTGGAAAACAATTGAATTTGCCAGACAGGCCAAAAATAGCGTCAGCATTAACTTCAAGAACTCAAGATACTTTCTTTCCCTTAGCAGGAGAAACATCAAAAGAATGACAGGGATCCTCACCGGACACTGTCCACTTAACAAGCATCTGCATACCACCGGGGTTGCGAATTCCCCGATGTGCACGCAATGCGGCGACTTAGACACAGCTGAACACTTTCTCTGTAAATGTCCAGCATACATATCAGCCAGAGCCAAGAGTCTTGGGGCATACATCTTGCCTCATAATATAATCTGGAGCCTGCCACCTAGCAGCATCTTAGATTACCTTAATCGAACCAACAAGATTTAGGTAATCCAACGTGGGTACGCACAACAGGCCCACCAGAGGCTTAGGTGCAAGGGCTCGCCTTACCCGCTCCAATCTAATCTAATCTAATCTAGCTAGGGCACTTCAAACGAGTCTCTGTTAGGGTCCTACGTGTTTT
Organism: Pseudolycoriella hygida; assembly: GCA_029228625.1. Classification (NCBI taxonomy): domain Eukaryota; kingdom Metazoa; phylum Arthropoda; class Insecta; order Diptera; family Sciaridae; genus Pseudolycoriella; species Pseudolycoriella hygida. The sequence goes on along the minus strand of CM055406.1, from coordinate 35,242,778 downwards.
TTGTACATAACTCGAGTAAATCTTTTCCGATTTTCAATTTTTTTTTGTTTCAAAAATCTAGGCCTGACCCACAACTTATAAAAGAAACTTTTGCCTGTGCTTAGGGCTCAAGTAGGCCTCATATCGGTCCTAAGGTCGGCCCTAACCAAAAAAAAAAATTTTTTTTTGCTATGTTGCAGAGCAAATTGAGGGAAACATTTTTGTCTACAGAAGTATGGGTAAGAGGCCACTACTTAGGGCCCTATGTCAGTACTAAGGTCGGCCCTAGCCTGGAATGGTTTTTTTTATGTTGTAGAGAAAATTGAGGAAAGCATTTTTCTCTATTTGGGAGTCAATTTTGTGCTTTCGGAAAATTTTTTTACACCGTTTCTTCGGACGGGTTTTTTAATATTGCCCTATCGGTAATTTCCAATACAGTATAATGTGGACGTAAGGCAATATTTACTTAAATACGTTCGAGTCTTTTTGTAACATCAATTCTGTTTGCCGCATCTATTCTGATACGTACGGTTCGTAATAGGCGTAAGTAGGATATATAAACAATATCCTCCTAAAGATGCTTTTGTTGGAACTCTACCGAAGCTACCGGTTCGGTCCGACCGGTTAGACCGAACCGAAAGTTTCGGTATTTCGAATATCCGTCTCACCTCTGTTTTGAATCGTCGGTTAACCGATTACAAAATTGCTCCTGTTTGCAATCACTAGTGCTGCGTTAGTGTTTTTTAACACAGCACAACTCACACAACACTTAAACAACACTACCTTGCAATTTTACATCAATTTCGGTATTTTGTAAACTGAGTCATTCCATATCAAATAACACGATGAAACAAAATCGGAAGATACTCCCTCAGAGATCATCGGACGGTTTCATATTGCTACATGAAAATAATTTTATTTCACGTCTTTTTTCATCCTCTTGGGCATGCTTTCCAGCAGCATATATCTTCTGAAGTTTGGTTGGAGTGTAAGAAAACTTTCAGTTTTACATATTTCGAAAAATCCATTTTTAACATTTTCAGGACCTTCGTCATTTTTTGGAACACAAAACGTAAATATCGTCATATTTCCACTTAGAGGAAATGATTTAGTACCATTTTATCGAAATGTGAGATGGTCGATTTTAATTTTGTGTAATTTGACATAGAATGACTCAACTAGTACTCAGCGGAGACGGTGACGACAAAAAACTTCATGCTATTTCTTCGCACTCAAACGTTAGACGGTTTGTTTTGCCACCCGTTTGTGAGTGCATTTCGTTACCGGAATGTTACCAATAGGCTCCTTGGCGGAATGGAACGCTTTCATTTACTGGCGATACCTGTGTGAATCACTTTGTATTGTGTTGGATACGGTTTTGTGTAAAAAGTTTGCAGCGCTGATGAGGACGCAATGGGGAAAGTTATGTATAGGTGACAAACACAATAAATTTTTGTTGTTACACTGGTACCAAAAACAATTTATTTTATTTTTTTAATTGTAATCCACAGAAATAGTATGGAAAATATAAAGAAATTGTGTCGTGTGTGCTTATGTGATCCGGGAGATATCGATATGATATATTTGAGTCCAACACAAATTGAAAAAATAGTCTACGTAGGGGATTCTAGCGTGGTCCGTTCTGATGAATTACCTGCATTTATTTGCGTAGCTTGCGAATCAAAGCTTGATGGTGTTTATAATTTCGTCACCAAACTAAATTTATCAAAATTGAAAATAAACGAACATTTCGATAAAACTAATGATCCATACAAAGTGGCAGATTTAAATTTGGAAGCAATTCATGTAACAGAGAATTCATCAGATCAATTTGTGGATGTTATTAAAACGGAGGATTCAGAGTCTGGCGAATTGGAGAATGAATCGATTATGCTGAAAACACAAAGAAACTTTGATAGAAATGATGATTCTGCAGCAATGTGTCGAATTCGAATCAAATCAGAGTTTGAATTAACAAATAGGCCCAATATGAAAAGGAAATTCGCCGCTACATTGAACGAGGTTCTCGAAAGTCCACCAATATGGCCTACGGATAAATCTTGTCATATTTGTAAAAAAGGATTCAGCACTAGGGCAAATATGTTGCGTCATGTTCGTGAGCATATGGGACGACGCTTCACATGTGAATATCCAAATTGCAACTCTTATTTCACGCAACGATCGTCGCTACAAATCCATGTAGCGAGACACAAAGGATTGAAACCGTATAAATGCGAATTGTGCCATAAGTCATTTTCTCAAAGTAAAAGTTTAGTTTTTCACATAAGAGTACACACAGGCGAAAGTCCGTACCAGTGTGCCTACTGCCAAAAGGCTTTTAAGCAAAAGTCCAATCTAGTAAGACATTTCAAATGCCATCGGAAACCTCAAAAAAAGCGTGAAGACCGTTTTAAATGCGGAGAGTGTGGAAACTACTTGGCTTCAAAGCAATCCCTTATGCGCCATGAACTTAGACATCAAAGATTAGATAAGGAATTGAAACGGCTGCAATCAATGAAAGTATAAAATAATTTGTTAAAATGTTAAGTTCATGTTAGTTAAGATGTTCAAGTAGACATCACTCAAGTGCTAAATAAGATAGTCACAATGAATCATGTAAACCCAAATTTTGCTTAATAATAATTCATACGTTACAAAAATAGAATAGGAAATGAACCATCCCAACGTGATAAATCTAAGAAAAATTCCCACCCAGTCCCTTAGTACTTTTTAGACCCTACGAAGAACGTATTGCTTCGAAAAGGGGTCTCTTGCGTTTACCACGACGTTTGTAACCAGTCGAATTTCGACCCGGGAGTAGGGGGCGGGGGTGAGCTTACATTTGGGCCTACATTTTACATCTTTAGTCCCTGGTAGCAAGCATGAAAAACTTAATACGCAACACGGCTATGCACTTTCGGCCTGCTCCCTTGTTGCGCAAATAACTATTTATGGTATTGAATCTGGGCACTGTCGGCCCAAGGGCCACCGAACTAGGGCCGTTTAAGTGGTTTTTGGTCTTTTGTACATAACTCGAGTAAACCTTTTCCGATTTTCATAATTTTTGTTTTGTTTGAAAGATCTAGGCATGACCGACAATTTATAAAAGAAACTTTGCCTGTGCTTAGGGCTCAAGTGGGCCTCATGTCGGTCCCAAGGTCGGCCCTAACCTGGTATGTTATAGAGAAAATTGAGTGAAATGTCTTGGAAGTCTATGGAAGTATGTGTCCAAAGCCTCTACTTAGAGCCCTAGGTTGGTCTTAGCCCAAAAAATTGTTTTTTTCTATGTTGTAGAGAAAATTGAGGAGAACATTTTTGGGGGTCAATTTTGTGCTTTCGGGAAGGTTTTTTTACACCGTTTCTTCGGACGGGTTTTTCAATATTGCCCTATCGGCAATTTCCAAGGCTTTACTTCAATACGTTCGAATCTCTTCGTAACATCTACTCTATTTACCGCATCTATTCTGATACGTACGGGTCCCTTCATATGTTTTATTATCCAATTACTTCGAGAATTTTTAGGCGCTTCACTATTATCTCGCCAAATTCATCGTATATGGGTTACGTCTTACGATTCACTCAGTGACGTACACACCTGGGTACCAAATACACCACAACTACCCAAATTTTGAAGCTTGAGAGAACTGAAGGACGCCACTAATGGGCGACACTTGATAGAAAAATTTCACGTGGACTTTGTCAGACATGGGATTCGAACCTCGATCGTTTTGGTGAAAGGCTATGCGTTTAGTGCTACGTTGTGTCGGCTTATTTCAAAGAGTAAGTACGAAATGTTATAATGAACTGAATGAAGCACACAATATGTTATCGCTTGACCAAAAGGTGATCCAAAATCCCTGCGCCTTCTGTCTATTGAGAGATAAATACAATCTCCGGAAAGTTTTGCTTGGAGTTGTTGTTAGCTTTCAAATATATTCGACATTCCTCATCGAGCTTAGCACAACAATGAGCAAAAGACTTCTTTGTGAATTTATAGTGTGAAAATGCTGACTAACGTTGAATGCGGAAACGATCTAAAAAAATTGAAATAGAATAATTCAAATTAGACGTCATCGGGTAAGTTGTTTTTAGTGCACTTTACTAAATCTCGAGTGGAATTTTAAGAGAAATAATGTGGGCTAGAATAGTGGAACGATAAAATATTTCGAAAAGTTTTTAATTCGAGGTTTTACAATTAAAAAGTTTGTATTGTTGTTCAGCGATTCATGAATTCAATCCATTTGGATGTTTATACACTCGAATTCAATTATTATTCCTTAACTTGAAAGTCTTGAAACTTCTTGATCGAAATCTTTTGCATTAACAATTCAAATATAAATTTTCACACACTTGGTCCGAACAATAACTTGAAACAGATTTTAAATTGATTTTTGAATGCCTGTTTGTTGAATATACAAACCGAATTTTTATGAAAATCAATTACATTGTATTTAACATATTTATGAATTTGCAACAGAAAAGGTAACTTTTGCAAAACGTCCAGCTAGATTGTAATCTAGTTTTGATTTTATGTTTAAACACTGTATTGACCATGGACTGTGAAATTATCTTTTTGAAGGTGACGAAAACTTTAAATTACTCATCTGGTGGCCGCCGATCGCTATCGTTATCTCTAAGCCGTTACATAAACACAAGATTCAAAACAAATATTTTCTTGTTAACGTTCAAAGTAAATGATACCGAAAGAAGTGATTCTAAAAAGCGCTGAACAGTGAAAAAATCCACAAGTCTTACTTTGTAACTTATCCCTGGAGGAAGTAATAGCGGAAACGAACACTTTCTAGGCTGAAGAAGGTAGATGGCGGAAGTGTATCCGTTGATTATGTCTTGAAAGTCTCTTTCTCCGGAGGGGAGGAATCCTTCCTTGAAATTCTCACATTTCGTGAATCGTCTTCATCAAATTTTATGTACCAAGAATTTTATTTGGTGTGAGATCTTCATGTTGCTATTACTTCATGACGAAATACCCCAATGCAAACTTACCATCACATGCCAAAGAAATTGTTTGATCGTCTGACTTTTTAATCTAATTTAATTGGATCGATGAATCTCCTTTTTATCCTACCGGTAAGCCTAACACTTTCCTGAAGATAAGATCTCTTCTTCAACCCTTTGTCCTGCATTCTCTGAAAATGTCCTAAGCATAACTTATCCACATTTTTAGTGCGGTACGGCGTCGGAGTAAACTTGCATCAAAATATTTACGAATTTTTTCGAATGTTGATTCCACAAGTTTCACAAAGGTGAACACGTATAGTATCTAACAACAAAAATCTCTTACCGGCATTTGTCATTTTTTAACACAACGTAATTTTGTTTTAAAAAAAGCGCTGTAACTTTTTCAGGAAATTAAAACTTTGAACACAAGATTCCATTCGAACAAGACTCTGCGTATTATCAGCGATAGCGTCACCTCAAGCAATTTCATTAATTTTGGAAGCGGAGTTACGGACTGCGTCACACTCTACCTTTTAAGAGGACTTTGTTGTTATATCAGTCGTTTTGGAAATTTTCAGTTGTTATAACTAAAATTCATGTGAAAAATTTTCAATTTTTTGAAAAAAATTTTCTCAGAAAAGACAATTTTCTTAGAAGAAAAATTGCCTTCGAAAAAAATTTTTCTCAAAAAAAAATTTTCTCAAAAAAAATTTATCTCCAAAAAAATTTTATTTCCGAAAAAATTGTTCTCCAACACCTTCGGCTACCATCAGTACACTTCGTATCACCTTCGGCTACATTGGGAACACTACGTGTCTTCTTCGGCTACCTTGGGAACACTTCGTGTCACCTTCAGCTGCCGGATTCTTCTCACTGATTCATATAACTTTCCTTAAGAAACCTACTGTCTAGGTATTCTTATTCAGAATTTAGCAAAAAATCCAAGATGGTGTCACTTTGATAGTTGGCAGCCATTTTTTTAAAATCCAAAAAAATTCTACTGACCAAACTCTATAACTTTCCCTAAGAAACCAACACTCTAGCTATTGCCACTCCGGAGCTAAAATACGAAAACTCCGAGCATTTCCTAAATAACCCTCAAAATTGACCAATTTTCCACATGCCACGGCTTTTCATTTGGGTCCGAGACTGACGTTCCCTGAAAATTTCAGGAAGATCGGCTGTCTAGTTCTCGAAATCGAAAGTTATTATTAGATAGATAGATAGATAGAAAATGACAGATCAGAAAAAAAGTTTTCATAATGATGAGAAGAATAGAAAAATTGATACTCCATGCAGAAATGTCATTTTCAAACCTCGATATCTCGAGTCTGGGCTCGTTGAAAAGCTGCTACGACGTAGTTATTTAACTTCCTGAAGTACGCTAAGAATTGGAAAAACTATGCAAGATAAGTGCACGCAAACTTTATCTTTTGAAAGTCTAATTGGTGATCCAGAAAGCTGTTCAGCATAGACTAGAATCGTCTCACCATGGTATCTTATCCACGTGCTATAGGCTGAACCTGTTTAATATGGAGCTAATAAATAGCCCTGATGATTCGGGTTTTTGGATTTGATTGAAGTTTGTGCATGAAATTCTCAAACCCTTCTCTTAAGTTCGCAAATGGTTGGAGTTGTCTACTTTGTCACCTAATACTCGTTGTTTCTCCATTAATCGGATTCTTCGAAAAAGCTTCATGACGATTCAGGGTAAGTTTCCGTTTGGAGACAGCTGGCTGGGTAACTATATTTGTGTGGATTACCAATAAATCCATTTTTTAAAAATACGCGTGCACCCTTAATTTTGGTGTTAGCTTCATCAGAATTTCCGAACTAGACATATTAAAGAGGTTCACATTTTAGCGCTGCTTTCGATTTCTTTTTAGACAATGGCCTTTGTAAGTTTCAAGGAATTGCATCAAATAATCCGAACACTTATAATTATCAAGAATCATCAAAGCTAATAAATGGCTAATCTGAATGCGAAATGAGTGGCATTTCGTTGTGAGAAGACAATTGGCACATTTAAAATGGAACAAATTACATCTAATTAATAAGTTTGATAATGGCTACTAATAATTTAAAGAAAATGATATATATCCGACATGAACTGAATTAGTTTCAATAAATTGTGGTCGTAATTACATGCTTCGATATGTAGCCATTTCATTATTCTTACTTGCGTACATGAAAGCCAAAAAATGTTTATAAATTTTCGTTGCACAACGATCTTGAAGAAAAATAAATTTTAGAAGTCAGGTAAAGTTTGTAGGTGTTTGCTCATATGTTAGATCAATTTTCTGGTAATGCTATCCATTATAAGGTTTGGAAATTGACTGTGGCATTCAATGGTTTGTACAGATATGAGTATTAGAGCATAATACATTAAAATACATTTGTCTTACATACCAAACCTATCTGAAAGATCAAATTAGTTTTATGGCTTTAAGAGTGAGTAACATTACTCAATATTTTATTATATTACCAAATTCATTAACATTATCAAGTTTCATTAAACGAGCAATTTGTTCTGTCTGTGGTCAGTAGCAAGTAAAAGGACTTTTCTCAAATCAAAGAAAACCTTTCAGATGACATTTTAAACGGCTGAAGTTCGCACAGACAACAAAAAGTAATGTTATCGAGTAGCAATGTCTTTTGATACCATTGATATAAGGTTCTGACATTTTGTGATATATTTCAGAAATACGAATTCGTCGATTACAAACCCCAGGTGGTTCAAAATTTTGTAGATAGCACAAACAATCACGGTGTCGTATTTTGTAGATTACTTGAAATGTAAGAGAAGCAACTAGACTTTAGAGACCGTCCATAAATGAAGTCTGCTTTTAGGTAGGAGAAGGTGTCAAGAAACAGACGAAATGTGACAGTGAGGAACGGGGTTTGGCGAAACAATTGGAAAAAATTAGAGCTAATGTTCAGAAGATCATTTCAAAATCTCTAAAAATGTTCTGAAAATCCTCAGGAAACGTTCGCAAAATAATCCTTTGAAGGACGTTCGTTCGCACAGTGGTGACATCCGCAGAAACAATCCACGCTTTTATCGCGGCGTCGGCTTATGTCAAAGTATACAATGTTTCATGATAAAGATGAGTTTCGTGATATGTCACAAAAATTTCTATGCTCGTCGACTCATGCAATTCATCATAAAATTTCGTATACTTTGACATAAGCCGAAGTAGCACTAAACGCGTGGATTGTTGACAAAAATCTATATTTTTCAATTTGCCGCTACATTTTCAACAAACCTGTACAGTAGCATAAACTTTGTATTGGCAAAAAGTCGTCGTCGATAAAAGCGTATAATTTGTATAATTTTAAAAATTTCAAAAACTTCTACTCATTTCAAAAATTCAAAAAAAAAATTCCAAAGTATTTCAGACGGTTCTTCGACATGCAGTCAATTTCTCATTTGATTCAATATTACCTGAAACAATCCCACACACTAAATTCATTTAATTCTATGAAATTTCAATAGCTGGACACGTTTAGACTTTACATTGAACTCTTACGGGACTGGCGCAGCCCTTTGTTTTTGTACTAAAAATGAAATTTTCAAAATGCGAACTGCCTGTTTTCGTTGTATACAAAAAGTAAATTACGTAGCTAGTACGGAAGTAGGAGAATTAAACAAAAACATTCAAAGAGCTTGTGGAACTGCAGCAAAACCATATCGAGAACAGCAGCACTAACACCTGAAATCTTTAGTAACATGCCTATAAAAACATTGCTTCTAACGTTTAGCCGTTTCCTTTGGCTACTCATGTTGGTTTGATTTACTTTACGACTGATTTATTGGTTATTATTTTTACATCAATTATTGCCTAGGATACTTAAATAACATTTTAACGACTATCTTGTTAAAGGCGCTGTCGGTTAGGAAAAACTCACGCCCTTCTTGCAATAAAGATAAAGTTTATTAAGACACACAAGTAGCTGCTTGTACATGATGCATATCAATATTTATTTATATTTCTAAAGCAAAAAAGAAATAAATTATTTAAATTGTAGCCATCATCGCCCGATCTTATGGCTTCACCTTTAAAGTGCTAAAAAATTACCGCAGAGAAATTGGCATTTAGAAATTATTTATGTTGCGCATGTAACTCGGTTATTACAATGAAATTGCATAAAAATTTATTTGAACGGTGTTATGGGAAAATGAGTTCAATAATAATTTTATAATTTAATATCTGTTTCACAGTACGTTCTTATTTAAGAAAAAAAAGCGTTGTATTTATTGGGTAATTTGTAATTTTCGATTTGTATCGGAAGTTCTTGTTATAGACGAGAAGGATAAACACAGCATTTGTGCTTCTTTTGGTGTTTTATTTTGCAACTTTTTTCACACTGCGCTGCGTTGTAATGATTGTTTAACAACGCCTCTATAACGACTAAGTTTATATTAAAAAACTGTAACAAAAGACCCGTACAGACATTAGGCAAAGTTTTTCTGAAATTGTGTTCCGACGCAAAACTTGTCCAGAGAAACCAACATGAAACTTTTTAACTTTAGTACTGTACGCTATGATTGATCTAGAACAATATTCACGACTGCTGCCATTCACTTTTTCAACTTTGCCCTTAGAAGTCGCTTTCTAACTACTGCAATTGTTGAAGCAAGTCAAAATTGATTGAAAGCAAAGAGTCTTACAACGGAATTCTAGGATGTCCTCTCAATGCTAGATTGGTTAACTCATGAAGAGCTGAGACTAAGAAATTCAAAAGTATCTGCGTTGTCGATTTTGTCGATGCAAAACACATTGAGGAAAATATCTACAAGCGACATGTCGCGACATAGGAATTGTGTTTATAATATACGCCACCGACGATTATCTTACGCGTTGAATGTATTTTCCCTAACCTTATTTAAGTATTGTGTAGTATGACGCACGGGTCATACGTAACGAACGTGTTATGAGCTCACATAATACGTGCATAGCGTTTATATTACGTGCATGGTGGATAAAATACGTCGGCACATTATAAATACAATTCCTACGTCCGTCGCTTGTAGATATTTTCCTCAGTGCATTTGACAAAATTAGGTATCTGCATATTTCGAAATCACTAAAGTTTAAAAGGATATCTGAGAACCTGCATGACGTCATTACGAGCCTCTGCTCTCGAACAACACCATTGAAAAAGAATTCTTAAGTTCTGACAACAAAAATTTCTAGTTCAAAATAGGGACTCGTTGACGACGCGACGTGCATTTACGAAAAACGAGCGACCATATATTTCAAATGTTTCGAATATTTGATTAAGATTAGTCTAAAATAATTAAAATCAGCTGGGCGTCCTCACTCTAAAATCAGCCCTACTGATTCAGGATTACAGGAGATTTCAACCATAAAATCAGGAGATTTTCAGAAATTAAGGAGGAAATTAGGTCGTTTTAAGACAATAAATGAATTTCAATAGTAAACTTTCAGGAGTGTTGTATCCAAGGGTGAAAAACCACTTTTTGGAAAGGAATTTATAACTCCATCTTTTGTCAGGTGGTCCTATATTTTAATCCGAAAAATTGCGACATTTTGTTCTATCGAAAGTGGAAACCGGGTAAAAATGAAAGTCCCAAAAGTCGAAAGAACGTTTCTTGGACTTTTGAAACTTTCATACGTACCTTATACATTACATATATGATTATTTCCTGTTCTTTAATAACTCGTTCATACATAACTTCGCTCTAGATTGGATCTTCTTTGGAAGTTTCTTTCATCATTTTTAGAGTCGAAAGTAAAAATATCAATTTTGAGGGGTCTCCCTTAAAATTGATATTTTTCTACTTCCGGCATTAATAGAGAGTTTGGGCAAAGAAACTTATCGCTATATTTATATAGCTATAAGTTATAAACTATATGTTTGGACCCGTAGGAAGTACGAAGGTCCTATACGTTTACTACAAATTCAGGGCTCCCACACATCCAATATTTAAAAAATTGTCCGTCTCCACTTTTTTTTCGAAACGGCTGCACCGATCACCCAGAACTTTTTTTTCGCTGAAAGGTACATTTGTCCCATGGTTCAAGTTCAAAGATGAGCAAACTCGATCGGGTAATTTCGGAAATAGGTTGAAAAGGTGTCCAAAAACATGGTTTTTTAGGGGTAGGTGAGACTTTTTCTCAGATATCTCTAGAATTAGGCAGTTACTAAGCTACTTTATGGGACAAAGCTGTAGAGAACTAAATTTTAGCGAACACGTGTTTCAGGGGTTTTCCCAGAAACGTCCCAATCCTGAGATCTAGCCACTTCTATAATTGGAAGGGATGATTCATATATCAAGAACTATGATAGATAGAAAGTTGCTTCCAAAGGCAAAGTTGTAAAGAATCAAATTTTAGCGAACATGTGTTTTAGGGTTTTCCCCAAAAACGTCCCGATCCTGAGATCTAGCCACTTCTAGAGTTGGGAGGGATGAGTCATATATCATGAACTATGACATATGAAAAGATGATTCCAATGGCAAAGTTGTAGAGAATTAAATTTTAGCGAACACGAGTTTCAGGGTTTTCCCCAGAAACGTCCCAATCCCGAGATTTAGCCTCTTCTAGAAATGGTAGGGATGATTCATGTATCAAGAACTATGACAGATAGAAAGTTGCACCGAAAGGCAAAGTTGTAGAGAATTAAATGTTATCGAAAACGTGTTTCAGGGTTTTCCCGAAAAATGTCCCAATCCTTAGTGATTGGTGTCAGAGTTCAGAAAATGTACTTCGGGAGGACTTTCGACATTACTTTGGGTAATTTCTGAGAGTCGTTTAAATTCTTATAGTTCTAAAAGAACTTGACTATGCATTATGATGCGCATTATATTTATGATAATAGTAAGAGTTTGGTACATCGAGGCTTTTCGCACGTGAAGGCTTTCCGCACGTGAAGGCTTTACGTGCGGGTCTTTGCATACGTTTTAAGTTATAAATTTTTATAAGTTATAAGTTTACGTTTTAAGTTGTAAACTTTTATAAGTTATAACCTACAAGTTATTAGTTTTGAAACTGATCAGTACTGATCTGTATCAGTTTTGAAACAAATCAGTACTGATCCGTATTAGTTTTTAAACTGATGAGTACTAATCCGTGTCAGTTTTTAAACTGATCAGTATTGATCCCTTTCAGTTTCTAAACTGATCAGTACTGATTCGTATCAATTTCAAAACTGATAAGTACTGATTCGTATCAGTTTTGAAACTGATCAACACTGACCCGTATCAGTTTTGAAACTGATCAATACTGATCCGTATCAGTTTTGACACTAATCAACACTGATCCCTGTCAGTTTCAAAATTGATGTGGATCAGTACTGATCAGTTCTAAAACTGAAACGCATTAGTACTGACTACTTTCAAAACTTATAACTTGTAGCTTATAACTTATAAGAATTTATAATTTATAACGTAAACTTTTGATTTTAACTCATAACTTACAACTTACAACTCATAAAAATGTATAACTTCGAACGTAAACTTATAAATTATAACGTAGACTTATAACTTATAACGTAAACATATTATTACTTATAGCTATATGTATATGTTATAAATTTAGCGATAAGTCGCTTTGCCCAAACTCTCTAATATGAAGAAAGTAAAACTTAATACGTCACTCGAAAAAGCATTTTCGGCTCTTGTGTGGTGTAAAATACTATTAGACCGCGGAGTAAAATTTTTTTAAATTCAAAGTTGAAGAAATGGTGTTTTTCATCACTCTAACAACGAAAATCGTAGTTTTCACTTCCCATGGGAGCCGAAAATGAAATAATGCAGATGTCAGATAATCAAGAGAACCGACGAAGGACGGAACATATTTATGGTTCTCGAAAGGGAGCCTAAAGTAACGGATGTATACAACATGAGAAGTCTATGAGCGTTTCCAATGTTATTGAAAATTTGTGTTTGTGAAGTGAAGATTACGATTTCCGTTGTTGTCGTCAATCACAAGGGATGAAGTTTAAGAATTCAACCTGTGCGATTGCAGCTCTTACCTTCGGAGCGGGCAGCGATTCTCGCTCAGGTTTGAACTTTTATACTTTCATCCCTTGTGATCCAAATATCTACTAAAAAAATTGTCTCAACCCGTGTAACTGTTTTAATTATCACCATGAATCAAAAAGACGGCTACTTTGAGCCTATCAATGCTTATAAATATCAAATGATCGTAAAAAATATATAAAGATACATGAGATATTTTTCAACCAATGAACAACAACTGAACAACTGAACAACAGCCACTCCTATAGCTCTTTATAGAACGGACGAGGAGTAGATTTCTTCATGCTTAAAAGACAGGAATTGTAGTGAATGCATCTTGCATGCAAGCCCCGTACCGAGTCATGAAGGTCTGAGGTTTAAGCAAATTTTTTGCTGCTAAAGGATCTGCAAACATCCGCTATATCTGACAAAATGAAAAGGAAATTCATGCAACAAATCGTGACATTTTCGAGAAAATCTCTGAACTTCACAATCGAAAATAGTTCAACAAAATTCACACAACCTTCGAATAAATCATTTAATTCAAATCAACTCAATCAACTTGAATGGAATTGAAATTCAATTAATTGTTTTTATTACACCATCATCATCAAATTATAGCAAAATTAATACCATTTTATGTGTCTTATAAGTCTTAAAGAAACACTCGATTGCAATGTTATAATATGGAAGAATGCAATGCTAATTTGACATTGATGCGAGCGAGCATATGCAAAGTTCGTGTCTTCGCGTATAGGAATTATTGAAATATTACTACATTTTTAAAGCTAAAATCGAATGGCATGCATACATATGAAAACACGTACGAAACATGCATAAATTATCCATACGATAAATGATCAAATTAATAGATTCATGGTGTTCTTTATCACGTATAATTAACAGTTGCGTCATTCAATCGATACACTTTTGATATGATTCTAAAATTTTAAATTGAAAATCGCACATAAAACAACCGCCAACATTTTAGACTTGCATCAATACCTCTTTTCAGCATCAGTTTATTAAAATATTTTGAATTTTAAAACAGTCAATCGCTTGATGTATAAACAATTGCAAAGTATTTGCACCATTTCAAGTGATTTATTAATAGATGGATGGTTAAATGTTTCTCAGAAAAGTCAGCTAACGTTTTTGCATAACAGTCACATAGTCATCCACAAGGTTAAGTGTATACCACCCCACTTTTACTCTTGAAGTTAATATTGTTGCTATTTTAATGCTTGTTTCCCAATAAGAATTTTATTTCAATGTGGGCTGAAAACGTTGTTCAAACTTTTATTATTTTGCCATTGTTTCTGTCTGAAGTTCTCAATTTTTCTGAATGTCATGATTTCGAGTGCACTTAAGCGTTTCAGTTGTTTTCATTATTTTTTTCACCAATCAACCGAGCGATATATTAGGAAAAAATTTGAAGAGCTTTGCTCTTTTAGTTTACAATTCAAAGTCAAGGTTTTTTGTTTGAATTGAGCCGAACCGAATATTATTGGAACAAATTGTCCAGGAAAATAATATGACAAAATAATTCTGAAAACAAAAAGCAACACAGAGAAGTAGTTGAAATCTAGCATTGGGGTCGTCCACTGTCCACGTAAATTTTGACCCCCCCTTCTCTGTACAAAGGGGGTGGTCCGAAACTTTGACAATTATTTATCAATTAACGTACTATTTTCTGTAGAAATGAAATAAGGAAGAAATCCAATGAAGAAATTTATAATTTGCTCACTTAACTCCTTTTCTCTTTTTTAGATGTTTTGCTATTGTTATAACAATGACAAAACAGCTGAAAGTGATGAAAGTGAATATGTAGAATGAGCAAATTATAAATTTCTTAATTGTATATTATTTTGACTATCCCCTCCAAAAGTTTCGCGTTACATGCATCGGATATGCAAACTCTACAATCGTCAAAACAACAGTTTCCAAAGCTTGTTCCTTAAAAACACATTAGTGAGTTTGGCTCGTATCACAAAATTGATCCCTCATGTAATGAATGATTTTCGCCGCATCCATGGTAATATAATATTACTCGATGTCCCACCGAAAACTTGTCATTACATGCATATGTGCAACACAGGAAATTATTCATTACTTGCATGTTAGGGACCCCACTGGAAACTTCTCTTTACATGTATATCTGCATGTAATGACGCGTTTTCGGATGGGACACCGATTAAAACAGCATACAGTGGGGAGTGCTTAGTAAGTCATTCATTCTGGATTATTTCGTGACACTCGCTTTTTGTATTTTGGCTCATTTCACAAAATTGATCCCTCTTGTGATGACTTATTTCCGCACCCCCCTGTAATCTACTGCTTCTAAATTTTATTTAAATCCAAGAGTTTTTAGGTTATTAATTTTGTTGCTACCGCAGTCAGGTTTATAATTTTTTTTGCGTGTTTGCTTTGTCCCAATTTTCGAAGTCCAACTTTTTTTTCTTGATAGACCCCTCCTCCCATCGATTTTCGGCGAACTTCCTCTCCTGCTTTTAATGGACTTTATTTATGAACAGCCCCATTAACCGCACGGTCACTCCTAGTGAGTATTAGCGAGTATTTGTAAAACACAACGCTTGGGTAATCCTCGAATTGGATTCAGCCCGAGACCTATCCTCTAAAAAAAGCTCGGTCTATGGACATATCGGCAAAGATAAAGTCTACGTCTGTCGCGTCCCAAGGAATGGCGATGAGTGTAAAAAAACTGCCAGTAAACACGTTCGAATAACAATGTAAAAACTATTTACAACCCACCCAAATCATCCTCCAGAAAACTTTCATTCAATTTCCTCGCCAATCATCTAGATCTAGTTTTTCAATTTAGAGTCTAAGACAAAATAGCAGAGATTGCTTTTTGTGTTAAGACCGACCTGGGACCCTAAGAGGAGGTCTTGGCTCCACAGTTTATCTTGAATACTGTTAGGCACTCAATCAAAAATGTCGAACAGAATTTATCCGATTTTTACAAGCCTTCTTATAGTCCAACGAAAATTTGTAACGTACGCGATTGGTAACAGTTTCCTTTCTGCAAATTTCTTTCATCAATTCAAAAAAATTGTTAAAAAGCCGTGCAAGTATGAAAACAAATCTGAATACAATTGGACACATTATTTAAATGTGAGGGCGACAACAGAACCATTGTATTAGATACAGCTGCCACATTACGAAATTCATAAATGTATTACAATGTTCTTTAATAGAATTGCAATTATCCCTGCTGCGTAAATAATCTAATAACGCAGAAGTCAACAAAGACCCGGTTACAATTCAAACAAAAACATGAAATTAAAACTCCACGTAATTCAATTTCCTCAATTAACTCATAAGAGATACTGTAATTGTTGTTTCGATAATAACAACACCAGAGCTATTAAAATTGATCTCATCGACCGAGACGTTGGATTTTTGGATACCAGTAACAATTCATTTGACGGATTAGATAACCGGCGAATAGCATGTTTCCTTTCTGCTAATGACCATGAACTTAGTATTTTGGTAGATAGAGACCTCCTGCCCTACAAAAAATCGATCGTCATTACACTCAACCACAAGTATAATGTAACACACTTTTTTATTCCTTTTGGTTGATTCAAATGACTACAAGAGGCCGATGCGATAAATGTAGTTTTTTTACTCATTCCGCCGTTGGTCAAAATTTATTTTTATTAAGTTACAATAATTGCATAGTAAGTTGATCGATTTAATTATTGAAACGTTTTAATTTGTACAAATAAATTAACATAAACGATTTATTTAAATTTGTACCTACACCATGCTCATAATTTTGTTTAATGATGCTTGTCCAGTTCTTGCCGGCTACCCTGTTGCTTTGAAATCGATATTATTACATTGCATTCATAGATGTAAAAAAGTTTCACACGGCAGGTGACAAATGAGCGAAACTGATTCTTTCCTCTTGATTTCATTACCATTCTTGTAAGAGCGTCTAGATCTCGAAATCCTTTTTTAAGGTATTGGACATTCTCTGTCGTGTTGAGCCTAGACAACGAATCTCATTTAAGTTCTTTCCCAAGCTTTAAGCTTCTTTTGAATTTCATTGGGAAAGTGAAACATTTCGCTCAAATAAAAATATGCTAAAAGCTCTCGAAAGTTCTTTATAACCAAAGCTATGCGATACAGTTTCTTGGAGTATGTGTCCAGATAAAAATAATGTACAGCGCGTCTAAAATAAATTTCATACGAAATGTATTCATTTTTTGTTTAAACAAAAGATTTTTACATTTCGTATGAGTTTCATTTTGGACGCGCTGTATGGTACTGAATGTAAGTATTGTGTCACACAAATTTTCGATACAAAAAAGCAAATTGACATGCGACGACGGGGCCGAAAATGAGGGCTTTTTTGGGAATTTTATTGAAAACACGATTCTTTCATCCTTGTCACTCTCATAATGTCCTGCCCTCTAAGAGAGCAATTTACGTTGAAAAGAGAGTAATAGGTAGTTATTTGTGTACCTGTTTTGGAAGATTGTCTTAGGCACTTTCGCTTGTAGACCTCACTTCGTTCGGTCTGCAACTGCCGAAATTGCCTTCGACCGAACAAAGTGGGGGCTATAGCGGAAGTGCGGAAGTGCGGAAGAGTACGATGGCAAAAAGGAGATAAAACAAAAAGTGGAGGGTCAAAAAAAGGTGAAGGTGAGAAAGTTAACGGTCAAAAGGCCATCAGAAGTTGTGAGAAGTTGTGGAGTCAATTAAGGTCTAATTCTTAGGTATTCATCTACAATGACTACGATTAGTGCCGGAACCGTAAGTATGTCAGCTGACTTCGCCGTGAAGTAGGCTGACATAACACTAATTTCCAGCAGAACACATTTAAAGTATCTAATTTTTATGCGATTCCCAACATAAAGAGCAATGCTTTGCATTAGTTTAAAAGCTTAATTATTATAAAAAATTTAATTTGCATAGCATTCGTATTATGTCTTATGCTCATTACAAAACGACATCATTGCCTGTGTGATTTTAATTAATTTTATTTATTTTTTGTAATCCATTGTACCGACAATCTCATTCATTAAGAAAGACTTTCATGTATCATTTGTTTCATTACTGTTTTATTAGTCCAATGAATTATAAGCTCAATGCGCTCAGGTCGCAGACGCAGGCACGATTACAAAACGCACACCAGCGAAACAAAACATTAAAAACACTCCTCTCAATTTTCTTACAATTCCGCAACTAAACACAATCCGCGGCGGTGCAAAGTTCAAACATCGCATTTCATAAATTTGTTTATAATTTATCGTTTCGCTTCAATAAATCTTATTATTAGGGCTATTAGTTTATTTGCAAAATATAAATTTAACAAATATTTTTCGATTGCCATTCATAAATAAACAATTTCTTAACTTATTGATCTTTGAGTTCAGACAATCAAACGATGTGTGTCTTCCTTATTACGTCACACCTTTCACAATCATGTATGTTGTTCGATTCCTGATATGACATTACATTGGCGACAAATTTTAATAAATTCATCCAAAAGGCTATCCTACAGAGTTACTAATTTTTGAGAATTGTAGTTCAATCGGTTCTATTACTCCGTAAAACGTTTCGAAATATTAGCGATATATATGTACAATTGGAGAGAAAGCCTGGTCTATTGCAGGATTATGATAATTATACCTCCTCAGCTGATTAAATTCGGGAGTGGGATCTCCTCAAAACATACTTTTTGACACGTACGAAGAAGTTCTTCGAAAATGGGTCTATTGCATCTGCCACGACGTTTGTAACCGGTCGATTTGAGGTGGGAGTAGGGGGAGGATTGATCATGGTCCTTAGATGCCAAATCTTCAAAAAAAATCCGATCGTCCGTAAGTATGCCAACACGATAACTTAAGTAAAACTCAACTGATTTTCAGAAACATTTTTCTCTTGAAAGGTAATCAAAAAATCTTTTATTGGATTGAATCTATGCACTGTCGGCTTAAGGGCCGCCGAGCTAGGGCCGTTTAAGTACTTTTCATGCAGCCTACGCGTGACGAAAAGAAAAATATAATCCCACGGGGCGAGTAAATCTTTGTCTGGACATGCACGATACTTTATGGAAAAAACTTTTTTGAGATTGGGCCCTTGGACTTAGCTAAGGTAATAAAAACGAGTCTCTGCTAGGGTACTACGTGTTTTTTGTACATACTCGAGTAAATCTTTCCTTATATTCATAACTATTCTTTTAATCGACAAGTCGATGAAAGCCCAACAATTTTTGGACGAAACTTTTTTGATTTTGGGCCCTTGGACTTAGCTAGAGCATTAAAAACGTTCGAGTCTTTTCGCAACATCAATTCTGTTTGCCACATCTTTTCTGATGCGTATGGGCCCCTTGCATATGTTTGGACCAATACGAGTACTACAAACAACTTTATTATAACATGGGGTAGATCGAGGTGGGAGGTGGGGGGATACATTTATTATCGGCTAGTAATGACGAATCAGCAGTAAAAAAATTTTCCGTCCGTCCGTCTTCACTTATTTTTTTCAAACGGCTAGATTGGTCACCCCAATTTGTTTTACCTGCCTCCTATGATTCAAGTTTGAAAATGAGCAAAATCGTTCAAGTAGTTTCGAAGATATAGTCGAAGAAGTGGAGGTCGAATATCAATTTTAGAGCGTCCGTCGGTGAAAATTTTTCACAAATATCTCAACAAGTAGAGCACAGAAATCTTTCATTTTGGTTTCAAATTAAAGCATTTGATCTCATAAAACTGGGATTTTTTTTGTGGAAATCGGGTCAGTGGCCTGGCCTGGGTTGTATATGGCCAACAGTGGGTTTTTCGTCTGTATTTCCTTAACTATGCAATATGGAGATTTAATTTCCAAGGCAAGGTTGTAGCTAGAATAAAATTTTAGCGCACAGGTGTTTCAGGGTTTTAGCGAAAAATGGATCAATCCTGGAATTTGACCACTTCTAGAATTGGGCGGGATGACCCGTGTCTCTAGAACTATGAGAGTTAGAAAGTTCCTTCCAAAGGAAAAGTTGTAGAGAATAAAATTTTAAAGAAACAAGTGTTTTAAGGTTTTAGAGAAAAATGCCCAGTCCTAGAATATGACCACTTCTGGAATTAGGCGGGATGGCCCATGTCTCTAGAACTAAGAAAGTTAGAAAGTTGTTTCCAAAGGCAGAGTTATAGACAATACAATTTGAGAGGAGACGTGTTTCAGGGTTTTAAGGTAAAATGACCCAATGCTGGAATATGGCCACTTCTGCGATTGAGAGGGATGAACTATGACAGTTTGAAATTTGCCTCGAAAAACTTAGCGAGAATTACATTTAAGAGAAAATATTTTCAGGATTTTTTGGAGAAACTACGTTGATCCTCTTTGTGATATGGTGCAGAGGAGAACATTTCGGTCATCAAAATCAATGCTCTCAGACGTACTTCGGTAAGGCCTCCGACATTACCTTGGGTGATTTCTATGGATCTTCGAAATTCGTATAGTTTTAAAATTTTGGATTGTTTGCTCATTTCAATATTTAGATACGTTCGAGTCTTTTTGCAACATTTATTCTGTTTGCCACATCTTTTCTGTTTACCACATCTTTTCTGATACGTTGGCTATGTTTATATCCTAAAAAATAGTTTTCAAAATCGAGAGAAAATAGAATCTTATTTCAAATGGGAAATTACGGGATGGGTGGCACTGTGCAGTCGGAATGTAATTTTCCTTTTACAGAACGTCTGGGCGAAGTTTAATTTTCCTAGAATATCAAAATTATTTTTAAAGAAATATCAGGAATTTTTTCGAGGATGTCAGGAACTTTTCCGATGATCTCAGTTTAATTCTATTCCATTAAATTTCAAGTTGTTTCATGTCAAATATATTTATGGAAAAACTACTTAAAAATCTTGTACGGAGGATTGTTCAATTCTAAACAATATTACGATGGATTGGAGATCAACTTGAATTTTTTTAACGAATTTCTTTATTGTACAAACATTTCAAGATGTAGAAACGCCTAAAATCAAATCAATTAATCAATCAATATATTTACGTACTACGATTATCTATTATGTGGATTTCAATAATGTCTCATTTTGTCCAAGGCACCGGATTATTTGTCTAAGAGTTTAACGCCTACATGTACGAGACGTTTTAACCTGATTGACTCTAAAGCACAGTCTGATCGATGTCTTTGTTTCGAAATATAAACAAAAATATTCCCCAACAATAAAAATTCGATTCCCGATTCGCTAACTAGATTTTCAAATTCATTGGAGCGGAGCGTTCTTAGAAAATGCCAGTCTAGGTAACCTTCCAAGCAGGCAGATGTGATACTTAATCTGAGAGCATTTGAATAGTAATTTACATCAGCAAGCATGAAAAGTAAATGGAAATGGTATGTGAAGGAGATGGGGCTCAAAAGTGAGATTACATTGTGGTTCAGAGCCTGGCTATTACAGTAGTTTTCGATTAACTCTCACAACAAGCCTCAGACATTTTCATTGGTAAATACATGAATATTTTATCGTTTCGAAATCTCGGTCTATTAATATTAGAACTTAAAGTTTACATACCTAGTTCACTCCTTACTGTTTCAACGCGTATTGAATTCTGTAAATTTTTATGGCATTTGTATTTAGTTATTGTAACACACGAGTTACATAAAAGTCTAAATTATGTATTTCCAATACCTATGTGCACACTGAACCGAACTCTCAACACATTGGACAGAAATATATTGGCCTGCTGTGAGGATCGTATTCAATTTAGCTACTCAAAATCTTGTTACATTGGCTATGAAAATCAGCTAAATTGTAATTTAACAACTGCAAGAAGCAATTTCCATATATCACGTCGCTGTTATTACATTGCAAATAAAAAAAAATACAAACTACAGAGAAAAAAGTTTCAGACATCGCCAATAACATTTATTTCATCATATAAACTAGCTTGAGGGAGCTTCTTCTACCGTGATATAATGACATCAATTAATTGTTACTATAAATGAAATGTCGCTTAAGATCTTTACTGTAATCAATCAAATTGGTGAAAGTTTTAGCATTTTATTTTTTGGTTAGCCGCTCTTTTTTCAACTGGTGGTGCGGTTTATTTAAAATGTCTCTTTTTATTATGTCAAAGAAAATAAATTAATTGTTTCGATTGAAGACATTTCATAGATTTATCATCGTGTGATGTATTCAAATGAAAAATAATGTCGGCTGGTTCAGTTTGACGTGCCTGTGCAAATATTTTTTGGATTTTAATGGATTATGTCAACGTTTTTTTCATGCATGATATAAGGCTTTTGTGTATACGTATGTCAATACGAAGAAAAAAAAGATTAAAGAGAACAAAGAAATTCAAAAATCACTTCCTTTAAAAACGTTCAATTATGATGGTGATTTGAGCCCTCTCAGAACTAGGCCCGAACTGATCATAATAAGCAACATAGCAGAACATTCGTGTGTCTTTTGCCATATTGCGTCTCTTCATGTGATATAAACTATTGTATTAGCCAAGGAGTAAAGAGCTTGATTTGATAATCGCGCCATTATATCCCTTTGTTAATAATATACTATAATATACTTAGAAACAATGAGCGGAGTCGAAAAACGTTCGCCTATGGCCTACTCTGACAGCCGGCGACTGGAAAAACATACCTTTGAGTTGAAATTTGAAAGAAATATCAAAATTTTCATAATTCTGTTTATTTTTTCTGTCAATAACAACAAAGCTTCAGCCGGCTTAAGCCAACTTTTGAGATGCTTAACGGCTAGTATGTTCTACATTTCATTTCTACAGGTTGGTGACTACGGAAATAACCGAAATAGAAAAATGGGAGGAAAATATGAAATAGTACATTACATCACAAGGAGCTAAAACGGTGCATTTAGACCCAGGGGTCAAGGACCTTTTTAGAACCATGGTCTAAATCAGCACCGTTTTAGCTCCAAGTATGTATACTATTTTTCGCGCAGACGGACAAAACGCCAGATTCCGAACAAAAACACTGGACTTGGAAAATACTTTTCTTCCCATCTGTCGTTCTAAGTCCTGGTCTAAAAAGTGATGTTCAAATGTAAGCCTAAAACGTGTATTTTCGGATGCAAAATTGGTGAGGAAATATGGTGTTTTTTGTCCGTCTGCACGAAAAATAAAGCTCTAAACCGGTGGGTGCTAACTGTAAATTTCATTTTATGCTCAAACGTAAGATTTCCTCACAGAATTTAGACCCAGAAATAACTCATTTAGGCTCACCGTTATTATGTCCCTCCTGTCAATTAATTACCTTCTTTACTTCGTACCTGTAATTAGCCCCCTGCTTTATTTCTCATCTGATAATTATTTCCTTAGTAGTCGTTTCGTTTAGGAACCGTTCATAAAGGATGTCACGCAAAAAGGATGATTGGTCTTCCTAGACCAGCGTAACAGTCTGTGGCAGGAATGATCGATCTTCAAAGCGTCGCGCGACGTCACGCTTAAAAATATTGAATCGAAAATTCCGCCAAAACGGAATAAAAAGTTTGCTCACTGCCCGTGAGTCGAAGGTGGATCTGAAGTATTATGACAGGTGACCACAGGTTTCGTACGTCGCCCAATAAGCCAAAGTACGCGTTTTTGTTCTATGTTTGACGTCTCACGCAAGTTCTGAACTCGTTGTGTGACATACGATTGGACTGGATCAGATTTTTAGTTTGCATCGCGAGTTCAGAATTTTGATTGAAGGGCGGTGCTCAACAGCGGCTATGCAACCTTCGGAAGAAAAATGCACCCGAAGCCAAAACAAATCCACGACCAATTACGAAAAATGTACCTAAGCCCACAACAATACTACAACCACGAATTCGACCAATAAGATTGGAGGCAATAAGGCAGGGCCAAAAGATGGTAGCTTGGAAGTCGCGGCTTAATGCTGAACACGTCGCACAGTGGCTGATTTTGTAGTAGTTGTGGACTAAATTCATTTGTGAAGTCATTTTTTGACCGATTTGCATAAATTTTTTTTAATGAAAGGTAATTAATTAGGCTTCAATGCGCCGGCATAAAACTATGACAATTTGAAATAATTAGACAAGGGAGAGTAGCCAAAGATGCTTAAATGAAAGAACTCGAGAACGTCGCCGCTGTTTGCGATTCCATAATTATTTTTGGTGTTTCTTTTAATGAAAACTTATACATAAAGTTATTCTGTAGGAGTTCTGAGGATTATAATGGTCGTCTTTGTTCTAGGAGTGTCTTCCCACACGAATAATTCCGGAAATTCATTTACTTCCTCCAGAATTTTTAGCTTCTGTCTTGGTCTTAGGTCGTGTTTCAGTGGAAGTGTTCCTTTCTTCGCAGGCGAAAAACACTAGGATATTATGCGCTCCCTTAAAAGTTTTTGACTATATCCTGGTCTTAGGTTACGTTTAAGGTTTTTTTAAGAAAGTTCTTGGAATTACTCACATTTCTGGAAGTGTTCCTTTCGTCGCAGGCGAAAAACACTTTTCTGTTGGTTTTCTTTTTTCCCTTTCATCAGGTCATCTTAATAAATAATAATTGGATAATTTAGTAAGTTGCTATTTTTCCAGAAGCCATATTTTAAGCCTCTTCTTATATAAATAAAAATTTTCATTATAATAAAAGGTGAATACGTAGCGAGCTTTCGTGACACTAACATTCCAGGGGAAATTGGTGCATAACATTTTTACTCTACGTAGTTTTCGAACGGCCCCTAACCGATCGAGCACATAAAATCGTTGAATGTATTTAGTATGATTAACTCATTTAAATCTTTCAACTTACAAAAATGCGAATAATTTAATTGGATTCTAAAACAAAAATTTTATTGTGCTAAACGATCATCATTCAATGACTAGCTGTGGTAATAGTGTGATTATCTTAACGTAACGGCGAGAGATCATTTGTCATAAATACATATAGTAATTATAAATGGAAAATAATATTAATTTTTGAAATTAATTTTTAATCGAATTCTTTCATTAAAATAATTACTAGAATTATTTCATTTTACATGCAATGCAAAACTGTAACAGCTATATAAGTTCTATGCTATGATTGTAAAACTCTGAGATTTAGAATTTAAGCTCTGAAAAATGAGTAACGTCAACAACTCGTGGTAGCACAGCATATGAAAATGTTAAATGTTTACGAGTTATTCATTTTGCTTCTGTTGCGCTTGATTATGCTTCAAAAACTTCGGTAACTGTAGGCAATCAATACACTTTATGCAATCCAACTTAGCATTAATTCATTTCACAAACGAATCCATACTTTCAACAAGCAATAATGTTCGAATACACACACGTTACAAACGATAATTTCATTTTAATTACGAAAACGTACAAAATTTTTCTTAATTTCAATAAAATTACACACTCCACAGGGACTTGCATCACAAATTATATGTTATCCAAAGCAAATATATAGACGGCATTTCAATTCCATGTACATTACATTCATGTACGATCCATAACACGATATAAAACATCAACAAATCATCACAATAATAGCGAAAAAATCCAATAAATTAACATCTGTGGTGTACCGCATTTGATGGCATCACGAAATTGTGCTGGTGTTCATTTTATATATTAGTTTGTGATATTGCAAACGTTTTTCTTCCTGGATGCTTCTGCATTTTTCTAGATTGTGCATTTTGTTTGCATTTTAAATTCGCTTTGTCTTACAACACTATTTAAATCATGAGAGACAATGTACATTCTCTTGTATCTTTATTATGTCTGTTCATAGTTTGTTATGAAGGTGAATTTTATAGCGCTATTAAAATGATATTGTCATATAATGTTCCTATTAACCATTTGTTCTTTTTTTTCATTAGCCAGCTATTTGTGGCTGACTGTAAACTAATGAAGTTTTTTCAATTATACGCAATGTCTCCGTTGAATGAAGGAATGGAAAATTGACTGAATGTGTTGCTTTGTTTCGGATCTAGCTGCTGCTGATAGCTTGCATGACTTTGCGTTCTGTAGGGTCAAAAATGGCCTATATCACCACTAAGGAGGAAAAGTAAAATGGTTTAATCGGTTTAAAAGTAACAACGTCACTCCAGATAAAAAAGAAAAAGCACGTTTTCGTGTTATTATTGATTTTGATACTCAAACTTGACTTTTTACCACTAGTTTTTATTCATCAAACAAAAAAATGTCGACAAAAGACCGCACTTGTGTGATAAAGTAAGGTTAATCACACATGAAATAGTATATTTTGTTACGAGTAATGAAAAGTTTAATTTTTTGGGACTAGTCGGGACCAGAGCTCGGCAGAAGGCGTTGTGAAAAAAGTTTTTGTGTTGAATTGTTGAATTTTCATATATTTTTTTCAGCACTAGTGCTGAAATGAAGTTGATTGTAAGGTTTGGTTTCCTAGTTGTTGTGAAAAGTAATGTTCCTAGCACGTGCCCTATGGTTGTTTTGAGCACTCGATGTGTTTTGTCAAACTCGCCTACGGCTCGTGTTGGCACATATAAATCTCGTGCTCAAAATAACCAATCAGGCACTAGTTAGGAAAACTACTATTGTCGCACTGTACGAAAAATGACGTCATGTGACACCGAAATAACGCACGAAAAAGCGAAATAGTTATTTATGCAACTAGTTGCGAAATGGAGTTGTTCTTGTCACTAGATGTGAAGTTATCAAACGAGCGAAGCGAGTTGGATAACCACATCGTGTGACAAAAACAACAAATTCCGCAACGTGTTTCATACAAGACTTTATGCATCAACTCGTGAAACCTGAACCTTTGAATGAACTTTTTATGACTGGTGACAAAATGTAACTTTTTATCACTCATTTGAGTGATAAAAAGTTACATTTTGTCACTAGTGATAAAAAGTAAAACCAGTTATAAAACGACCTCTCTAACGTCACCGAAACGATGCATGAAAAAGTTCACTTTTCACAACGGCGTTGCATAAAACTACTTTTTGCTCCTAATGACCATAATTCGAAGTTTTTTGTTACGGAAACTACGATCGAAAACTTAAAGTTTTTGTTAGTGTGGTTTGAGTTCGGAAAGGTACTTTTCGCAACGTGTGCTGTCGAGGCCCAGTGTTGAAATGAATTTTCATATATTTTTTTCAGCACTGAAATGAAATTGAATGCAAATTTTGGTTTTTCAGTTGTTGTGAAAAGTTATGTTACTAACATTGGCCTGATTTTTGTTTTCAGCACTCTGTGTTTTGCCAAACTCGCAAATATACATCTCGTGATCAAAATAACTAGTTAGGAAAACTACTATTTCGTAACTCAGTGATATGAAAGAGTGTGAGAAAAGATTTCCATATAATTTTCTTGAACTAGGGAAAGTAAATGATAAAATCGCTTAGTTACGAAAAACGTCGTTCGATACACGAGTCATATGATGATATTTTATCGCATTTTATGCATATCCATCTCGGCCTCGTCTCGAATCGACATTTGACATAAAATACTTTGATATCACACCAGTATCGAAAATTACTATCACAAGCGTCAGGAGGAAATTTGAATTTTTCTGGTAACTCTTCCCCCACAACAATCTAGATTCGTCAAAATTAACCGTTTAAAAAATATTAGGAGGTCACTGTCCCTCCCCCTGGTGAGAAAATTTATGTGTATTACGCCCCCAACGATGAAAAGTGTTTTATCACCACGTTTTCTTATAAATAGGAAATAACTAAAAAAAAAGTTTAGAATCGAACTTTTTCCTAACGAAGGAGAAATGTCGAAGCAGGCTGAATGAAGTTCTGAGTAAATAGACTGCGATTTAATGAAATTTTTATGCAACGGTGTACCTTTCATTTGTAAGCAATCCTAACAAAACTAAAAATGCATTTACTCAGCACATAACAACAACTCTTCCATTTCATAACAATCCACATAATTCATCAAGTAAAGTGTACTTTCAACAACAAACAAATTCGAACCTAAAAATAATTGTATTGTATACGACACTCTCATCAAGACCTTAATTCGTGTTTTCTTAAAGGGAACTTTGAATCAAAATGAAAGATTCTTCTGTTGATTGAATCATGGATACATAGTTGATCTTAATAAGTACTATCTGCAACAAACAAAAAGTAACAAAAGATCAATCAGACTTTCAATTTCAATAGTCTCGTTGAAGAGGCAATCAATTCTAAATTT
Source organism: Pseudolycoriella hygida (assembly GCA_029228625.1). Taxonomy (NCBI): domain Eukaryota; kingdom Metazoa; phylum Arthropoda; class Insecta; order Diptera; family Sciaridae; genus Pseudolycoriella; species Pseudolycoriella hygida. Next base: position 35,214,719 of record CM055406.1, on the reverse strand, counting down.
AATACCAACCTTAGATATTGTAGGATGATTAAATAAACAATCAAGCTTGAAAAAATTATGAAACATTTTATTTAATAGTTTATGCATAATAATAATTTCAGACTTGTACGTCGTAAAAGGGGCTTGCCGTTTCATCGATAACAAATCTTCTTTAAATTCTTTCATGCACACCACTATAATTCAGTTCAATTATCAGTCGAGAAGATTCACACTAAAAACTCAAACTTAAAGGAAAAACTCTTTTACCGCTCTTTTCATGCATTCGTTTGTATTATTCTAAAGTAAAACCGATTTTTCGGAGAAAAGAAGTAAAACGAAACGTTGCAAGTCTTATGATTGTCTTACTATATCGTAAATTAACCAAAATTACCGCCGTTTTTTAGTGACTTTACGTATATGCTATTTGCACTTAAACGCAATTCGCATCCAGTGAGTTTTCAAATTCGTAGTTCAGTTAGATCAAAGTATGGTAGGTTACAGTGGGCGATGCGGAAATAAGTCATTTTATGAGGGATTATTTTGTGAAATGAGCCAAACTCAAGAGGGTGTTTTTAAGCAAAAAGCTTTGAAAACTGTCGAGTGTAGAGTTTGTATCCCGAGCCGAAGGCGAGGTATACAACTACAAGAGTCAAAAAGCAGTTTTTAAAGCGAGTTGCTTAAAAATACACGAATGAGTTTGCGAGTGTCACGAAATTATCCAGAATGGATGACTTATTAAGCATCCCCCACTGTATGCTGTTTTACTCGTGGTCCCAACCGAAAACGCGTCATTACATGCAGATATACATGTAATAAGAAGATTCCGGTGGAGGTTTCATGTAATGAATAGCATGTAATGAATGACATGTAATGAATAATTTCCGTGGGGTGCACATATACATGTAATGACAAGTTTTCGGTGGGGCAACGAGTAAAGTATATTACAGTGGACCTTACGAGAGTAATTCATTACATAAGGACACAATTTTGTCATAAGAGTCAAATTTACGAGTGTTTTTTTGAGCAACAGTGGCAGGAAGAGTGAAATAAAAATAGATTTGATGATGCTGATGCGAGTGTGCTCATATCTGACCAATTGAAATAAAGCTCTAAAACTTTGTAAATTTCATTATTTTTCATTGTGTCCAAAATGAAACTGATACAAGACATACAAATCTTTTGCTTAAAATAAAAGATTTGTACATTCGTACGAAATTCATTGTGGACGCACTGTATACCTAGTGGTTCCATTTGTCATTTGATATATTTTTTTTAAATAAAACATGGTGAGTAAAAAGATTAGACATGAACACAGATTGGACAAATCAAAGCTGGAGCAAAGCAAGTAAGTACCTTTTACCTTACCACTTTGTTCATCCACGATGATTTATTGTAAACTTTTACTACAGTGATGCCTACATAACAAATAAACAATAAAGAAACCATTAAAGGTAAGAAAAAACGGAATTTGCATAAGTTGAATGATTAAATTGCTCATTGTTTTTCGATGCAGTTTCAAGTAACTCACCTAAATCCAAATTTGAATTGAAATCATTAATCACATTTCAAAACCTTATGAAATTCTCAAAATTTATAGTTGTTAATCAAGTAAGTGATTAACAGCAGCGTTGTTTTCATGCTTCAAAATATTGTATTTCTTTTTCGATCTTTTTTTAATATTCAAAAGAACAAACCCATAAAATGCAATCAGCATGACTTTAATCATTTCCTAACCATATGAAATGTGTAATGTAATTAGTTTTTGTTCACCACATTTATGTGCAAAGAACCAATCTTTTTTCATTTTCTTTTTTTTTTTCAATTTTGTTACAAGACAGTTCACTACTATTTGAATGACGGTCGCTAGTTCATACCAAACAATAAACAATGGTCTCTACCTATTTAAACTGCCCAATATTAATTCCCATTTGAAACATTACTTTATTTCCACTATAAATTTCATGATAAACTGACTTCATATCTTATACTACATCTGAACTTATATGCTCATAAATAGATAATCAAATTTGTTAACTTTTGTCTTAAAAGTTATGTATTTTGCATGAACGAATTATTACCTACACAATGAATATCGAGACTTTTAATAAAGTCATGTATGGTGTGTCTACAATCTGGACAATATTTGTTCAGATTTAATTCACTTAAAATGGTAAATAAATGCAGATTTTATTATTAAAATCAAGAACCAGAATTACCATTCGGAAATATTTATGCAAATATCATACCGTCCACTCTCTTATAATAGGATGAAGTATATGGCAAATCATTCAATAACTTTGTTAACTTTTTTTTTTGATAATCACTTAATCAACTTGAGTTCTTATTATTTCTTTAATTGAGAAGTATATTTCTGAGGTGTATGACATATGCTTGTACATGGTGTACGGTGTGCTTGTGAGACGTATGTGGTAAAACAAGCATCACGCATGTAATCAGGTGTTTGTTTGTTTGTTTGTTTAGAGTGGGCGGAGAGGATCTCCTGCACCTAAGCCTCTGTTGGGCCTGTTGTGCGCACCCACATTGGATTACCTACAACCTACTTGTGCGATTAAGGTACTCCAATATATTGCTGGGCGGTATGCTCCAGATAATGTTGTGTGGGAGTATATATGCCCCTAGGGCTTTGGCTCTTGCCGTGATATAAGCAGGGCAATTGCATAGAAAGTGCTCAGCTGTTTCTATATCACCACATTTACTACAGAGATTACTATTTGTCAAGCCAATGGTGAAGAGGTGCTTGTTAAGATGACAGTGCCCCGTGAGGATGGAAGTGACTCTTCTAATGTTGTTCCTGCTCAACGAGAGTAGGTATTTAGAGTTTTTAGTGTTAATTTTGATACGGGTCTTGGATTGCCTGGCGTGGTCGACTGAGTTCCAGTGTTTCGTGAGTTTGTCGTTTTTTCCACTTGTTGATAAGGTTTTTGAAAAATGCAGGTGGAGCTTTAAGTCTTGGCTCTGGGCCCGTGACCTGTTCTGCCGCTCCAGTTTTAGCTAGTTCGTCAGCTGCAATCAGGTGACACGATGTATGTAGCCAGTTTTACATATGTAAATAATATTTTTTGGGATCGCAAAATATCTAAAACGGATTTTCTTCATTACATGGGACTTAAAATACCACCTTACATCTAAATTTGAGAAACACCCTAATGTAGCCGTGAAGTATTGCCAAAGTCCAATCACCAAAATTCATTTTTTCACACTTTAGCAATATTCCTTGGCATTTCTTCTCATTTCTCTAAGGAAATACGATACATCTTATTTTGCTTTTGTATTCAATCTTTAGTAGCACAAGTCAGATGAACATTTTTTTGAAAAGACAAGATACCTACTATTCTCACCGATAATCAAAAGTCAATAAAATTTTAACAATTAAACATTTTAGGTAGAATGGTGAAAACTTCCAAATCAGCTGTATTTTAACATTAAAATTTTTCTCATGAAACATTAAGCTTAGTGTAATTTGAAATCTAATGAATTGAGATGTAATAGGAGGCCTCGGATTATACTTCCACGCTCAAAAAGCTCCCCTCCAGTTTCTCTGCAGCACACATGATTGAAGAATAGTATGTTTTACAACAAGGCGCTGAAACTGCCCACCGACCATGGTCTAAGTCATCTGTTTCTACTCCGTGTTATGTATAATACTTTATACAGACAAACAGACAAAGTCAGATTCCGAAAAAAACACGTAGCGAAGTAATAGACAGCTGGGAAATAATAATTTATTGACAAGTGAGAAATAGTTGACGACTGGGAAATAATTATGATCAAAAATGAGCCTGGGTCTAAATTCAGTGAGGAAATCTGACGTTTTTTGTCCGTCTGCTCATAAATATTTATTAAAAAATACCGATTATCGTGTGTTAGGCCCACACTATGTACCCTACACAGCCCGAAACCTTCAACAGATTTTCGTGGTGTACTAAAATACATACATATCCGCACAAAAAACCTCTTACAGAGGAGGTGTGAGGCCAGTCTTTGTGTCTGCTTACAAAAGTTCTGAAATCAGAAAAGGGTGATGCATTAAGCGTCTTATTCAAAACGATTTTCTTCCAGTTACAAAAGTTTTGAAATCAGAGGTGGGTGACGCATTAAGCTTCGAAACGCAAAAATAAAATAGATCGAAGTTACATTGTGTTTTTAAAAAATTTCGTCACAAATGCCAGACCCTACAACGAATTAATTTTTCCATGCTTTCAGTTTTCAAAAATTTAAATTTGCACAGTACAACCTTCGCTAAAAGAAGTAAAGCTCAAATTTTGACAGTTTAAAAACTGAAAGCATGGAAAAACTAGTTCGTTGTTCGCTTAAATTTAATTCTCCACAACTTCGCCCTTGAAACCAACTTTCTAAATCTCATAGTTCTAAGGCTTTGGGTCATCCTGGCCAATTCTGGAAGTAGCCATATACCAGTATTGGGTCATATTTCCCCAAAACCCTGAAACACGTGTTCGCTTAAATTTAATTCTCTACAACTTTGCCTTTGGAACCAACTTTCTAACTCTTATAGTTCTGGAGATTTGGGTCATCCTGCCATACATTGCCGCAACAAAGAAAGAAAGAAAAGTTTACTACTTACTAAAGTTTACCATTTCAAAATTGTCGATTTAGGTCCGTATCCATACAAAATAACAATGTTTGTTTTTGTATTTTAGAGACTCCAGTAACAGCTTTTTATAGCCAATAACAAGTAATGTCTGAACCACCGGCTTAACGTGACTTCCGAACCACGTCTCAGAGTAATGCGAATGTAGCGAATTATTCAACTACTCTAAGAATTGCGAGGCGCATGATTATTATCTCGCCTAAATGTAGGAGATATTTCGTACACAGGTTCATCGTATATGGGTTACGTCATACGATTCATTCAGTGTGAACGTCGTTATGGGCACCAATCACTCCACAACTAACCCAACTTTTGAAGCTTGAGTGAGCTTTAGGACGTTATTAATGCGCTACACTTCATAGAAAAATTTTATGAAGAATTTTTCCGACACGGGATTTGAACCCCGATCGCTTTGGTGGAAGGCCAGTACGCTAACCACTGTGCCAACCCGTCCGTCCGTCCGTAATCTTGTTTAATTTATATCTCCGGATTAACTGAACCGATTTTAATGAGTAAAAAAGCACTTCGGCCTAAGATTTTGCGTAGAATCCGGGAAAAATATTTTCCGGGGGCGTTCGTCGCAAGGGGGAAAGTCAAAAAGTTCCTGTATGTATGTTCCTTAGTCCTTGAAAAATTTTGATTTTTTTTGACGTGTAAGACTTGCGTCACGGCCCCTTACTACCGTTAGACCATGATCTTTCAAACAAAACCTTGAAAAGTCATTCCGTGTGAAGGTCGAGGAGATCTAAGTGGAAAAGTTTCTTCGAGTATCCAAAAATCTCATTTTTGGCCAATTTTTTTACCGTTACTTCGAAAGTTCCTGACCGATTTTTCCCAGATTTAAACTTAAAACCGTTCTTTCGATTGCCTGTCAGGGAAAATTTTTGAAAAACTGTCAACTGGTGTTGACCCACCACGCAATAGACCTCTTTTCAAACCACTTAGTTCTTCGTACGGGATTAGCTTCAGTTTTGAAAAATCATAAAACACAAAATGCCTATCAATCGGTATCCAAACCCCATCCCAGTAACAAATACTCTTCAAAAGTGGGCAATTTTTTGGAAACTTAAATAGATCGGCACAGTTGTAGCTTCATTGTAGGCATATGCTTTCGAAATTTATTCGACGGTAGCTCAACATCACCATTTAGTAAGTCGAAACCTTTATTTACCCTTATTTCGTTCTCTATACCCGAATCACAATTATTACATATTTATTTCTCCAATCTATAAGATGTAGTGCAATCGTGACTATATCACGATGACCAGACCATTCAATTCATTCCGGCTGCACAAAAAGTCAAACCATTTATTTCTTAAATATTTTTTTTATTACATTTTATGGTTGTTGGTTTACATGAACTTATTTTATATAAAAATATATACAAAAAAGTACGTATATCAATAACACTTATTACTAGGCACATGGGAAATAAGTAATTCATTCATAGCACAAATAATACCTTGTCATGGTTTAGTGAAATGATTCAAATGGATTAATGTTGACGAATAAGGTATTTGTGGAAAAAATGTTTTATGGAAAACATTTCATTCTTAGCGATAGTAAAAGCATTTTTTTTATTAATTCTAACGTCTGTGGAAGGTTGGTATTTGGGTTATTGGTATTTGAGGATATAAGGAAATATAATTGGTTTACGATTACCCGATCACCAAATGTGCAAAAAAGCTACTTGTAAGAATTATGTTAGGAAAATTACATAAAAATACGTTCATTTTTTTTTGTTTGATGTACGTTAACAGCGTCTGAATATTGTAAGAAATTTGATAAGGCGAAAGTCTTCCGACTGAATAACTCAGAACAAAGTTTACAATAAAAAAATTGCGGGTGCGATGAAAAGTCGCCCAAGAATTCCTCGTCATTTATATTAGTTCTTCACCTTCTAGAGAGTTGAACAAGAGCAAAAAATGTTTCTTTACATTTGTGGAATCCCCTTCTACCCCTACAGACGACGTCATGCTTCATAGAAATCTCGAAAGTAAGTCGTCGACCCTCTCCCACTCGCACTATTTTATGAATGTTCCCAAATGCTGTATAACTAATATTTGAACTTGGGCTTTGTATTCTCATTTCCAATAAGTTCATAGCACACAGACCGTAAGTTACAGTTTTTTCGAAATTTTCAATAAACTATTTTGTTCTGAATTATTCTTATCTTTCTTATCTTAGTAAAAGAACTTTAATATTTATGATTTTTATTAAATTGTATTGTTGTCTAGGCCTTCATTATTTTTCCGAACCTCAAGCTGTACAGACATAATTAATTAATCTTTTCCTTCTTATTCACAGATGGACAATGTTTTCATTTTTCCTAATGTCAAAATTTTATAAAAAATGTTGGTAACAGATTTTGTGTAACATGTTATGGTATCTCATTTACTTATCTTACTGGTTAACTTTAATAAATTAATTGATTTCGAGTAGTCTAAATGTTTTAATAAAAAGAACTAAAGTATAAAAACAATATTAAGGGAGTAGCATAAACATTAAAAATACCAACAAGAAGGCGTTTATCAGAACCGGGTTTCAAACATTGCGGAAAATATAGTTTTCATTCACCACTAACCGAAACCACATGCTTATATCAAGATCAAAATCATCAAACTAAGAGTGTGTGGATTTCGATCTTTTCGTGTATTTCGATTTGTAGCGGATGAAATAATTTTTTTCATCTCTCAGTTCTCATGTGGCTGTCGATTTCTATACCTTGCGTGGAGCTAACGCGCTTAGTGCGGCGTAGGCTTATGTCAAAGTATATGACATCACACGATATTCACCAACAGTGGTCATGAAATTTCGTTACTTTGACATAAAGCCGCCGTCGCACTAATTTGGTAACCGAGTTTTGGAACCGAGCTCCACATTAACGCTAATGTTCTAAATCACTAGGTATATAAATCCTCGGTTTTCGCGTTTGTTATTATAATGTATGTGTAAGCACCGGAAAATATTATTTTGATATTTTTTTGGCTGGCAGCCAACACTAAAACCATGAGAGAATCTGAGATTCTCTAATTCTAATGACGTTTACACATACACTCTCTTAGGCTTATGCATACACAAAAGCAAAATGCTCGGAACAGTTTGACCACGTTCACAAAACATTTGACCTGAAAGTTGACGTTGGGTAACCTGACTTGACCTGAACTTGATTTTGATTCGAGTCAACCATAAAATCGGAAATACATCGAAAAAATTTATAATGTACACATTCATCTCTTTTTTTATTCTTCCCTTTTTTAGATATTTTCCTATTGTTATCACAATGACACATTGATATTGATGAAACCTGTGAATGTGTAGAATGTGCAAATTATAAAGTCAATTGTAGTTCCGTTTCCGATTTTCAACTTAGATCAGGTTTCAGTTTGTCTTGATTCACGTTTACGTGATCTGTCCTTCCGGGTACATTCAGTAATATTTTTTATTCTAATTTCCGATGAAGTAAATTCGTGGCATAGTTTAGCTGTCTTCATTAAGCATTTAAAAGACAGATTTTTAGGCTACTTCATGTCAAAATATTATTATAAATTAACCTAAAAATGTGCATTTTAAGTATCAAACATTCAAAATTAAATAAGATCTTGGTACGTGGAAAGAAATAGTAGTTTTTAACACAAGGAAGTATATACTATAGTTGTGTATGCACACGAGTGCTTGCACGTGTTAGTATCGCAACGCGTTGCTTGCTTCGTTTTGAAGTAGTAGACGAGAATGTGTTCATCCTTACTACGCTACCATCTACGTTTTTACTACGACATCGGCTTACGTCAAAGTGTACAAAATTTCGTGGCGAAATTCATAACATGTAAATCGACGTAAATTGGCAGAAATTTCGTATATTTTGAAGTACGTCGACGTCGCACTAAACACGTGGATTACTTAAAATGTTTACAGCAGCACAATGAGCAGGAAACTTCTGTTCAAAAATTATACCAAGTCTAGCAATTTGCTAAACTAAAGGAATGACATCTTAGGTTCCTATCCACAGGTTAAGTCGAAGTAACGAGCGTGGTTTTGGTTAGATTTTAGGACCTTTTCAAAGCTTTAAGTCCGAAGTTCAAAAAGGAAAAATTTAAAACCAAGACGTTAATAATTTAAATTCGACTTTAATATGAAGCTTCTGTTACTCTAAATGAATTAAAACTTCATTTAAACTCTATAGTTTCAATTTGCCTTAAAAGTGGACGAACATGCATGTCTCTACAAATAGTCCCAAGAATTTCACAGAACTTGATTAAATAAACAAAACAATTCAAAGAATTTCGTAGAAAGTCTAGGAATTCATTTGTTGTATTTTATTTCGGAGGCATGCGTACATGAAGTGGCTGTGACAATATTTCAGTTCTTCAGGCGGCCCTGTTGTCACCGATGATAAAATATTTTCCAAACTGAAATCTGTCTCGATGCGCAAGAAAAATGTATCGGAATTGCCTTATTGTCTAATCAATTAACTAATATGCCTAAGGTATTGTATAATAATTAAGAAGAAAATTTATTTCACTAACGGCAGCTCAATTCACATTTTTTTAACAATAAAGTGGACTCGTCCAATTCAATTTGTATTTTTTTTTCACTGTTTTCGCGTTAAAATCATAAAAGTGAACAAACTCATAAAAATCACAGTTATATTTAAAATTAATTTTTAGAAATACTTTTGCTTCACTAAATGGTAAAAGTAAGGTCCGCTAACTCAAAACTAAATTGTACATAATGAAAGAAAATAGCACCCCAACGGGAATATCGCATGGAGCTTAGCTCAGAGCTAATAATGGTTCGAATTCGCCGACTTCTTTAGGTCCTAACTTTTTCTTGTATTTCTTTTCCAATTTTGTCAGAGCCAATTTTTTCTTTAATTTACTGACATTTGATTTCTTCTGTTTTTCTTGTGCCTTTTCCTCATCCAACAACTGCAATTGTTCGAAAATATTTTTCGGATTCGGATGATTCGATGTGGAATTTTTGTTTGCATAGACAACAACGAAATGTGAATACGCCGGATCGGTTGGTGTATTGATGTCAGCAAAATCACGGAAATTTGAAAATTGATCATCGCCGAAGTTGTTGAATTTCGCATGAGTGTAGGGAGCCGCTTGTGGACCATGTCCGTGGCCATTATTTTTATAGAAGCTGTAGTAGTCGTTGCTCTCCAGTCCTCTTATTGGTGGATCATTGTCCTGGTAGAATGTACCTCCTCTGATTACACCGAAATCTCCTGATCCCAGTATTGACTGATCGTATGGACGATTGCCGTTAAAACGATGACTGTCTTGCGAGTAGTATGGCCGAGAATGACCAAGTGGTTGAACATCGCGGAAAAATGATGGTAAGAAATTTTGGGCAGCCTGTGGTTGAGGGTCTACAGCAAGATCATCGGATGATCGTTCAATATTTCCGAATTGTTGCTGGTACGGTCGAAAGTTTTGTCGCTGGTAGTAAGTTGGCTGTGATGCTAGCACGGACGGATGGAAATCACTTGGTTCCATAAGCATATCTGAATCATCTTCTGCCATATGATCTGAAAGTGAGAAAATATATTTTTCTGTTAATATTAACGAAAGATTTCTTTGCATTATTGTTGTAACTCGACTAATCTATTTAGGCAATCGAACATTCTACTTCGTGCATCAAGATTTGTGATGAAAACTGTTGAATAATAAAACCAAATGGTTTTTGAAAAAGAGAAAAAAATCGACTTTTAATTAACAACAAAATGTCAGCATTTGGAAAGGAAGCAAATTTTTATTAGAATTGTAACGAAAGAAAAAAAAACATTCAAATTACAACTCGATAGAGAAGCGACAAATCGTGACTTACGATTTGCGACACCACTCTGCAAAATGTTATGTCGGCCTGAAAAATATTTGTAAAAAAATCGATTGGATTGCATTACGTTGCATCCATATATAGATAACGAATGACTCTGTATGTCAATCTTACATTTGAGAAATAAATTGGAGAAAGAATAAATTTTACAGCACCAATAATAGTGTCAATAATCTGAGTAGCAGATAAACGTTGTCATATAAAATGTGCTCCACCTCACACATAAAATGCTTTTATGTGACACTTGTTGCATGAGGAACTATTGTACATTCTCGTTTCCGATGACAGACAGACTGTCGCAGTCACACAATTAGAAATAATTCCACTTTATTGAGAAGTGCCACTTTTCAGACGTTTCAAAAATGTGTCAATAACATGGAATTATATTAATATATTTTCCGTTCAAGTCATAATTGGAGCCGTACGAAGTACAAAGGTCCTATTCGTTTACTACAAGACATTTTATTGCAACATGAGGTATATCGAGGCGGGAGTAAGGAGGATGCATTTAATATCGTCTAAAGGTGACGAATCAACGAAAAAAATGTCCGTCCGTCCCATCGTTTTTCTAAACGGTTGCTCCGATCACCTTAAACTTTTTTCCCTGAAAGGTACATATTATATACCCAAGATTCAAGTTCAAAGATGAGCAAAATCGGTCAAGTGGTTCTGGAGATATGGTCGAAAAAGTGACCAAAAATATGGTCTTTCGAGGGTGGGTCTGTGAAACATTAGTGCAAATATCTCAGAAAGTATAGCACGGAAATTGTTCATTTTGGTGTCAAATGAAAGCATTTGATCTCACAAAACTAGAAAAATAAATTTTTGTGGAAATCGCGTCAGTAGTCTGGGACTGGAACCAATGGAATGGACGAAATTGAATTTCTTGGCCATATACGAAAGCACATGGTTTTTAGTTTATATTTGCTCTACTATGCAGTGTGGAGATTTACTGTCGAAGGCAAATTTGTAGAGAATTAAACTTTAGAGAACAAGTGTTTCAGGGTTTTTCCGACAAATGTCCAAATCCTTGGGATTCAGTCATTTCTAGAATCTTATTCAAAAGTTGAAAGAATTTGGTGTTCATTGTAAGTTTCTAATTTATTTTGACTCATATCTGAGAGGTCGCTCTCAATACGTGAAGTTGTCCAGGTGAAAATCTCTCTCATTTTTAGTTACATTAGGTGTTGCCCAAGGGAGCCACCTGGGGTCACTCTTGTTTGTTTTATTTATTAATGACGTCACTAAGGTTTTCAAAGTGGCAAAGCTTTTGTTTCCAGACGATATGAAAATCTTTTACCGTTTTCGATCGGTTTTCGATTGTGCAGCCGTTCAAGTCGCCGATAATCTTTGAATATAAGATCGATGCAACTCTGCTGACGCGTGATAATATAATTCGTGATTTGAGTGTTTCACTTGAATGTTCTCTCAACTTTAGGTATCACAATGAGTGTATCGTTTCTAAAGCCTACTCAATGTTGGGATTCGTCAAGAGAATCTGTTATCGTTTCACTAACCTCAAAGCTCCGACCTCGATTTACTGTGCCTACGTTCGCTTTCACCTTGAATATGCTTCGATGGTTTGGTTCCCGGGTCAAGTAGATAGGGTGAAAATGATTGAATCTATTCAGAAGCAATTTGTTATTGTGCGCTTAGTAGATGAGTCAGTAGATACCCTAATTATAGGCTGCCGTCGTATGAATCAAGGTGTAAGATTCTTGATAATGATTCGCTAACGAGACGTAGGCTTAACGCTTGTGCATTCTTTGTTCATGATCTTTTGAATGGACGTGTTGTCCCCCTAGAAACCTTCGTTTTTATGTTTGTCCCGACACATCGTACGTTCTACGTATTCTTTGAACCTGTGTGCGTGCAGTCTTCCTCGAATTTTTCACAACTTTTGCCGTTTGATTAATCCTCGAGTATCGAAAATAGGTTTTCGATACGCGGTTAAGTCTTTGCCTATTTCATGTGAACTTGAATTTGCTGTTGGTGCTTATGTGTTTTGATTGACAAGCATTGTCATCGTGTAGTATATAAGTTGGTCTCTTGCAATGAATTTAATTTCTTAATGTTGCATTTTCATTAAATTTTTTGTTCTAATAGTCTGTCGGTTCTAGTTTCATTTTTTTGTCTCTCTCTATACTTGTTATTTTTATTTTTGTTGTGTTAGCTTAATTAATATAAATGAAGCATGTGATTATTATCTGAATATAATTCATTACTGTAGGTAATTAACTGGAATAAAATACTAAAAAATGACCCCATCCCCACTTCTATAATTGCCGTACTTCGGGAGGGTTTTCGACCCCAATTAACCATTCTGATACGTACGGGTATTTGGTTGTGTTTTATTTTAAACTAACTCCTGCTTTAAAATCATACTAGTTGTGATGCAGATAAAGTTGAACATCGACGACAAATAACTGATATTTGCAGTGAATGAGAACACTCGGTAAGTCATTAATGAATAATGAAAACAATAATAGTCCTAAAAATGATCCTTGTGGCACTCCTTTATTTGAAAACCAGTAATCTGACAAGATATCGTTAATCATTACCGCTTGACATCTGTTATTCAAACAAGAGTGGAAATTACGTAATTTTATAAGTTACAATTCATGATCAAGTTAGTCTAGGTGAATCAAATCTTGTGAATTTGAATGGAAAAACTCTTTTCTTTAACAATACTACAATCATCATTTTCTTAATATTACCGACAATGTGGAAAGGTTTGTGTAAGCATATCCATTTAAAAAACAGATAAACACTATAGTTATACTTTCAGTAGACGTAACACTATTACTATAAGCTTGCCCTTAAATTACGTTTTGATCCATAAATTTCAAACGGTCCATTAAAGCCTCACACTCTGAAAATTTAATTACAAAACCAACATAATAATTAAATACAATAATTACAGTCTAATTCGAATTGATAGGTTAATTATGTCCGGCAATTAATAAAAATTGTTTTAAATATTTCCTGATTATAATGTAATTGTTAATGAAAAGGTGTTCAAATATTAACGACTAACAGTCAATACGGTAACGAATTTGAATTTTAATTAAAACTTCTCACAAAGTGTAACAAAAGTCATTAAAAAAAATCTCTGAAAGAATTTCCACAGCTTATTACAGCCTTGATGCTTAACAGATTTTTTTCCCCATTTCTCATGTGTGAAATCGTGACAAACTGTTGAGTAGATACGTTAGATGTCTACCATAAATTAATGGTAATATTAGATATTCGAACAATTTATAAATTAATAAAATTCAGTTAGATCGCATTTCAACTTGGCTTTACGTTAATTTATTTTTTCATTTGCATGCGTGCCACTCTGATTGCTCTTTTTCTGTCAGTAAATGGTGTATGTGGTAAGTTGTCAATGTCTTCCAATATCAAGGATTTACCAACGGACAATATGATTTTTTTTTATTATTTTAAGTTCATTAACAGCATATTAAACAACAATCGTGTGATTTACTTGCATTGGAAAATGTTTGTACAGCACGACTAGTGTCCGACTTTTTGTTAGTTTGTCGTTATCATTACGATTGGAATGA
>CM055406.1:35170398-35200200 GCA_029228625.1 Pseudolycoriella hygida | reverse complement strand
TGAGTTGCGCCGACTTAAAATCAATTGTCAGCCGAATTTTCTATTTTAATATGCGGTTGAAATGCATTGGGTAAAGATTAATGGAAAACCGGGCACTCACTGAAATGACTAACTCGCATATGGAAACACAGATCTTTTGAAAAGAACAAGTTATCTGTTTTTGAACAAAAGAATTCTTAGGAAGAAATGCAAATAGGAAAATTTATTTTTCCGTTGCTGTACAGAAATGATTACGAAATTAAACATTAGACAGTAGCAAAATGTATTTTTTGTATTTGTTGCAAGTATACCCTCATTTCTACAGTTGAGCTATAAAGCGTCTATTCAATGAAACACATTGAATTTTTAGTCTCGTTCGATTCATGTCACATTGTCATGTTAACATTATAAATTTCATTAAAAATTAATTGCTGAATCGTGCAGATGTAGGATTAACAATGTTTAAGGACGTTTCATAGATAAATAAATTATGCACGAAAAAAAAACTTATGTTCGTCTCAATGTTCTGAATCAAATAACAATCATTATCTATTCAGATATTGCTCTCAATCGATCCATGCAGAAGGTCAAATCTCAATTGCATAGCATTAAAAAAACCTTTGGAATTATACATTACCATCATCATTACGATTATTATCTTCATTAAAATATTTTAAAGATATTGTAAATCTATCTAAAATAGTAATCAATCGAGTCTTCTGTTAGAAAAAAAAAAAATCATGAGCCATGCGTATGTTGCTGAACACAATGTTCAATTGAAATTATTTAATAACGTGTCCTCAGTCAGTACACTGATAGGTATGTACATTGTATAATAAAATCAACGTCTCATAAGAGACATTATTTATAACTGCGGTCACAAATCAACAAGAGTCATTAATTATAAATTATTAATAAACTCTTAAATCAATATCTTTCAGTAGTAATGTCTTCCTATGTGTAAGTCATTTTATTAAACATTTGATGGCCTGCGGACTTATAAGTCTTTTTTTTTCTAATTAAAAGTAAACCGACAACGTTTTTTTTTAATTTATTGTTGTATACAAATACTTGTATTAAATTGGATGCACTTCGATTGTTAGCCTGGTACGGATATTGAAATTTGTTTTCAGAAGTCTTACGTCATCATTTCAGCCGCTTCCGGAAATGTTTCACATCTACCGGCGGAATATGAAATTTTTTAAACGGGGATAAAGGAAAAAATTCCTGTTTTCATAACCACCGAAGCTAGCAAAAACAACTTTTATTGAGTGAAAAATTTAGAGCCATCAAGAGGAATATTGACGAAAAACCACTAAATATCTTGTAGGGTCACGTAGCGTGAAGCGGCCCACACTAAAAGCTCTACAACCCGAATCAATATACAGATTTTCACCAGTTTAATTTTTGTAGCTTTTGATGTTCATATCTTTTATTTAAAATCTTCAAGAGTGATTTTCGTTCTAATTTCTCAGAGATACGAGGCAAAAAGCTTCACCAACCTTCAAAAAACCACGTTTTTGACCACTTTTTCGACCATAAGTCCGAAATTTCTTAACCGATTTTGCCCAATTTCAAATCTGTAATCATTTCTTCAATTATCTTTTAGGAAAAAAAGAGGATTTTGAAAATCGGATATGATTTATGTAGAAAAAACACGTTTGGCCCTAGTAGAAACTCAGTTTTAGGGTCGTGTCTGATTCTACAGGCTCCAAATCAAAAAATGTTTTTCCATAAAATATCAGAAATATCATGTTATGTTCTATGCAAATTCAAATAAAAAATACTTTTGAAACATTTGCACATAGCACCACTAACGCGGCTTCGGGCTGAAAAGGTCGCCATACAAGATGATCATTGTCGGACTCTCACGATTGGTAAAATGCCTAGATACAACTAAAGACCAAAAAAACGATTTCTTGGGACCATACTGAAGGGATTAAATCAAACTTGCCCTGACATGACTTTTCATCATACCTAATATATGACAAACTTAATGAAATCTCACATTTTCATCGATTTTCGTGATTTACCGTTGAGCTACCCCTAAATCACATCGGATTCATTTGTGTCCACGGACACTTATCTTTAAGGATACAAGTAGGGTATTTCGCTTTAATTTTCCCATACAATTTTGGACACCCCTAGTGTACATATAAAGAAAACATAACCAAAGACCCAAGGTAACGTCGTGTTATGAGACAAGGGTTCACTAATATTTAATTCTCTCCAACTTTTCTTCTGTAAGCAACTTTCTAACTGCCAAAGTTTTAGATTTAAGACTCATCCCTCTCGATTCTAGAAGTGATTGAATCCTAAGGATTTAGACATTTTTCGGGAAAACCCTGAGACACGAGTTCTCTAAAATTTTATTCTCTACAACTTTGCCTTCGACAGTAAATCTCCACACAGCATAGTTGAGCAAATATAAACTAAAAACCATCTGCTTTCGTATATGGCCAAGAAACTCAATTTCGTCCATTGTATTGGTCCCAGTGCCCAGAAGACTGACCCTATTTCCAATTTTCTGACATCAAATCCTTTCATTTGACACTAAAATGAGAAATTTCCGTGCTATACTTGCTGAGATATTTGCGAAAAAGTTTCACCGACCCTCGAAAAACCACGTTTTCGGTCACTTTTTCGACCATTTCGGTCGAACGGTCGAGAAACATAGAGAGATATATAAGGTATCTTTCAACCAATGACTTTTTCGACCATATCTCCGGAATCACTTGACCGATTTTGCTAATCTTTGAACTTGAATCATGGGACATATGTACCTTTCGGGGGAAGTAAAGTTTTGGGTGATCGGTGCAGCCGTTTAGAAAAAAATGACAAACGGACATTTTTTTTCGCTGATTCGTCATCTCTAGACGATCCCCATACTTATTTTCTGAATAAAAGAAACTTTCGCTCATAAACCTAATATTCTCTTTTCACTCGGTTGCATTTTGTCCACCACGTTTAAGAGTTCTCGCAAAAATATAAACTCTAATGGTTCTGATATTTTGTCAGAGCAGTGGGTTACTATGATAACAAATTACTTAAAAGTATAGCTCTTGCACTCATCTACCGTGTAAAAATAGCTTTCAAGCAAACATTGATGAATCAGAATTGAGAATATTGATTAAGAAGGTTACACCTTGCCTGTTGCTATGAAACACATCGCATATACTTATTTGGAATGCTTTCAAAACAACTTTAAACCTACTAACTCAACTGAGTTGAATTGATGTCATTCTGCTACTGTAGATGAGTCATAACTTTAAGAAATTGTATATTATCACAAGATGCTGCTTTACCGAAACATCACAACTTCAGCAGCTGATACTTTTTTGACATCTTTAAAAGAGATCGTATCAAGAATCTGAGTTATTACATAACCACGTAATCGGCTTAACTTCTGAAGTGTAACTGTGTAACATTTATCCTAAAAAATAATGCAAGGAAAAGAACAATAGCCTGATGACTTGTGATATTTTAAGAGAGAAATGACGAAAAACATTCCTTGCATAATGAAAGTGGGAAACATTCATTTGAGAAGTTGATGAAGGGTAATTAATGGAAGTAATTTCTCATTCAAATCCAACGTATAACAAAATACGTGGGAGAACGCAAATATTCAAATAATGTGGGAGAATGTTACTTGAACGTCCTTTTCAATTTCTCTTGAAAAGGCAGCAAAAGTGCAAATAAAAACACGACACATACATTAGTTGATTGCTATCAATGCAGAATGAATGAGATTCAATAACAAGGCGTTGAGAAGTACTCAAAAATATCAGTGAATAATACATAACCTTTTTCCAAGTCATTTTGCGCTATGAATGTTAAATACAGTGGTTCATAAAGACAGATTCAATCATAAATTATGTGCACCGTCATTATAGAAAACTTTTACTCGCATGTTTCTCTAACAGATTCATCAATAATTGCAAATTCGTACTTTTAGCGCTAAAATGCTATTATATTTCAGGTATTAGAAAAGATTAAAATTATGTTAAGTCGGTTAAGTCTCAAATATTGAATTACATGCAACACCATTCATCATTTATTAGTTAAGTGCAAGAAATTGAAAACTTGCATTTGGTGTGTCCGATTATTAATTGATTAATTAATGAACGTTTGTAATGTAGCAGTAAACGGCAGCCCAATCGACAATTTTCTGATTAAAGAGCGAATTTTATATAATGTGGCATGGGATTTGTTGTATCATAACTTTTAAATTTATTACACTGCTGTGTCACTCACTGTTAGACGTGCTACTTATAGTTATAATGTAAGATAATCCAATTGAATAGCATCAGAAAAATGCATTCAATCCATCGCTCTGCATGAACATGAATGAATGATTGAATGGCTTGATGGTTAAAGTGACCATGACTGCTATTAAATTTACTATAATAAAGTCATGATGTATCTATAGGTGACTTTAATTAGAAAATATACAACGAATCCAAATGATTTGTTATGACAGATTTATGTTAATGTTAATTCTGTTAAACTTGAAGTCTTGGTAATGACACATGCACATTTAAAAAAAAAAAAAGTTTATTTATTTCAGAATTAAAGGTTGATTTCATACCTAAAAATCATGTCAATTGAAATTGTTTATCCGAGTGGGTTTGGCTTCTTTCGATTGGTTCAATCGGAATCAATAGATGATCTTGAAATTTAATTTATTTTTTTATGAAATAATAAAATAAAAGTTTAGCATGTAAAAGGACTGTCGCCCATACACTTTTCGAAGATTTGTGTCAAATCAGATGCTTCACTAGCTGCCAACGATGAGAAAATACTTTAACTATCAAAAAAAACTATGTACTAAGATTGCCTGAATGGGCTCGTGCGTAGTAGGATGCACTTGAGAGCGTTTCATAAAAAACAGTTTGTTCTTGTACATACATAAGCTAATTTTTTTAACGTGTACCCACTCGGTAAGTTGATATAACCGGTATGCGATGCGATAGGTAAATGGCTCATAACGTACGTGTAGTCAGAGTAGTCGGTAAATCTTATGCGATGTGTTTGTTTTGATACAGTAAAAGTTTGTGATTCTCAAATTTCTAGAATTTGTGGAATTTTACGGAAATAAATGTCCTTCCTATGACATTACTCAATTTTCGGCAAAAAATTTTTTCCCTAAAGCCGCTTATAGGTTCTCAATAAAGATGAAAAACTCGAATTAAATCTCGATACTAAATAAAAATTTAACCCAAAACTAAAGTCATTTCATAGAAACATGAATGAATTGGCACGCGGCAACTTTGATTCGCTCGTAGAGAGAACATAACAACATTTGAAACTCGAATTGATTTTTATGAAATAAGATGTTTGGTTGATTTCAACTTACCTTGTGGGTACACGTTAAAACATAGTACAGAGGAACACTGTTTATGAGTAATATTACAAGTGTGCGTTACGGTAACTCGCCCCTCCGGGGCTCGTTACCGTAAACATCGCACACCTGTAATATTACTCATAACAGTGTTCCTCTGTAATATACTATTAAATTCGCCTACTTTTTTAACAAATCTTTCTCTAAAAAGGGTAAGTAAATCCTAACAAATGTTCTAGCCGTTAGAAAGCTTATAACTTCTTCAATGGGCGGTTTCGGCTTAGTATGGAAGCTTTTTACCCTCTTCAATATTCAGGAACCGCCCGTTGAAAAAGTTTGAATGTTTTTACCGGTTGGTGCATTTTTTCCATAAAAGTAAAAATGACAAAAAAATTGCTCTAGCCGGTCGTTATTTTTACATTCTATTGAAGGGCGGTTCCAGAATAGCAATGAGAGTGAAAAGTTTCAACACAAAGTCGAGACCGCCCATTGAAAAAGTTTTATGCGCACGACCGGCAGGGGTATCTTACGAAACGCTCTATTTTTCGAGAAAAACGATCCAGCCGGTCGCGGTTTTTTAACTTTCTGAATGGGCGGTTTCAAAATATCAACGAGTATGAAAAGCTTCCATATAAAGCCAAAACCGCCATTAGAAAAAGTTGTAAGTTCTCTACCGACTAGAACAGGAGTCTAAAAGATTTTCAAACGGACTCCCTCTTAACTGTATCTCGATGTCATCAACTCAGTACAAATTTTTTCTGTTAACATCGAGAGCTGTCAAAATTGCCTGTTTACTGCTTATCAATAGTAGCAATACTAAAAATGATACGGTGTGCTTTTACGCCCATGCATTAATGTGGGATGGTTGCAATTGGTACAGTGGAGAATTGTGTCAATCGAACAATACCAATGATCATTTACTGTTTTGAGGATGATTCGTAGACCAACCGTTGATGGATAAAGTTGTTCTAAATAAAGTTTATATATTACCGAGAAGAAAATTCGGATGTTTTAATGTTCTATAAATGTTTCTCTTCGTTCCAGCATGGGGGCTCAACCGTTTGAACATTGTGGGTACCGAGAACCATTGTGGATACCAAGTAGTGGAACGGGTCAACTAGCCGTGTCATATCCTTTTGCTATGTCAAACGTTCTTATTGAAGGAAGATAACTGTTAATCAGTTTCAGGCGAACCGTAGATGAAGAAAAATTTGAATAAAGTTTGATTAGTCTACGTTGAAAAGTCGGATGATTCATTTGGCTGCGACTTTGCCTGATCCTACATTAATCACTTCACGTATTTTATACCAATGCTGTTTATCCCACAAAATTTAAATCAATAAATACATACTTGAACTAAACGTGCGATACCCAAGCTATCACATTCAGTGCGTATGTTAACTTTCGTTTCGAATGTACCGTTTACTACATGCGAAAATTTTGTGAGATAAGTTCGATAGCTATCTCATTATATGCGGGAAGTTATTCATACATGACTGTACTATAGGGGTGTCCAAAATACAAAAGTGTTAAAAAGTTTGGGGCACCAACCGAAAAACAAAAGGTTTTTGATCCCTGATCAAGATTGTATATGGCCGTAACTTGATCCGAGACGATTTAGAGGTAGCTCATAAGCGTTTAAGTAAAAAATTAAACGTCTTTAAAAGTAATGCGAGAATCCAACGGCTGTTGTGGCGTATTTGGAAGGTCTTAGGACACCATTAAAATCGGCATAAAGAAAGTAGACCAGAGAGTGTTTTCGTCCATATGTCCCACATGATTAAAGCGGTGCAATTTTATCATGAATTTCAATTATGTGGGACACATGGACGAAAACACTGCCTGGTCTAATTTTTCTATGTCAATTTTAAAAGTGTTCTAAGACCTTCCAAATACACCACAACAACCGATAGATTCACTCATTAATTGGGTGAATATGTGCCTTTGAAAGTCGTTGAATTCTCTACTTTAACGCTTTTGAGCTACCCCTAAATCATCTCTCCTTTTCTGTTTTAAAATGGGACGGAAAACAGCAGTTTTCCGTCCCAGGAATGAAAATGAGAGATAAATTCCGTGTTTTGCTTTCTGAAAAGACCCTAAGTTCATGTCTAGTAGAGGTTTTGTCGAAAATTTTTTTTCATAACCAAAAATAAAATTTAAGAGAGTTTTTTTTTGCGTCGTCGTCATAAGCAGACATGACAGCCGACGAAAATTGGTCGACTGCGGCACGCCGATTGAAAACGGCCGACTGCTCGTAAATCGGCAGCTCAAGCCGGATGGAAGTCGATTTTTCGGCTCGAGCCGTTTCTACACAAAATGTGTGCTCCTACCAAAATTTCAATTTTTAAGCTTAAAACAGTTGCAGAAAAGTGAAAGCCAGCGTATCAAGCTAAAATTCTGTTCTGGTTTTCTTTTTTCTGTCTCTGTACGAGATACAAAATAAATCAAAAAAACATACTAAGCATATAGCATAGCCCAGTAAAAGATTATGAACACTTTTCAGTTTTGAGGCCGTAAGCCCGGGAAAATTCACAGTTATTTAATTTTCGACCAACTTGAACCCATAGTCCTCACAGCAAGTGTTAACAATCTTTTCCTGGGATAATTATAATGGTGAAGAGTCGGTGAAACACAGCATCAGAGGTCGATCTTTATAGCAACATCGATACCAGTCTAAGAAAATCCGTCTTAGGCCGGTATGAAATTCTCATTTTGTTTGTTATGTATTTTCGGCATGTTCACCGAAAATACAAATCGTTAACGAGGATAATAACGTCATCAAAATTTTTGAAAACATCACCATGCGATTCCATCTGCGCTATTTGAGACGTTTCATATATTCCATTTTAGAAGTTCTCCCTCCCTTTGGCGAGATATCCATCTGCGACAATTTCTCCATCTAGTCGATCTATCTAAGGAGGCATACATGTCGTCTAAAGTTGTACAATAAATGACGCAGATAGCAAAAATGTTGCAGATGCCCTTACTTCACAACTTCACTCAGGATAGGTCGAATTTGAACTTTTACATTTTTTCGAAACGCCTGACCCCACAAATGCTGTATAATGGTCCATAAAATTTTTTTGTAGATCTTTTTTTAAATGCCTCTCCTGAAAAAACTCATTTTAGGCGTTGTTCCATGAATTATGGCATAAGCATCAATGTTTTCTTGAACGCTGAAGGGAAACTTTTTAGGGCTTATTATTAGTACTTCAAAATGTCGGTATGCGGGAGGTCCCAAATATTTTAATGTGGAATTAGAGAGTCATCATCCCTTCCCGACTTTCAGTTTTCATATTAAAATTACAACTTTGACTCCACCAAAACAACATAAACAATGATTTAAAAAAATTTCAAAGAACGTGTCGACAAAGTTGGTGGACTTGGCTAAAAACAGATCTTTATGGTACCCTGATAAAAGGTCAATCAGATTCGAGTGGATCTAGGGGTCGTTAAACAACGAAATGTATAAATTGAACATAACAAGGAGATGATAACATTTCTTGCTAAGTTCAAATCGTTGATTCCTCTTCAGAATACTACAATTACATTAAATTCTTTTCTTTGTCGGCTAAAGCCGAAAAATCGGCTCCGAGTCGGCTCAAAATCGACTTGAACCACTTAGCTAACTGCGGCCCAACTACCCCAAAATCGGTCAACTGCAGCTTAATTGGCGATGACCGTAAATGAAAAATCGACTAGAGAATTGAAAACTCTGTCAAAAACCGTTTGGTAAATCTTGGTTTATGAGTCAATGGTCTAACGTGCAAAAACTTTTTTTTTTTCAAACTTTAGAAGTTTAACAGGAAACATCAATTAATAATTAAAACACAAGGGAAACAATAGAAAGTAATTTTTAAAATCAAAATCGAGTTAAATTCTGTATGAAAGAGCCTAAAGACAAATCAATTAAACAGCTTTATGTTGTGTTAACGTATATTTTTGTAAAACATTTTAAACAATAGAAATTTACCCACACCTTTCTTTTGAATTTACGTAACAAAATTAATTTGTTTCCGACTATTTTATTCTCTTTTGACGAGATTTACTTCTTTTAATTTTTCCGTTTTTTTTTTTCTTTTTTGATTAATTCGATTACGTGAGTACACGCAGCAGAAACCGATCGAAATCATTGATAATAAAACCAATTAACGAAAACAAAGTTTGAAATACATTCAACATCCATTTTTTTTGGCACAAAAGTTACGTGAATTTTCTATCATAAATGTTTTACATTGTGCTATAAAATTTCGCCAACATCCGATTCGGTTTTCTGTCCATTTTCAAAATTTCTTTAGACAACTGAGACAAAACAAAAAATAACTCGTTAAAGCTGAACATCACACACTGACCTATCCAAATAAAATTCAAAATTTATGTTGTCGGACCGGTCGTTATACTTTTATATACAAAGCGAGTGTCATGTCCATAACAAAAAGTGTTTGTGCTTCGCATAAATTAGCCGAATTTTACATCATCAACAAATTATGAAGGTGCAGAGTCTGCAGACGCCAAGTAAACATACACACATCGTGTCGCTTATCGAGTAAAACTTATGTAAAACCGGTCACCGGAATCAAAAATACAATTTTAATAACATGAGATTTTGCAGTTGTTTCAAAATTGTATACAGTAATGATTGGCGTTGTTAATTATTGTTCTAACGATGTTCAATTTAAATCATTTTACAGAGTGAAAAGTTTCAATGGTCCAACTTAAATGGGCAAGGGTTCATCTGATTTCATTAAAGAGCTTTTACAAGTCAGGAAATTTGTTTTTTGTAATTTAGTTGAAGTAAGGAAATGGACATTCATATGTTTGCCGGAATGAAGGTGGCAAAATTGCTTTTTTAAGAAAAATATCGGCATCGGCTTACACCTCACGCAGGGATTTTAGACACGCGACGTTTTGTAAAACTCGCCAGTGGCTCGTCTTGGTGCACACCTCGTGCTCAAAATAATCGATTAGCCTTTAGTTATTACACTCGCACGATTTTAATTTTTGATGTTCTACACAAAAGAAACATCCAAAGTTAAAATCGTGCGGCTGTAAATATATATTTTTGCAATTCACCACAAAAAAAATCGATTTTTCGTGCGTCATTTCGGTGTCGCATGAGGTCAATTTTCGCAATAGTGCGACAAAACATTTTTTACTCACTCGTGCGATAATTTTTTTCGCACTAGTGTGTAAAAACCGCTTTTACGCTCTAGTGTGATAAAATTTTATTTCGACAAATTTTCGCAAGTTGAAACACGCAGGGAAAAGCTCGTTTTTTGTCGATGAATTCCAGAAAACGTTGTTTGATACACGTTACGTAGGCTGGTAGTTTAACGCACACGATGTGTTGCCAACTCGCCTTCGGCTCGTATCGACAATCTCACATCTAGTGCGTTAAACTACCTTCATACGTAACTTGTATCAAAAACTACTATTTTCTAACTTGTTCCTTAATTTGTCTTGTGAGGCA
This sequence comes from Pseudolycoriella hygida, assembly GCA_029228625.1. Classification (NCBI taxonomy): domain Eukaryota; kingdom Metazoa; phylum Arthropoda; class Insecta; order Diptera; family Sciaridae; genus Pseudolycoriella; species Pseudolycoriella hygida. Next base: position 35,189,410 of record CM055406.1, on the reverse strand, counting down.
GATAGATAGATAGAATAAGTGGGTAGGCTTATCCTGCACCTAAGCCTCAAATGGTCCTTTTGTGCATGCCCACAATTGTTTAAATTCTTTTTGACTTGTTTATGAACTTAAGGATGTCCGAAGGAGCTTTGCTCCAAATTGTGTACGAGCCTAGATATCTTGACCTTAGCTTAATGTACGCCGGACAATGACAAAGAAAGTGCTCCGTGCTCTCTATGTCTCCGCACTGATCGCAGTACGGATCTGCTGACACGCCAATCGTGTGAAGATGATTTTTTAAGGGGTTATTACCGGTGAGAATACCAGAAAGTCGCTTAAGATTAGATCTGCTGAGCGATAAACAGTATTTTGCTTTCTTCTTATTTATTTTTATAGCTGGCTTGTGTCGCGGTTTGTAGCGAGTTTCAGTGTTTATTAAACTTTTGTGATTTCCAACACGTTATTATTCGTAGGAGAGATGAGAAGGGTACCGCCATTGCTGGTTCCGGACCGAAAAATGGGCTGCCGGACGCTTGTCTAGCCAGCTCATAAGCCCTTACGTTACTAGCAATGTTGGAGTGTCCTGGGACCAAAGTGAGTGTCACTTGAGCGATTTCCAACCATTTCTGCAGGGAGTCGCGGCATTCCAAGACTATTGCAGATGCGAATTTATATTGATTAATAGCTTTGATTGCTCCTTGACTGTCGGTGCATATATTAATGGGTAAAAAGTTCGATTTGTAATGGAGAAGGATTTCTGTGCAGCATTCCTTAATTCCATTAATTTCTGACGTAAACACTGTTAAATGGCTCCCTAGAGGTATGGAGATTTCTTTCCCGATTGTGGGACAGAAGATTCCTTAGCCGGTGAGGTTATTGGGCAGAGAACCTTCTTATCTGTAAACCAACAGATATTGTCTCTTTTTAGATCGGCTTCGCGCCCTTGTGAGGTAGTCTTTAAGCTTTTTAACCCAAAAGAAAAGTGTAAGTAGTTGACAACCAGAAAGCGTTTCAAGCTCTTTTGTTGGAATTTTCGTTTCTCTGACCGCAAACTTTATTTTCATTGCAAATTTCTTTGATCTTCTCACATCTTTTAAGGAAATCCCTATTTTCTTCCATAGTTGTGAAAGAGAAAGAGAAGAAGAGAGAAAAACCTCATGTAACTCACAATTATAAAGTTATCGCCAATGTGTGAAGTGCGTTAGATCAGTTCGAAATGTCCTTGTTTAACACCCTGTGTTCATTTTGTGTAGTTTTCACACTCACTTAATTTTTGTTTAATAAAATAAACAAATTTGAATTGGCAAAATGTATGAAAAAAAGTCATAGTGAAAGTGGTGGTTTTCTCAATAATTTAGTCTGGATGTTATCTCGGCAATAAGATCTTTAACAAGACGTCGATGTAATTTATTGTTATGTTTTACTTAATTGATTTGAAGTTATATTTGTTGATGTTTTTATCTTGTAAATACAATCGTATTTGTAATTTTTAAAGAGCATAAGTTCAGTGTTTAGTTCTACGGTTAATTCAGAGGAAACTTTAAGCTTCAAAAGATGAGTCAAAACGATAAAATACACGCCGTATTAATAATGACTTAATCGCTTTCCATACACTGTATTTGCCATTTATAGTTGTAAATTTCATAATATTGTGTTAAGAATTACGTGATGAGTTAATATTTTTTTTAATTCGTCATAATAAAATGTCGTTTTTGAATTGAATTAAATCGTAGAATTTTAAAACCGCAAGCTAAGTGTGGATTTATGTTCAGCTGAAGAAATATTATTCATGAAACTACGATAAACATCATCGTATAAACCATAACAAAGACGAATAACCTTTCATTCTTAATTAAAGAGAAATTGTACAATAACAATCTTCTTTCATCTTTGTGGCTTGGCGTTCAGTGTGGGATGATGATACATTCGTAGAAATTATAACCACATAAAGTACCAAGGTCCAGTAAAAAAAGTAAAAAGCGATGAGCAATTTATGATACATAAAGAAAGGTTACACTTTCATTGAACTTGATGATGATTGCTTGATGGATGGCAGATGAAAGTTTGTATGGCATCTTCATAAACGGATAAGCTTTAGCTATCAAAGTATCAAGGAAAATAAAAAGCAAAGTTATTATAAGAAATAAACACACAATTCATTTAATTGCTAGACATTCATTTGTAAATTTGAATGAATTTCCGTTAATATAAAAGCGAATGTGACGTGCATTGCACGACATTGGTGACGAAATTAAAAACATAATCACACATCAAAGAGCACTGTGAGCACTATACACATACGCGATTATGGGAGATTGTGATCGCTTAAGAAACGTAAAGAATCTACGCATTTCGTGCGACATCGGCTTCTGTCAATTTGTAGTGAATTTTATGATGTTATGTTTATACTGTCAAGCAGTTTTAAATTACCATCCCAAAGATCAAAGAAACATGAAAAAATAGCTCTAGACTAGAGTGTGCGATTGAGTTGTCCCGGTTTCCCCTATAATAAATTTGTGGTTCAAAAAAACGTTTTGAGTGTTCGATAGCATTGATGAAATAAAGCCGCGATTTTCCTTCAAATGAACATCCTTAAACTCTTAAATGGAGGCTCTAGCGTAGCTTTTTACAAAGGAAAGGAAAATCCGAAATCATCATATTAATACTAAGTTTGGAAATTTCCTTTCTCTCACTCTCATTTTTTGTGTGAGTGTTCATATAAAAAATGTGAGTGAGAGAATGGATATTTCCAAACATAGTATTCATATGACGGTATATCAGTCTCCACAATCCCTCTCTTCCTACCCTCGTATTCATTTCGTAAGGCTAAGACTGAGTGGCAGATAAACATAGAAAATCATTTTGTAAACAAAGGAATCCTTTGAAAACGAAATCCTCAAATTCTCAATCAAAGAAAATCCTTCCCATGTGTACCTATACGAGACTTTCGAATTTGTTCACCCATATAGGGTTGCTTTTTCAATATTTTCGATTTCTTCAGATTTTAATTATTGAAAAGTTTCGAATACTTGAGAAACTTGGCAAAAAATTTTTTTAAATTTTTCAACAGTGATCTAGACGTCGCGCACTCGCAAAATGTGCTCTTTTGTGCGTTTTGGAGGTTTCCGGACACCAACTCCCAAAAAATCAATTAAACCGGCGCTAACATATTTTTCCTGAAAACCATGTTCATTACCTTTCTAAACTCACCCTATCTGAGATTTTTGGCTTAGAATTGAATTTTCGGCTGCGATTTCAGTTCTGATTTTGATTACTCTATTCGGCCATTTCGGCGTATTCGAACTCCAACGGTCGTCAAAAAGCCAATTCCTCACCAAATAACTGATATGAGCTATCGTTGAAAAGGTTTTAGAATTTGAATTCCAGGAAAAATTGTTTTATGAAGTATTTGATAACCGTGCGAAGCTTAGGGTTGAAAAATGTTAAAAGAAAACCCACTCATGGGTATTAATTCCAGCGTAATCCACATCATAGCGAGTGTCGGATTTTACTACGCAGTTGCTTGTATGGTTTTGCGCATAAAGCAAACGCACGTAGCTGAAAAGTTTCTGGAAAAAACTGGAAAGTTCTCGCAATTTCTAGAACTTCTGAAAAACTTTTTTGAACTTTCGAGAAATTTTGAGAATTTTCTATTACTTTCCAGAACCTTTGAGAACTTTCCAGACATTTCGCGAACTTTCCAGAAATTTCGAGAGGTTTTGAGAACTTCCTAGAACCTTCCAATACTTTTGACTGTCGCAAGAGCTGCTAAAAGCAACTGAAGGAAATTGCATCGTACACTTGCTTCAACAGAGCAGTGGTCTGAGTCGTGTCAACGTGGAGTGCCGATTGAAGGGGAGGCCACGAAGGGCTCCGGGGAAGTGTCACAGTGAAAATATCGGCCACAGTTGCTAGAATATCTGAAAATTTTGTGGAATTTTCTAGAAATTTCGAGGAATTTCTAGAATTTAAACCTCGAGGAGCTAGAAGGGCGCTAGTCTGAGCTCTGTAGATGGCCGAGGAGCCGTGCTTTAACTAAAACGGACCCTTCCCCTCCCCCTTTTGGTATTTCTGCAAATCTAGAGCCGAAAAGCTTTGGCAGAGCGAATGGAGCAAGTTTGAGTTCTCTAGGGGGTCTAGGAGTTGAGATATGTGTGATACAGGCAGACAGACGACAGGCGGAAATATGACCATGTAAATGTTACCCACATATGGGTTACGCTAAGTAACCAACTGAAATAGCAGCCAAAAATCCAACTCTAAGCCAAAAATCTCAAATAGGGTGTCGTTATACAGGCAACGAACATGGCTTTTCAGGAAAAATATGTTCGCACCGGTCTAATCGATATTTTGGGAGTTGGTGTCCGGAAAACCCCAAAACGGGCAAAAAAGCACATTTTTCGAGTGCACGACCCCTAGATCACTTTCGAAAAATTCGAAAAAAATTTTTTCCAACTTTCTCAAGTATTAGAAACTTTTCAGTAAGTCTAAAAGTCGAAAATATTGAAAAAACAGTCCCATCTGGATGAACAAAAATCGAAAGTCTAGTATACATGGGAAAGGATCTGATTGCAACTTGAACTATACGTGAGACCCTTTATCCGAAACAAGAATAATTTTTTGGGTGCCTTTTCATAAAACTTTTTTCCCCTTCAGGGACACCGTGGACATACGATTACTCGCCCCTCGGCTAGGACTCAGTTAAAAACGAAAAACAACAAATTCACAATGAACAACCTTGACAGTTAAAAAGAATTTCGAACCCTGGAAACACTGTGAATCACTTTTTGCTTGGAAGATCTTATAAAAATTATGAATGAAAAAGTCGTGTTAGCCCAATTAGATAGAGAATCGCACGATGAGCGAACAAAAAATACCGTGTATAATTACGTTGTAGAGTATTTGAAACACTGAACTTCTTTTGAATTCTAATACCAACACATTGGAATATACGAGAAGCTCAGAGCACACTCGAAAACTCACAGAATTGTTTAGAGCTTTGTGACTAAAGTGGTTCTTTCAAAATAGACTTGGAATCAGGACAAATTTCCTGTCCGCTAGTTGCAGTGAAATTACTCGTAAAAATGACTTATTTTAAAATTATATTTCACACACATGTCACATTGTCATTAACCAAAGCAAAATAAATAAATTAAATATAAGTAAATTACGAGATCAAAACGTTATAAGCTGCAAGAACTAAATGAATGCTGCTAAGAAGCTAATCCAAATAATAATTTGATCGAAATCGCATCTCCTTGAATATTCGAAATATCTAATTAATATAAATTCGATGAGGTTAATATTATTTCATTAGACATTTTTAGTGGCTTAATCTAGATCGAGTAATCAAAATGGAATATTTATTTGTAAACTGTTTGCGTTTTAATAATCCGAGTCTCAAAATAGTTTCTAGTTTCTTAAATACCGTTTTTTTTATTAATTGTTCAATGTTTGTCACTGACAATATTGCGACAATATAAATATACTGATACATTGATAGGTATCATGTTTTGTTAAAGTCTTTCGTATATTTTATTTCAATTTTACAAACGATTATTTTTATCGTTAATTTGTCGTTATAGAAAATTTATGGTTATGACATTTTTAGTTTAGTTAAGTTGTCTCAAGTTTATCGTGTTATTGGATTTCATTGGTACATAAGTATATCATGGAATCGTCTTAATTGCTACACGAGAACTTTTTGATGTTGTTCTAAGTCAACATAAAACACAATTAAGAAAAAAAAAACGATCAATAAATTTCAGCGAAATGATGCCTCGACCGACGGCACTGAGGTGCCATATAGAATGTCGACGCGAGAAATTTTGGTAAAAATTTGAATGCCATGGAGCCAGCTGTCAAACTATAGATAAAATATCACAAAATCACGCGTTTTTTCCTTTTTTTTTGCATTCATAATATGATTTTAAATGATAGAGGCGTGTGTTTGTATTTTTTTCGAATGCCGTTGACTTATTCAAATTTTCAGCTTGTCAGCTCAAATACTTTGGGTCGTTGACAATTCAAACTGAAAATCAACTCTTGTGGAAGTTTAATCGCACAATTAAATTTAATTTTGATTAAACTTATTTTTTTGTATGTTTTCCACCGCGAATATCCGGGTTCAATCCTGGTGAGGGAAATTCTGTTGAGGATTATTCTTAAACTTGTAGCATGAAAGTATCGTTCCTAAGCACACCCAATCTTCAAATTCGGGGTAGTTGTGGTGTCTGATGTCCACATACATGACGTCACCCATGTACGACGAATTATGTGTGCACATATCTGAGCCTAACTAAGATATAATTAAGAGTCAATCTGCGAATTCTTCGACCAATTTGAAAACAACCCATCTCCGATTTTTGCTATCTATGGCTTATTCGATTTCCTGGATATATAGGAGAAATTCGTAGAAGAACATTTGTCTCGATAAAATATAGCTTCAGCAGTGAAACTTCTGCGAAAATGGTCTGCATGGATAGTCGAAAATCGTTTTTCATCAATAACTTCAACAAGACCGAATGCATTGGTCTGAAACGTTTCAGGTTAGTAGCCCCCATAGAGACGAATGTTTTGTTTGTCCACTTGCCCGGAAGTTATCAGTGTGTGGGGTGGTATAACTATTTTTCTTCGAAAAAATGGACTTTTTAGAAGTCGATTTAAAACATGTTTCCTAGTATCTAAAACCATATAGAGTTGATATGGCCAGCGCTGGAGTCAATCAGATTTTGTCAAAAAGTAAAACTGACCACCAACGGGAAGATTTTTCGAGTTCGTCTGCTTTCGTGACTTACTGAAATGATCTAAAAATACTATTTTTTAGAAAATAAATCCCGAACTTTTTAACGACACACCACATTAATATATTTGTGGAAGAATCCGTTTTCGCCAAGTCAAAAAGTAAAACAATCTGAATTTACTCTTATGCAGAAATTACCACCAACTTTTGCGTCAACAAAAATTGTATAACTTACAGGAGAAGAATCGTAAGATTGTGCAACGTTTCGTTTTAACTCATTTCACCGAAAAACCGAGTTTTACATGCAAAAAATGCAAACGAATACGTGAAAAAAGAGATAAAAGAGAGATAAGAAAGATGCACAAGCTTGTGATTCTCTTCCTGTCTCATAATTTCGATAAATATAAAACTGAAATTAAAGTTTTTTTCAACTTGCAAATAGCTTTTCAAAATATTTGAATCAAAGCCAATAAAGTCTTCAAACTCAGAATATTCAAGATGACACAGCACATCATCGCAAATATCGTCTAGATTTTGAAGTATGCCATCATATTGCGGTACGATGTGTTGTTTTTCGGGAGGTTCATAGTTATCGTTGCCTTTGAGATGTGCTTTTTTATGATTGAAATGAGGCTACGAATTTGACCAACCTCCAAATATTCGTCTGGCGAAAAATAATATTTAGATGATAGAAGAGTAACGGGGGAGGAACAAAGGATCAAAAAGATCTGGTGTTCCAAAGTCAGTAGATCGCCTCAAAACCAGAAATAATCCTCGGTATGCTAATTTATTCGTTTTTTTTTTTATTAAAATTAGTAGTTCTATTCTATGATAGAACGCGCACGGCACATTCGGTTTTAATTAATGGTACTGTTAAACGTTGACGGGAATTGAGCCGTAATTATATTAAACGCGATAAAAATCGATCACGAAGGCTTCTTTGAAAGCTTAATTTGACAAAAATTTCATTAAGTTGAGCTTTCAAAAACCTTTGCTGGTCCAATCCAATTACTGAAATCCGCAAACTACGGAATTTAATTTAAACGTAGGACGTTTTTGGCTGAGAATATTTCAGTTGTTTGAAATTTTTGACGAAATTTTGCTTTGTCCGTTTAGCCCTCATCCCCCAAGGACGTCCGCTAAAAATTCAAAATTGATACAAACTTTTAAACTACGAAAAGGTATATTTTTTTCGACCGAAACTGATATATGTTCAGAGCGCTCACATTGCAGAATAGTCTGTAATGATACTACAATGTTACTCATAGCAATAGTTTCATCTGGGATCTCTTACAAATTACAAGTCGAAATCATACTGTTAACATCCGTCTCTACACTAGTGCCGGAACTAGAAAAAGATATTGTGCTATTTGAAAATTAACATATAAATTAATACTCATCACTCACATCACATCATCATGTGTAGATGAACATTGATAGCAAAGGAATAGATCAAAATACACTGTAGTAATAACGAAATGTTTTGAAAATAACAAAAATACCATTTTATTATAAATTTTGAACGAGAGTTTTCTTCAGTTCATTAAAGTGATAAACAAAAAAAGTGGACGTCCAAAATGCATTTCATCCCCCCTTACCCTGTCCCATTTTGTCCGTTTTGAGGAACCCCCACTCCCCCTATAGGGCGGACTTCCTTTATGGGTTTTCCTTCTGCACCAGCACCAACTCCATGACCTGTACTGCCACAAGGTACAAATGGGATGGTGGTCCGGTAGTGTACTTAGTAGACATCCACAGAGACGGCCCGGGTCCAATCTCCGGTGTTTTTGTATAAGAGAATGGTCGAGAAGCTATCGCTGGTCCACCGTAGAAAACGCAGACCCCACAAATGGTGGATATCAACAATAGAATAAAAATCAGGAACGATGAAAACCAAGCGTTTCACACGGCTGGGTTGGTATGGTCATGCTCATGTCACTGTGTCATTAAGATTATAAACGTAGTCCCGGGGCTAGGGATACCAAGGGGAATAATGATATATCCTGGAAATTGTTAGTACACTCTACGCATTTGTCATGCAGAAATAATTCTATTGTTTGCTTGCGCCAAGTTTTCAGACAGTAAATGCACGGTAATTCGTCATAGAGGTTAAGGTTACATTAAACTATTTCGTCGTTTGTTCAATTTAAAAAAAATGATTGTGTAAAGCATTTAGGTAATACAATAAAAATTAGAAATATATTTTGATTAGAAAATCAATAAAAATGTATTGCAAAAGTCGTCTTTACAACGAAATTAGTTAATGAACATGCATCGATAGTTTTTCTATTACTCAATTCTTTGCATATTTTCATTTAATTCTGCATTATAACATAAAAAAATTATAAAAAAGTGAAATCTAATTTCAGATACGCTTAATGAGCAACTTAGCTGCACAAAATCTTATAACGAAATAATTTACGGTGTGTACAGAGCATTATAAAAATATTGTACTGGAAGAATTTCCACAAAACCAATCGATATTTTAACTTGTTGTTGATTCCATCGCATTAACGTTGAAGAGTTCCTATTAATATGTAATAAATAATTGTTGCTGTTTTACGTGTAGTCAACACCACATATAATAGTTTTAATTACTTTTTAACAGACAGGAAATATTGGAAATATTTGATTCAATTTTCTTGATTAGAAATTTAGTTCAGACACAGACAAGTTAATTATAGAGGTGCTACAATGCGGATAAATATTCGCAGATCAATTAAAAAGCGCCATTCATTTATCAAAACCGCTAGTGTTCTGACAATAAGTCCACACGAGGACATATTTGTGAAATCGATTTGCAACATATTTTGTTGCACTGAAGTACAAACTAGACTTTCTTGAAAAACAAAATCAGAGCAACATAATAGCGTTCCCTTATCAAATTAATTCTACATAATTAAAGCTAATCCTTTTTCAAATCTCATTTATATGAACGAAGTAATGTCGGAAATCCTCCCCAGGTACTTATTTACTTATTAGTACTTAGCCCGTTTCTTGAGATCCATTTCATTCATTTAACACCCCAGCGAGCAGTTTTCATTTCATATCTGCCGATATAGAAAATGTTCACCGATCTTCGAAAGTCAAGTTTTCAGACACTTCTGACATCTGCCACTAAAAGATCATATTCGCGATTTTCACACTAAACAGATGACACTACTTTCTATGTAGAAAATCGGACATAAGTATGTTGAAATAGCGCTCACTACTCATTCATGTCGCCACTTTCAACGTGTAAAGTCGGACATAAGTATGTTCGATTTTTTTCCGTTACGTGTCGCTGTCGCACCCTTCGTTGCAAATCGCCAATAGGCTTTGATGAACGTAATAAGCTCTTTAGTTAACTTTGGAGACAATATACTCAGGGGGACAAATAGATATGTCAGCACTTTGTCCATCAGCATATCAAGGTGCATAATTTGACTGAAGATAGGCACTAGATGCCGAAATGTTGATCTCTTCTAAATTATCTCCATAACGCAACTGTTCTAGATGTGTTAATGTCTGAGCGTCATGTCAATGACAAAATAATTCAAAAAAGAGCTTACACGTTCGTTGTATAAGTAATACGTAATGAGTTGTATCCTGAGATCAATTCCAAGTTTGCAGGCTTTAATCCGTAGAGATTTGGAAAGCGTCGAATGACTTTTCAACAACAAATTCTCTGTATTAGACATTTCTTCCAAAAAAATCGGTTCCAGAAATAAAACTAAGCATCATGATATCCAGGAATTACAGTTCAAACCTTTATTTTTAGTCAGCATTAGTACATAAAATTTTGGGGTTACAAACATAAACTACGATCACAGTAAATAATAAACTTTGTCCATTCTGTCATTTTCTCGGAATGTTCCCATGACCGCTGCAGTGTTACCCCGCTGCACTGCCATACTTAACCTCTGCATCAGAAAGGATTTGGACCGTGGTTCATTCGATTTTTGTTCTAACATTTTACCGAGATCGTTGAAAAATCCTATCGCTTCGTGACACCATGGACCCATTGTTTCCACCGCAAAGGGGACAAAGATGTAGTTCTGGTTGATCAGCGCCTCGTATTTCCTTACTTTCCTTTGAGCTTTGCTCTCAGCCGCTTTTCCTGCTTGTATTTTACTAAATTTCATGTTGCTTGGTGCGAAGGCGTCTGGTCATGTTGCATCCCATATGAGCGCACTTCCTTTCGACCAAGGGACCAACGTCATTCCGTCGACCCTCTTGCCATCGTCTCGGGCTAAACCTGGAGGTTCTAACTTCGATGGTACATCAGCTGATGCAAGTGCTCATTTGATGACATAGTTCAATTCGGCGTGACGTGCGTGACACTTTTTTTGCATTTGAGACCATGGTGACCATTCTTTTCCACTCGGGAACCACAAACGCAAATGTGTGATGAAACGATATTCAAACCCAACCGTAAACCCATTATTATTCTGAATGCATTGTTGTCGAGCAATGTACCTATTGACTTTGACGGCAATGCGAGCACCACGCACCAGACTCAGGCCTCCGCACGGCTAAAATTCTCGTTTGGTCCTCGTCTCGTTCAAATTGCAAACTGCTAACCAAACTGTTGGCCACTATTTTGTTCCAACTTTTTTGAAATTCTGCCGGAACAAGAAATGTTGCATCCGGATGTGTGCTATTCCATGCGTTTAGACTGTCCTCATATCCAGCTGTCTTCGATGGTCAGCGTTGGTAGGTGTAACATGATACTAACCAAGGAAGAAACTGCGTTAACTGAATAAAGAAATGCAGGCAAAGCTGTGTCCCGAACTCCACGAATGCCTATGCCACCCGCCTTAATTGCTAATGATGCCACAGTCCATGTATCATTCTCTAAAAAGGAATTCGTAAGCGTTTCCAAAGTTGCTTTTATTTCGCTATCCATCAGTGCCATGAAGTCAATGTGGTCGATTAAACAGTTTTAGGTTTGTTAGAGTTTTAAATGTCATCAACGTCAAATCACATTTCTTTTACATTGAGATACTTTGTTGGTATGTGCACGTTTCGTCTCTTTCTTGCGCATACATCTTATGTAATGTGACGTTTAAAACTCTAACACATCAAAAATATCTGAAAGGTGAGATACGACAATCGTCGTTCTTACGCGTGCCGAAGGTTTGAATTTCGATAAGTACATACTCTTCCGAGTTATACCTCCGTTACTCTAGTTCTAAATCGTACGGATTGATTGACCCTCCTCCTCCCTGAAGAAGTACGTACTTTAAGCTTTCATTTTTAAACGAAAACTACAAGAAATGTAAAAAGTAAGTTCGTATACAATAACAAATTTCTTTTCTTACATCATACTAATACCATAATACTGAAGACGATTTCCAACATCAGAAAAATCAGACGTTATTTATGGACGGCGCCTAATGTTCGGAATTACACGACACGCACTTAGTCATCACCTCCAGTTTAAAAAAATCGTTTGAGTGCAGGAGTGCCCAACAAAAAGTGACTATTTTAGATGTAATTTAATGTCAGTTTATAACAAATTATTTATATTGCACTCACAAAATGTGTTTGAAAATGTCGATATAATTCATTGGCTACGTTACGAAGGTGAGTAATCTCACGCGAATGCTCGGTTACTTACAAATGAATATATTTCTTGTATGTTCTAAATCATACTGTTATCGTCAATATGTCAGCAATTTTTTACTTTGTGTCATCGTTGCCATTTGAATTGTCAAAAAATTAATTTATTTCATTGCACTCTTCTATGTCACGTTCATCAAGAAAATTGTTGTGTATTAACACGGTTCACAGTGGGCCTCGTATAGGAGGTTTCGGCAAGGCGGCATTACTCGCTAAGAATGATAGAAATTATGAATGGATTGTTGACGATAAATTTGTAGTTTTCAGGAGTAGTAGGGACACACTATGTCGAAGGTGTATATGAAATTTGCCTATGGGTCATTTCGCTCAAAAATGGAAAATTGAACGTTGGAACGGCTTCAACTGAGTAAACGACGAAAAACCGAGATTTTCTTTGTAAGGAAACACAAATAAAACTTTTTTTGTGGATCGAGCAGTTCAAACCGTTCTTACTTATCACCCTGCCGGAATGACCCCTATTTTCGTCACTTGACATATAATGTATTTTTTAATAAAGTTTTGTATACTTTGACATAAGCCGACGCCGCAATAAAAGCTTAGACTCCTTTCCCACTCAACCGTTCCATTGATTTTAATCCTAAAAAAAGTTCCCCGTCCGTTCAGATAAATGGATAAATCCAAAAAGAAACGTCATGAAATTATCAAAAAAAGAATGTGATTTCAATTATTAAATAGAACGACCTTTTCTGTATGATCATTGTGAAATAAAAACGCACTAATAACTTAATGACTCTACAATCGACAATACAAATTCAAATTACTATTTCTCGCTTAATAAACGTAACAATGGTTGAAAGAATCACAACAAAACCATGCTCCATCAGATATTGTTGTCATTATGCACATTACACCTAAATTTCTGTAATAAAAAAAATCCTTTCAAAAATCTAACGTCAATTCATTTAAATTTTAATATGTCAATGCTTTTTCATTGTCAATGTTAAGAAAACGTACACGAGTTCAGATGGTAATTTCACACTATCTTTTTCTGTGTGTTTTTAGATGCTTGGGGTCTTTTTGCCGCATGAAGTGATTCTTTTGTTATTTTAATTTTATTAAATTATAGTTAGACGAGTCTAAAAAAAGATTCATTAATGAATGAATATTTAATTGGAACGAATTGTAATGCGAGTGTTGATTCTTGTTATAAATTAACTTGTGAACATGAACTAGTTATTTACCTTGTGATTTACAATTAAAGAGATGTAGAATTAAAGTTTAATTCGTAAGTCTCATGTGTAGATTTAATCTAAATTATCCACTTGATATTGTTATGGGCTGACAAAAACGAAGCGTAAAAAATGTAAGCGAAAGAACTTTTAACATAATCAGTTGGATGAGTAGGATTTATATAACAAGAAGTAACGCATTCGTTTTTCGTGTTATGAGCGTGTCGTTCAATAGTAGATTACTCGTGTCATACGAAGGAAAGGTATTCTAAGAGAGATCAAAATAATTTTTAATTTATTTATCTTCGAGGAGGAATCTTGTGTCCCGAGGTGAAGGCAAGGGATATAATCCTCCGAAAGGATAAATAAATTATCCTGCAGAAACTTAAGAGTTCTTTCGCGCAGACGGTCAAAAAACGTCAGATTTTCTCACGGAATTTAGATCCTAAAGTAATCTGTTTCGAGTTATCTTTTGTCTTCATTTTTTGTCCTGTCTGAAATGTCGTTTTTGACCCACCTGTCGTTTTTATCTCAGTCTGATATGTCATTTTTTACCCACTTGCAACATAAACAAAACAAGATTTCATTTTGTTCGAGATAATATAAAATGAAAATTCATTTTAGTCTCACTTTTAATGGTACGCGCGGACACACACCTATTGTCGATATTATTATCCACTCAATTCTAAGAATCACACGCGAATTGAAAGAAAATTCAATAAAAACAATTTCGACAGAAGTAAACAACGAATCTTATGAAAACAATTTAGGTGACAAAATTGGATCGTATACTCTTACTGTGATCATAATATGAAATCGATTATGACGTTTATTATAAGGAGTATAAGTTAAAAGAGTATAATAATATTATTTACATGGATAAGGGTTTAGCCTAAGAGCGGCTTTTCAACTTAAGTTATGTTAGTGTGTTAGTTATTTTACAATTTACTTTACAAGACGATGGCTGAAGTGAAAGGAAAAGAATGCTACAAAAACCTTTACTGATCATAATAATAAACTTAAAACTAAGGGTATATATAACAAAGGGAAAACAGGAGGAGTAGAATGAGACTAGGAAAGTGGAAAGGAGAGGGAGCAAAACATTAATCCAGAATTTGGATCAGAATTTTAGTTAAGCAGACTGGAGATGAGAGGGTTGGAGGAAAAGAGACAACCGTTAATAAACTTTTCAGTTTGGACTTGGATCAAATCCTTAACATGAGCCACGCGTGTCTCATTGCGTAGCTTTTTTGTGTTGTAATAGAATGGCCTGCTCGATGCCATTTTCAAACACTTGTTTTGAGTAATCTGTAGTCCTCTTATGTGACTGTTTGCGCAACCCCCCCATACAGGTGCCGCATACAATAGTACCGGGCGGAATACGCTTTTAAAAATCAGCATTTTGTTACCAAGACTTAACCTCGATTTTTTGTTGATCAGCGGATATACTGACCTCAAACACTTTAACGCCCTGTTTCGAGTGAATTTCGCATGCTCTCCAAATGTCAGTCTACAGTCGAGCAATACACCCAGATACTTGACGAAACTGGACCAAGAAATAGCGCTCCCATTCAAAAAAACTCTACGATTCGGTAAAAATCTTGAGCCAAGTCGTTTGGAGAAAAATATCGCACTAGTTTTCTGCTCGTTAATCTTAATTCTCCATTTGGAGTAAAACTTTGCTATATTTTTGAACGATCGCTCTAGGGTTCTTATTATCCTCTCGGGTTTTTTCCCACTACTCAGAATACCGGTGTCATCCGCAAATTGAGCTAGTTCACAATTTCGCGGGGTATTCAAGGCGGCTGTGAACAAACTGAACAAGCCCGGGCTCAGGACACTCCCCTGAGGAAGCCCTGCTCGGATAGGGAATCTCTCTGAATTTGCACCAAAGACGCTAACATAAAACTGCCTGCCAGTGAGAAATGATTGGATTATTTTAATTAGTGGCACAGGAAATTCCATAATCAAGAGCTTATGAAGGAGCCCATCATGCCACGTCGTGTCGAAAGCTTTCTCAATGTCCAGTAGAAGCATTCCAGTGGACCTCTTCGACGCGAAGTTTGTCCTGATTAACCTCACTACTCTGGCGAGCTGATGCACAGTGGAATGGGCATTTCGGAAACCAAATTGATGGTCGGGAATAAGAGAGCAACCTTCGGAATGAGCGTTGATTCTTTTGTGCAATATTCTCTCCAGAATTTTGCAAATGGAACTCAGTAAACTAATCGGACGGTAACTACTCGGCTCAATTGGATTTTTTGATGGCTTTAGAATAGGAACAATTTTGGCCACTTTCCAAGCACTGGGAAAATAGCCAAGAATCATGCAAGCGTTCATTATTTTTGTTAACAGCACTAGCGCCCTATGAGGAAGCTTTTTTATCACCCTGCTAGGAATGAAATCATTACCAGGAGATTTCTTGACTTTTAAGGAACGAATGAGCTTTTTAATTTCGGATGGAGTAGTCAAGAATGCCGACGCATCAGTTGGTGTCACTTTACTGTCATTAATAGTTTTGATGGAATCATTTACTAGTTTGGTGGTCGGACGGTGATTCATATTCTCGGTCAATAAATGCGAATTCAGAATGGACTTCCCAATCTCATTAGCCTTCTCTTCATTAGTGTATTAAAAAAGATTCGCGCTATTTTTTAATGGTGGCATGTTTGAAGATTTATTCTTGATGAGCTTGGAGAATTTCCAGAACTTGTTCGAGGCATAGCCGAGATCGCGAAGCACACCATTGAATTTATCATTTCTAAGGGCGGCAATTGCAGAATCAATTTTACGTGACAGTGCCTTAAGTGCAGCTAGGTCGGCCGGATGTTGATTTCTCTGACACCCCCGTTTAAGAATTCGCCTCTCTTTGATCATAGACAATACTGGTTTAGGTAGCTTCAGATTACCAATTCTAACTGTTCGTTTTGGGATAGACGCATTCATGGAATCCAACAGCGATTTCGAAAATTTAGCAATTTGAACATCAATTTCCTCAGGAGTAGACAAACATATTTCGTTGAGATCGATTTGGGCGTCAACTCTAGCTTTAAAATTATCCCAGTCCGCCCGAGCAAAATCGAAGCGTTTTACTGATCCCGAAGCCCTTTCAAAAGTGCAGTTAACCGTGAACTCAATCGCACAATGATCGGACATAAGATCGTGATTTGGAATGACCTGGGTACTGTCGTGATGGTGATTTGTGAGAATAATATCGATATTGGATGGACTCCGACCTTTTTGAGGTGGGAAGTATGTCGGAGTCGGCGAGTTGTAAATCATGAAAGGTCGATAGTTCAACTGCTCATATATCATACTGCCTGCAGCATTATTCCGCACATTATTCCAGAGTATGTGTTTCGCATTCAGGTCTCCACACACGAAATAGCTTCCCTTTATCGATGTAAGAATTTTGATGTCAGCCTTAAAATCAGGGCCGTAGCTAGCGACCATTGACAGGGGGGGCTCAAGCCCCGAACTTAAAAAAATCATGTGTTTACGTGAAAACGCCGCGAGCGGAGCGAGCGACATTTTTTTTTCGTTTGGTGCCTATTGTACTCGTGAAATGAAATGTTTCGAGGTTGTTGCATTACAGAAATGTTTACAACTTGACGCTACAGACTTCGTAAAACAGAAAATAAAACAATGAAGTTGGTAGTTTCTCTATCGTAATTTTGTAGAGGTCCATTCACAGCGAATCCGAGCCCAAGGAATAATATAAGGCGATTATTTACGAAAGTGATGCAGATTATTTATCAAAAAGTTCATTTCACTTTTTTTAAATATGGGGTTTTAAGAAATTCTTATCATAGCGCCGCAGGCAAATTTTTAGGTAGAATAGAGATTTTACACTATGAATTCAAGTGAAACAAAACAGTTTCTTAGCTTTTTCTTAGATAATTCCTTGAAAAACTATTGTTTTGTAGCGCCGCAGGCGAAAATTTTGAGGTGAAAGGCTGTTCGAATGCAAGATTTTTCATAGAATAAGAAAACAGCCGGTGTTGACATTGAAAAGTAAAAGACACAAATCCAAAATTAGTACAACTTTCTGAGTGTCAGGGGGGGCTCAGTAGTGGTCCAGGGGGGGCTCAGCCCCCCTAGCCCCCCCGTAGCTACGGCCCTGCTTAAAATCGCCCATGGCTGCAGCTGATAGGTCAGTTCCGGGAAAGTAAGCCGATACAAATACAATTGGACCTGTAGGGGTAGCAATAGTAATAGCCACTGTTTCGATGACCTTAGTACCAAGTGTTGGTAATGGCGAATGTGTGATATTCTTATTAACCGCGATAGCCACACCCCCACCATCTCCCGTCTGCCTATCAATCCTGTAAAATTTATACGAAGGGAAAAACAACTTATGAGAATACTTCAGCCACGTTTCACTAAAACAAATCACATCGTAAATATTAGTTTCAAAGTAATCAATAATTTCGTGGGACTTCGGGAACAGACTTTGCGCATTCCAACTTATTATTCTTAAATTTTTTGTTAGTGTGTTAGTCATAATTAACATACTTGATAGCTTATTTGGTAATGACTTGAAATTGATTCAATTTGGTGCGACAAGCCTTCAAGTTAGATATGAGCTCAGTGGTCAAATCAAGCATCTGTTGAGAGGTGAAGAGTTCTCCTGCTACGCTAGGGTTTTCTACCGAAGATGAAGGGACGGATTGGTTTGTAGAGAACCAATCTGCAAACTTACGACTTTGATTTACCTTCAGTGGCGGAAAATCAGATTCATTGCCATGGAACTGATTATGATTCGGAGTTTGTTGACGATTTGGTTTTCTTGCTTGATGTGATTGAGTCAATTTGTCAGACGTCCGACCTAGCTTCATCTTTATGTAACCGATTCTTTTCGGGCAGTTACGGTCCCTTGAAGAGTGCGCGTTTCCGCAAAGGCAGCAAACGAAGGGTTGCTCAGGCAACGGAAATTGAAACCTTAAGCAGGCAGAAGTTTCGTGTTTCCCTGCACATTTTGCACATCTGGGTGGAAGGTTACAGTTTTTGCTGCCATGACCGTGCAGTTGACAATTGTTACATTGTGTGGGGCCCTTTCTGGAAGCAATATACGGTTTCCATGACACAACAATATTGAGAATATATTTGAACGCTTTCAATTCGCTTAACTTGGTGCTTTTGTGGGCAAAATACACAAGATACAATGCATAGTTTTTGTTGTCTGTTTTAGTGTGCATTCTTTTAACATCTATGAATGCTACATTTGCCATTTGAAGACCTGTCTTTACGTCATCGATTTCTAATTCCGGTAGTCCGCTGAGTACGAATTTTGTTGGTTGTTGTGATGCAATGTCGTGGGAATAAAATTCAACCTTCAACCTTAGCATCTTTGAGTCGTTGAACACATACGTTGTATACATCCACGGATTTGCATAGAACCTTTATTCCCATGGAATTGTATTTGAGGTTATAATCAACTTCATGCAACAAAGTGTTGATTTCGCTGTAATTCGCACTCAGAACAACAATTGGGGGA
>CM055406.1:34958917-35169898 GCA_029228625.1 Pseudolycoriella hygida | reverse complement strand
GATCCTTTGTTCCTCTTTCCCGTTCATCATGTAAATCATTTGAACCTACCTGTGCTCGCTAGGAACGTGTCCAGGACAAGTGGCCTCAGCTTTAGCACATCCAGCGATCTGATCACGTGACCACGAAAAATCCTATGTCTTAGTAGAAAAAAGTTCGGACATTCACAAATAATGTGGTGTCCCGTTTCCTCACCAAGGCCAGAGGTGCAGTTAGGGTCGTTGACGATACCCATTTTGGCCAAGTGACTGTTTAGTCCACAGTGTCCCGTGATCGCTCCCACAACTCTTCTTATTCGTTCCCGGTCCATGTGCAACAGTTCCTTCGCCCAACCACGATCGGCCACTGGGAAGAATCTCTTTATATGTAGACCTCCTTTATAAGCTTGCCAATGCTTGTTTGCCTCTGACCATATCCAATCATTTACCACCTTGTCACACAGCGACTGCGGTATGGGAATGAACGGTTCTGGTACGCGGCTAACAGATTTAGAGCCCAGCTTCGCCAGCTCATCTGCCTTTTCACTACCTTCTATTCCAGAGTGCCCAGGTACCCAAGCGACCGTTATCTGATTTCTCAGACCTAGTTTGTTCAGGGTCTCCTTGAACTCTTTCATAAGTTTGGAAATTGTGACAGGCGAGATTATCGGTTGGAAAGAGCACCGTAGACCTTTCATCGCTTACCTAACCATCGCAGTAACCTTACTTTTCATCCTATGGCTTGAAATTTGAATCGCAATGAACAAAGGAATTCGGTCTTACAACTCACTTCAAGAAAGAGTTTTGCGAAACAATTTCTATGTATATTGGTGTATTCTTGTTCTTCCAATTCTAATGTCTTCTAAGTAAGAATACTAGGAAATTAATACGTGAGGCTATGACATTTTTCTATGAAGAAGGCAATTAGACCTGTACGTCGCCGTCGGCTCGCACCGATGAAAAGGGTGTAAAAATGAGTTCGCCGCCGATGAAAATTATTTTCGTCGAGTTCCTCGAGTACTTTAAAAGTCTTAATTCGCTGCCGCACGCCGACAACGAATTTCGATCGAAAAAAAAGAACTAATTATGTTTTCCGCGAAAACACAGCAAAAATTTCACAACAAACTCAAATTTGACGGAGCGTTTCCGAACAGAGTTCGGAAATTTGTGATTTGAGTTACGAAAAATCAGGATTTCGCCGAAAATTGATGTTCAAAAAAATTGAAAATCATGATTTTGAAAAATATTGATGCTCATTTTTTTTTAAAATCATGATTGTCACCTAATCATTGTCGTGATGCTCACGAAAGAAAATGATTTTGATTTCCAAAATAAGTGAGCATCAAAATTTTTCGTGATTAAGATTTTGATGCTCAAATCATGATTTTCGTTCAGTTTTCGGTACAAATCTCAAAAGTGTATAATCGTTCAGCCAAACATGCAAATGAAAAAAAAAACATGAGCAAAAATGAGAAAAAGCGTAGTAATCTGCAATAACATGACGAGGCTTTGTTCCAAGGATGTATTCGCCTTCGATTGATGGTGTTGGTGTACTATTCAACACTGTGATAGAAGCAATTAGATTTTGTGTTATTGCCATTTCAATCTTGTTGTTGAATCGCTTCTCAGTCTCGAACTCGGTGCGATTCGTTTCAGTCAAACGACTGGATTTTGTCAGTATTTTTGTCCGATTAGTGTATTAATTTCCTTGCAACGTTGTAATAATTGTAACACAAAAACCAACATATATAGTGATTCATGTAAATATGCCACTATACAATTACTATTACATCCTACTAGTGACTCTATAGCATTTACCACATCTTCTAACTATATTATGCTCCCACTATATTCTTTTTTGATGATCAATTTAAAATCAGCATCATATTTAAATCAGCATCAATTTTACAATTTGAGCATCATTTTCACAAATCATTTTATTAGAAAAAAAAAAAGATTTGGAGCATCAAAAATTTTGATGATCATTTTATTTTTTTGATGCTCACAATGATTTTCACTTTCGAAAAATCTGTGACATCTGTGACATTTTTTGGGTCTATAAATTTTCCGATGAGTCTGTTACGCTGTTCCTCCCGTAATAAAAGAATAGAAACAAAATTTGATTTAAAGAAACAACTTAGTGTCTCTTTGTAGAGATTATTGATGAAAATATCATGCACTCACTTCCTGCAGAAGTCGGTCGAGGACCTACACCGCTACTTCATTTGTCACACCCTAGGTTTCCTTCTAGAAACATCACTGTGATTGGTATGCAGTTTCTTGCGGTTAACTTACTATCAATAAATCATCTAAATTGAAGTAATAAATTTTCTATTGAACAGATAAGATACTGTTAGAAAAGCCATGTAAGAATATGTTTATGTGGCTTGGCAATTTCACATGGTGAGAAAGAAAATCAATAAATTACTTATCGGAAGAAAGTTGTTGCAGATATATCCACAGAGTCGTACATTGGTTTCGTAATAATTACGACAACATTACAAGCATATTAGCATCTTCACCTTATTTCATGTTCAGCAAAATTAAAAGTAATGGTAGGTACATATCCAATAATTGTGTATTTTGTTGAATGTTTGAAAGGCAAACGAGAGAAGAAAGAAAAAACACACTTTACTCTTCCGGCGATAAATCTTCCTTTGTGTGTTTAACGAGTGTGGTCGCACATTTTCTCGTGTATGTTACATTTCTCCTAACAATTTTTGATAGATTTCATTTTTCGAAACAAGTTTGGTACGTCCGTATCACTGGAATGATATTTTTCTATATAAATTAAAGTGTTCGATTACAACAAACTGACAGACTTTTGTGGACAGGAGAAATTGATTTACAATCACAAAATCGATATAATTGGACTTAAAACGCATAATATTGAATAAATAAACGATTTTACTGTGTTCTGGACACAAACATTATATCTTCCCTTCAATAACCAGATGATGTCATTGTAACTCTTTTTTTTTTTGATTTGATGTACTCTTTATATACGATTTTCATATTTCGGTTCTTTATGTGCAAAAAGTGCAAAAGCAAACATGTTTTATGTGCAGAGAAAGTGACAGCCGTGGTAAGAGAAAAAAAATACACTTTTGGACGTAAGGAATGCCGTTTATAATATGATGATCATTTTGTAATGAGATGATTATATGCACTTTGTCGATAAATATTTTCATCTCAGTATAAAATCACTGTAATTATTTCTTACGCAACGGATGTGTGAAACTGATTTTTTTAAATACAAATTATTCATTGAGTCGAAGTGTGGATGGACAAAGTTCCGGTTCGACGAGGAAAGTAATTCCTTTAATGGAAGAAAACTTATCGCACATGTTTGAGATTCGGTGTATCGCAAGAGCTTGACTTTCCTTTGAAAATACACTTTTTTTAATAATTCTTTGCGGTGTATAGATAAATTATAATTTTGGGATCAACTACCACACTCCCTATCTGTCGGAATAGACATAGAAAATGTAATGATTTCATTTGGCGCACTAACAGTAGGTATATTTTTCCATTCTTCATGGACCATATGTGGAAAATAAACCGCAAGCGGAGAGAGCGTAGATTTTTGTGATTTCGACGTCAAACCAGTGTGGATACAAAATTGTGAAAGAAACCGCGAGTGAAATTATTTGAGATTTCTAATTCAGGCACAGTGTGAAGAAGTAAAAGAGTGCGTGCGAAGCTAGCGAAATTTTTTAGATTTTGAACTCAAACACAGTATGGAAAAGCTACATCGCGTTCCTAAATCATTTCTCGTTTTCTAATTATTTCCCGCTTTAAAACCATTTCCAAATCACTTCCGGCTTGTTGAACATATCTGAGTTTTTAGCCATTTCCCGTTTGCGAGCAAAACCTCGTCTTCCTTGTCTTTTTTTCCTCTTTTAATTCTTTATTTTCCCAGCATTCGTACATCTATAACAATTAAACACTAATAATAAATCAAAATACATTCAATATAGATAAGGGACGAAAGTCTAAAGTCTGATGGCATAAAACATCCCATTGCTGCAGCGGCATTACCCTTCTGGATAGCCATGCTAATGCGCTGTTTCAGGAAGGCTTTGGATCTAGGCTCTTGGGTTTTTATCGAAATCCGCTTGCACAAATCGTTGAAAAACGTTATCGCCTCATCACGACATGGTCCTTGAGTTTCTACCGCAAATGGCGCAAAAGGAGCGTTCATAAATGACGTCTGCATTTTTTCGGCTTTTTTAGACACCCCCCCCCACCCCCTGTCTGTTTTCGTCTGTTTTGCAATTGTCCACCCCCCATGTTGGAGAAGCCAAGACCCTTAAAGGGTTGTAGTGCCGGTTAAGTAAGTAAGTAAGTAACTGCTATTAAGCATGAAAAACTTGATACTACACTCGGCAAAGCACTTTCGGTCTATTGTCCTTGTGACGTAAATAACTATTTCCAATATTTCGGCATTTGATGGCTGATTTCGAAAATGGGATGGGACAACTTTGGTGTGCTCGAAAGTGAGCTTACATCATGAAAACGATGGAAGTTTCGAATTGAGCGACATCACAAAATATGACGTCTGTTTTCGTCAGACACCCCCCTCCCCCCTGTCTGTTTTCGTCTGTTTTCAATGATCCCCCCCCCCTCAAACGCAGACGTCATTTATGAACGCTCCTGAAGTGGTAATTACGGTCAACCAGAGATTTGTATTTTATGTGCTTTCTTTGTGCTGCACTCTTCGCTCTGCGTTGCCTGCACGTTTCATGCTCCCGCTCAGGTTGCTGACAGCATATGTTTCGGTGCATATAGAATCCCAAATAAGTGTTCTCCCAGAATGCCAAGGTATCAGGCTACTTCTATCCACCCTTTTCCCATCCTCTCTACACAGTCCCAATGGTTCTAGACTAGCTGGGATTCCTGCGGTAGCTAACGCTCTTTGAATAATGGCATTTAGTTCGGCGTGTCGGGCCCATCGACCAGCGCTCATTTTACATTTCAGGCCGTGTCGTCCTTTCTCGTCTACTGTCTGTCCAAACTCACATTTATGAGGTGTAATTTTTTAATTGTAATTTTCTTCCCCGTTCAAGTCAATTTTCCGGTATCCGATTTTTCGTCCGAAAAACTTACCGATATTCTAAATACCAGGGTGCACTTTTCCTCCTCCAACATATGTTTTTTTTTTTGCTCTGACAGAAGCCGATGTCGCCCTAAACGCTTGGATGCGAGTCTCTCTCTATATACTCGTTTAGAGCAACGATTTTACACGAATTGATCAAAAAAAAACTTTATTTGCGAAACAAGTAATCGGGTCCACTTATGGATTCACTATTAACATGGATAAACCGATGCGTATTATCATACCACTAAATTCGGTATGCGTTCTCAACGTGAATTTTCAGTGATGTGAGTCACACCTCTATCTATATTTCGCTTCCCTGAAGTTAACGTGGCTTTCTTACCGAATATGTAACTCATATCCAAATCTTGGATTTTATTTTTATACAAGTTACAATGAAGCATCATTTACGTTGCACGTATTTAAATTATTAACAAAGACGTTGATGGTATTGAAAGTAATCGCAGGCCATATAAGAGATTGATACTATGTCATTATCTTCATATATTTTCGCTAATTCACTAAAGGAATCTAATAAATTTAGTTTCTGACATCAAAAGACTTCAATGAAAGTGAGACGCCAAACCTGCATCGTATTACGAAGTCCAAAAATGAATTTTGCTGTTTGCATTATAAGGAAAATGAAAAAGTACACAAAGTGGAAGTTGCTGAGAGGTAAGTGGATGACAACGTAAAGGTCCAAACCGCGCGTTTATGCAATTTTTTACTAGACGACGAGTTAAATAAAGCCTACCGTATAGATATAATGCTGTAGATTATTGTGAGATTGAACCGTTTGAGAACACAGCGATTCTTAATTAAAACAAAACATTGATCACTTACGAAATGTAAGGAAAATATTGTATGTATCTTATGATTGCATTATAGTTGTATTAACACATTCCGACTTACTAATTAACTTCTCCACGACTTCACAACAAAGCTCTAAAAGATTATAATGTCACTGAACAATCGAAAAACAAATTCACACTAAGGGATTTATTTTCGTTAATTTCGACACTCGTCTTCTTAGCAATAAAGTTCATGGCACAAGCCGCATTAAAATATTTCATCGATGTAATGGAAAAAAGTTACGCACTCCAATTTAAATCCAATTGAAATTCGTTATTAACATTGAATTTTTTTTTAATTATTCTCTCTTTGTGAAATAATATTATTGCGATTGTTCCTTTTGATATATTAAGTAATTTAATAATATTATATCCAAGTTTCGCGCGACTTTATTGTACTATGACAAAAAGTCATGAATTATGTTGTAATTCAAGAACGCGAAACTGTCGTTTTATTTTTCAGTTGTTTGTGAAATTTTCAACAATCGAAACATCAATACTTGTACTAGGAATTACGGTTTATGTAACATTCGATTTAAACGTGAAGACGTGACTCAAATATTAATTAAAATTCAGAAAAAAAATAATTGCTTAAAGATGTACAGGCGTAACATTATTTTTATGCAAACGTCTCATCATGACAAATTAACATAAATATTCTTTCATTATGAACTAACGAGACTTGTGTTAACACCTTTGGAACTAACCAAATAGACTAATTTCTATTTGTTGTATCAGTACGAATTTATTGTAACGTTAATGTGTCTTTGTCTGGTAAATAAATTACACTAATTTGAATAATAATCATCGCAAAATATGGAAATGAAAGAATTTTAATGTCGTTCATTTTACGACATAAATTAATTGGCAATCGTTTAAAGCTACCTTCACCAGTCAGCCGTAAGTTGGAATGTAAATTTAAAATACAAAAATTGATCTTGTTCTAAACAACAGCTTAAAATTTCAAATAGGAATTCCTGACTACTCTCAATGCAGGAGCCAGAACCTCGCCTCGCCCAAAACATAATAAGATCTGTATACGGTTTACCGGTGAAAGCCATTGTTGGAAGGTGCTGGCATTGTACTTCTACTAGTTTCGCTCCTAGTACATCTAATAGATGGCACTGGGTTTGTTGCACAGCTTACAACTGCTTCATGCGTGTTCACTGCACAGATATACTGATTTGTAGTATAAAATACCACTGGAGGGTTGTATTGCTGTTTTTTTCATCCACAACACCAATGCCCTTGTCATGTACACATTTCTACAAAAATGTTAGTTATTTCGCATGGTATCTGCACATTTTTACTGCGCTATCAAATATCCCTCCTTGTATTTAAGAGACTATATTAAAACACGTCTGTCAGTAGTGTCCAAGAGAGACTGAGAAAGCAAAGGCTGATCATAAGATGGAAAAATCAACGAGAGCTTTTTAGGGGACGACTTACCATCGAGATCATGTAGATAAGTACAATCCTTCACCCTGGATTGCAATTCCCTTTTTCCGAAGAGGAGGAAAAAAAATTTTCCGTACACCGCAGCCTCCGTGTGGCAGAGCCATGGGCTCATACGCCTTGGTTAGTTCAAGAAACAGTGTCCGCCTCTGCCCACATATAACTTTCTAAGAGCCCTGATGTTCGGGACTCGTCTTTGACTCCTACTATTGCAGTTTGTCACAAGAGCGCCTCCTTTCATGTATTTTATGTATTATGAATTAGTTATATAAGTGGAAACATTATTGTTTCCGAGCCTCTCCATTCTTTCGGGAAGCTGATCCCGAAGCAAGTTTGAAACGACGTACCGATATTTTCGGTGTTGGTGACGAGGAAACGGTTATTGGTAAAAAAAATTAGGCGAAGAAGAAACCAAGTAAGATGAACGAGTCACTTGGGATGGTCATACATCCAGCGTTGCTGCAGCAGCAAGAGCGAATTTTACTTTAGAAGATCAAATTCATCAAGTCCACAAGGTCGAAAGTCTTATTAATTGTTATAGCAAAACCACAAATGGTGCCCACACAAATTCCACAACATCATCAACCGCCACCGGTGATGATGATCCAAATGCGACCGCCACCAATGATCCCGATGGGATATTTACCAGGCAGGCTACCACAAGGCAACCCGATTGGAACAACCCTTGACCATTGACGATGAACCTCCAAACAAGAAGCTTCACATTGCACAATGGGCCAGTCAGATTGCATGTTCAAATTCCATCTGCATCTGACAAGCCGAAATGGCGAAACGGTTGCTATATCATTGGCATGACCGACACCGTCACAACATTGATACAGTAACACTAGAGACGAATCCAAAACTCCATTTCTGTTCACTTGACGCCCAAATGAGGCCGGTGTAAGATGTTTTCATTAACTTTGGCTTCTATGAAGATATAGGCACCAGTCAATAGTGTTCAAGAGAGCCCACTGACTGTTTATAGCATTTTCATAAAATTTTATTGCCATACAAACTCTTCCGAGCAATAAGGAAAATTCAGTTTCTTCTTGCCTTTCTTTCCTCACATAATCTGAACTCAGCCGCATCGTTGAGTCACTGTTCTCGACATTGTACTTCAAAAATAAATTAAGAACGAGGTGAAGTAAAGAAAATCTTTAACAACTTTTAGATCCTTGTGATCAAATTAGAAACAAAAGATGAAAATAAAACAAAATTATGAACATAAGAAGCTAAAAAAGTATGCAAACAACATTGTGCGGTATGGAAACAAAACAATAAGTAGACTTACTCGTTTATTATATAATTATGTCATCAATACAAAAAATTAAAATATTTCAACATTTCTCTTCAAAGTTAATGTTAGTTGACTGTAGTGCATAACGAACAAATTCAAAAACTAGAAAAAAAAGAAACAAACTCGCCTTAATTTGTGTAACTACCTCCGAACCGTACCAACCAAACATATAAAACGAAGGTCAGCTTAATTAATTTTGCACAGAAATTTCTTAAAATATGTAATAAAATTGCTCGAGCAATACATTTATTATTTCTAACATTTTTATTGAATATTATACACGAAATATCGCTTCGAAAACGTTTACTTGATGTCCACATAATATTTGTAATTTAGACAACACATATAGTTTGAATATGCAATCACCTATGACGGAATCATTTTATTGAAAACTTTGGCTTTGGAATTGTTCATTTACTTTATTAATGTTATATTGTATTACAGACCACGTGCCGGGTATACTTGATGGAGGTGACTAAAGCACAGGGAGTAATTCCCAAAACAAATTTTTTGTCAAGAGTACCACATCCATCCCTCATTGGATGTTACAATGTCTTGAAAGGCAACAACAAGCCTATTTTCCTGAATGTGCCAGTGTGTGTTCTGCCGTGTTTACTCCAAACGCCGTATGTATATTTGACATACGGCTTTTTCGTTCATTTTTCATACAAAATGAACCTAAGACACCGTATGTCAACTATGTACATACGGCGTTTAGAGTAAACACGGCAGTGTTGGTGTCAAGTAGTAAACATTTTGTAATTGATAAGAAATGTTACTTAAATCAAATATGTCAAGTTTACACCAAGCACTCTCGCGTATACAGTAAAACATTATACGATACTGTTGTTTATTCAAGCAAAAAAAAAAGACTGCTCACAATGGCACAGCCAGTAAACAAACGATCTTTTCAACAACAAATTATAATAAATAAAACTCATCTACTCTACTTTTCCCTTGCCATGATAAATGCTGAATTGCCTCTTTGAATTGCAACTGAAATCTTCTGTAATAGGAAATCTTTTGAGCGTGATTCCCCAGAAGCTGTCTTTATCAATGAGCCTAGTTTGCTTAAAAGTTTCTTCGCTTCTATTGCGATACTATTCTTTTGTGACAGATCTTTTATGAAAAGTGGCTTATTCTCTCGTAAGACTTTCTAGCAAACACAACCGCCACCTGTATTTCTGGGTGCAAAAGACACGAATGACGATTTAATTGGAGTTGTAGAATAACATTGATCGACTTTCACAGCTTTCAGCTGCAGTCCTTCGATAAAAGCATTGAGATCAAAACAAAAATATCCAAATTAGTGTCTGTGGATTATTTCAACAATTGTTTCGAACAAAACATTAAATTAATATGAGTCACCCTGTTAAAAGTTCAACTAATTAAAAACATTTGTGAACGCTGGACTGACAAAATTGATTTTTTTTTCAAACAAATTATTTTAACTTTAAATCTCATTTACGAAAGCGACCACATATTTTGAAACATGAATTCAGAGATTTTGAATAATGTCTGACCGGATGAATGGTGGTCTTATTCTGTTATTCTACAGAAAATATTGTTAACACGATCTGACATAATTATTCATTTTATTTCAAATAAATAAGTTTTATTACAAATGGCATCTAAGCTGGAAAATTTACAAAGAGTATGCTGAATTTAGGGTAACAAAGATTTAAGATTTTTTCGTGAGATAGTCGAATTCAGTTAAAAAAATCATTTTATGTGAACAAAAATTTCAAAAATTTTAACTAGGCACGCGAAACCTGTCTCGTTATTCATTGAATTGTACAAGAAGTTTGTAAATTTAAGTGTAATTGAAGTGTGACGAATTCCAAATAAAAGATAGGAGACATAAAATTGCTTTTCAATTGCGAATATTATTTCAGCGTATAAGAGTCAAATTGTTAGCTTAGTTAGCTCTCTTGGATGATATATCAATTATTGCAGTTTATTTAAATTTTAAAGTGTAATTTCATATTCGTTTAATGAAGTATTATATATATATATTATATATATTCGCCATAAATTAGTCAGTTTTATACAACAAACATAACGGTGAAAAAGCAATGTACTTAAACTTTAATTACAGACAGAGGCGCCGATTTACATAGGGCAAGCGCCCCACATGGCCTGAATTCACATAGCGAAAGAGCAAACAAAACAGAAAAAACTCACTTAATCAAAATTTTGGGCCTAATTTCAACGGCTCGTACTTTTGAAAATAGATAGCGCGATCGTCAAGTTAGTTCAAGAGCAAAATTCCAATTATTAGCTTCGAAACAATAGAAACTAACAATTCCAGCAACTCCGAGAGACAAATTTAGAAAAATCTATTACTTCGTTTGTTAAGGAATCAGAATGTATTTGTTCTCACTTTTGTTATTTGCGCGTTTGGATGAAAATTTAACTTTCTTTAGTTGGTGAAAAAGATTGTGTGACAAAATATTCGCGATGAGCCTGAACAAACTTTTAATTTTCTGTCACTTGTCTGGGAGCCCCCTGGGACTAATTTCACGTGAATATCAAAATCGCTGAACCGCATGTTTTTTCGACTTTGACGAGTTTTCTGACTTTATTGGTGACAATTTTTTTCGGTCAAATTAAGTTTCTTTCGTTAGCCTGAGTCCAGACCTTTCCAAGGTACCACACATTCCAGAACTTTCAATAAGTTTTTCGAAAAGTTTTAGGCGGAAAACCCCGAGTGGAAACATTTGTTAAGGGTCGTGCAAATATGACGTGACACTTGCTATAAAATCCAAAAAGTCCATTGCTGCAAACTGGTCAGAGTTTTTGCTTATAGTACTCCGGCTACACCCCCTATTTGGGGGGTAGCCAGAGTTCTATAATCGAAATTTGCTGTCCTGACTGAGTTATGACCTTTTCATGGATACTAATTTTTTATAGTGTGACGTCATACGCGTCATATGTGTACGACCCCTAACTAAAAGACTGTTCAAGCTCACCGTGTATTGGTTCTTTTTTATCTATGGATAACAATAATAAAATTTGTTGTTGATGAGTCAAATAAAGATGAAGTAGCAAATCTATGTATTGCTATTGCTATGAAACGAGTCGATAAAATTTTACGGACTTATTTGGACTTGTATTTTTGTATCCACAGCATCATTTTATTACAGCTTGAAAATTCAAATAATATAATAACAGTAATTACTGTATTCTCGAGAAAATAACGCGCACCTATTTTATTTTTCGTCGTATTTCACATATGTTTCGACCCTAATGCCCGATTCGATTCGGAAACATACCGAGTATTGATAAAAATGGAAAACTTTCGCAACGAATAATTGTGATATATCGGTAATCACAAATTTTTTGATGGAAAATGGAGACTGTGACTTCGATATCGCTCGACATGTCATTCACCGAGAGATGATCTTCGATATCGAGCTGGTGAAGAAGCCGAAGTTCTTACTTATCCACCAACCTTGTGTGTTGCCGAAGGGTCTTTCAAGCAACAAATCAACGACACAAAGTCTGATGCCAACGATTAGGGAAGCACTGCGGTGAATAATAGTATATTATTAATCAAGGGATATAATGGCGCAATTATAGTCGAGGTGAAGTGAATGTCCGAGGGGCTATGCCCCGAGGAATATTCACGTATCGAGACTATAATCAAGCTATTTATCCCTTGGTTAATACGATAGTTTATATCATTTGGGCATATAATTCGCCATTTGACTATTGGCTTTTTGTATTTCCTTTGAGATTTGACGTGAAATGAAAATTATAGCTGAATCGAAAATAAAGTAGGATTATAATGAAAATTATTGTCGAGTCGACCATAATATGCCTATTATATACCTCCCAGTTTGTATGAAACTTGACTATAATATGGTCATTATACCCTTACTTTCAGGTATATAAATTGCTAATTATCTGCCCGAATGATATAAAAGTACTTTAAACTAACCAAAAATTACCGGAAAATTTAGAAAAAAATTTTACTTTTTGAAAATTCAAGAATCCTACTTCAGTTTTGACGAATTTCCTGTGTCAGACGTCAAAATGTTAGGATTGAAAAAAGTACTAAATCCTAACCTCAATTCGTCATACCTTCTTTTTGCTCATTAACTCATGAAGCATTGTCTTTATTTAGACGCACAAGGTAACAATGACCACAGAAAAAGGCGTTATTTAGTACAATTTTCTAGTCATTTTTATATAATTTTCGACGTTTAAATGGAAATTGACTAAATAACGTACACTTTTTTCTAAAATATTTAACCCCCTCCGTCACTTTTCATATTTTTGCGTCCAAGTCTGCAACCCCACCCCCTTTCCTTTACCAATGAAAAAAAAATTAATTTTATTTCAGTCCTACAGATTTTTAGGTGCATGGAAAGAGATGCAAGGAAACAAATTATTTTCTCTCGGTCGTTCTACTTTCCCATCGCTTTTCGTCCAACTTCGCCGAGCCCCCTCTCCCTTTTTATAAACAGCCCCTGGGATTATCGACTTTTCAAAAATTCAATTTTTTTTTTTTTTAATTTTAAAGAGCAGTTTTAGTGTAGAACTTATGTCAAAAATTGTTCAACAGCAGACTTATGAACACAAAGATGGCAGTTTCCCCCACTGATAGTCATTTCTTTTTTCAACTACCTCATGCTTGAACCATTTCAATCAGCTGTGTTTTCTGTAAAGCCGGCTTTTTATGTGTTGCGGTAGAATTGCGAACTCTCACACTAGTAAAACCCAATAGAGTTTCAGAAAGCAGATGAGGTAACCACTGCGAAAGGGAAGTGGAATTTTCAATAAAATTGACGTCACCCTCGGATGGGGTATAAAAAGATCAAAATGTGTCAGACGTCATTTTTGAATGGCTTTTCAATTTCTTTTTTAGATTCTGTACTTCCTTCATTAACATGACGAAATGTTAGACAATCTTGCATGTGATACTAGTTGCATAATTAACCGTTATTTCTATTCAAAACAAATGAAACCTTAAGTATTCGACTGAATGTCACACTTTCAATTATTTGTTTTATTAAATTACAGAGCGGGCAAAGATTAAAACTCAAATGTTTACAATGGAAAGTTTGATGTATTTTCCCTGTATTTTTCCAAGAACACAGTCTCCGACTATTACTCTAATGTACACGATGTAAGTTGTTGCTTGTTCAAAGCGACAAAGACGTTGTTATTATTGGAGATTATTGTTATGAATTTATAATTAATATTTTCTAATCTGGGGATTTATTTCAAAATACTGACATTAAATGGAATAAAAGTTACAATTTGAATGAGCTGGTTGATTTTTGTAGAATATCGCTTTTGTCACGTAGGTTGTAACTCGTTTTTCAATTTGGTTAAAAATTGAATAAAGCCGGGAATAATTTTCAAATCGTTTACCACATTTAGAAATACATTTTGTAAGTAATTTTATGACACCATTTTTGCTAAACATTCACTTATATCGTTACACAACATTAGAACTTTTTTTTTCTTCAAAATGATCAATACGTACGTCAATAGTCAATTACGAAAACGGATGATTGAATCTAAAAAGCAATTTAATTGAATTGATGTTCCTAAGAGTTCTCAGAAACCAACCTACACGCTAGGATTGAAGAGCCGTGACACGATGCCGACTAATAATCTGGCAAACAAATAAATGCTTTCTAAGTCAATTAATTCTATTAATCATCGTGAATCACGTAAGAACATCGTAAACGATATATGTTATTCATTAAGTAAACAAAATTGATGCTTATTTGTTTCTAAAATAATGCGAATTTGCTGCTGAAATTGCTTATAACAGTTCAGACCTTCCACCCATCGTAAAATTGCTTTAACACGTAAAATTTACAGAGTTCTTCAAAAATTCTCATAAGCCTCTAAATCATCTTAAAGTCAAATAAAATTTCTGAATTGAGAATGAAAGTGAAAAATGTAATGTTCACCTGATCGCCGAGACACTACTTTATGCAACAGGTAGGAAAATATTAGTATTTTATTGCCATTTGAGGGGAACAATCGAGGCTTGCCGAGACTTCCCCTCAAATGGCAATACGATGCTTTATTGTATAAGCGAAAAAGAGAAAACAAATATTGGAGAATGACAAATGTCATTGTCAGCGGCAAGCCTCGATTGTTCCCCTAATAGTATTTTTTTTGTCATCAAAAAATGACTTTTTAGAAGTAATGCGTCAAGATTCTATAGATCAAACGTTGACCTCAACGTTTCATTACAACAAACAGCTAAGGTACTTTTTATAGCACTAGATGTCAATGACGTCGAGTATAGGAAATTGAATGGTAAATTTTATCCGTAGGTGATTGAGACTTGAGGCCTACATTTTCGGGCTTTTGAGACGTTCTTTCATTCTAATTCCATTTCTCAGTCTAGTATGTCTACCACTGCGGCCTTAGCTTCAAGCTGCAAATGTGGTACATACAATAAAACCGATTTGTTGGGCAGATGAGTCTAATTTTGAAAAAATCTGCTTGTGGCGCCTTTGAAACATAAATACTCAAGATTACATCGAATGGCAATGAAAGCTTTCTGCGATACCGTAGATTTCGGTTCTGACAATTTCTCATTCTAATAATTAATTGATGGTGTAGTTCCACATATTGATGGCGCACTTTGTTATAGTTTTACTGAAAATCTCGAATAAATTCAGCAATTACAGTTCTTTCTTGCACTAGAATGATCCTTCCTCTAGTGCATGAAACTACTGTGTCTTGAATCCAAAGTACGCAACGAAAAGCGTGCAAAATCGTCCGAGAGGGGAGGGGGGTATCATCCGAAAACGTGCGCACTCTCGTGATATTTGATCTGTTTAGTTTTATTTTCTTTTTAATTAGCAAAGGGACAAGACGGGATGATACAAGTAAAGGGAAAAAAGCCATTCTTAGAATTCGGATTGAATTCTAAGCCAAAAATGAGGTTCTTGGAAAGTTGTGGTCCTAGAACATTGTCCATTTCTTTAATTGTGTCAATAATAATATTTACGCTCGTCATTTTTCTCATCTCCATACTTTTAATGGGCACTAATGAGATTTTCCATCGTGTCGTCGACTATGTGAAATTTTAAAAGGTTAACCGCAACACATCGAAACATGCGAAGCAGCATGTACTATGCCAATCCCGAATCGGTTGACGTAAGTAGCTGGGAAACGTTAGCTGCGGATAGGTTCGTTTGGAGATGCAGAAGACTTTCAACTGGTTGTAGTGCACTATTTCCAATCTAATCCAGGCTTTCGGAGAGCAGCCGATTTAAAATAAATTTAGGTACCTTTTGGCGTTTATATTTTCTCCCATTTTCTATAGAATTTTTTTTTGCGTATTGCAACGTGTATGGTGTGGATTTTGAGTATAAAAAAGGCCAATTTTCGCGTACGCACTATTTGAATGGCCCCTAAGTGCTTCCAAATTGTTGTTTTGACTCGTAGGATTACAGTGTTCGCCTTCGGCTCATGCAGCAACCTTCCTACGAGTCAAAACAACAATTTGGAAACACATATACGTAATGTACTAAATTAATGATTTTGTCAATACGAAACAGTTTTTCGATACACTTGATGAAATGAGGTTGACATCCAATGTCTCTGGTAGCCAAAATAGTACATTTCTTTGGACCCTGCGAAAGTAATTCATCACAAAATCAAACTCACGAGTGTTTTCTGATCAACAAGCTTTGGAAACTTTCTTATTGTTTTAAATAACAGTTTTGAACGAGTGACTCTTATCACATGATGATTGTGTCCGAAAATTACTGTATATTGATCCAACGTACAATTTTTTATTGCCTACCCATGTGAAAATTGAACTTTACATAAACGAAAGTGTTCCGTTATGAATGAATCATTTTCGTAGAGGGAATATTGCTATGTAATGCTCAACTCTCGTATGGGACAGATAGTTAAAACTATTTTCATCCGTGCGGGTTGAATAACCTCATTTTCTCCACTCAAATGCGGTGAGAAAACAAACTAATTTTTTACCCCAACTCTCCTTAGCCCTCGTTGAAAATGTACCGCGCTGTGGATTTGCTTGAAGTATCATAAATAAATATTTGTAAATACGCACCAACAGATTATCACTCCATGGTATTTACGAAGGAATTTCAATCATTTATTCTTCAGACATATTTATTTTGCAATTGAAAAAAAGTATTTCTTCGTCGATAAAACAAAAAAATCCTTTTGAGCAGTAAATGCACGTACATAATTTCATAATCATCTGTTCGAACCTCATAACCATCTCATCAAATAAATATCATCATTTTAAGTAATGATCCCTACTGTATTAAAATTATTATTAATTATTATTATTACTTTTTTCTTCCATTTCTATCTTGTTTTCAGTATATTTATTACATAACATTACTATTGATATTTCAAATTTAACGTAATTCATATAATAAACTCTTCAATTATGTGTGTTTGACATACCGTGAATATTCGATGGCATATTGTTAAATAATCTCTTTTTCATCTTCAGTAGCAAATATCAATTTATTTAATTTTTTATTTTAAGATTGATTTTATTTGCTGAATAATAATTCAGAAAACGTGTATTTCAAATAAACCATTTTTTTTTTCACTTGAAGTAATATTTTTGCCTGTTGTTAAATGTCACTACTTATCTTTCATGTAGAAAAATATCCAACAAAACATAAAGTCATGTTTGGAAAAGTCAATAAAAGATTATGTGTTATGGTCAATATGATTATGCTAGTTTTGTTGAAGTTATTTGTTCACTGATGTTTTTGGCATATTGATGTTTTGTTATTTTTTGTCATAGAGAAGAAAAAAAATGCTACAACGGGAGAAAGTGTTTCTGTCTTGTTATATCATATATGTGAGTATTATGTTTGTAAATATAACTACTTGAGCAAACATGGTGTTTATTTATTTGCATTTTGGAAAGATAACCGTTATACAAAAAAAAATTCTTGCAAACGTTATGTCATCATCACATCTTTTGATGATAGTCAATAGCATGAGTAGGAGGATTTTCTTTCAATCGTAATTTTACCGGATATTACTGTTATTGGAATTCGCAAAGTGATGCGTCGATACTATTAAAGATGATATATGTATATAAACAATTGTTGTTATATGAGTGTTGTATTGGTTGTCACCTCTCTACCCCCACCTACATGCATGTGCTGATTGAGAGCATCATAAATGAGTTGCACTAATTATACATTTATAATTATAAATTTTGTACGGAAACCAACTAGGGCAACATTTTACTTATCACATTTTTAGCATAGCACTGTGTTGGGCAAATGTGCACATATCGCATAAATAAATGATGCCCTTCCGCCAACTAATTTCCGACCGAACATTCTATTCCGCCATCTTCCTCACCTCAATCGGCTGAACATTCTGTTCATTACGTAGAATTTATTTAGCACTTACGAAAGGGATTTTTCTCCCGAATTTGGTATCGTTAACAAATTCAATAAGTCAATGTGTAATATGTAGAATGATAGTAATGTGAGAAAAAGTTCACCAAGATATTCTACTTCAAATTCCGCATATGCTACCCACGGCCACCCTATAATGAACGCCTAACATACATGAAATTACACGCGCTTGAAACTCGTCGGACCGAAAATGATGAACTGATGCTGTATAAGCTTATTCATAATTATGTCGACTCATCTCTTCGTCGACGTATCTATTGGCATCATCCGTCTAGGACTACACGTCAGAACAAAGTATTCTATCTACCTAGGACAACTACAAATTTTCAAAGTAATGCACACAGAATCCAACGGAACTACGATGAATACTTTAAAAACATTAACATAAAAGATTCAAGACTGTCAAGATTCAAGAAAAATGTGAGGGATTACTTCAAGTGGTGATTCTCATCTTTAAATCCAATTTTTTACATTTGTATTTTTTGCTCTTTCTTAATTTATTCATAGTTAAATAACCTATTGTAACTTTCTTTTATTTTCTTATAATTTTTTGGAAATGACTGACTTGTCATTGGGCTTCGGCTTGTTAGTTTGGTCAATAAACGATTAAAATAAAATAAAAAATAAAATAAAATTTATAAAAGCAGGGTACGAAATACATTCGACCGTTGGTTGTATCATTACGATTATTCATAAATTGGTGACCCCGATGTGATATGTGCACCTAATCGAACTTTGTTCTAATTTTGTGCTGATGATCGATACAAGTTTCAGAAAGCAAAACTATCTTCTTATCTGAAATTAACTGTGGGAACTTGAAGATGACAAAAAGATAGCAATTGTCCCTACTCTGATGTCTTTATGTCAGCGGTAAGAAAACGCGTATTTGCCCTCAGGAGCCGCCCTAGAAGTATGGGGGAAAGTAGGGGGGAAAGGGGAAAGTGTGACAGAGGGGAGGTCTGGACCCTTGTTACTTCACTAGAAATGTTTGAAAACGTTTGACCGACTTCTTTAACTTTCATCCATTTTTAAATAACTCGATACTATAACATATTTTACAAAGTATTAACAAAGGAATGGCAGCAATGGGTTAGCTCAGTGGTAACGCACTGACTTTCCACCGAAAATATTCGGTTTCAATTCTGGTGGGGACAAATTCTTTATAGGATTTTTCTTCAATGTACAGCAGTAAAGTAACGTTCATAGGCACACCCAGGCTTCATAATATGGGTAGTTGTGAGTTTGGCGCCGCAACGAATCGTACATAGAAGAATGACAAATATGACGTCAACCGTATTCGATGAATTTTGTGTACAAATATCTGAGTCTAACTTTAGCGGAGATATAATTAGCACCAGAAGAATTCCTAATGGTAAAATGGAAGCTACCCTTAGGCGTGGTTCGGAATTCACGTTGAGCATTGGATCCAAAAAATGCCTGCCAGTAAAACACATTGATGGGGCGAACCGGCATTCTAAGTCCTACTAGTTTCCGCACCTAGTACATCATGGATGGCACTAGGGTTGTGTGCAATTTACCACTGACACAGTAAAAACGTTGGTAACGAAAGGATCTCTAAGAAGAATCCAAATGAGCGAAAGCTCACAAATATTGCGGATCTTGTAAAATAAAATGATCTAGCCTCTGACCCGAACGGCCTGTAACAGCGGATTATTTATTTTTTACAAAGGAATGGCATCCTTACAAGCTGGGCCACCGACCTTCATCGCTCCTATTTGGCTGTTTGCAGATGAATATAAATTCGTACTTTTCTTCAAATAGGAATGAGCTCTTAGCCAGTCACAAAAAAGAATAATCGCACGTCAGTCCAACTTGACGTTATTGTCGATGTCATACTTTACGCTGAGATTTAAACAAGTTTCAATCATAATATCCGTATTCCTTGCAACGAATTGACGACATTGCCGTCGCCGTGATATACGCAAAGTTTTGACATCAGGCTATTTTCTTTTTTATGGCTCAAAGACGCAAAGTACGCAGCTTGATGTCAAGTTAAAAAGGGTTTTTCCGAAAACTAATTGCCTAAGGCTACAACTTTTATTTAAATTACTCCTTCGAACTGCGTTAAAGACTTTACTGAAGTGACACAACCTTAATGCTGATATTTGACATATTTGAGAATAGTTGGCCTCGGCTACCCTCAGGTGAGTTACAAATCCTAAAATTCGCACTATTAGGATTGAAGACTAAATTTATTAACATTAACATTTAAATTTGAAAATTAAAATTGTGAGATAGTGCCGCACGAAAAAGATGAAAATGACATGCTTGCAATTTTCGATGAATTTGTGCCCTAGTACAAAACGATATTTTGGAAACATTTATATGAAACAAAAATCACGAAGTCCTAGTACCCTTCGCATCTGAAGCCAGTTATGATATTGAAACTGCCTAAGTCACCATTAACAAATTACCCTTGGACTCATAAATAATAAGTCACGCAAATATTTGTACCGCCGTAACGTAATATCAAACAAAGCAGATTATGTAGGTGCACTAACGTTTATTGCCCAACATCGGTACACAAATTGACATTGAAATAAATTAAAAATCAATAAACTCAAATTTTAATTACGTTTTGCTTGAATTTTTATTCATATATCTACGATGTCATACGGTTCATGTTCACTTCTTGTAACTAAAAACACACCATTTATCAGAATGAGAAAAAAAAATTAGATTTTAATTAATGATTGTTTCATTGTTTTCGATCACCTATCTGCATAAAAACAATGACCATAAAACACTCGAAATCGTTTAAGGTGAAAAACAAACAATTTCGAATTAAACGTGTGAATAATTAAGTGTAACCGATACTTGAGTTTGTTTGTTTTTTGAATCAGTTTTTACAAGGCATAAAACAAATCACCTGCAAACATCAAATTATGCTGAAATTAGTTTGAACTTCACTTGTTTTCTAATTAAAATAAAATGCAAAGAAAAAAAAACATACACAGAAAATAGAAATATATAGTAAATGATCTACGCTTTGACAACAAATTGTGAGAAAATAGAAGCAAGGTTAGCTCATTAATAATGTAAAAATGTCTTTAATCTTTACGTTACCAACATATCTGAAACGAAATCCCATTAAGCTAAATTGTGTTTGGCATTGCAAATTATCTTCCATAGAAAGCAAATATAAATTTACGTTCGGTATATTCAACTACTTTATTTTTATAGAAAATAATTCTTCAAGTGTGGTATACTTGGCGCAGTTGTATGATTCATTACTTCACAGAGGAATTACAATTAATTTTTATTGTAATTATTCCTAAAAATATTTATTTTAATTACAAAAGGAGTAATCTTGTTGAAGCTTGAAGGGCATCTGCTGCACATTAGGCACAAGTTCATAAATCAATCATTGCAACATAATTTTATGACAGGTTTCATGAATTGCTTTTATTTGAATAAAGAAGCAACTGTTCTGCACCGAAGAATCGTTTCTCTTTATCAAAAAGCTTCATATGCAAATACAGCAAAGTGATTGTGTAGGTACATATTATCGCAGATTTTCGCATAGTCGTAATGCATTAAAAGTCATTATCTTAATGGCAGTTGAAGTTGCAGAAGCGTCGATTTTGCGGGGACATGCACTTTCAGAAAAATATCTAAAAAAAAATTCCTTTGGTGAGTAACTTCGTCTCCACCTAAATTATTTTTTATGCGATAAGTTCACATTAGAGAATAGATAACTGCCACCGTTTTTCTTATTTCGAAGAAGCCTATTACAGGCAAACATTGGGACTTCTAGCTTAAGAACAAAAATTCTCAGATTTGGGTCGCTATTAGAAGAAAGATGTCCCGAAAAATCAAAGGATCAATAAGTTTTCCATCTGGTTAAGAAACGCTTAGGGGTCATTCATAAATTACGTAACGCTAGAGGGGAAGGGGTATGAGGCAAATGTGACAGTTCTATCAAAATTGGGTCTAAATTGACCCTTTTTGCGTGACAGGGGGTCAAAAAATCCTTATTTCAGTTCCAGAGTTCGTGTCAAAAAACGTTTTCACCACACACACACACACTTGTTGCTTTCGTTCCAAAAATCGTTTTCATCTCGCTTTCACAACAGCTAGGTGAAAACGATTTTTGAAACGAAATCTGGAACAGTCCATGCTCTATTTTTGTGTTACGTTATTTATGAACGGCGTGTCACAGAGGTGTCACCCGGACAAATGTGACAATAATTTGAAGCGGGTTTTGTACAAGGAAAATTTTAAAGCAGGTAAATTCGTACAAGGAAGATACACAATTTGTATAAGGGAAATGTTCTATGGGGCGATAATTCCCCGGGTGATAATTCTAATTTTTTCGGGCGTTAATTTCCGGACGATAATTCCCCGGGCGTTATTTCTCCCGGCGTTAATTCTCCGGGCGTTAATTCATGTCGCCCTTTCATTTTAATTAGTAATTCTAAGAAAAAATACAATCACAAGCAAGAAGTTTCATTTGTCGAAGCCTGCCCGATCCGATATTTCGGGTTTAAAATCCAATCCGAGAAAATTGACAAAATTTAGTCCCGCCCGGGCCCGAGACGGGTCGGGACGGATAAAAACTCGGACGGCCCGACATTTTCGAACAGCCCGCACACCTCTAACGGCCCCTTAAATCTTCTTAACACAACTGTCATTTTCACGATAGAAATACTCTAACGCCAAGTGAATATTGTTTGTGTATCCCAAAATTTGTATAGTACAATGACCGAGATTTAAATAGGAACTTTGTACTGCATAGGTTGATAACACCGGTCATCTCGGTCATTGTGGCGCACATTTCGGAAAAGGGGGGTGGGTCTTATATTCGAGAAATTATAAGTCGAGAGAAATCTCCACACGAGACGTCGTCATTCAAAGAAATTCAATTTTCAATTCGTGACTTTTGACCTTTCTTGTGAGAATTTCTCGTAAATGTCAAATTTTATGAGACAATTTCTCATATAATTCTGTCTCACGTTAGGGAGAAATATTTCTCGTTGGAAAAAATCTCAATGTCACAAAATATTGAAAATAAGGTAGGCCAAAAAATGTCGAAAAATGCTGCACGCAATTTGTAGGCTCAATAATGACAACGTAATTTTGCTCCCTAATCAAATGAATGAAAAGAAATGATTCCTCAATTCTAAGTTTACTTCGGAACTTCAAAATAATTTTAACAATAAGCTCCTACGCATCACAACGGATCTAACAACCTGTGTGCGTGTAACTCCGATGCTATCGACATTCTCAATGAGAAATATTGAAATATAATTAATGCAGACCGCGAAAATGTAACCTCAGATAATGCATGCACTTTTCAATCGAATTATTTCAAAATGAAACACCAAACCTTATTGTATATGTACAGAAAAAATGTTTGTAACAACGCATTTGGTACCTTATACAATGTTGTTTATTGTTTCGCACTGGAAGATATAATGGCGCTCATTTATAACAAATATATTCTGCTAACTAAACATTGAAAACAACATAATATTTTTATTACATTTAAACAAAATCATAAATGTACGGTGCGGCTTTTCGTATATTATTACACAAAATGCTTGCAGTGACATAAATTCAATAATTGTGTGAGGTGGAGCATTACACTGATGCAATATAATAATCCTAATATTCTTTTAACCAAGATGCGAATTATAATGGCATTGCGCTCCATTGAAATTAACATTAAATTTCAATCTCTTTCGAGATGTTTCGGGGTCATGTTAGCAATTATTTTTCAGTTTGGAACTCGTACACAATGCTCGGGTTTTAGTGTATTGTAGCATACACGCTGTTTGAAAGTTCTAAATGTAACAAATCGATTGATTTTTTTTTTCTAGGAACCTAAATGTCAAATACATGAGAGTTGGGGTCAAATCGGTTAAATTCGGTTAACAATGATACACGAATTAAATTAAGCCAAAGAAATGTGTGAATAATTTTTATGTAGTGAGCCATTTGTGTGTTGAAAAGTACACACAAATGGTATTATTAGGCATGACATTTTTCGCCAGTTTAGTCGTTACAGGACATAAATTCAAGAAAAAATTGTTCTTTAACGTACACGAGGTAACCCACGGAAATGTATCGCTTTTTAACGAAACGAATTTACCGGTCACGTTCTTTGTTTTTAAAAAATCGTGTCGCTAGATCCAGCGTAAAGTGTGACAAAAACTAATATTTATTGGGAAAGTACCAGTAGATATAGCTTTTATGATAGTAGGATGTAACAATCCTTCCTTCCTTCTCACTATAAAATTATGTATCTCCCCCCGCTAGGTAAATAAGACGCTTATGATAGCTGTTTGTTAGTTTAAGACGTGAGAGAGCTTTGAGTGATTTTTCGGCAGTTCATACGTTTCATAACCGGCAAACTTTGAAAGCTTGATATTAATAGACCGATAAAGTGACTGAGATTTTCCACTCCAATGTGCGTGTTCGTTTTAATTTATATTTTTTATGTACAGGTATGCACAATAAGAATGACCCGCTATTTGTAATATCATAGTGTTCTCTATTTCTACGATTTTCCGACTTCTTTCATTTCACCATTTGAAATAACATACGAAATGAGAAAAGTTGAAGAATCATTGAAATAAAGAATGGTGATACTCCAAATAGCGGGTCATTCTTATTGTGCACAGCTGTAGTACTTTATAACTCTATTTTTATGTGATACAGGATTGTTCTACCATAACTCTTCCTCTTACTTTA
Organism: Pseudolycoriella hygida; assembly: GCA_029228625.1. Classification (NCBI taxonomy): domain Eukaryota; kingdom Metazoa; phylum Arthropoda; class Insecta; order Diptera; family Sciaridae; genus Pseudolycoriella; species Pseudolycoriella hygida. The sequence goes on along the minus strand of CM055406.1, from coordinate 35,145,088 downwards.
TTGGAAGATTAATTGAACCAGAGCAATGATACAATAATTATCTCCTTCCACACAAATCACATTGATGTATTTTTTTACTATCCCGCTAAATCCACGAGTGTAGTGGGTTACCGGCATCCGTCAAAGTACAGCGTATTTAATGATTTTCATTAATATAATTTTATTGTCGAACTATTTTCTAGCTGACATGACAAAAAGAGTATATATGACTGCTGCCATTTCCTCGTTAAAAACCATGAAAAACGTTACAATATTCATAGAATATAAAAACATTATCACAGACAAAAGTCGAAACGTTACATATGTAAATAAATTAGATAAATACAGAAAAGGAAACAAAACAAAAAAGGCGATTTTAGGGCACCATCCATCCCGTGTAATTACGAAAAATAGTGATTAAACGAACAAATAAATAAATAAATAAATAAATAAATAAGAAAATAAATTAGATGATAGATAAAATAAAATAAAATAAGTCCACCAAGAAGGAGTCGTCAAGTTGAGCCATAGGCATTGTCAAAAGGATGAAATCGAGCACAGGAACAGCATGATAAGATGCGTTACCCGTAAACTATAAATTTCTTAGGAATTTATGCATCTTAGATAAATCATTCAGTTGATCAAATAAACATCAATTAGTCGACAAATCAAAGGAGTATCAAAGTTTTGTATTTTTTCCCCGTGAAGAAATTAATTTTAAGTGAAAAAAGCGTTCTACGACATATCGAAATATTTATATTTTACTTTATATTTTGAAATAAAAATACACATCTTTGTGGCTCTAGAACAAAATATCCCCGATATAACCCCGGGGGTCTATTTTGTCCGGTTTTTAGAGAAACTGTTGAAGTCATTATTGCATTAAGAGGATATTGTATCGTGTTGGGGGGCTCTGTCCCCTCACCTCCGCGTCTGCGGCGAGCATCAGTACGCAGGGTAATTTTGACCGTTTTTTTTGTCGATTTTATTTTGCCCAGAGGTTATTTCGTCCAGGCAGGGCCTATGTTTGGAAAATCGTATTTCCAAAAAATTCTAACGTTTCCAAATCTTTCAAATAATAATTTGGGAAATGTGGAAATTATTTGGAAAATTTGGAAATGCGATGTTCCAAAAATAGGCGCTGGTCCTGGGTTATTTTGTCCAGATGTTATTTTGTCCGCTTCCCCATCTTTGTATCTATTAGTAAAAAAAGTGTGCGCTAGAGGCAAGTAAGGTGCAAGTACTGGTATTGTGAATTTTAAAACTTTCAAAGCTAATTTAAAAAAATGTAAGGCGTCTAGGATGTTCATGAAGGCAGATTATAAACGTGGAGGCCGTACGGTATCATATAAAAAAAATTCATGTTCGTCGCTAATTATGGAAGTGTTATTGTTCAAAATCTGTAGCCTATTTTTGTTTCCCTTACTAAGAACATTTTGCCGATTTAGTCTATGAAAGCAGTTCCCATCTGGGCCATCAGCTACAAAGCTTTTTATGTGCCGCAATTCGAAAGGACTGGAATCGGCTCTTGAACTTTACTTCGCCGCCTACATAATTTTCAAGGTATCTAAAAAAGAAAGTCAACAAGCTACAATGGATTATATGGGGGTAGATCGTAGAATGCGGAAGGCCTCTAACCAGTTGAGGAACTCAATAGTTCTAGGTGGGAAGTTTCTTCTCGTGGTCATTCCTTTTTAATTCGTTTTCCAATGTCATTCACACGAAACATATGAGTCTGTTGGGAGCAAAACCCGGTCTATTCCAACTGTCAAGGTGACGTTTTAAACGTCAAACAACAAAGATTTTTTCGGAATATCCAAAAGCTGTTTATTTCTCATCACTTCTATCAGGGTTACTAGAATGGAGGTAAAATAAACAGGTTCTGGATATTTCGAAAAAAAAATTTTGTTTGACGTTTAAAACGTCACTTTGACAGTTTGAATAGACCGGGTTTTCTTTCCAAAAGACTCATATGGAAAACATTGGTAACACTTCTTTTATCAGAATTTGACATTTGTCAATCGTTCTGATTATTTTTCAAGTAGCTCCTTCTGATAGATTGAATCACTTACTTCCAACCAGCACTACTTTCTAACATATAATGTTGAAACATTCAATTACCGAACACACTGTGCTAAGTAAGTAAAATCATTTCAATTATCTCGAAATATATGAACTGCAAATTGGTAGCAAGAAAAAAAAGACGTTACAATGAAACAATTTCGAACAATGGAACATAAATAAATTACGAGACATATAAATAAAAGTTATGACAAAAAAAACATGTTTTATAACACCTCATTGGCTTTAGTGACATTATTTTTCCATAACCGAATAGTAATTTGGCGTTTATACGACTATCAAACCATTAAATAATCATGTGAATGGACTGACGTGAAAAAAAGCATTTGTTGGTATTTGATTTTTGAATGAGCAAAAGTATTTTTTTTTCAATCAGGAAATCAATCGCTTCCATCGTATTATTTGTGTTTTAATCGATTTCATATACCATAACGATGGTATTAAGTGGAAATGCAGTATTTTCGCATTTTTCGTGTTTTTTTTCTTCTTTCATCGAAAATTAACTTAATTTTTTTTTCAAAAATCTGCTGTTTGGTATGGTTTTAGGAACTGTTTTGTGTATGCATGAAAATGTTAGATAATTTTTAATTTCATTGATCATATTATTGCATAAGATACTGTTTCATTTTCACGATTTTGATATTAACCGAATACCGTAACCTATACTTATCTTTATACCGAATTGTTATGAAAATACCATAACATCTTGTGTTCGGTGTATAATGGTTAATGGTAACAAAACTAAAATGAAATTTCTGTATTGGATGATTTTTAATTTGAACTCTATCGCTCAGAGGTTAATGGACATTTTAACTTTTTTTTTGTTTTTATGCTTTGAGCTGGTAGTAATTTAACTATCAACTTAATGAACAGGTTGATTATGGGGTAATTACACGAATTAACTTGTTGGTAGAAGTGATTTCAATAGCTTCCTGGACATAAAATTGTTGCTGTTGTTGTTATGCTTCTCAAAAAGGAGAGTGCCATCTAATGCGGTTTTAATTAAAAAAAGTTTTTTTTTAATAAAATGATTGGAAATTACATAAACCAGCGAAGTAGGTAGTTTGTACATAGAAATAATTGAAACATTCAAGAATTGGTTGACGTGTCTGGGAAGTAGTTAGAAGCAAATTATAAAACTTTGTGACAAACGAATAGCTCAATTAGGCATAATTTAAAATATGAAAAGTCGTTTGCTTTTATATGTGATTTGTATTATCCAATGAAAAAGAGTAGCGGTTTTGTCGAAAAGAAGAAACAAAGGTGGGACAGCGTCTATTCGCATTTACGCGAATGGTACGCAGACCTTATGGAAATGGCTGCAGATGTCATGAAAATTGCTGCAAGTGTCATGTATAATCTTGCAAATGTCATGTATACTGTTGCAAATGTCATGTAAATGACTGTAAATTTGGTAAAAATGATTACAAATGCAACGAAACGTTATATGCGAATCTGCCATATGAGCTGGACAAGATTTTCTATTGGCGTTCCCTCTCAAGGCTTATTACTACAACTGATTATATAACTAAGTGGTGATAGGAAACAGGTCGAAGGTTTAAGTTACTCTGAATGATTTTCATAAAGCAGTTCCTTGAAACTTTTCTAAATTTAAAAACGTATTCTTTCGTTTTGTTTTCTCTTTCGCACCACGCTTTTTTCCTTATGACGGCAGAGTAGACTTCAGTAATCTCAGGAAGAAGAGATTGTGATGACTTCATTGACCTTAATGGTTTTTATTGACTAAAGTTCTTCTAACGAGTTAAGACCATCTACGAATAATAGGGGTACAATAGTTGGCTTTGGCCGTTCACTTGATTTGAACGCACGCGCCTTTCAGTACACTACACATTACAATCGCACTAATGTAGTGTACTTCAAACAGATTTTGTGTGTATTATATTACTACGAAAATGGCCGGTTATTTGTAAATATCCATTCATTCTGCGGAGAAGGAAATTTTAGTGAATTGAAATGATTTTCGTGAATGACAATGACATCAATCCTCTTGCAGAGACTATCCGAAAAGAAAGTCGTTATAGTTGAAACCATTCGTACCTTCAACTTGAAGTGAAAAATTTTACGCACTCTATTGGATATTATATCGAGTTGTTCAAAGTTTCGATAATAAAAGGAAATTAAAAAAAAGTTGTATGCCAAGTCTAAGCATAGACTTCTGTAAACATTTCCATTACAAGCAATACATGTAATTTTGCAGCTACAATTTTGTTGTCGGAAATTTTAAAATTTATTTTATAAACTGGTTGCGACTGCCCTTCACATACCAAAAAAATCCACAAGATTACATGGTTTTTAAAAGTAATGAAGACGTAAATTTTTTTCACATGTCTAAACAACGCATAGAATGACAGCTAAAACATAAACAATTTTCAATTGTTTTTTTCATGCTTCTGCATTCCATAGGTTCGAAAGTTGAATATATCAGCCCTTTGGGAAAAGAGTAAAATGGTTTATACACCTCAGTGACTCTCTAGGGACATTACTGTCTTGTATCAAAATTTGTTTTATTGATTTCTTGCTTCGGTGCATAAAAACTCTTACGTTTCTGCAGGATAATTTATTTATCCTCTCGGAGGATTATATCCCTTGCCTTCGGCTCGGGATACAAGCTTCTTCCTCGAAGATAAATAAATTTTCCCGCAGATGTGTAATAATTATTAACAATCAAAAGTTTGAAAAGTACATTGCATAACTCGGGATAAAATTAAAAGTCACGTTCCCGTGTGATCATTGACCGACACTTCCTCTCGGCTCAATAATATTCACTTTCAAACTGGACTTTCCATCCTTAGTTGTGTTAGCAACAACTTCAATGACCGAATTTCTAACAAACGTTTCATATAAGTTATTTTGCTTCGAAAATTCTTTAGTCAAGGGATAGGTCATTTTGGCGCTCCAAGGAGAAAGTGAGAAGGATATACGCTGAAATTTAGTTTTAAAAACAATGGTCAGCTCGAACGTAAAGTTCTTAAAACTTGTGCCTTAAATGGTATTTTGTCAACCTCGGCTTGGCATCGGATTGACAATTTTCACATCTTTAGCGCAAAACATCAAGAGCGCGTCCGATAAAAACGATGTTTTTCCAGAGTAGCTTTTGTGAAAAAAATTGTCAATATCAAAAAACCATTGTTTTTTCATCTAGTACTTGAGCTACTTTTTTTGAAATTGCTTAGTTTTCGCTGAAAGATCGGTCTGCAATTTCACCCAGGAATATTTGAAAATGCCGAAATTAAGGAAGTAACGAGTACATTACATTGTATACACCTGGCTGCGTACTTGAGCTCTGAATCTCGAAATAAAATAGGCAGCCTGGTGCTGAACATCAGTTTTTACCAAAGAATAGGCGGTAGTTAGATCTATATGTCACATAAGTTTCAACTCGGCGATGAAACTTTGAATGCCGGGGACAGCAGCAGCCTTGTGCCGAATTAAAACTTATATGACGATGACGTATAGAACTCACTCCTGCACTCCTGCCTCCACTTTGGTAAATACAGCTGTTCAGCACCAGGCTGCCTTCTTCATTCCCAGCTTAAGTTCTCAAGTACGCAGCCTGGTGCCGACTTCGATGGTGTTACTTACTAATAACCTCACTTGTTCTTCCAGTTAGGCGTAATCAAATCAGAATTTCAGTACCAGGCTGCCTTGGTCTGACAATGTTTCACCTTTCGTCAGACACTAGGCACTTATTAGGAACATAGCTATTTCACAACTTTCTTTCGATTATTTCTAGTAAAATTTTTGTGAAAAATTTTATGAACTTTTTCCGCGTTTTCTTCACATTTCTTCACTTACACTGAATTGCCTCTTTGTGGTGTTGATCGATGTGTTTTGGAGTAGTACCAAAAATACAAACTAACTACTGTGACACCAAATAGTGTACTTGGTCTTTTATGCAACTGATTATAAAAAATTAATAAGTGAGAGAATGGACCGATTCAAAAGTGGATGCTACAATAAGGCACGAGAAATGCAATTTAAAAAAAGCTGTGGAAGAGCGAAATTTCCCAATTGTTAAAAAATTAATTGCTCATTGTTTTGAAATTTTTATGACTTTACAAAGCAACAGAATAAATTAGAGCATAAAATACATTGACAACACGGGTAGATGCAACCAACGTTGAGCCGATATTTATGAATCAAGGAAATAAGAATCTCTGACATGTATACGACTTTTATCTTCCGTTTCTAAATACGTTAAAATTATTTAGAAGAGAACTCGGTATCGGTTTTTTTCAATGCAATATTAAAAACATACTCAATAGGAAAGGATCGCGTCCAAATATGTATATGTATATACAATAAAACATAAATAATGTACTAACCTTCGTATTTATGATTTTCTGATGTGGGTATCCCATAAACAACAACTGCACAAAACAGTGTCACCAACCATACTTCTATGGTAAGCTTCATGATGTTTACAATAATAATTCAAACAAAGCAATAAATTTTCATATAAACGAAAACAATTTTCTCACAAATTATTTGTATAGACAATTAAGAGAAAAACGTTTATTTTGTTTCTGCTGCAATATGAGGAACGATGTTCATATAAAACTTTAACATTTACAAATTTAATTATTTATTCATTTTACAGTAGAGAAAATATTGAGCACACGATTTATTGTTTAAAGACAAATTTTCCTATGCAATGACACAAAAAAATTATTTTTTTTATTTATTTTTAAATGCCTTCGCGTGCTGCGTAAAATTTAAAAAAAAAACAACAAACGAAAAAAACAATTTTATTTTTACTCCAACACTTTCCGTTTTCATTCAACAAGTCAATAAAAAAAAAATAAAGAATAAAAAAAATCGTTTTTGTATCAAAAGACGGAAAACTTTTTCTTTCTAAATGCTAAAAACACGTCTGTTTCGTATGACTGCCGCAGTCAATCTGAAACAGTCCATTACTTTCTACTTTGCGTATATGCAACATAAAGCACGTTGTACACAGACTATGCGATTATTGTTTTGAATGAAAAACGTTCCCATTCAATGTTCAAAGCGTCTCTCAATATACACTCAAAGTTTATGTTCCGAAAATTAGAAGTGGTGCACAGAAAAATGTGCTTTGGCGAGTAGATGCTGCGAATTTTTAAATTGTTAGAATATTTTGAGCTTTTGGGATGTGGATGCGTCGATCCAGTTATATATGAAAGTTAATATTCTGGAATCAGCTTGTCTGCACTTTTATACTTTTGGATACATGCGAAGCTTTTAATTTATCATAGAGTTTAGTTTTCTACAAGCAGAAAAGTGAGATTAATTTCACACAAAAAACCACAAAAAATATCACAACAAAAAACCTTTTTATAAGGGAAATGTGACGCAAGTCTTCGTCCCTTCTTCCAAAACAACTGATATCAATTTGGCTGTCGCTTACAACTTCAGAACATAAAAAATTCCTTTGAAATATTTTCACATTTGATTGAAAACATGCGTCACAAATGCCGGACCCTCCCAACGTAATAATTTGTATCCGCTGTCCTATATGGAAAGATGTCAATGCATGTATATCTTCTCTCCCCTCCATGCAATGCGGTCTATTACATATAGGGTTTTTCGGTATTTGTGTCCACATGTAATAACATTGTGTCCTATCCGCAAAACTCATTACATACAACTAATGTCATTATCACCGTTTTAGTACCAACATTATAGTCGAAACGATTGAATCGCTCTTTCGTGCATCATTTTGGTGTCGCATGAGGTCACTTTTCACACTAGTGCGACAATAATTTTTCTAGCACCAGTGCGATAAATGTTTTCGCACTAGTGCGAAAAAATTATATCGACCTACTGTGTAAAATCTGTTTTTACGCACTAGTGCGAAAAACTAATTGAAATTTCTACAAATTTTCGCAAGTGGAAACATGCAGGGAAAAGCTCGTATTTTTCGGTTTTGGTCGTCCCGTGTCGGCAATCTCACAACTAGTGCGTTAAACTACCTTCACACGTAACTTGTATTGAAAACTACTATTGTGCCACTTGTATAACAAATTGTAACGCGGGCAGAGTTAGGGTCAAAAATTTCAACACATAGAGTGACACCCTTTTTATAAATTTTTGGACAATTGTTTTCGATTTGTGGATGAAATCAAAAATAAACAAATTTTTTCAATCTTACTTCCTATCTGGTAATTAATAACGTCACTTAAAATTTTCGAGATAAAAAATTTGCCATGATTGTTATGCGAATGAAGCTGAGTTTAACCCAAATTAGTTTAGCCAAATTTGGATTAGACATTACGATGTATGATCTATAATCGTGGCATGACACGCCAAAATCAAATCAAAATATTATTCAACTTAAATATCAACAAAAGAAGTGTCTCCCAGAAGAGTGAAAGCATTCCAATTTCCCAACTCAATAAAAGCATCAGACATTGTGCCCACATATAAATTGTTATAACAAAAGCCAATTATTTTAAGCATTTAAACAATAACTATTGCTATGACATGAACATTGCTTTTATATGCTAATTTCCAGTGGTTTATTAAATCAAAACCTTAAAAAAGCTATGTTCCTTGTCTCCTCTGATGTTCGTTGTGTAATTATTGCCACAAAAAGACAGTTCGACGTTATTATTAATATACTCGCGAAACCATTAAAAAAAGATATGCTGCACCCGTACGATTTGAGCCCTCGGAAATTATATGTACGCTACATTGTCAGAAGTACAGTTCTTTATTAATTTGTACAATAAAGCCTCTCTAATGGTTTGATTTCTTCCTTCTTCAAAAGAAAACAATCTCGAAAGTAAAAGAATAAACGTATTAGTCCCAGTACTTCATATGAGTATAGAATCAATTCGATTGAAAGGTTATAAATGAAATGAAAACTTGATTTGTTGCTGGTAAATCCGTTAATTTCTTATATTTTTTTAACTGATACGAATAACTTTTGTAAGATTCTATGAGATGTCTATACACATCAAACGACTCAACTATACGTAAGATGTTAGTTGGTTGTTTTGAATAATTTTTTTTATATTTACTTGAGAAAATTACGAGCAAACTTACTGATTTTGACTTTATTTTCTCCGCGGTGAGGTAATTTTTTTCCAAAGCCAGCGGCAATTTTTTCTCCGCAAATTGAAGCCTTCTTCTCTTCTGCCAGGTGTCAAAAAGTAAAATTTAGTATTTTCAATCAAATCAATCAAATTTGCTGAAAATGTTCAATGATTTTAAGAACGGTACCTACAAATTCTTGCTGGATTAGTTCAAGAATTTTCTTTTTCAGTGTTGAAATATTTTCTGCAAGAAAAATTTATCAAAAAAAAAATTCTATCTTCTGTCTGTCCGTCAACACTATGAGTAAATTTTAACTGATCACCCAGTCTGTTTATTCCCTTAACGTAGGTCAGACCCGTACGGCACGATTGAGGTCGAATTTCGACCGAATGTCCAGATGTCCGATGTCCGGAAGTCCGGATATCATGTTGTTATTGTGTCTTAAGCTGTTTTTAGTGTCTGGGGTTATTTGAGCTCGTTTGTGTGAAGAGAGATATCCTCTTCGCAACCTGTTAATGTGCTTCATATTCCCTTGACGTAAATCAGGGTCCTACGGCAGAATTCAGGTCGAATATTGTCCGGATGTCCCATGTACGGATGTAAGGGTGTCCGGATGTCCAGATTTCCAGATGTTAGGGTGTCCGGAATTCTGGAAGTTCTTCAAAAAGGGTTTTTATGCGCTTACCACGAGGTTTGTAACCAACCCAATTTCGACTCGAAAGTAGGAAGAGCATCGATTATGGTCCTTATATGACGAATCAGCAATGAAAAAAAGTTCGTCCGTCCGTTCGTCACCGCGATAACTTGAGTAAAACAAGACTCAACCGAGGGAAAAAACCCCTGAACGACAATTGAAAAATCTTTTTTGGAAATGAATCTGGCTACTGTCGGCCCAAGAGCCAATGGGCTAGCGTTGTTTAAGTGGTTTTTGGTTTTTTTTTTTATTCGTTTATAGACCAATTATCAGGCCGAAGCCCAATAACAAATCAGTCTCTTATAAAGTATAAAAAACAATAAAAAGATAAAATATTACAAGATGCTAAATAGAATTCCAATATTTCGATTGCTGCAAATTACCAACTAAATGAATTTCTTACAGATTTTGTAAAAGATTTCATCCCTGACTTCTTTATATCAAGCTCTCGAAAGTAGATATCGTGATTACGTTGAATCCTATGAATCGGTGCGTTTTTCTGATAGTTTGTAGTCATTTTCGGTATGCAGAAAGTTGAAACGTGCCGCAAGGTTCTCATAGGTTGATGAAAGCTTACAACATCAGCTGAAGTGACGAATCAATGAGGTTATGAATTAGTTTGTAGAGTGTTATTTCATCACTTTCCAGACGCCGGGTTTCCAAGGATCTCATTTTTAAGTGCCTTAAGCGTTCTCATAAGGAGGACGAGGGTCAGCGATACGGAATTTAAAATACAACATTCTGGTGAATTTCTTTTGAACCCTTTCAATTTGTTTGATAGCATTTGAATAGTAAGGGTTCCATACAACTGAACAATATTCAAGCCGACTCCTGACCAGCGATAAATATAGCGCTTGCATGTTAGACTGCATTTTGTAAGCTTTGCTGGCCATATAGTCCATATGTTCATTGAATGGCAATTTTTCATCTATAATTACCCCAAGATCAGATTTGACTGAGATCCTTTTTAGTAAAACTTCGCCGACAGCATATGGAAATAACACTTTGTCTCGACTATGAGTGGATAGTGGGTTTTGAGTGGATGACATAACTGCACATTTATTCACATTTAAGGACATATTGTTTTTTATGCACCAGTCGACAACCTTCATTATGTCGTCTTGTAGCAGCTCACAGTCGTAGATGCTACTAATTGTCTTGTACAATTTGAGGTCATCAGCGAAACCAGAGCAAGATGATAATGATTCCAGTAAGTCATTTATAAAGATGATGAACAATAAAGGACCGAGAATCGATCCTTGTGGAACACCTGACGTAGGTACAACTCAATCAGATTTAGAGCCTCCGATGACGATGAACTGAGATCTATGACGTAAGTACGTTGAAAACCATCTAACGAGGTTTTTTGAGCAACCTAAGGATCTCAATTCGAACAGTAGCTTACCATGGTCCACTTTGTCGAATGCCTTTGCAAAGTCAGTGTAGACTGTGTCTACTTGATCGCCGGCCACCATAGCATCCGTAACGGACGAGACATATTTCATGAGATTTTTCTGAGTTGACCTCTTTTTGAAGAACCCATTTGTACCCATTTTGTACATAACTCGAGCAAATCTTTTCCGATTTTCATAAACTCATAAAAAGTTCATAAAAATATTGAAACGAATTTAATTTTTTTTTTTTGTTTAAAAGGTCTGGGCATGCCTGAAGAAACTTTTTTTTTGAGCTTTAAGTCTCAGACAGGGCCCTAAAACTGAATCTCTACTAGGGCCCAACGTTTTTTTTCTGCCCGATATCTTATCCGATTTTCAAAAACTTTTTTTTCCTGAAAGATAATCAGCAAATTTGAATATGGGCAAAGTTGGTCGAAAACTTTCGAAGTTACGGTCGAAAAAGTGGCCAAAAACGTGGTTTTTTGAAGGTTGGTGGAACTTTTTCACTTTTATCTCTGCGAAATTAGAACGGAACTTCAAGGTTTTGAACGAAATATATGGACATCAGAAAATCATGAAAATTAAATTGGTGAAAATGTATTGAGTGGTTCGGGCTGTAGTGTGATATTTGATGTTTTTTGGTGAATATTCCTTTAATGCTAAGGTTTGTGTGCAGTGTTGTAAAGAAGAAAGATGCATTTTTTTTTGTAATTGCCTCTCCCAACCCAATTAACCAGATTCTTCCGATTTCAAAATCGGACATCCTTCGGAAAAGCTTTAACAAAGCTTCTTTTGTTCTTTTGCCTAAGCTTGTCCGAAAGATGTAGGTAGAATTTTCATTCAGGTAGAATCTAGTGTACGTCGCATCCACTTCGAATATAACGGTCGTCTGTAATGAATTACCTAATACTGTGCACATTTCATAACTAAGACATATTTAACCTGAATTTAGGCATTTTCGGCTACGAATTCTTAACATTACATAAAAAAAATTAATTTAAATACTAGAAGCAAATAGCTCATGTAACGCTTACAGAAGGTGCGCTGTACTGTGTACTGCATTGAAAATAAAATTGTTTTTTGTTTCGTTGTAAAAAAAATTTGCATACCAATCTTTGGACACTTTCTTAGCCAGATATTTGTTGTAATATTGATCTCAAATTTCATCTATGCGATCGAGGAGTTACCAGAAATTCGTGTAATATTTTTTTTCCTCTCTTTTCTAAACAACATAAGAATATGTGAATGTTGTGTTATGCATAAACATACAATTTGGTTTGAGATTGGAATCTGATTCAAATAATGCGTTGGACTAATTTTATATGAATTGTTTCATTGATCGTTGTGATATACTTTATGAAATATGTAATTAAGATGTAGATTTTGAAGATTTATTGTTTAAAGTTTGGTGTTTGCTAGGAGGTAATGTATAGCTTGTATAACGGTTGATATTCGGTTATGTTGTAACTACTCTATTTGTATGAGGAATAAAGACACCAGAAAAAACAATTATGACGCCAAACTTGATTGTTTAAATTAATAATCAAAATAGACATCCCACGTGAGCTTCAGAGTTTACGACACAATTTTGTCAAACATTTGAAATGAACAAACAATTACACGCTTCAGTGGCGCCGGAATCTACTTTAAAAAAGTGCCTTTCATCTCGGAGAAAGGGAGCAAAAACGAACGTAAAAGGAAGAGTCAGATCTGAAAAATTTTGGGAGTGCAGGAAGTTGACGTAGAATAAGTCCAGGTGGGAAAGAATGCTAGATGAGGTATAAATCAGAAGATGATTGCAGTGCCCTGAAAAGAAAGTAAGTGGAAAGTAGAAGGTACAAATTGTCGGATGGTGACAACACACCTGAAATTCACAGACGTATCATGGCGGCAAGCAGATGCTATTTTGGTCTGATTAAACATTTATCATCAAAGTTAATATCAAAAGGAAAGGAAGTGCCATATTTACAAAACGCTTATTCGTCCAGTACTGAGCTACGGATGCGAATCATGGACGTTGCTCCTAGTAGTAGTAGTAGTAGTAGTAGTAGTAGTAGTAGTAGTTTATTCTCTTTTCCAATGATTTTGTACAAAACTTTAATGAACATTTAAAAAAAAAGATAATAGCAATTTGAAAATTTTGTCAAAAGTTAAATAAAACATCAATTCCAGCGAATTTCTTCAATGAAGGAATTTGATAATTTAAAAAAAAAAAATAATTAAGCAAAACTTTCTTTAGAACAAAAATTAATAAAAAGATACTAATTCAATTGAAATTATTGATTCTTGTGATACATTTAATAACTCTTCTGTTTTCATTTTAATTTTTTTTTTTTTTGTGATTTTCTAAATAAGTAAATGTAGTTTTGATAATTTGTCTAGTTGGTCATTTTGTAACAGCCAGACTTTTAATTCACCTTTATATTGGCTTAAGGTGGGCCGTTCATTGATAAAATTGGGAATATGGTTAAACAAAAATGGACTGATAAAACGTATTCCACTCTTGCCAATATTCGTTCTTGTGCAACTGTAACACAAAGTATTTCGTGATCGTGTATCATGCTCATGTTCAACACCTCTGAATTCTAACCTTCGAGAGCTAGGTACTTCGCACCATATTCGGAGCGATGCGCGAGGGTGAGAGGAGACGACGGCGTATACGAGGCTTAACTTGCTGAAAGATGGCGCTGCCCGTACTGATAACTATGATATACAGTGGGACCAGGTGCATGACAGTTTTTTGTTTCGATCTTTGCAAGTAGTGCTCAATATGAAGTTAGCTGCAGCTGCAGTTGCGACCGAAGGCAAAAAAAAATCAAGTGATTTTTGAACTTTTCAATGAAGTCAGCTGATTTTGGTAAATTTTTGACTTTGTTTGCAGTGGAGTTGGCAAAACACGGCAAAGAATAGGCAGCACTCTGATTCAGAATCCTCGAGCGGACCAAGGCCCACAAGTGGCTGTAGAGCCGAACAAATGGAGATACAAATAGAGTCAAATTGGAACGGAATGGAAAGTAACCGTAAGAAAATACGGAAGTGGATCAACGATACCCTATAAATTAACATCAAGGGTTCATTTCAGCAACAACTTTATTCATAAACAATGAACTGGAAACAATAGTTTGGAAAAGTGAGTGTTAAGTGTTCACGAGCAGAAGCATTGCAAAGATACAACATGCAATTGTCCATGCTGAGCCATAAGCGTATTTCGAGCCACGCGAGCAGAAATTTCCACGATCACCTGGACTTATACACATCGCAAATTTGATGCCCTCAGCTATGAAACTCTGCTCGTAAGTCCCTATATTTATGAAAAAATTATAAACTAATCTCAATCAAAGTCTTCACAAACCTGTAAACAAATGAGCCCAGGGACCAACAGCAAATACTGCTACGTCATCTCCACCGTGACTTTCCATATCTAATGGAACGGTAGCTGGATATTTGAAATCTGTTTTCTTGAAATCCATTGTGGTGGGATCTTTACGACTTCCGTTCGGATGTATGTGCTCGTAGTACCTTGAAGAGAAAATGCAAACATTATGTAAGTGAAAATAACGACATTTTCTTTCACTTGCCCCTTTCCATTAGCGTAATTGATCGTAAAAAATGGCATACCATCTTCAGTGGAAGTGTCTCCCTGGCCTAAAATATTGTTTCCACGTCTCTAAACTCAAACAGAACTGTAAATATTGATGTTATCTCAAACTTTACGGTTAGTATTTACCGGATAGCCACCAATGCTCATGGTGTGACTATGATCCGATGTAGTAATAATAAGTGTATCAGTAACGTTAGTCAGTTCTACAACATTTTCTACTGCGTAGTGTAATTGTAAAGTTTCATCGAGTGCAAGTCTGGCACGGTTTTCGTGGTGAGCCATGTCAATTCTTCCACCTGTTACATCAATAAATTAGTTATGGTTCTACTTGGCTCTATTCGGGGAATAAGAGGGATAATATCTCTCGACTGACGATCTTCGGGGAATAATTGATCGGAGAGTTATTTTCCATCAATCTCAAATTATCGTTCCTCTGTAAACCTCCACCTACCCTTTACAAATAATATGTGTTAATGAGACTATTGCTAGAAATAGAGAAACAACTGCTCAGGGAGAATAATTGTTTCAGGTGGTTTTCCCTCTGGGCATCATAAAACAATCATCCCCGCCGGAGAAAAGTTTGCCGATGTTAAGTAAAATCTTTCCCGGGGGAGCGACACTTTCTTGCCGAATAATATTGAGTAATAATGAATACTCACTCTAAGACTGCGAAAAAGCCATGAGTTTTTACGTGTCGCAATTATTCGCAATAGAATAAGAGTACAACCGATAAAAACGATGTAAGGACTCTTGAAGCCGAAAATTTGAAAATGCCAAAATTAAGGTAGTAGCGCGTTCATTACATTATTTTAGTTTATAATTTGACACCTATCTGCGTATTTGAGCCCTGTACCTAGGAATAAAGAAGGCAGTCTGATGCTGAACATTTGTTTTTACCAAAGTTTAGGAGAAAGTGAGATCTATACTTCACATAAGTTTCAACTCGGCACCAGGCTGCTTCCTTGAGTTATGACATTTTGAATGCAAGGGGCAGCGGCAGCCTGGTGCCGAATTGAAACTTATGTGACGTATAGAACTCACTACTGCATTCACTTTGGCAAAAACGGAAGTTCAGCATCAGGCTGCCTACTTTAATACCAGCTTTAGGTCCCAAGTACGCAGCCTGGTGCCGACTTCCATGGTGTTACTAACTATTAACCACGCTCTTTCTTCCATTTAGGCGTAGTCAGCATTTCAGCACCAGGCTTCCTTCCTCTGACAAGGTTTAACGGAAGAAAGGTAGAACCTTGTCAGACCAAGGCAGCCTGGTGCTGAAGTTCCGACTACGCCTGACTGGAAGAAGAAGCAAGGTTAATTGTTAGTAACGCCATCGAAGTCGGCACGAGGCTGTATACTTGGAGCCTAAAGCTGGTAATAAAGTAGGCAGCCTGGTGCTGAACATCTGTTTTTGCCAAAGTGGCAGTGGTGAGTTCTATACGTCACGTAAGTTTCGATCCGGCACCAGACTGCTGTTGACGCCTGTATTCAAAGTGTCATAACTCAAGGACACAGTGTAATTGAAACATATGTGACGTATAGATCTAGCTACCGCCTACAATTTGGTAAAAACAGATACTAAGCACCAGGTTGCCTTCTTCAATCCTATGTACAGGAGTCATGTACGCACCCAGGTGTCAAATTATACAATTATACTCGTTACTTCCTTGATTTTAGCATTTTCAAATTTTCGACAGCAAGTGTCCCGGCTGAAAGTGCAGACCGCTCTTCCAGCGAAAACTAAGCAATCTCCAAAAGTAGTTCAACTACTAGATGAAAAAAAAAATGAAATTATGTAGCTATTGAGGTACTTTTTTGAATTTGACAATTTTTTTCAACTAATCGTTTTTGTCAGTTGGGCTCTTGAGTGAAATGGCAAATATAAAAAAGGAAATAATTACAGCCTCGCGTGAGAAGACATTACCTTCAACAAGAAGTAAGTAACCTTTTTTATTTCGACTAAGAATTTTTATTGCAGCTATCGACATATCAGACAAATCTGGTTCCTTCTGATGATCCGATTCCAAATTGTAATTTAGATGATCGCCGCTGAAAATACCTAGCAAATAGTCTACTTCCGAAGAATTAACGTTGAGAAGTTTCTCCTAAAATCAAATTATAAATAAATTGCTTTGTTTTTTCAATGGGCATACTTACTTTGTCATCCACATAGAGGGACTTTCCTGTTTTGGATCTTTCCAATATCCATTCTTCTATTAAATTCCTACCATCAGTACGAAGTCCAGTTTCATTAAAATAATTTTTCGTTGTTGGTACAAGCTGTTTGCCACCGCCTCCCAAGTATACCTTCGAAAACCGCAAACAAAAATATTGATATTATTGTAATCCATTTTGTCTAGACGAGTGTTTGAGTCATCAACACCGAATTTTTGTTTTGTTTTTAAATTACCTTAATCTTTTTGCCAACATCGCTATGAACGAGCTGCTGTGCAATGTCAACGCACCCTTCCGGTGTAACTGCATTATTCTCCCAATTTCTGTGCGCTGATATCGCATAAGCAGCTGCTGGCGTCGCATGCGTTAATCTTGTTGTTGTTACAATTCCCGTTGATTTGCCTTCAATGGAAGACTTTTGTAAATGTAATTAATTCGTAAATAATAAAATCCACCATCCACCTGCATCTTGTGCCCATTTGAAAATATTCTCTAAATGGTATTCGTTCATTTGTTCGGCTGTACAATTTCCATATTGAACGGATGATGTGACGCCCAACGTACCATAATTGTTTTTGACGCCGGAAAACATAGCTGTTGCTGTACAAGCCGAATCTGGCACTTGTTGGTTTACGCAATAGGTCTGTGGAGTTGAGTATCTTAGATTCGAACTAGATGTCTCAATATTTGGGGGTAGATTTTCGAATGAATCGAGCTTTCGCGAATGCGGAATTCATCTTACACTGAGGAAATTATTTACAAGTGACGTTGGAATTGTGTTTATAATATACGCAGCCGACATATGATATACGCGGTGAATGTATTATCAACCTTATTTAAGTATTGTGGGGTATGTCATACGTAACGAACGTGTTATGAGCTCACAAAATGGATAAAACACGTCGGCGGCGTATGTTATAAACACAATTCCGACGTCGCTTGAAGATATTTTCCTCAGTGTATGGATTATTCGATTGAGTCCAAGAAAATCGTAAAAGAAATTTTCATTTCGTTTCGGTCGTTCTGTTCCGATTTACTTACTTTAGTCAGTCCAGTGTAAGGGAATTTCTCGAATGATAACTGTTGAGATTCGCCACCCATATACATACGAGTTGCCTAGAACCATAAAGAATTTTAGGTTGAAATAGGGATTGTCTTGCAATGTCTATCAAAATCCTTCAATGCAGACTTTGTTAGTGTTCGAAACAGTAAGGAGAAATATAAGCTGCGATTCACTATAAACCCTACGTCTGTCGAAAGAAATCTTGTTAAACTATTGATTACGTCCATTCCATTGCATTCGAGATTAACTCTAGTTATCATGTACATAGTTCTCTTATTTAGACATCAAAGCTCAACGGTCCGAATTCGACTAGTAAAAATCAATTTTTGTAGAAAAAACAACTTAAAATCTTATGTAAAACATGAGAACCAGACCAATTCCGGGCCAATAAAAACAGTCGAAGTTGACTGATTGCAAGAGACAATAGTAATCTTTCGTTTTGGCTCATTATATCAATCTGTAGACCGAAATTTGCACTTACACTCTAGCTTTACGTGCTACTGGTCAATCATCAAAGTTAAAATATATGGGCAAAAATCTAGAAATCAAACAGTAGATACATCTTGTCTTTACAGACCACCTGTGTCTGGACATTTGGTAGTATAAAGCTTATAGTTCTATGATAAAATTAAAGAAAAAACTTTAAAATTTATTAGTTTCGCATTGTAGGTGTCGACAGATCATCGACTGCTTGTGGTATGATGATTCTAGCTCTCATTATATATTAAGCATTCTAGTCAGTGTGCGCGTAATACGTTAGCTATAAAGGTAGTGCCACAGTTACGGTCACTACAATATCCAATTTCGGCAATTCGGCATTTATAATCGTGTGATCATAATGCATGCCATGATGCTAGACAATCACAAGCTTTTGCTTTCCACATAGGTCGAGCTTTTAAAAAATTTTACATCGACAGTCAACATTGTTACCACTGTTGACTATGTGACTATACTATGTGAATTTAAGTTTTCATCGAGTTTTTAATTGATTACGCGGCGCACGTATGGGGTGACAGAAACAACGTTTTAAAAAGTGAGCTTTTGAATGCAACATTTTTTGGCAATGGAGTTGTTTCAAATTATTTGTGTCTGATTGGAAGAAGACACGATTCTGTGAATCTTTCTTAAAAAGTACGTACTGCAAGTACATAGACGCATAAGTGAACAATCACGCAATACGCAACCATCAGCTGAAGCAAACATGAAAAAACGTAGGTGATGTTGATGGCTTTTTGCAATGATAAAAATACCGCAAATATCGCACACCGACACATACACAATTCACGCTGTTTTGTTCTGCTGAAAATACGTAATCCTCATAAAAGATGAACGCACAGTGTGCAAACATGAAATGCGAAATGTTCGGTAGTGTTGGTAAAATTTGGATTACGTATTTCAAAAGAACATATCATAGTGAACAGTCTATATCTATTATGTCATTGTGTATGTATCCCTTCCTAATTACAAAGTATGACGTCTTATGATGTATACCACGAAAGTGGAAAGGGACATGTATGTAAGTAGAAATTACGATTATAACTTTCAATGCTTACCATAGCCCTCGAAAATATAAATAAAATGCTCATAAAACGATATTTAATTTGAATAAATATTTAATGTGATGTTATCAATAATAAATTTAAAAGTTGTATCGACATCACCGTAGCTTTTCTTGTTGTCATTTTAATTAACTGTTTCATATACCAACTAAGGGGCTATATTTCTTTACTGTGATGGTTTATACAATTGAACCCACATTGGAAAAACAAAATTAACCTGAAAAGAAGCTGAGGTCATCAAATATATGAGACAGCTTCAAACGTCCTTAAAGCTATACGAAAAGTCTATATCTCTCTATCTCTATATGCGAAATTCATGCAGTCAATATCATTCTATATAGATACTTCCGTCAGAATAAAATTGTTCCTAACTTGAATATTTCCCAATTCTCCATCTCCATAAGTCATAAGATTACTAAACCACATCATCATTTCCCTCGAAAGCTAACATAACAGAAACATAAACGACTTTATTCAAGGGAATATACATCAACCCCGTACTCGCTAGTAAGGACAACAAACAATTGTCGTTGTAATTTAAGATCTGAATGGCTTACCATTATTGTTGGAATAGACATTCCATCTCCGATGAATAGAACAACATTCTTAGCAATATTCTTATTCAGCTTTTCCAACAATAGTTGACGTTGTAATATTGATAAATCACTGTTATACCAAAACTTCTTTGATGATTCGTTTTCTGGCCCAACTGCCCTTTCAGCATCAGGTAGATTCCATTGTGGCATCGGATTGTTAGGTGGTTCACTGTCTGTCGCTTTTAATTTATTAAAGACAAATGAAGGTTTCAATTCGATCAATATTTGCATATTGTTTCTTGAGTTTATATAAAGTACTATTTACCGCCTATTTTTGGAGCACAATTTACACGTCTGTAATTTACATGTGTCATACATAAAATAACAAAGGTATTCCAAAATTTAATTAACATGTTTTTTTAGCTTGCTCTTGGGGTCTATCACGAAATTCCAACAGATCAAGTAACTTTTTTGCCAGCTGACAAGACTTGACTGAGTGAAGTAGTGCCTGTGGAATTTATTAATACCTTATAGAAGTTCAACTACATTAGAGTGTTGTGTGTATATATAATAATAAACAGAAGTTAAAAATTCTGAAAAACTCAAAAACCTACACCAAATACAGTTGGTGTACGATGCGTAGACAGGTAAGTTGAATGAAAATTGATGGAACAATTTTGCATTCGAAATATAAACCGTTGAAACGGTATAGAACCGAATAAATTTTGGCATCCGTAACAAGAGTATCATAACATAAAACCAAGTTAACTGACACACAGACTGAGGGGCTTTCCCAATTTCAGAGCATTGTGAAGACCAAAATATTTGAATGGAAAAAGAAATTTGTGCACCAACACCGACAAATCGACACTTTTGGCGCGGCGCCGGCTAATGTCAAAGTCAAAGTATAGTGAATTTCATGATGAAATCTATAAACCGTTTTATTCATATGGGAAATTCAATACTTTTTTATGCGGAGTTCCTCACATATGAAAGCGCAGGGAGAGAGCGCTGCTTTAGACGTGAACAACTGTAGCAACGAAGAGAAAGTGTGGAGATTGAATGTAAATGAAACTTAAAAAAGTTATTACTTAACTCGCAAACACAGTAGTCTGTGACTCGCATCCAGTTTAAGTCAGCAAAATTCTTCCGACTTGATATCTGACTTCCTTAGGAAAGACTTAGTCAAAAGAACAAAGGAAGCTTTTCTTTTTGAATTTCGATTTGGAAGACTTTGGTTAGTATAAAGTAGAGTCTCAATTATCCGTCCCTCGGTCATCCGTCTCTTCGGTTATCCATCACCTTTCAGCAGTGAGAGATTTATATGAAATTATTCATATCAATTCTCTAATAAGTTAAAATTTGTACTGAAATGACAAATTTTGAGGTTTTTTGAATTTGTTTCAAATACATTCGATTATCCGCCTTTTTTGATTATCCGTCATGGTGCTAGTCTGCTGCCTGACGGATAATCGAGACTCCACTGTACATATTTTGCTATGCAATTTGTTTACCAGCTGGATTCCACATTCATATTACGCAACCAGTTGTGCATGTACTGTAAATAAATTTGGAGAATTTGGTCATACATACACAAGCAGTATTATTTTAAAAACACCGTGAACTTGAAAACCACCTGCTACAAAGTACATAGTAAAACAAAATGATCTATTTTGCTCATCATATAACATTTAAGTTTATCTGACAAGTGCGCAGTGTGCCCAAGTATATAGAAATGATTTATTAAACAATCTTCACGGTGGTGTACCGGATTGCAGACTCAAATATTCCTTAGTTATAAAGAGATTCAACATAGAGGTTGCACTTTTATGCTTTTATGAAGGTGGCTCGGCGAATTTGGAAAAAAAGCGATGGCGGGGGGTTTATCGAGAAGGAAAAAATTGACGAAGTCGCAGAAGAAAAACTATAAACCTGAGTGTGCTAGCAACACAATTAATAATCAAAAAATCAACCTTACTCGACTACTGTAAAGTATCATATACAACTGATTTGTCACCATCAAAAGATGAACGACAGAGAGAAAATACTTTATTGGCTATCCTATTCGAAAGTTGAGCATTACATGTATGTTAAATGTATACATCCTATGAAAACCATGCATTACATAGTGGGTCTTTTTACCTCACTAGTGAAAACAAAAGTTCTACCTCACTAGTCAGGTAAAATTTTTTTGACTTAGAAATTAAAAAAAGAAGAAGGAGGTCCTAATTCCAATTTTTTTGGGCTGAATATAGCAAGAAAAATTCAAGCTATCCAATAGATTAACGAGGACACCTCGAATCATGATGTTGATAAAACATTTTATGCTGAAATTTGTGTTTTGAGTCTTTGTCATGCAGTGCAATATATTTTATATAAGATCATATTCGAAAATTCACATGAATCGTTAAAAATGGCATAAATAACGTTTTTTGAAATCTATAATGTATTTTGTTGACAAGCATGTATTTTTTGATGATAATTGTGTTGGTGAGACATTGCAAATTGGCCTAACGGTAAATTAATGGCCCAAAAAATGAGCCTTCAACGAAAATGTCCACTTTTTGGAGTTGCACGGTTGTTTCCGAAAGACGTTCTTACTACTTTTAAGGATATTATTAAATTTCATTTATATTTGAATACTGGACGAGGCATAGAAGAGGTAAGAGTCTCTAGATGAACGGTGTTGGTGTAGTGAAATTGAACAAAAATCTAGTTTTAAAAATGTGTCATTGTGCTAAAAATTTCTTATTCGACCCGCTGGATCGTGTCTGAGGGCAGGCCTTTCCAAAATAAAATCATTTTTCAAAAAGGCCATGTTATGCTCAACTTTCGGATGGAAAAGCAATAAACATTATACGGGGACCCTGCTACATAATTTATTACGTCGGACACAATTTTGAGAACTAGCAAACTCACTCGTGTTACTTTGAGCAACACGCTTTGGAAACTGTTATTTTGACTCGTGAAGTTGCATACCTCGCCTTCGGCTTTACAAAACTCGTCAAAATGACGTTTTCAAAGCTTGTTCACAAAAAAACTCGCGAGTTTGGCTCTTATGACAAAATTGTGTCCTCATGTAATGGGTTCTTTCGCAGGGTCCAATGTAGTATACTATTTTTCCTTGAATAAATAATGGAAGGAGGTGGTAGTTTACCGACTTAGACTTAATTAAAAGCTAGGGGGTGGCTCAGCAAAAATATTTCGAATTTGAATGTGCGTCCGTTTCGATCGAAAAAAATAATGTTTTCGTAATGACTAATGGTAAGCTTTAAAATGCCATCATTAGTTAAAACACCTTGGTATTCCTCAGTCGATTGAATTACGAACTTACACGTTAATAAATGCAAAAATCTCCTTAAAATATCCGCTTAGAACACCACTGCTATTTCTTTCGCACACTTTTACGTATGTCCGTCTACGTATCTACGTCTATCGCCCTCCGCAATTTATTAAAGGTCTTCTAACGCAATTTTACACAATAACCAAAACAGACGGAGTCTTGTAAAGTTAATGTTTCACTTACAACGGATTTTATTCGCTGCCACAAAGCTACCGAAGTTAATGAAGAGTTTGGATAATTCATAAGCATGATCATACATTTTATTACTCGTACGAAATATTGCGATACAACACTAAATCTGCTGCAACAGATGAGGTACACAATTTTCGATATTTTTGAATCCCCCGCCGAATTTCCCACCTGTCAATTTAGAAAACACCTCTATAAGTACGTTCGAATACGCAGAAATAATCTTACACTTAGCGTTGAGCTAATTTTAACATTTTTCTAAGTTAGACGCAAGTGAAGAACTTGGAACGACTTCCATTTAGTTTTCCGTTTCCTTTAATACGTACCCATATTCAAGCAAAGTTTTGTGGGAGAAATGAGTGTGTTTAAAATGCCATTATTGACGTGAAAAAATGATTAACAGACATTTGAATAATTTACTTCAAATGTGTTACCCTTAATCGATTTCCAAATTAATTTTTAACATTTTTCAACGTTCTTTTCAGTGCCAAGACTGTATAATACTCAACCATAAGTAATGTGCGAACGAAGGATACAAAGCCAAAAAGGAAATTCCAATGTATAGTTATTTGTCTATTTTAAGCAGTTTTAAAGTTGACCGTAAGTAACCTCCACAGAAAATCAAAAGACTGTGGTTAGCAATTGGTTCCAATTTTAAAAGTTTATGGATTTTATCGAACCTCCTTTTTTAATGTCTTCTTTAACGAAGAATTTTTTATTCTGTTTTCGTAAATAAAACGGATTTTATATTTTGTTATTTCCTCTTGCTAGCTTACCTTTTCTTATTACTGCTAGCATGCGAAAATTGCATATGAGATCTTAAAAAAAAGGCTTACACTTGTAGATACAGATTCGCATACAGAGTGCAAAAGATTGTCATAACTGAATCTTCAATGAAAGACTAAGACCTCAATTTAAGACCTAAGACAAAGTACTCAACTTTTCTCCCCCTCGTACGCATATTTTCATACATTAGGATGTATGGCAGCACGTCTCTTCGCAAACACCTGCTCTCCCCCTTAGTAGCGCGCGTACTTTGTGAACGTCCCCTTACAACATGCGGAGAGTCAACAGTCAAGCTTTGAGGCAAACGGGAAAGATTCTCGACCACCAAAGTAGTTCAAGGAATTGCTAAAGGAACCTGAGAGATAGTCGATAGGCAGTCCGACGCGAAAGATAAAGAATCAAAATCAGAATTAAATATTTCTCCAATTTTTTCAAATATTTAATTTTTAATAATAAAAACACGGTAAACCTCGGTATGTAAAACGATATATAGACGTTAACGTCCTTATGTTACATACATCTCAAATTTTGTAATAACTAACTTACTCGTCTCGTTGTGTAAATAACCATTAACAATGGACATTCGAAATCAAATTTGGAATGAACGAAGATTATGATTCTTTCAAATAACAAATCAATCCGTAATGCACAGAAGTTAAATTGTAAAACATATGCAAGGGACCCGTACGCATCAGAATAGGTGTGGCAAACAGAATAGATATTGCAAAAAGATTCGAAATGCTGCCTTAGCTCTTAAGTGCATGAAATTACGTCGACATTAAATTGGATTGGAAATTGCCGAAAGGGCAATATT
Source organism: Pseudolycoriella hygida (assembly GCA_029228625.1). Classification (NCBI taxonomy): domain Eukaryota; kingdom Metazoa; phylum Arthropoda; class Insecta; order Diptera; family Sciaridae; genus Pseudolycoriella; species Pseudolycoriella hygida. Next base: position 35,119,835 of record CM055406.1, on the reverse strand, counting down.
TAAAAACCCGTCCGAAGAAACACCGCAAAAACCTCTCTAAATCTCTCTAAACCTCTCTAAGAACCGACCTAGAGCACTTAGGTGATCCATACTTCTATGAACAAAAGTGTTCTCATCTTTTCTCTCTGCGAAACCGCAAAAAAACCTCAAAATAAAGAAATATTCACGAAAAATCACTAAATAACGTATGTGGTTGCGTAGCGTGAGTTGGGTACACACTGAGGACTCTACAGCCCAAACCACTCAACCCCAGGCCTTTCAAACGAAAAAAAGTTTATGAAAATCTATAAAAGATTTTTCAAATATACCTTTCAGGGTAAAAAAAGGATTGAAAATCGGTTGAGTTTTACTCAAGTTATTGCGGTGACGGACGTACGGACATTTGTTTTATTGCTGATCTAAGGATCATGATCGATGCTCCCCCTACTCTCGGGTCGAAATTGGGGTGGTTACAAACGTCGTGGTAAACGTATAGGACTCCTTTCCGAGTACGGGTCTAAAAATTTCATGACGAATTTCAAAATGATAATGCGACGAAAAATGTACTTGTTTCGTTGTATTTCATCATTTTTACGAAATCAGCAATCTTCAAAAGCGATTGTCAAGAATTAGAAAAGAAATATTTCTAATTCCGCCGCAATCCTTGCTGATTCGTCTGTCAAATGCTGATTTTTTCAGAAAAGCACTAGCACACACCGTCGGTCTCATGACAAAGTGACGCAACTGCAAAAAAGCGAATATATTTTGTTGCTGTTGCGTCACTTTGTCATGAGACCGACGACACTTATTTTCATGATTGCTGATTTCTAACAAAAGTTCGTTGGTTCCTCTGTCACCTGTCATAGAATTTTAAAGTTGGGCAAATGTAATTGATAGTATGTTTCCTCCATTAAAGACAATGTCTGCATTTAAGGTATTTCAATACTTTTGCGTATAATTATTACCCGTAAACACTCTTCGTATTTGGAAAATACAAATTTACATTACTTTAATTTAACTGAAGTTTTCTTCGTGAAATCAAATTTTCTTACAGGGATTCGATAGTAACGTATAATGTTCAGATAGACAGGCAAAAGAAACATATCGGCCGCTCTCAGATAAACTCAATTTACTAAATGTTACGCTTTGACCTTTCTAAATATAAAACATTGACATTACATCAAAACGTAACATTTTTAGAAATTAAGTCCACTTTCGCGTCACGTTGCCATTTTATAAAATTTAAATAGAGGACATTTCGTTCGAAAAAAGAGGACGAAAAAAGGACGTTCTGCGAACTGGAAAATAGGAAGAAAAAGAATGGGTGACACTGACATTTTACTTGCATAAGAAAAGAACAGTTTAAATTGACCACATAAGAAGAGTTTCTGCTGTTCAGATTCTCAATTTCGTTTTTCGTACTCATAGCAAGAGGAGCGAGCCGAAAAAATTTCAATATGGAATTGAGTCTTTCATATTTTGAATTCAAGTTGATTCGAAAAGTCGAATCTAACTTCAGATAGTTTCACGTATAAGAAAGAATCATTTACGTCACAAGAGAGAAAGGGCTACACTCGCATCCTCCAAGAAAATACTTTCTTCCGTAATACGCAAGCAGACATCGAAATTCACTTGGCATTTTGCATGTAAACCTGATAACACTAAGACCGAGTCAAATAAATTTCTCATCATTTACAAAGAAATATTAGTTAATGAAAATGTGAAAAATTGAAAAAGCGTTATATGTATTTGATTCATTGGTCTTTGGTAGATCTAGCACATAAACAACTTTTTTTAAATTCGCCTACTTTTTTAACAAATCTTTCTCTAGCAAAAGTGTGTGTAAATTCTGATAAATTTTCTAGCCGGAAGCATATAACTTCTTCAACGGGCGGTTTCGGCTTAGTATAGAAGCTTTTTGCTTTCTTCGATATTCAGAAACCGCCCGTTAAAAAAGTTTGAGTGTCTTTACCGGTTGTTGCATTTTTTCCATAAAAGTAAAAATTACGAAAAATTGCTCTACCCGGTCCGCATTTTTAAATTTTTTTAAAGGTTCCAGAATATCAACAAGGGTCAAAAGTTTCAATACAAAGTCGAGACCGCCCATCGAAAAAGTTCTAAACTCACTACCCGCTAGAGCATTTTACGAAACGCTCTATTTTTCGAGAAAAACGCTTAATGTGTCATGTCAAATGAAAGGTATTTATTTGTAGTATGGTAACATTCTTATAACTAATTCTTGTATTACATATCATCTCGTATCTAACACTCAGTTCAATTTTTTTTACACAGTTCATTGTTATATTAGATGAAATCTGCCGGGAGGATGGCCTAGCCAACTGATTCGGATGACATTGAGTCCATTACAGACGTCGTGAAGACCATTGAGGTTGCATTGAGGTCACATTTTTTCTTGGTTGGAGAGGTCGAAATCATTCACATCGATGCGCTTTTTTTGGTTGATAATTTGTTGTCAACGGCGCAAATTTCCCTCATTGTGCAGCAGGTGGTGCGCAGTCGTGTTGAACGTATGCATATCAAATATAGTATGTGAGTGAACATCACATAAATTGTGTACCTTATTTTGGTAAAGGTATCGGTAAAGGTAAAAAAACATAATTTTGATACGAAAATTTTTATACATAACTTTATTAATACCAAAATAATAATAATTACAATTCAAAGAAAATATACAAGTTGTACAGATTTGATAAGATAAAACAAATGGTTGACAGTTTTGAGTTAGTTGAATAAAAATTTGAATGGATCTCAACCGTTATGACTAATTTTATTTTACTTATTGATTTACTAAAGCTTTTAGCTACGGAAATGAGTTCACCATTTTCACTTTCGCACTACAAAACCTTCACGTTTTTGTTTGCGTCGACAAAATTGTTAAAAGCTAATTATAATGTATGTAATTTAGTTGTTCGAATGTTCCAGTAATGCGAAAATGAAACTACTGAGAATTCAAGGAAACAGAAAAATCGTTCGAAGAAAATTTGTAATGCTTCCATACTCTTAACTGCCTACAATTTATAACTACATATTTTTTACGCCTCAAGGGCATTCAGATAAAGTACATACCTAATATATAGGTCAAACTTGACTGCTAGCTCAACTGGATTGCGCACGTCAAGGATAAGGCACATAAAGATTCTCACTTTTTGTAGGAACTCTATTGGGAGGAACTTGGGTGTGTGCCTTCTAAAACCATAGCATGAGGCCTACGATGAGCCAAGGTGGCCAAGACTTGAAGTTGACTGCGCGTGGAAAGAGATGAGCGGAAAAGGGTTCAGCAATTGATGCGCTGCTGAATGTACTGGTTGTTCTTACATAAACAAAGAAATGGCGTCGTTATTAGACGGATGAGTCCATGATTTGCGGTTGGCGATTCAGTGTGCAACCAGTAAAAACAATTTCAGCAAATACGCAAAAGAAGACATTTTCGAATTCATAAATTATCGATGAGCATGCATTGGTTGATGTATCAATGGAGCTTTTTTAATAGTCACCAGTTCTAGAGCTTTAGCTGAATTTGACAGTCAAAGCACAGAGCTTTTACTTTTCCTGGTTTTATTGAAGATGAATAATTTGTTTTAATTCGAATAATAAAGTCAATTTTTGAGCCAGAGCCGAGGACGAGTTTTTAAAAAAAGTAATCTCTGAGCTACATTTTCAACTTTCCTAGGGTTTTCCTTCCGGAATTCGAAAGATACATTTTCTTTCCATTAAGAAGATAATATCAAAAGCTCAAGTGGGTATTGAACAAAAAAAAACCAAAAGCTTAGAAAGAATTGAACATAAATTTGCAAAGAATTATGCTATGTTGGTCCTTGCTGGAAAATTAGTTTCGGTTCTTTTTTCGTTCACAATTTCACAATTACATTTTTTGTTTAAGTTTCATAAAAACTAATGAATGAAGAAAATCCATTTATAAATATTTTTAAACGGCATTAGGATAAAAACGATTTTCGTTCGACAGGACAAAATTTATCTATGATTCTTATTTAATACGAAAGGCCATTTATCTTTTTTTTTTTTTTTTCTTTTCTTTTTTATTTATATAATTTTATCAAAAGACTTGTTTCAATTCGCTGACTTTTAATTCATTTTTTGTTTCAATTAATAACATTTTCCTCTCACAGCGACACCATTAAAAGTTGATGAACCAATTTATTAGAGAAATATAAAATGGTTTTCGAGGAACAAGTTTTCGTTTCGAATGATAAAAGTTGTAAAGAAAACATGTATCAAATTTTCTAAATGCGTGTTACCAATAGCATTGGCTTATTTAATAAAAAAAACGAAAAACCTATACCCATTCTTTACAAATTTCGATATCACATATCAACATTCATATTTTTAAAACGAAAAAAATAATTGTTTATAAGAAGTTACAATATTAAAAATGTTGAAGCTTTCAGATTGGTTTATCTGCGTATTTTTCCTTTTTTTATAATTTTTAAATTTATATTTAGTGACGTTAATTCTATCTAAAAATTGTCGAAATAATTCGTTCACAACTAATGATAAGTTTTCATTGAACTGATAAAACGATTAGTTTTTTGCTTTTATTTTTCTCTTTTTGTCTTTGCTTTTTGTTGTTAATTTTAGATTTTTTTTAGTTAGCAGTTGTGATAGTAAACCGCAATTTTCTTGAAAAGTTTATTTAAAGCTTTTTTGCACCTAATTTTAAAGGACCTCTTGAGGCACGGACTAGTTCCAGTTCTCTTTGTCGTTGCATCTTCTTTTCCTCGCGTTTTCGGCGTGCCTCGTCTATTTTCGGATTACCTTCAAAAAAAGAGTTCAAGTTATTATGAGAAAACGTCCATGAATTTGATATATGAAGCACGAAAAAACCTCTTACAGAGGAAGTGTGACGCAAGTATGTATGTATGTATTTATTATAATAATCACAGAAGGTTTAACACCTTATCACAACCTGTGTTGAACGATAACAATTTCGAATCATAAGAACAAAAAGATGACTTAAGACTAAGCTTAACCTACTAGTAAAAAAAAAACTAAACTAAACTAAACTAAAAAAGAATGAAAAAACTAACAAATTGAAAAGAGAGAGAGAGAGAAAGATATAAGAAAATTTACCAAAATTGAACACACTAAATCTTTACAACCCTGAAAAATGAATCAAACAACTTTTAGAGAATAAAGGGGATGACACATTTCTCCTAACATCCATTGCTACAGAATTCCACACCGTGGTGGCATGAACGAAAAATGAATTTGCTAAAATATTATTCACAGCACGAGGAGGAATCAAAGATGTATTTCGACTTGATCGAGAAAATCATAGTAAATCAAACAGGTAAGCCGGTCTTTTCTCAACAAGAATGCTCTTCATAAACACGCACACGCACCACCTAAATTTCCTAAAATTTCGAAACGTACAACCCAGAATAGACTTTCCCTGTGTCGCAAAATTTTCCCTCCTCTTCATTTTATACGCAAATCTAACACATGCATTGAAAGCAACCTGCAAAGATTCCAGTGAATCAGCATCCATATCCGTCATCACCGAATCGCAATAAGCAAAGTGTGGCAACAATAACGTTTTTACTAGCACTATTCTCTTCGACGCCGGCAAAAAACTCTTACAGCTCCAAAGGCTCCATAAACAACCATATACAACCCGTTTCACTTGAGTAACGTGATCATTCCACGTCATCAAGTTATTTATCCACACCCCAAGAATCTTTGCCTTAGACACGTACTCCACTACCTCATCGTCAACAAGAACGGGATTATCCAACAAAACAGGATCATTAACACTGATCACATAGTTGGATACTACAATGACTTTCGATTTCTCAGTGTTAATCAATAACTTGTTTTTATCAACCCAATGCTTGACCCGTTTCAAGTCAAAATTCATAAGAGCTACATCACTTCCAAAGTCAAACCAATCATGATGCAAATACAATTTGACATCGTCCGCGAAAAAATGGCATTTACAATGTTGTAGGACTGCAGGTAGATCGTTCACAAATAACGAAAACAAAAGTGGACCCAGGATTGAGCCTTGAGGAACACCTGATACAGTTGTCCGAAATGAGGACAGAAAATCATCGATAAGCACGGCTTGACTTCGACCAGACAGATACGATTCTATTAGCTTAATTGCACACTCTCCAAAATTAAAATTAAACTTCAGTTTCGACGGAAGCAATTTACGATCAACCAGATCGAAGGCGCTAGAAAAGTCTGATAGAAGTAGAAGGGAAACCATATTTTTACCCACCACTCTTGAGTGTAAATTTTCCCTAATATCGTGGGTAACCTTCAACAACGCCGTAGCAGTACTATGGTTCTTCCTGTACCCCGACTGACATTCGTACAAAAGTTTATCACCATCGAGAAAATCCGTTATTTGCCACTTCATAAGTTTCTCCAAAGCCTTAGATAAAGATGGCAAAACATGGACCCTGAAATCTTTTAACTCATACTTAGAAGACTTCTTGTGTACGGAAAACACTTTGCGTCGAAGGTAAAATGATTTTCTTCCAGTTACAAAATTTCTGGTAATGTATTAAGCTTCGATACGCAAAACAAAAAAAATAAAGCGAAGTTACGTTGTGTTTTTAAAAAATTGCGTCACTAATGCCAGACCCACCAGCGTAATAATTCTTCAACATTTTCAGTTTTCACACAACACAAAAATTCAAAAACAATACAAAAAGTTGAAAAATTATTCCAGAAGTGACTGCATCCTGGCATGCGATCATTTTTCCAAAAAACCCTAAAACACGTGTTCGCTAAAATTTTATTATCTACAACTTTGCCTTTAGAAGCAACCTTCTAACTCTCATAGTTCTGGATATATGTGTCAACCCTCCCAATTTTAGAAGTGACCATATTCCAGGATTGAGCCATATTTCTTCAAGACTCAGATACATATATTCGCTTAAATTTCACACTCCACAGCTCCGTCTTTGCAAGTAACTTTCTAATTTTCATAGTTCTAGAAAAATAGGTTCTTGAAGTGGCCATATCTAGAAGTGTGTGGGCCGACCTTTTTTGGAAGCCCGATCGCCCGGAAACCGCTGGCAGCTTGGCCCGGCCTTAACCGAACCCGATTCGAAATTAAAACCCGAAGCCCGACCACCCGGAAAACGCTGGCAACTCAGCGCGATCCGAAATTGAAGCCCGACCGAACGAAAGGGATTCGGGTCGAATTCCGTTACCCGAAAAAATTCGGATCGAGTTCGAATGAGTTAAAGTCAAGCATGAGAGGTAGAAAATACGGTGAAAAAACGACAAAAACAGTTTCTGTAGGTTTTTTCATGCTTTGAGCAGGAAGTGTGTACTGGCGTCGAAGAACTTGTTGTTTTTGTTTATTTGCAGTGAAACTAAAGATATTTTCCGAAACTTATTGCCTCATTAGACCGAAAAGCAAAACAAAACACTAAACTTGATTCAACTAGTAAATGATCACAAAAGTGTGTATTATCACAAATTGATCACTGAGTGATCACTGTGTAAACTTTAATTACACCTTTTACACAAAATAACTCTTCAAATGTTTACATTTGCTAGTCGTACGTCTCACAAGAGTGTGAAGTTCTTTTATCTAAAATCATTACCAAAATATACTTACAACAAGAACATTGATAACTGATATATTGCAATACATCATTGCTTCATAGTCGATGTGATTTGGATAGTTTAGGATACATCATTTTCAAAATTTCTTTTTGTAGCAATATTATCAAACCCGAATCGTAAACCCAATAAAAGGTATACTCGAAACCCGCCCGACCGGAAATTTTAAAACCCGAAACCCGACCGACCGGGGTTTTCTAAACCCGAAAGCCCGAAACATAAACCCGTGAAAAGTAGTTCGGGTTCGGTCCATGTTCGGGCGTTTTTTTTTCAAATTTCGAACAACCCGCTCACCTCTAATCATATCCTAGGATTGGGCCATATTTCCCCGAAACCCTGAAGCATGTTTTCTCTAAAATTTTATTGTGTACTGTGTACAACGTTTCCTTTGAAACCAAGTTTTTAACTCTAATAGTGCTGGTGATATTGATCATCCCTGCCACTTCTAGAAGTGGCCTTATTCCAAGGATTGGGCCATATTTCCGCAAAACCCTGAAACACGTGTTCTCTAAAATTTTATTCTGTACAACTTTACCTTTGCAACCAACTTTCTAACTCTCATAGTCCTTTAGATATTGGTCATCCCTCCCACTTCTAGAAATGGCCATATCCCAAGGATTGGGCCATATTTCCCCAAAACCCTGAGCTAAGTGTTCGCATAAATTTAATTCTCTACAACTTAGCCTTTTGAACCTACTTTCTAACTCTCATAGTTATAGAGATATGGGTCGTCCTTCCAATTCTAGAAGTGACTCTTTCCCAGGATTGGGCTATATTTCACCAAAACCGTGAAACACGTGTTCACTTTTAATTCTCTACAACTTTGCCTTTTCAAGCAACCTTCAATCTCTTACAGTTTTAGAGTTATTCAGTCATCCTGACTGAGCCTGAAAGCGACTAATTCCCAAAAATCCCAGGAATGGTCAGTTTTTTTAAGGAAAAAAAATACGCGTCGACAAATTTAATGATCGGGAGTTACCCTAAAAATTTCAGCAAAATCGTCGGAGCCGTTTCCGAGATCCTAAAAAGTAACAAAGTAAGAAATTAGGAAGGTTTGCAAAATCTGTCAGTTGAAAATATCCGATTTTCACTCATTTGTATGAGAAAATGGAAATTTCAAAAATTCGTATCTTCGGATCGACTGAACCGATTTCAATGAGCAAAAGGGCACTTTGGCCTAAAATTTTGCGTAGAATCCGGGAAAAATATTTTCCGTGGGATACGTCGCAGTACGACGCAAGGGAGGAAATCGAAACTTAGCTGTATATATGGTTCCTCAGTCCACGAAAAAACTTCTTGTGAATTCTTTGGCGTCACGGCCTCTTACTACCGTGGTGACATGACCTCCTAAGTGCCTAAAGAGTCAAAATTGACTCAATTCAGGCAAAATTGGAGCCTACTGAGCAATTTTTTGGTTCTGCTTCTGATAAAGCCATTAAATTTACATATACGTGTTTACAAAGAAACTCCACGTTGCGGTGGAAATAAACACTCTGACAACAAACTTTTAAATAAAGAAAAACTTGAAAGCGAAAGAAAGAACGGTCTGCGGCTCAACTTCGTACAAGATAACTGTCGGAAAACACAAGGAAAAGCCAACATAACATCTAGAGGCAATCATCATCACGACGAACGGCAATGTACGAGCACCACTGAAGTTGAATTGATGAGTTTACCGCCGATACTTTTACGATAGAAAACAGTAAACGCTCTCAAGGTTGAAAATATATATTTGAAGGTAGGAATCACGTATAGTTAAAAGATAAGAATTGCACGCAATAAGTTGTCAGTAAATTAGGCGGATCCGAATTTTTGGCTCATAGAAGCCGCACACTTCAATATTCTTTCAGTAAATAGTTTTCTATTTCCCCTGTTTTAAATGAATACATATTTACTTTATAGTGCAATATTTACTCACCTGTAAACGTATCTTCATTAATTGGTTCAAATTCACCGTCGGCCCACGTGTCATTGTTCCAATTCGTATTCGAATTATTGGAGGATGGGCTAATATTGTTGTGATTTATCACCTCACTTGACACATCCTTGGGTAGATCTTCCTTTACGTCAGCGGATTCTTCATTCTAAGAAACAAAATGAGTCAGCGACTTTAAAAAAATTATTTCAAACTTATGTTACCGGTTCCTCCTCCAAACTTCCCCACTCTTCATTATCCCAACCGTCACGAAGATCGAGTAAATTTCCCGCCGCTAAATTATTACTAGTGGATGCACCAGGCTCAACAGCATTTGGTGAACTAGGGTCTTGACTTGTCTGGAAGTAAATTTACATGGTAATTTCGTTTGTCATTGTAGTTAAAGTGTTACTTACATCCATGTCACCCCAATTTTCATTGTCCCAATACTCGTTACCGTAATCGCTAGCTGACACCGAAGTTGTTTCATTGCTTTCATGTTCTAAGGAAGTCATAGATGTTACACTGGATGTTGTCGTTGACAAGCTACTGCTTGACGGATGTTCTATGAAAAAGTACAACAAATTATTCAAGTTACAGTAGTTTAACGCTTCTGAACTTACCAAGTGAAGCAGGTTTGCTTAACGTCTTAGTTAAATGTCGCTGACTGGGCGGTCTAGAAGAGTCACTTTGACTTCTATAGAATTTCGCTGTTACCGTAGTCATCGCCCACCCAGCCCAAGTAGCTGCAGCATTACCTAACGATGGAGTGGCTGTATGAACATCAGCCTCTGTAAAACATCATTTTGCATTAATTGATTGAGCGAGTGAAAAGGTGTTACAATTACCCATTCGTTCACGCAAGCTGGGATCTTCTGACACACGTTCCAGTTTTCCCAAAAAACCCCTTAAAGTTTTAAAAGTGTGATCACGTACTGTCTTATCCGGATCAACAGTCAGTGTGCAAAGTGCTGGTAAGATACGATTGGCTACTTCAGACAATAAAAAATATTGCTGAGTTGTCGCTAAGGCCAAGACGCCAGCGCCACGAGCAGGTGGAAATGTGTCTTTGATAGCACGCATAAATGCGGACACTAGCACTCGTTGTCGCACCTGAAGTAAACCAGCATAAATGATTATTCTTTAGAAGTCAACCAACTTACTTGAGGATGAAGATGCTTGGCAATGTTTCCTAAACAAACTGTTGTGTTAGTCCTAATACCCCCTTGATCATCTTTCGCTTGTAAACGAGCAAAATGTCTCAGAACTTCGACATTTAAATTATTGTAATTCAATTTTGGCGCCAAATGTATTATCGACTATGAGGAAAAGAATTTGTTTCTACAAATAATTTTGTAATAATAAAAAAAATTACTTCAATCGTTTGATCCCTTATGTACGGATTAGTGTCCAAAAAACCATGGGCAACATTTGGAAAAATTTGTTCATTAACTACTTGTGGTTGTAAATGTCCAACGAAATGCACTAATGTATTTAATAGCCTAGCACGTGTAATGCGGTCCGTAGATGTAAATAATTTTACAACGCACGGGACAATACGTTTCTGGTATTCGGATTCGTCCAATAAATTTCCTAACTGAAATTAACAGAAAATTTGAATTTATTGTTGAAATTCTCGGAATTTAGTGAGTTACCTTAAACATGGGAGGTAATATCGCCGAACCAGCGTCTCCATACTCATATGCCGTTATTAATTGGGGAAGTATTTTGTGTCTGGAAATTAGTGAATGTGAATTCAAACATCTGAATAATGAGTTAAGCCTCGGAACAGGTCGAATCAACCGATTTGAGTGGTGACTTGAGGTTCCAACTCCAGCCTCACCACCACCCGATCCGAGGCTCGAATTCAGTTTACTTACTTGCATACATTTTTCGGGAAATTATCTAATTGTGCTGTAATAGAGTTGAAAAATCGCAACTTTTCAGCCTTATCTTTAATTTGAATCTCGTCCAAGAACAGCAATGTGTCAACCAAATCATTTTTGAAGAATCCATCCGGCTTTCGACATCTTGTTATGATGTCAGCTGGATTTGGTCTATTTGCTGGATTTGCACCAACCAGTTCACAGTAGAGCGGTGCGAGTGACTTAGGTATCTGGAATGTATAAAAATTTCCACTCGTCGAGCATCTTTCTCAAAAATCTAAACTGTCGGTTCTTACATTTTTGATATTTTGTAAATTCGTACTACTTTTTAATGGCCCATTATACGATTCCCAAACCAAGCATCCCAGTCCCCACATGTCAGTCGAACTGAAAAAAAAAATTATTTCATCGAATTTCCGGCAAGTAGCGGAATAAAATGCAAATTACCATTTGGTAACACTCTTCAATTTGGTTGGATCATTTTTCTCCGGCGGATCATATACCTCCAATGACGGCGGTACCTTCACTGGTGGCATTGGATTACCATCGATTGGAGAAACATATTCTAAGCCACCCAATTTCCATTCACCACATGTGTTTACATATACTGACCATGAAGAAACATTGTTATGACGTAGATTTCCATCATTATTCAGGAATGATAAGCCTCGCTAGTTGAGATAAAAAAGTGTGAAATTTGATGTTGGCGTACACGTCTAATTCCATCGGTCACTTGGGGAGCGAATGTCTTTTGTCTCATGTTAATACAAATCACATTGAAAGAGTGAAAGAGTCATCTCTTTCCGATGGAATTAGCCACATCCATTCGAAGAAATTCAGATTTCAGAAATGAAGGTAAAAACTTTTCTTCGCTAACTTCTAAGAAAACTGAAAACTCAGCAAGCGATTGCGTGTGTTTAAAAGAATTTAGAGGGGAACCAATATAAGAATTCCACTCTATATCACAGTCTACTCATATAACCTTCTATATTTTGAGCGACGAGTGCTAACGTACGTAGTAGAAGGGAAAAAGATAGCAACACAGCTGGAGTACCACAGGGATCCATATTAGAACCAACGCTGTGGAATGTAATGTATGACACAGAGCTGCGGCTGAAACTGAAAAGATGCGCTTAGACGATGGCTTTCGCCGACGACTTGATCCTCACGGTGTTCGCAACGTCGAATATGGATGTGGAGGTAGCTATGATGAAGACGCTAGAAACTGTCGAAAATTGGATGACAACGACAAAACTGATGCTGGCCTACCAGAAAACCGAGATCAAGCTAGTAGCTGCAAAAAAACTGAGCGGAACGTAATGAACATTGACGGAGAAGAAATCCCATCCACTCGCCAATTAAAATACTTTGGAGTTATGCTGGACGACCGCAGAAATTTTAATAGTCATGTGGACTACACGTACGAAAAGGCAATGAAAGCCACCGCAGCACTGGGCAGAATAATGCCAAACGGCTTTGGACCGCGCAGCAGCAAAAGGAGGCTCCTAGTAAGCGTCACCCTATCGGTATTGCGTTAAGGGGCACCAGCGTGGATACAGGCGCTAGACATTGAGAGGAAACGGAGGAGGCTTAATAGAGCCCAAAGGCTGGCAAGCATAAAAGTAGCAGGCACACACCGAACGATATCCCTAGAAGCAGTGGACGCCTTTAGTGCGTCAACGGCTTAAGTCAAAGTATAGTAATTGTCATGCCTGCCGGCTGATGGACTGGTGACCTTTACAAATGGGTCGAAAACTGAGGAAGGAGCGGGAGCTGGAATCTATTCGCTTTATCCGGCGAACTGCGACAGTGTCTATTTGAGAAAATTAGTGAGCGTCCTCCAAGCGGAGATTTTGCAACGTTGATGGGAGTGATGAATTTAGTTCCAGAAGGAATGACGGATGGCAGAGCGAACATCTGCTCAGACAGTGAGTCGATGATAAAGGCGTTCGCGTCGCCTGTAACAACGTCAAAACTGGTTAATTAGCTAAAAGGAACCCAAAACCGATTGGGACTGGGTGCGGGCTGAGTCCGAAAAAAGTTGGCACGCGTACTACGGCGGAAGAAAGCACGCGAAACTCTTCTTCCCGGCGCCTTACGAGAAGTGGGCCAATGAGCTTCTCAGAATGAACTGTAGTGGCATTAAGAAAGCAGTGGGAGCCATTACGGGTCACTGTGGGTTGAACAACCACTTGGCCAAAATGACCATTTTGACTGATCCACGATATGACTGCGGCCTGGACGGGCGTTCATTGAATAGGTGAATGCAGGAAGTTCCACCTGCTAAGGAGCATGACATTAGGTGGTTATGTGATTCGACCCTCCGATATCTTAGACCCAAGAGCTATATTGCTCTAGACAGGTTCTTGGTACGAACGGGAAGAAAACAAAATATCAACAGATCTGTGTTTTAGGAGCCAGAAATAGCCCATCCCACCCTGCTAAATATTAAAAATCTATAGTAATTGTAATAACACGATGTTTTAGCTGTTAAGCAATTAGTTTCATGGCTGATGGAGCATGTCATGAAAAACAGTATACTTTGACATAAGTCCACTTAATCCACAAATCTCAGAAGTGAGTTACCCCTCGGTAATATCTTGAAAACCATCACCCGTACAAGCCTTCCTCTTCGTAATTACCTCATCGATCTCAACCTTTCTTTATAAGTTTGTCCCTAATCTTGAATTATTTAAGGGGAAATAAATTTTCCTTCCAAAAAAAAAAATTTTTTTTGACGGACAAACTCATTTACCACTCGATTATGTACAATTTCAACCCCGAAGTTTTTGGGTTTTCTATTTTTAGGTGGAACGGTGCAAATAAGTGAAATCTATTAAAATATTTCAGTCTGTCCTCTATCTCCCTCATCTTGATACACTCCAGAGAGATTATCAAAAGATAAAAATCAAGTTCACAAGTCGTACGAGGGGATGCTGGGTATTTTCAACAAGTACGCGCATTTGAATTTCATCTCATAGCGTGAGTTACAGCAGCGGAGACAACCGGTAAGAAAATATCGCACGACTTCTCGTTTGTTGAAAATAGGGACCCTGTGATATTCAGGTCGGTAACATTTTTGGGTCTCGCGAAACAAATAAAATTCGAAAGTTCAGTTCAGTTCCGGATGAGGAGAGTATTGACCTATATCGGGCTAGTCGACGGCCAATTATGAGTGAGGATATTTGGCGGGGATGAAACGGTTATGTGACTGTAGAACTTTAGGTTCTTCTCAGTATTTGCTTCAAAATTGCCCGAGACAATTTCGTTCATTGAATTTTACAGGATACGGATCCTTTAACACCCTGTGGGCATTTGAATGTGTGAGCTATTTGAATGGCGTTTTCCTCTGGTTCAACACTCCTTCCGAATCCCTTCGTTTTTAATATTATTCTATTGGCAGGCTGTTTTCTTTCGATTGATGTGAGCCCTAACATTTCCAAAGCATGCCGCAGAAATTTTCATGATTAACGAGGGATGTCGAGTGGGATATATTCATCTATTTTCAAATACATTTAACGTGTCAGACGTTGCAGATTGTAAATTATCTACATACGAAATGTGGTTTTCAAGTTGACAGCGTCAATTAATTAATTAATAAAAGAAAATTCGACGTAGTGAAGAGAGTGTGGGTTACACTGGTGTTAGTTGATAAACATAATAGACATCATATACAGACATGTCTGTAATTTATTTTGTCAAAAGTGAGATTTTTGACAATTCAAAAACAAATTCAATTCGATTTTCAGCTATTCAGAATATCAACTTTCAATAAATGACTCGCGTTTTACACCTGTTACACAAAATGTTGCAATATTTTCATTTTTTCCTTTAACTTTTCCGTGCCTAAATTCTAATAACACTTTGTTTACACAATGAAGAAAACATATGTTGGCAAAAAGAACAACACCAAATTTAAAAGTATTTCAAACAATGGAAAAAAATCGATACAAATCACTCACAGTTACTTGAAATATTCCCCAAGCAAGGTACAGATCTTTTTGCGGTGATCCCATGTCCAAATGCTCAATATACGTTCCCAATGGTTCAACCAATTCGGTAGCCACATAGAGAACTTTGTCTGTTTCTAAGCTATCCAGAAATTGCAACAAACACGGATGTCGCAAAGTCTTCAGTTTCTTAATTGAATGTCGTAGTATTTCGAGTTTCGTATCTGACCCACTTTTAATATCATAAACAAACACGGACACCAGCTGTTCTTCGGTGGTATTTTTCTTTTTGCCTTTATGAAGACTCCAAATACTTTTCGCATCCAAACCATGAACTTGTTCCCCGATTTCATATGGGAAATCTTTGGTTGAGTCCCGCGAAAAGAAGGACCACATCTTATTATACTTTAATTTGCGAATGGCAATTCTGTTTTATTGTGAACAATTTGAACAAATTTGATTTCTTTTCACCATTCCACAAAGTTTCTTGTGGATTTTGAACGTTTTTCTTGTATGTATTTTTGTCGAGTTGCGTTGCTATTTTTGACGATAATGAAAATTAAAATTCTAAAATAGTCGTGCTTATAGCCCGAGTCGAACTGTCAAATGCCATTTATTCAGCAAAATGCTTTGACGTTGCGGTGTAAGCGAAATTCAAATGGCGCCAACTATTAAAAATATTGTTTACGATCGCAGCTGAATATTTTGATTTCTAAAAATGGTTTTTTGTACACATGCTAGGCCTAGGCAGTAATCAAAATGGTGAGTAACGAACTCCGAAATTGAGTTTTTTATTGTCACACTGCTACTTTTTGATTGATGAACGGAACGAAAATAGTGTTTACTCGTTGTCACACCGAAAACTTGTCATAACATGCATGTGTGCACTCCCGATAGTTATTCATTACATGCTATTCATTACATTAAGACCGCCACCGGAAACTTCTCATTACATGAATATCTACATGTAATGACGCGCTTTCGGATGGGACACTGAGTAAAACAGTTGCTTAGTAAGTCAACCATTACTATGATACTAATGATACTCACAAACTTGTTCGTGTATTTTTAAGCAACTTTCTTTGAAAACTGTTTTTTGACTCGTGTAGTTGTATACCTCGCCTTCAGCTAACTCTACCCTCGTCAAAAAATAGTTTTCAAAGCTTTTTGCTTAAAAACCTCCTCCTGAGTTTGGCTCATTCACAAAATTGATCCCTCATGTGATGACTTACTTCCGCATCCCCCACTGTAATCTACTATTTCTTCGTCATCTACTTTAAGTAATCCTTGTCATACGCAGATGTTTATAAATGTGTCGAATGGCACCAATGACACGCAATTTTCGTGCTTTAGCATTGTAGCGTGACCTGAAGAATTTATGTAATGATAGTGAACTTCTACGGTGTCAAAAACTGAATACGATTCGCTTTAAAAAGTGTTGAAAAAATTCCAGGTTTGGATGTATTGTTAGCCCGGAATGATTGTGATGATTTGTAAGAACTTTCGAAACGTATGTTTATTGTTACATACTACAAGCACTTAAAAATTTAGATTGTCACACACATTCGTCCCTATTGTGTCCTTTCTGATTGTAAGTAGTCGGGAGGATTCGAACTGATTTTTCCTTTGAATAATTGTGGAAGCTGGAGTTGTTAGAATCAATGCGATTGGACAAAAACCTTTGTGAAGGATGGTAAGAGAGGGTGAGGAGCGTGAGGAGTCATAACAGATGTCGTAAGAGATGTTGCGAATTCCCGCCAAAAACAGCGAAGACAGGCCTATGCCACTGCTATGCTCTGTTTTTTATCTCAGACAACAAATGGCTAGAAATATTCAGCAATATGCCGTGCTGCTCTGGTTCGTTTCGTACCTGTCATCACGAGTTCAATATGTGACTATTGGAACTGACAAATCAGAGACTTTTATGGTTCTTTCTGGAGTTGGACAGGGATCAATTTTGGGCGTTTTTTGCTTTCTAATGTTTTTCAATGATTCCGACGTGAATATGCCCGGTATCCTTTGCCTCAATTTCGCAGACGACAAAAAAATCGGTTCAATAATCAAATCGGAAATGGATGCATACAATCTCCAAACTGCAATCAATAGCTTTTTTGAATGGTGCCGCGACAATGGCCTGGAAATTAATTGTACAAAATCTAAGATAATAACGTACACGCTAAAAACCAAGCCAATACATTTTGACTATAGTCTTGATGGTGAAAAAATCGAACGAACGAATAGCACATTTGATCTTGGCATCTTGATGAACACAAAAATGATCTTCAACTCCCATTATGAATATGTGAGCAATAAATCCAAATCAGTGCTAAATTTCGTGAAGCGTCAGCGCCAATTCCTCGATGATGATGCACTGAAAATAGTTTACAAGGCACTGGTACGGTCCAACCTGGAATTTGCTGCCTGCATTTGGTCGCCACATTGTGTAACTTATAGAAGAATGATTGAGAGTACACAGAAACAATTCGTGATGTTCCTCAATGGTGACCATTTGAACCGATCCGACAATGACTATGTACTCAGTCCATATGTCGAAAGGTGTGCTAAATTCGAGCTGCAACCATTAATTCGACGAAGAGTAAACGCTTGCATCCTTTTCATCCACTCTTTGCTTACCGGTAAAATCAATTCACCAAAGCTTCGCTCCCACATTATCTTCAATTTGAGATTCACCAGGCATAATGGCCTGATTTCCATCCCAGCACACCGAACGATCCGATCATATAATTCTCCATTTAGCAACGCCTGTCACATGTTCAACGCCGTATATAACATTATCGATGCCACGTTGCCCCATAAAGATTTCGCCAACTCTCTTCTTCAAGTACCTGATTTGGCTTTAAGTCAATTTTTGACGATGTGATATCAGAGAAACTGTGATATTTTATATTTTTTACCTTTCTATAATTTATTATTTTACTTATTTTAAAAATTTAACAAGACCTTTAACTGTTTGACGATTGATGTTATATGTCGTAATATTTTATGTAAATTCCTATTACCTGTTATTTGTACAAATAGTCCACTTGCATTAAGTCGACTCAAAATGGAAAATAAATGAATGAATGAATGAATGAACTTTGTCATTCTCACATCCAAGTCAACGACTAAAGACTGTATGGATAATGAGCGACCAGTAAACGAATCAATTTGAGTGAGTGGTACGGAGATTAGGGCGATTAGGGGCACGCATCTTTAAATAGAAGGGGGTTCGATCTAATTTCAACATTTTTAAACCCATACGAAGAACGCGTCGTACTTCCAGTCGTACTTCGCCCGGAAGTTTGTTACTTTTTCATTTTGGGGAGAGAAAAATGCAAAAAAAAAAAATTGTCCGTCCGTTTGTCTCTCAACGCTCGAGTAAAACTCAACCGATTTTAAAAATCTTTTTTTTTTCGTGACAAATATTTTATGGGATTGAAATTGTAAACTGTCGGGTCAAGGGCCGCTGGGACTGTTTCAGTGTTTTTTGGTCTTTTGTACATAACTCGAGTAAATCATTTCTGATTTTCATACATTTTCTTTGTTCGAAAGGCCCAGGAATGCCCGACAGTTCATGGAAAAAGATTTTTTGATTTTTAGTTTTTGGGCGACCCAACACGATATTTGGTTTGTGAATCTTCCTTTGATAATATAGTTATTTGTGTGTCTGTTTTTGACGACTGGTTTTAGGCAATTTCGCGTGTTGTAGACCGAGCAGAGCGAGGTCTACATGCGAAAGTGCCTAAAATGAGTCGTCCAAAACAGACACACAAAAAATTTTTCATGCAGAGGTCCAAAATCGAGAGAAATTTATAAAATTTCCTTCGATTTTGGCCCCGAGGCATGAAAAAGTTTTTTGTGCAGTGCTGTAGAGAAAAAAGAGGCGAACTTTTTTGACCATGAAAGTATGGGTCAGAGGCCTCTGCTTTTTCATGCTTCATATGCGGTGCGAAAGTAAAAATTTCATCCCATAGGACGAAAATTTTATTTTCGCCCCGTGGGCTTTAGCCATGTGGGATGAATTTTTTTTTACTTTCGCACCGCATATGAAGCATGAAAAATATAATACACCCCTCGGAGATACTTTCGTACCTCTCCCTTGTAGTGTAAATAACTATTGCGCCCGTGCTTCGGACGAGGTTTTCAATATTGCCCTTTCGGCAATTTCCAATACAATTTAATGAGGACGTAATTGCACATACTTAAGAGCTAAGGCAATATTTACTTGGATACGTTCAAGCCTTTTTCTTCTATCTATTCTGTTTGTCACATCTATTCTACTTACCCACCCGATGGTACAGTCGGTGGAATATTCTAAGAACCACATTTTATGTTCCGTACGGTCATGACAAAGTAGATATGAATTTTTTACTTCTGCTCGTGTTTTCACGGTGTTAAAAACATGCGCAGAAGTTACAAAGCTCATATCTATTTTGCCGTGACTGTTTATAAATTTTGTAAGAAATCTAAAAATGTGGTCCTAAGAATATTTCACAGTATGTATAAACATTCAAGCTTAGAATCCGTCACCGACGACGAGTACAGATGTTCAGTGTACGATTCGCTTCGAAAATAAAAGGAAAAACTGAAATTTATTTGTTTAAATTCAATTTAATTCTTTTGTATTGAACTATTTATTATGGCATCGAAAAATGCGTGATTTGTTTTCAAATTGGTTTTCGTTCTAAAATTAAAACTAAATATTTTAATATAAAAACTTAATTTTACTCTAAAAAATATATATTTTAGTTAATTAAAGGTGTGTGACTTACACATTTTTTTCAATATTTATTGCAATGACATAAGTTTTTATTGAAATTTATTAAATTTTCTTTTAATGTAGTTCTCAAAAAATATACTTAATCTTATGACAAATGTTCACTTTTTGTGGTTTCATTTTTTTTTAACTTTTAACTTTTCATTTTTTATTCAAAATATTTTATAGAAAAAGTTATAATAATTTTTTTAACATATGGTCATACCATATACTTCATATTAACACAAATATTATTGGATGGACATTGACATCATCTCTCATTTCTTTCGTATCCTTCAAATTATTCTTAAATTATTATTTTTCTTTTTCAGTTGTTTTTATTTAAAAATAAAACCGTTTTGAGCTTTTTCTCTGAATATTCATCAAATTCTGCCTTAAAGCGATTACTTGTTAATGTCATAAAATCTTTAGTTTCGGCTATAAAAATATTTTTTCTTAAAATAAATAAATAAAAAATCGATATTATACGAAGGACTCACTTAGGTTTTTCACTTCTATACTGGATTTTATTAATTGAAGTAAAAAACAACTAAAATCCTTCGCTTGAAATAAATAACAAAACAGGAAACTAATTAAAGAAAAAAATAAAAATAAAAAATCAAACAAATGTTTATTTCATTCGACTTTAGTTTTTTTATTGAGATAAACGGCGACATAAAAAAGAAATACAAAAGAATTTCTCATCTTATTTTGAATTAGAAACTAATAACAAAATTAATACACAA
Organism: Pseudolycoriella hygida; assembly: GCA_029228625.1. Classification (NCBI taxonomy): domain Eukaryota; kingdom Metazoa; phylum Arthropoda; class Insecta; order Diptera; family Sciaridae; genus Pseudolycoriella; species Pseudolycoriella hygida. The sequence continues at coordinate 35,098,980 of CM055406.1, read as the reverse complement.
TATCACAACGCCATCTATAGTTTTTTTTTCTTTTGATTAGAATAGAAACACATTTTTCTTCATCATTTCAATTAACATTATAAACTGACTAATTTGGATGGCTCAGATGTTGGCGTGACCAATTCTAATGGATTTCGGTTTAATGACGGTGCTAATGGCACCGAAACGGGTGTTAGACCAGTTCCGCCGTCCATCAAACTTTCGTAGTTGAATACTCCGTTGGACGGAGTACTTATGGGAACACCCGCCATGTCCATAATGGTTTTGTTCATGCTCAATGCCTGAGATGGTGTTATATGTGTGAATACATTCAATGAACTCGGTCGATTCGGTCTTGCTTGAGTAGGAGGATTGAATGGCGATGTTGTTGGTGGTGCAGCGATAACTGGATTGGAATTTGACAACATCATTCGTTTGACTGGTTGCGGTTCATCGTCTTTATAGGTTGGATCGATGGGTTCCGTTTTGATTTTGTCCAGAATCAAGCGACATTGGGCTCGATGATTGTCCAAACAATACTCCAAATCTTCTTTTACTAATTGTAATTCCTGAATTTCGGATTGAAGTTTTTGTTTTTCCTTTTCCAACAGACTGACTTTTTCAACAAGATCGTTCGTTTGGTCTACACGTCGTTTTCGACATCGAGCTGGAATTGAAAAAAGCATTTGAAATGTTTGTTGAAATCAACGTTCATGAATGGGGGAGTGTTATGGCTTAGGTTGTTAGAGCAGCTGATGAGCAAACGACTTATCGCGGCTCAGATTCAAGCTAGAGCTTTACTCAGTTACAAGCTTAAACAAAAGCTTTTCATATTATTGAACTTTTCTTAAGAGCACGTCGCAAAAATCTTCCAATCGCAACTCTAACAGCTATATTTTTATGATCTGTTCCTAAAAGCCTTTGGAAAGGGCAAATGTGGGTAAAACGTTTCTTTGGAAGGTATGGCAAAATTTATAAATCGTTAGAGATGAGCGGGTTGCCCGAAACTTCGAAAAACACGACCCGAGCCCGAATTTTTTTTCGGGTACATGGGTTTCGGGTTTCGAAAATTTTAATCGGATCGGGTTCGGTCCGGGCCGGGTTTGGAAACAGTTCGGTTTTCGGGTTTCGAAAAATTTTATCGGGTCGGGTTGTTGTATCATTTTATTCGGGTCCCGATCCTTTATTGACTTTTTATATTTTACAAAACTCCTCTAAATTTTATCATCTTACATTACACGAATTTTGTTCTAGTCTAAGGTCCGTGAAGAATGCAGACGTCGTCGGGCCTTGAAATAATTTTTGTTTCAAAGTAATTTGGGTTGTGAATTTCGAAAAACTTGAGTGACTGGTTCGGTCCGGGTCGGATTTTGAAACAATTCGGGTTTCGGGTTTCGAAAAATTTTATCGGGTAGGGTTCGGTCCGGGTCGGGCTTCAAAAAAGGGTCAACCCACTCATCTCTAACGTACGTATCAAAATACATGTGGCAAATCGAACAAATTTTGCAAATAGATGCGAACTCATCAGAATTGTGAATTGTTGCAATGCTTTTAAAACTATCAGAATTCCAACGACCTACAGAAATTACCCAAGGTAATGTCGAAAACCCTCCCGAAGTACGGCAATTGTAGAAGTGGATACATTCCGGGATGGGGTCATTTTTCCTTAAAATCCTGACACACGTGTTCTCTAAAATGTTATTCTCTACAACTTTTCTTTTGGAAGCAACTTTCGAACTGCCATAGGACTAGAGATATAAGTCATCCCTCCTGATTCTAGAAATGACTGAATTCCAAGGATTGTGACATTTTTCAGGAAAACCAGGAAACAGTGTTCACTAAAATTTAATTCTCTACAACTTTTCTTTTGGAAGCTAATTTTTAAGTGTCATAGTTCTAGAGATATGAGTCATACCTCCTGATTCTAGAAGTGACTGAATGCCAAGGGTTTGAACATTTTTCGGCAAAACCCTGAGATACGTGTTCTCTAAAATTTTATTCTCTAGAACTTTGCCTTCGACAGTAAATCTCTATATTGTATAGTTAAGGAAATATAGACGAAAAACCATTTGCTTTCGTATATGGCAGAGAAACTCAATTTCGTACATTCCATTGGTCCCAGTGCCCAGACCACTGACCCGATTTCCACAAAAATATTTTACACAGTTTTCTGAGACCAAATGCTTTCATTTAACACCAAAATGAACAATTTGCGAGCTATACTTGCTGAGATATTTGCGAAATAGTTTCACCGACCCTCGAAAAAACATGTTTCTCGACCATATCTCCGGAACCACTTGACCGATTTGGCTCATCTTTGAACTTAAATCATGGGGCATATATACCTTTCATGGAAAAAAATCGCCTCACTACCGCCTCTATGTTGCAATAAAATGTCTTGAAGTAAATGTATAAGACATTTGTACTTCATACGGGTCCAAACAGAGGGTTTTTACAGATTTTGGAGAAAATTGGGTTCGATAAGCGGAAAAACGTATTCAAAAATATTTAAAAAAAAAACGTACCAGCAGCTAACTTATTCCGTTCTCTGCGTACTTTTCGTTTAGCTTCCTCTTCGGGTGTTAAATTAGATGGATGCTTTGGACGACGACCTCCCATATTTCGCCTTGCTGTTGCTATAAAATAAAAATGATTTTTAGACAATTGCGCCCATCAAATTATTAGCAAAAAATACCTTTTTGACCTGCAGTAGCGATTTCTTCTGTTACAGCTGGTGGCGATGTTTGCCACGATGAACTGTCTGAACTAGATGCGGTTGAACCGAGACTGTGATCCTGATGGTCTTGATCGAATTGGAATGATGGCAATGGTGGAACAAAACCGGCTTGACACGGAACCGAGGTCGGTGGATCGTTGGTTAATTCGTAAAATGTCTGAAATTTATGAATTTGCCACTGTAAGTTGATTTAGATCTGGTAACACCAAGAGTTTCTCTCAACTAAACAACCACATATACACTTTCTCTCGCTCATTCATTTTCCATTAAGATGCAAAAGAGAGAAGATGCAAAAAACACAAAAGAAGAATCACTTTTACTACTACAACGGAAACTGTAATACTAACCTGTTCTATGTTTCTTAAAGTTGTAGGTGTTAAAGTTGCAGTAGTTCGGGTTGGTACGCCACTGTGTATGCCATCCAAGGAAACGAGCTGAAAATGAAAATAGAAACTTTAAATTTTTTTGAAAAATGCTGTGCAAAATTAGCGTCTACGTTTGATTAAAAGAAAAAAATTTTTATCGAAAATTGATGAGCTTATCGATAGATATGTAAACAATAGTGTCAACTAAAAGAATAGTCAATTGTGAGTTATCAACTCACTGCCGAAATGCACGTTTTTCACGAAGACATTAAACTGAAAGCCACCGAAAATTTGAAACAAATGATTGGTATTAATTCAGATAAAAACATTATGAAAAGTTATGACTAATGCGCCTGTTATAGGAAGTGTAACAATTTGATAATCTTTATCATTGGGAGATTGTAAATTGCAAATATTTTAAATTAGAAAATTGGGAACTTTATGACTCAGGAGAACTTTATGACGAGGAGAACAGCCACTTTCAAAGGATTGAAAGAAATGCTGTTCTTTAGTGTAAGTTATTTAGCTAAACTGCAAAGGAACTGAGAGGTCCATAGCATAGATTGAAGTAAGCTCTTTTTCTACGGATTTCGAAGGTAGTTAGTGTGGCCTCCAATTTTTACACGACGACAATTTAGAACACAATTTCATTTAATTTGAGTGCAATAAAATCCGCCGTGACATCATATAAAGTCAATTAAAACAAACTGTCACTGTAATTTATGTGTTCTAAATACCGTCATGACAACATACCACATCAATTAAGTCAGTTCGGAGCAAAAACCGGTTTATTTCAACTGTCAAAGTGACGTTTTAAACGTCACGGGCTATATAATTGAGGAAAAATAAATAGGTTTTGGATATTTCGAAAAAAAATTTTGTTTGACGTTTAAAACGTCACTTTGAAAGTTGGAATTGACTCAGTTTTGCTTCCAACAGACTCAATTTAGAACATATTTTTATGTAATTTTGTGTCCTAAATTGTACATTTTGATTATTTTTGTGTACTAAGCTCCACCAGGATATTTCCCGACACTTTTTACATAAAACTACTGCAAAACTGTAGAAGAAAAACAAAGGAAATCTTATTTTGTTCTTTGGTATTTGCACCTATTTTCTACTATGTACTAATGGTATTTCACATGAATTTTAACAACTTCTCAGTGTTTTCAAAGGTTTTTTTTTTCCGTTTTTTGAGAAGTTTTACATATTTGAGAATTTTGTTTAAAAGTACAATAAACGCAAAATAAAATGCAATGTCTTATGTTTAGTGTTTCTGTATATTTGTTGAGCTTTCGTACTGTTTTACTTCTCACAATGCGTTCGTACGCATACATCGAATACTGATAATACAACGTAAAATCTTTAGATGTATTTTTAGAACGAAATAAAAAAAGGAATGTGAAATATGTTGCAAAATAATTTGCGATTACTTTAGTTGTTATAACCTCCATATTATATCTGCTCTGTGTTGTCATGTAAATGCTTTGCCATCTCATATAAAGCCTATCAGCTCCTCACTTTCAGCTTTTGTCGGTTTCTTCAATTTGCAAATAATAAGAAATGTCTACTTTTTACTAGACGCATCGAATAACACACAGTCTTTTTGCCCCTCAAAATAGTCGGTGATGCTGTTAAAATGTAATTATGTGAGGTTCTCGAAAAAATAACACACACCGTAAAATGTTCCTTCCACAAACTTAAAGAAACGTTACCTGTTGCATGAAAAGCTCGGTCGCTAAAAAATTTGCTATTTCACAGGCATCCATAATAACAATAAATATACAAAATATCCAACACACTCTTTACAACACTTAAACCGTATTACTTTATTCGATATATTGAAAACAATAAAAATAAATTACAATGTCAATGTATGCGTTATTGTGTCGATGGTTCTTTATAGAATTTTCTCTAAAGAAAATAACACATACTTCAATTTCAGAATTAATTGTCTTTACAACGAAGTAAAATAAAAGAATGAAATAATTTTATAAACACCCACTTGAGAGCACGGTTTTTCGTTTTAATCGTACGATGAAATCAAACAACAATTAGATATTATTAAGAATTATTTTCGAATTTGAATTTATTGTATTTCCGTTGTCGCTTTTGATAAAACAACTTGATTTAATGGATGGAAAAATTGAAAATTTTTATTTTAATCTTTCTTTTAACACAAAATTCTGTTAACGTATTTTCAATTTTATTTTCGTATATTTTATGCATGTATCTCTAACGTATGCAAAAAAACAAGATAAATTCGCGAATATTTTAATCTCTTTTTTTTGTCCAAAGGTTGTAGTTGTGTGATTTATTTTTAAACAATTGCGTCACAAATTTCGCGTCGATTTCGTATGATCGTAATGTATTAATATAAATGAATAAATTTAATAAATTTTACTAAATTATTAATTATATATTTCTTTAATTTTTAATTATTATTTAATTTAATTGAAAATATATATTCGTTCGTTCGTTTAAATAAGAAAGCCTCTGGTCTGTTTGTATATAAATTCAACTAGTATATCTTTTTCAACATATAACTAAGAGTATTTTAATTGTACAAATCAGAGGCTTTGGGTCGACTGTCAGTAGCTTCATTTAATTAGTCAACATTTACCTAACAATTCGTAACAAGAACAGATGAACGAAAAAAAAACACATTCGCGTCGTTTCCCGACGACCGAGTATTGAAAAATTAAAATTATAATATCATTTAGAGTTAAAGAGGAAAGAAAATACAAATACAATTTGGAGCATTCGAGTTAAACACAAAACGATTGTGAGAGTGAATCTTAAGCAATGATTAAGATATTTTTTTTCCATTTCGTTTAATTGATTCTGGACATTTAATGAAATTAGGAGTCAGTAGTGGAAGAAAATATCAATTCTTAATGTCATTGAGAAGTCGTTTCGTTCGTTTCGCTGCGAGTATTGTGTGAATTTTTCTAACGATCTTTAAAATTCAATTAAATGTTGGACAATTGCCAGTTGAGTGTCTTGTTTTCATTACTCTCGTTAAATGTATTTTTGCTTTTTTTTTTGCATACACATTTAGACAGAAAATTTTCACATTTTGTCGAAATACTTTGTTGGTGTTCAAATCATATCATGGATAGTTGAAGCAGGGGAGATAGATGTGTAAAACTTTGAAGCCATTCTATGATTGTAAATTAAACGCTGATGTGATCGGAACAATTATAAAATTACTTCTTTTTCGTTTAAGTAACTTTTTAAGCGAAATTGTTAGAAAAAGTTATGGAGATGAAAAAGGTTTGGTGGACAACTTAATTCAGCCTTAAAGGTAGACGTGTAGTACCTACCTCTAAAATTCATGTCGCTGAAGTTAGCTCAAGAAAATTATATCAAGATTTTTCCAATGTTGAAAAAGATCTTGATATATCAGAAAAAACCAGCTTCAGTTTTTCTCTGTAAATGTGCGTAATTTGCGGAAACATTTCTGGTACGGTCATAACTATCTTGATATGTTAAGATTTCTGGTACGGACATAGAAATCTTGATATATCAACATTTTGGCTACGGGCATCACTATCATGATATATCAAGATTTCTCGTACGGATGTAGAAATCATGATATATAAAATTTTTACCATGGGCATCACTATCTTGATACATCAAGATTTTTGCCATGGGCATCACTATCTTGATATATCAAGATTTTTGGTACGAACATAGCAATCTTGATATATCAAGATTTTTGCTATGGGCATCACTATCTTGAAATATGTTGTTAGAAAAAGAGTTCAAAACGCTCTAAATTTCCATATAAAATTCTTAACATCTTCACGCTTTCTTTGGTAACCACCGTAGAATACACCGTCACTTGTGAACAGCTCCTTTTCGCATATCCAGCTGCAGATCATGTTTCAGGGCAGTTATACAGACTTCTTCAGCTGAAAATAGTCAAGGAAAAGTGTCAAAAATTGACCTTTCTTACAAAAGTTGTTCCAGACCGGTGCGACAGCCTTAAACCGGGGAAATCTTTGCATGGTCTTATAGTAGAAGTAGTATGCTAGAACATCCTATACTCATTTTTTCGGTTCATCGCTGCTTCAAGCAGTAAAGCGTTTCCGAAGTTTTCACCTAAAATGACTAATAATTCAAGAGTGGGGGAAGGCTCCAAGGAATCCAATGAAGAAAAACCTTTGTATCATTGAGGCTTACCATCCCATAAAAGTTCATTTGATTTCATTTCGTTTTACACGAGTTATAGCCAAAACACCATTTTTACCACCCCCTGACATGCACTTACTTAGCACACCATAACTCCCCCAAAATATCAAATTTTCCAAAAATGAGAAATTACTTTTCTTACAATAGAACAAGGAATCGAATGGCATCGGGAGAAAGTAGGACATGTTGTCGCAAAATCGTTCGAAGTTTTCGCAAAACACTCTTAAGTGTCCGCCATCGCTCATTTTTTTCGATTTCGGCGGCTGTACTAACTGAACTGCTCCTTTGATTTATTACTTCAATTAACTTTATAAAAAAATCGGTGCATTTTTTCGACACACGTAAAACAACTTTTTGTTTAAAATAATATTTTACGTCACTTTTGTCGAAATAGTCATGGTCCATTGCGGCAGTATATTGATGAGATATTAATGTCATCGCAACGGCAGTAACGAATACTATACGTTACATAAATTTCAACTCAGCACCATGTTGCTGCTGCCCTCTATATTTACAATAGAAAATCTTAAGTAAGCAGCCTGGTGCTGAGTTAAAATTAATGTGCCGTATAGTATTCGTTACTGCCATTATGATGACATCAACAGGCAGCACCAGGCTGTCTTCTATAAGGTTACCAATACTCGTCAAGTAGGCAGCCTGGTGCCGAGTCGCAACCGAGTACTTAGTAGTGCACTCGTTTACCACTCCAACATTGTCATAGAAACTTTTTTGGCACCAGGCCTTGAAATGCATACCTCTGTTGCAATTTTTTCCGTTAAAATGTTCTAGACGACGATTAGATAAGGAATTCAGGCAGAAGACAAAGGATCAGTCTAGTGCCTGAACTCCATTTTTCATCGTCACTTATAACATTTTCATGGAGAAAAATTGTTACAAACAGAGGCCTCGTACCACGTAAGAGGTTAATTTTGATAGCGAAATTCACAATTTCTATACGATTTGCTCACAGTACTCTCTACAACAGCTACAAATCGTTGTAAAATATTGTAGTACTGTAGCGAATTCCGAAGACTCATGAGCTAACAAGGTAGGAATTCAACCCGATCCAAACTACATAATATAAACCGCAAAACCCGAAAAAAATTAAAGCGAAAGCCTGACCCGCACTAAACTTAATGAAAAGTATTCGAGTCGGGTATGGGTCAAAACGTTTTTTTTTTGTTTCGAGTAGCCCGCTCACGTCTACTTACGAGAACGATTCGTGATGTTACATGTATTTAAACAGTCAGTAGAAAGAATTGTCTAAGATAATGTAAAATATGGCGACGCTAGAATGATAAATGTTTAATTTCACACCAAAATTTGCAATCAAAAATATGGCATTCTGTGACGGAATTACGGAATTAGCCTTAAATTGTGCATTCGAACTGTGGTCTTTTAGCGAATGATAAGAAAATTATTGAAAAGAATTTACATAATTTATCAGATGAATTCGTTCGTGACATCTTGTCCTAATTTTTCCTCTGACGTACACACATTCCAACATGTTGTCGCCTTATTCAATTCATTTATCGTCTGGCCTATCCAGATATGTTGTTACGTCGTTTATCAACGTATTTTATCGGATTTAATCCACAACAACATTATTGAACAAAAAAATCCGAGAAAACAATAACACTAAATTATCATATTGTACGATTCCATTCATTTAACACAGTGTTGAAATGAAATTAACGTATGAGTTAAATAATTCGCTAATGAAAATGCGATTTACCTTTAACTAAAAAAAAAGAGTAATGTTCACTGTTAAGTTTAAAGTCAAAACATACAAATACAACGAGGTAATTTGAATTTTAAATCAAAATCACTTCACTTTTAACTTCTTGAAAGTGTTGGTTATGGATTCGTTGAATGATTGGTTGTTGAAAAAAAAGAACGCAAATGAGAACAAATTAAATTAAACAGAAGAAACAACAAAACAAAAAGAACAACAAACAGTAACCACATTCGCATGTGTTGTGGTTCAAATTAAACAAAAATTATACACAATGAATTGACAACGGAAAAAAGGTTTTTACCCTTTTCGGATTTCCGCATTCAATTGTTACATCGTCAAAGTATGAAAAAAAAACACGAAAGAATTTATCGCTTATGTTAAAATTCAGATTGGTTTTTTCCAATCAATCCACTTGTAAGGAAATACCTTAGAGATAGAGGAAACGACTTTTGAATTCACAATCATAGGGATTGACATTTGAACTATCAAAGTAAAAGCATTTTTTTTTATAAGACAGTTCTTAACGAAAATAGATGGCAGCACATTCTATAGACTTGACGTTTGAAGCAGACTAATTTATTTGAGAATTCTGACATTTGGAGCGGGTTATCTTTAGTTCATGATATCGACGTTACGAGGATAAGGTCCATATATTATGTAACGCTTTTTCAGTGTTGCCACAAATTTTATATCAGCGATATCTCGAAATAGACGCATTTCAGAATGGTCGTATGTATGACGGACCCCCCCTTTTGGGTCGACCATACATTTGACTATTCTGGAATGCGTCTATTTCGATATATCGCTGACTTAAAATCTTTGGAAGCACTGAAAAAGCGTTACGTAATAAATGGACAAGCCCTAATAGATGTCGCAACTTTCGTTGAGAATGGCCTTAACACCTAGAACCTTTTTATAAGGAGAGTACTAGAATCCGTAAGTGCAGCTTGGGTATTCTACCCTGATTGCCTCCAAAATATCACTTTTCAGTCCATTTGACATAAGTAACTATTTCCCTCTAACGTTTGTAATGCAATTATTTTACAGATGTTTAGAATATCTACCTTGAAATTTACAGATTCTTAGAACCGCATAATGGATATTGATAAATGCAATTGCGCCTTTTTTTTACTGATTATAAATTAAACATTAGATTTTTTTTTCAAAATGTCATTGTTAAACGCCGAAGGAAATGCCATTCTTTATCAATAATAATGTGGCACGAATCGAAGACTTTATTATTTATTTGCTAGCACTTACGTACTGCTCTATTGGAAATAATAATTAAACAAATACAATAAATCGTAGCCTTGCAAAGTATTTACTTTAATTCAGCCTTGCTTCGTACACCATAACTATTCGTTCACTCTGGAAGTACTAAAAATGGCAAAGATCTAATGTCTTCCCAATAAGGTTGCGGTTAGATGTCTTGACAACGTCAAGCTGCACCTCTTCCTCTATTCTTTTTATATTATGTGATCAACGTGAAAGGCTAATTCGCCAAATTTTGACAGCACTTCTCGATGCAACGATAAACATCGAATAATTTTTTAAAGGGACCACACTTCAACAGTTGTGTTAGAACAGCTGTGAAATCATTGATAAATTTGCAATAACAAATTTCATTTGTGGAAAAAATCTGTTTGCGATAAATAGAATCCTCATGAAGACGTACAAATATGTAATAGTTAAAGTTGTTATTATTGCATTCCACAAACGACCAATTAACTTGAATAAATTACGTCACAAACCAAATCTGCTGGTTCACGAGTTTAACACATTTGTCGTTAATAGCCGGCGTTAGTGTATTTGATTATACGGTGTTAGATTTTAGGAAAATGGGGAAAATCGACTCACTTTTTTTAAGAAATAATTAAAAGTTCACGCTGAAATGAACAGAGACATCTTTTACGCAGCATTTTAAATAATATAATTTCTAACTTTTTTGTAAGCGTCGGTAATGTGAAATCAAGTAGATAATACGACGAAAGAAGAAAGCAAAGGTGTTCGAATATTATATTAACATGACCGTATTCACTCTTCTCAAATTTTCTCCCAGATAAATAATCTCCGTAATATTATATATCTAAAGTGCCCCTCAAATCAATAACATCGAATTCCGCTCCAATCTAAATTACTCAGTCGCCGACTAATTTTCTCACAAAAAAAAGATGCCTTCACGTGGTATTTTATTAATATTAATTAGAAGCAACTTATAGTCAAATAACAACGTTAATGAATGTAAATTGGAAAATTAATTTTACATGATTTCTTGGTATTTGTATAAACGTTTCGTGGTAAGAGAATGTCTGTTTTAAGATTGATTCCGAGATCATCGAATGTCCAACCTATCGAACGACGTATTAATATTTCGAAGAATTATCTATTTATACAGATACTATTAGAAGAAGATTTTCAGCAGAACTTTCACGCGGGACTGTCAATTATTTTGCATAACAGAAAATAGAGAGGAATTCACGTCTTTAGTGTGGCACGATGCATAAGCTGTCAAATTAACAATACCATTACTTGACAGCTTAAGCGTCGCGTCATAAAAATCACTACATTTACCCTTGACGCATTAAAGGTGTGAATTGAATTTTATCTACGCATTTAGTGTGACATCGGCTTCTGTCACAGTATAACGAATTTCATAATGAGATCCGTAAACACTACACCAGTAAAATAGAGAGTTTGGGCAAAGCGATTTATCGCTAAATTTATAACATGTGCATATAGCTATAAGTTATAAGTCATATGTTTACGTTATAAGTTATAAGTCTACGTTATAAGTTTACGTTTGAAGTTATATATTTTTATGAGTTTTAAGTTGTAAGTTATGAGTTCAAATTTTCATAAGTTTACGTTTTAAATGATAAATTCTTATAAGTTATAAGTTATGAGTTATAAGTTTTGAAAGTAGTCAGTACTGATGCGTATCAGTCTTAAAACTGATCAGTACTGATCCAAATGACTTTTGAAACTGACAGGGATCAGTGATGATTAGTTTCAAAACTGATACGGATAGGTATTGATCAGTTTCAAAACTGATACGTATCAGTACTGATCAGTTTAAAAACTGATACGGATCAGTACTGATCAGTTTCAAAACTGATACGGATCAGTACTGATCAGTTTCGAAACTGATACGGATCAGTATTGATCAGTTTCGAAACTGATACGGATCAGTACAGATCAGTTTAGAAACTGAAAAGATCAATACTGATCAGTTTAGAAACTGAAAGGGATCAATACTGATCAGTTTAAAAGCTGATACGGATCAATACTGATCAGTTTAAAAACTGATACGGATCAGTACTGATCAGTTTAATAACTGATACGGATCAGCACTGATCAGTTTCAAAACTAATAAACTTGTAGCTTATAACCTATAATAGTATACAACTTAAAACGTAAACTTATAACTTATCAAAATTTATAACTTAAAACGTAAACTTATAACTTATAACGTAAACATATATCTTATAGCTTATAGATATATGTTATAAATATAGCCATAAGTACCTTTGCCCAAACTCTGTAATATGAATTTATGCATTTCATTATGAAATCCATACTTTGACCGCATAGTACGCACTCGAGGACCAAAGAAGGGAGCGTATAAAGCGTTCATTGGACTTTTATGATATTTTTGCATACATCGGAAATAATTTTTTGCGTACATTCCACCAATAACCTTTTTACGCGAAAACTACTGAAATTGTCCGCATCCATCCTAATCATGCGTAGCATCAAGTAAGCTATATAAATAAACTGTTGCAGTTATTTTATCGAATTTTTCATGACTCATTTTTATCTTCGGCAGAAAATAAACTTAAAAAATATAAAAGATATGGTAGTTTGTTTCATTATAATTATCTCATTAATGATACTACATGCTGCATATCACATTTTCAAAAATACATTTCTTAGAAAAGCATATTATCAACAACGGAACAAGCGGATATTTATATTTATTGTATTATTAAACAGAAAAATAACGAATTCGCAACATGTGATGACTCATTGAAAATTCAATGTATTTCAATACGCGTGCGCTACAGACTTCAGTCAGGTACCTCTTTTCAACTTTATTGTGTAAATACCCAGCACTTTGATATTTTTTTTGTTCTACAATGTCGCGCTCAATGTATAATATTATAACTTGTTGTTATAGGTAACAATTTAGCGCTGGCAGTCAGTATGTATGTACCAGTCATGTAAAAATGAATTAATTAGGAGAACACGATATTTTAATCACACCCAAATATTGCAGTTATTTGGATGCATTTTCTGAAAGCTTTCGGGTTAGAATTTTTATATTTTTCATCAAAGATCAGTGTGTGGAATTCAGTATGGACCGACAATTGTTATTTCATTGGTTCATATGTTATCGATTTAAAATTATTGTATAATTTTCGTGTACTAAATTCCGCGAAAAAAGCATTCAGCCATCATTTCTCAAGTGACAACACCGTTCTAAATAAATCTAATTAATCGATCTATTGTGTATTATCGGCGGACGTTAGCAATGTATAATCTACAAATAACCAACAGTGGCTATGATCTCTTGGCAGTAATTAGTTTCTTTCGATTGAAGTTCACTGAAACATAATTTTCTTTGAGAGTGTTCCAAAAATGGGTACCCGGTTACAGCCCTGGCCTCTACCATTCGTTCCAACAAACATGCTTTAATGAAACAATCGAGAACACGTGTTCATAGTCTTTACATTAGATTGAGTTATAAAGTTTGTGCTGAAAATGGCTAGGTTTGAATTCATTCGAAACAGAATTTTATTTCGCAATTTTTCGTTATTTATATTGTCAATACTCTGTTTATTTGTATGTTTTTTTATTTAAAAAAGTCCCCGTGTGTTGACCATAACTTTGTGAAAGTAACACAAGAACAAGTTTTGCTAAAATGTTTTATTGATTTTTTAAATTTATAATGAATAGATTGTTCTCGATATTTTATGCAAATTTTTTTTTTTTTTTAATTTTTATGTTACTGAATAATTGGTTGTTCAATATTTATTTTGAGATGTTCCCACATGATGAACAAATTTTGTGGTTGAAACGAATTCGATTTAAGTGAAATGGGTGGCAAAAATTTAATTTACGTGTAGCTCGTCTTTCATTTCAGTGTTTGTGCGGATGGTCCAGTTGCATAAATTTTAATATCATGGAAATCGTCATTATTATTTATATTTTTATTACATGGTATTTACGCTAAAATTCAAAAATGTTGCGTTACGAAACTGAACGTGCTTTATATGCAGTCTGTTCAAAACAGAAGAAGACTAAATGGACTCACTTTGTAAACACAGATCTCAGGTAGCTGAACATTTTTGTGATGAACTAATAGTAGTTTTTGATACAAGTTGCGTATGAAGGTAGTTTGACACGAGCCGAAAGCGAGTTCGGCAACACATCGTGTGCGTTAAACTACCCAGCATACGTCACGAGTATTGAACAACGTTTTTTGCCATTCACCGACGAAAAACGAGCTTTTCTTTGGGTGTTTAAGGGATCATTATATTGGTCACGATGCGAATCGCACCGCGTAAGGTTTGTGTGAAAGTTCAACTTGTCAAAAAAGTTTATTTTTATCAAGTTGAGCTTTTACACAAACATTACGCGATGAGATTCGCAACGCGTCCAATATAATGAGCCCTTTGCACTTGCGAAAATTTGTCGAAATTTCAATTATTTTTTTTTGCACCAGCAAACAGCTTTTACGTATAAGTGCGATAAAATTTTATTTAAAAAAGTTAAAAAAGTTTTGTCGAACCAATGTGACACCGAAATGACGCACGAAAAAGCGAGCTTTTTGTCGGTGAATTGCAAAAAAGTGTTTCTTTCACTCTAACTTTTGCAGCATAAGGGTGTCCCTTTTACTCCTATCAGTCATAGCGCAAATACAATCGAATAGATTTTTCACTATCCCGATAGGTTGTGATTTTAGTTCATAGATTTGCTCGTTTGTACTAAATGGCGCTAGCAGTAGCTGTATGATAGATTTAAATATTTGTATGGAGAATATTGATTTTCAGTTTTAATAATGAAAAATGATAAAAATTGCGAGTTTTTATTCCAAAATTGGCTCAATCGTGATTTATTTAAATACAAAATTTGTGTCTACCATAGGCAGTTCTCAACCAAAGAGGATGGCAGCACATTCTATACACTTGACAGTAGACTAACCTATTTGAGAATTTTGACATGTGAAGCAGACTATCTTTACTTCATGATACCGACGTTACGAGGATAATAGATGTCGCAATTTTCGTTGAGAATTCCATATACAGATATTCAAATCTATCATATAGTCACCCATAGTGCAATCTGATGATATATACATGTACATGCAATTGTACAAAATGTCGGACATCACGAACTATTTGAAATAAATCTTGGCTTGTTGCTAGGGTAGGGTGGGTTTGATATGAGATATAATTTAGAAGGAAGGCTTAAGCTCTAGGTCCAACGATGTGGCAGAAAATGTCCACTATTTAGAAGTTCGTTGACAGTAGAGAAGTCTGAAAAACGTGGTTTTATGCGTGATATACTTTACAAACGGCCACAATTAAGAAATTGCGGTTTCGTTTGGCGAATGTTGTGTCGTGTATTTTCGTTTACCAGAAATCTGGAAGAAATCTTGGAGGTAAACTAAATATGAATTCTTCTCGTAGAGTCGAAATGAATTGTTAAAAAATGATAATTTACTTAGGTGCACATATGTCAGTTGAAAGAAACATTTAACTTTGTCCATTTACGTTTGTTTTCTTGCAAGTGTTTAGCAATATCTTTCTATTTATACTTAATGACGCATTCCACAGGTGAAAAAACATTTATTTTCAATATCGTTATCTGTTTCAAGAATTTTTTTTACGTTATTTTCTTCAAGCACAATAACCAATGATAAATGATTTTGAATATAAATCTGTTAGCTTTGTTTTCTGTGTGACAAAGCGATATAAATTCATTATTTTATCAGGGGGAACGATTCTCGGGGTCAGTTCGAAACATCGACCGTGAATTACGGACAATAAAATTTCCCACATCCACTATGCCAATAAAAACTTAAAAATGGTACTCAGAAAAGAATAATGTTTGACGTGTGAACGAACGAATCATACATGATGATGAACTTTGACCGTACGTAAATGATTTGTGTGACGTAGGACAAAACAAATCAGCTGTAAACGTTTTATCTGTCAATGGCAGTTTAGTGTTACAATCGAAATGTTTCTGTAGCAACGTTTGAACTACACACAGAGTAGGTTCAAAGGTAAGAGTCCATTTAACTTTGCGGTAGCGGTAAAATTCAATTATTCCACAAAAACAACAGTGATTACAAAAAATTTGAATTGAAGGCTCCCTTCCAATATTTATTAATTTACCCACGAATTGTTTCATTATTTTCCGCACGATTTGTCCACAAATTGTAGGTTAGTTAATAGTTTGATGAATTTGCATACAAATGCGGCGTAAAAACCGGCAATTTTAGATTTAAACCATCAAATCACCCCTATTTCTAGGTCAACACTACGTCGGAGAAGAGTTTTCTCTGCCTCATTTCAGTTCAACAGAAAATATTTGCTCTCACTGACGCAAATATCTACACCAAGTCTTTATAGATGTTCGATGTTTGTAGGTTAATATTGAATTTGTAGAAAAAAAATGCTTTTATGATGCATTTGTGCACAAAAATTCAGTTGAACCGAAAAAAAAATGGCTCGAACATTTCACCATTAGCAAAATTTTGTAAGTATTGGAGTAGAGGTAGATAACGAAATATTTTATTTAAAGTAAAACATTCATGTCAGGTTTATTTGCTAAACATTTTATCAGATATAATTCCGAAATTATCAAGTCGCAAATAAAAATATTTGAAAATATTTTGCTATCTGAAACGTTAAGCAAATAAACATTTTTTTTTATCTATGAATGAAATCATCATTCAACTTCGTTGTAAGTATTTCGTTGACATTTTGCTGAATGAGCATAAAAATTTGAACGAAAAGAAAAATTTGGGAATATTATTTTGAATATACGGCTATGGTTTTTATCATACGAATGTCCGATGGAAAAACAAATCCACTTACCATTTTAGATATTGGAGTTAGAGGAAGGTTCGAATTGCCGCATGTATTAAACGAGCTATTCAAATAAACGTCGTTGAAAATGTTACTATCCAGCGTCATTTAGATACAGGAATTTCGTTGTATTTCCAAAAAAAGAAATAAGTTTAAACCACCACTCCGTTATGTAATTGAATTTCGAGAAGTAACTATAAGACACACTTGTTGATTGTCAAAAAAAAAATTGTCATTTATAAAGTCGAGGTTCACTGTGCTAGGTGCTGACATAAACTGATAAGAAACCAAATTGTACAAGAAATCAATTCATAAAAAAAATGAACTCAAATTATCATTTTACTTTAGTTTAACAATTTTCTTTTAAATAAAACACCCACAAAAATTTTTATACACAAAATTAATATTTTTCAACTTGGAGTTATTCACGCGGTCAACAATAACGTTTAACTGACTGGATGCGTCATCGACATTCTGTTTTATACAACCATATGAATCGTATGTATCTTATTCGAAGGAAATATATGAACGTCGAGAGGCGGAACAAAGAGAATAGGCAAAATTTCGTTTGTATATAATATTTGTTACACTTTTGGTTGTTTGTGTGTGTTTAGGAGAATATATTTTGTCGATGTAAAAACCTTATTGATAAAAAAAATTGCACAGGAACAAACTGCAACACAAAAAAACACTCTGTCCCTACCTTCCTATATCTTCCATTAAATATTTAAAATTCGTACTTAGGACCAAATTAAGAGCCTTAAAAAAACGTGTCTACCTGAACCATTTAACTATTCTAGACGAAGCACATGGTGAACTGTTTTGTTAATACGAAATGGGTACAAAGTGCAACAGAAAATGAAATCAAAAGAAACTGGTAATATGGAAAATATGGACAGGTACACATTTGTTATCTTATCAAAATTTGATTTGTTTGTCTGATAAGGTCGAAGCGAATCATTTTACCCGCGAAATGATAAATAAAATACTTATTACAAAGCTTATAGTTTACACACAGCTAAGCTCCGCAAATTAAATCGATCAGGTTGTGTTTTTATTTATCAAAATCCAAGAATTCGCCACACAAAATCTCAAGCTTTTTTTTTTTTAATTTACTGATAACACAAAGTTTAATCGGTAAATGATAAGTTTTCGCTTAATAGATGTTTCCAGATGCGTACTTGTAGCGCCACTCGTATGATCTTTTATTGTATAGTGAATGGTCGGAACATGTCACGATAAATATGCCGAAAAATTACGATACCGACTTTAACATAATGCTGCACAGCATAAACAATTAAATTATCTGTCTACCGCATTAAATTAGAAGAGAAGGAACGCCGATGAACTCTTTTTATATGGAAATTCATTCTCTAAATGTGTCCCAACATATATGTCAAATGTGCTTGCTTTTAGTTCAATGTACGACCGCGTTTTGACATTTATAATACGTTGTAATTCATTTCACCAATGAATTCACCATCCACTGAACTTTTCATGTAGGGACACCTTTTTTCGTTCATCGGCGTTCCTTCTCTTCTAATTGAATGGTCTACCGTACAGCAGCATGTAAATTTCTTTCTCTCAATCGAGTTACTTGATTCAGATCTTGTTAAACTTGGTCGCATCGCACTGAAAGGTCATTTTACGTCATTCTAACTCTCTTCTCGAATTTTCCTTCCAACGATTTTCATGTTTCTCGTCCTGTTACACATAAATGAGAAAAACGTTTCTCGAGTAAGCTCATGAAAAAGTTAGAAAGTTTCTTGTGGAACTTGAATAAGCCAGTAGAACGAAAAAAATTAAATTTATCAGACTGTATTGACGATGATGCAACAAATGGAACAAATGGAGACACCACGCATGATAATTGAAAAGAAAGCTTACCGATTTAAACATTTTGGGAGCGTTAACGAATTCGGAACTTTTGCGTGGCATAAATATTGTAAGAAAGAGAGGAACCTCGTTTATTTATTACATTTGTATACTTGAATATTCGCATAAATTATTTTCGAGACTATTGTCCCGCAATGACATACGAATACATTTCATCAATGAATGGTATGGTTTTTTAACGGCGTAAATGGAATAAATCAACAAGAAATATGTCAAACAATTCGATTTAAAAATGATCTTATTTGATATTATAATGCTATTTTTGTATGTCTAATTAAAGTAAAATAATATTCGTAATGGCCTTGGTCAAGTAAAATTCTTATGCGAAGGTATTATCTACTCTAAAGTCAAAGAAACGAACAAATTGAAACAGTTAGCAAAAAAAATCTCGCAGGCTGTGGTGTCGCTCGATCGGAAGTCTATTTCTTACCGACGGACTTTTGTATACTGAAACATTTATATGCCATACAGCTGTGACCCTCTCATTGCTTAAAAGAGACAATAGGATGAAAGTGGACACTTTCATATGAAAACCCAATGTTAAAATAGTGGCAATTCTGCATCATGTCATGAATGTTTGAGCAGAAAAAAATACTAAACTGACAGAACCAATTTTTTTTGTAAATTGTTTTCATGGAAACAAATATACAATTTTCAGTTGAGCTATTATTTAAGACTCTTTACTATATTGGCTATTTTTCAAAAAAAAAGTGATGTTTATATAACGAAATTTTGTTCGATGGTATGAATGCTTGGCTTATATATTGTACATGCAAAACATATCTCAAACTTTTTATGTACCTTGCCATCAGGCAAAAAAACAACACAAAAAAATAATTCGAGAAAAGTTTAAGATTAACATCAAGAAACAAAACAAAAAGATGATGGCTCGCATCGGTTTTGCATCGGACAATAATCAAAAATAGTCACCGACAAACTGTGTCGCCATCTCCCCATTTTCTATAGCTGATAGGGTAAGTCAGAGGCGTGACAGTCTTTTGTTTTGATATTTGCAAGTAATATTCGACGTGAAGTTAGCTACAATTGCGACCGAAGCTAACTTCATTGCAACAAAATCAGCTGAATTCATTCATAAATCATAAATTTACAAAAATCAGCTGATTTCGTTGAAAAGTTCAAAAATCAGCTGATTTTTTTGCATTTGCAGCTAACTTCACATTGAGCATTACTTGCAAAGATCAAAACAAAAGACTGTCACGCCCCTGGGGTAAGTGCACCGGTTACGATCGCAGTTACGAGCCTTTCTTTTGTTGTTTTTTGAGAACAAAGGAAAAGACAATTGGGGCTCGTAACTATGGCAATTTCTAAACAGGCTCGTAACCGGTCTTTTCGCCCTACGGTTCGATATTAAGAGCGTCACCGACTGAAAATAACGCCATCAATTAATTTAATTGTTAGATGTGGTTCCACAAGTAACTGATTCCATCGTCTATATGAAAACCTTTAATAAACTTTTTTTCATAATCTCCTTGTTTTAGTTCCAACCTTTTCCTTCAGTAAGCCTCTCGGAGGGTAAGATCAAAAATCGTCCAATTTTTTCGTTTCATTTATCTTACCCCTACACAAGAAAAACCATAACACGATTCGGTTCCGGATGGGTTCAGGAACTATTTTGAGAAATCAGTTCCTCAAAGTTTCTGTAATTTTTTAAAATTTCTCAAAAATTTCTCAAAGTTTCTCAAAAATAGTCCCTGGATGGGTTTTCCAGATAGACTAAAAGGCGGGGTGCAAAATCCCCCAGTGGATTATCGTCCAAGACGATAATATCGTCCATGAGGCGATAATATCGTCCACTGATATAATAATATCGTCCATGAGGCGATAATATCGTCCACTGATACAGTAATATCGTCCATGGGACAAAAATATCGTCCACTGATTCAATAATGTCGTCCATGAGACAATAATGTCGTCCATGAGACAATAATGTCGCCCACTGATACAATAATATCGTCCATGAGACAATAATATCGTCTAATGATACAATATTATCGCCCAGTTGGCTATACTATTTTCTATGCGTTGTATACTTTTGTTAGGCGTTGTTATACGTTTGTTAGCGTTTTTCAAGCATACGATATTATTGTCCATTGGGTGATATTATTGTGTAATGGACAACGTTATCGTCTTCTGAATGATATTATTGTCTAATTTGTATAAGGAAAACCTTCTTAGCTTGGTTAACCACCTTTAGGTGAAATTTCACAAAAGGAAAAGTTTCCTAGGATTGTTACTTTCGTTAGCCACCTCGTTTTGTGACATTTCGTAAAAGGAAAATTCCTTAGCTTCGTCAACTACTAATTTTTTGTGACATTTCGTAAAAGGAAAATTTCATAGCTTCGTTAGCCACCTTGTTTCTTTAGCGTTTCATTAAAGCGCAAATTCCCTCGTTTTGCTGGTCTCCCTCCTTGTTTGGAATAAATGGCGGGGGCAAAATCCCCCAGTGGATTATCGTCCAAGACGATAATATCGTCCACTGATACAATAATATCATCCATGAGGTGATAATATCGTACACTGATACAATAATATCGTCCATGAGACAATAATATCGTCCATGAGACAATAATATCGTCCATGAGACAATAATATCGTCCATGAGACAATAATATCGTCTAGTGATACAATTTCTAATGGACAATAATACACTGTGAAAAATGTGAACAAATGTCATCATCATTTTGATTCAGAATTATAGTCTCTGTGGGGAACCCAACCGTAATATCATGTCCCTGGAACGTTCACGTTATGGCTCTCTGGACGCAAGAAAAATATCACCGCTCTTGGAATTAAGATGCATGACTTGAGCTGCGGTACAATTGATGTAATGATGGAGAAAATAATGAGGTTGGTGGAAGAGGTAGTTTGTACAGGTACAGGGTACCTGACTGACATAATGATTGAATGAATGCCAGTGCGAGAATTTTCGCAATGCAAGGTTCAATAAGTAACTGCATTCAATTATTTACAGTTTCAATTTTCTAAAAATAACTTAGCAGACAGACTCAATTATAGAACCCAAAATGAATGGAGAGAAAATTTTTATTACGCAAATGGAATTTGTGCTCTGTGATAATTACCTGCGCATTAGGAAAGTATCTTGAAAAATTCACCGTACATAGGTAGTTTTCAACGCAATTTATCGCTACGTAAATTCACACCATTAACGCACTCCGAAATATTCATTCAATATTTAATTCATCATTAAATTTTTACAACTTCTATCACAGTAATATTCTTACAGTTTATTGAGAACAAACGGACGGACGGAAATAAAACACTAAGCACTCAATAGATTCGTTCCCCATATTGATTTAAGTGGTCGACAAAACTGTAGAAATGATAACGATAAAATGTGAAAAATAAATTCATTCAAATTTGATGGTAGAACTCGGAACCACTTAACAATATCGGTAACCTTAATTTCAACACAAAATCTCTTTGCTTCATTTTATGTAAAACCCATAAAAATGTCGATGTGATTTTCTAAGAATGCATTGAATGTTTCCGAGAAATCCCTTCACATTTTTGAATATTATTTAATAATTCCCTCATTTCATCAGAAAACGAAAATTATTCAACGTAAAACCAATACGAAAAATATTATAATAATTTTGTGATTGACGTCATGAAATAAATTTTTTTTACGTTGAATTTGAATGTGTGGTGCATGCAATAAAAAGAGAGAGTTGCTAATACCTATAGTTTTGTTAATAAAAAAAAAACGGTCGAGAGCATGGTCTGTTCATGTGTATTGTTATAATATAAAACTTTACTCAAGTGACAATAGACGTTTTCTACGAATTCTGGTGATGTCATGATGTTAAATGCCGTTGAAACGAAAACAAGTTGAAGAATGTGCTCTTCGTTTAAAACAGGTCCGTATCAGACGTAAACAGATCCCAATCGGAACGTTCAATTTCATTCGAATTTTGACAGTTTTGTCAGTCTATCTAACCATCTCGTTTCATCAAAACTAGACCTCACTACTAAAACTGTTAGCACTATCTTATTTTTTATGGAAACCACAAATTTTTCATTTTGGAATCGGGTATTCGGATGCAGACAACACAACGTAAAATCCAACAAGCGAATATACGTGTAACTGCTTCGGACCTGACGTTCCTATATACAAACTAAGTATTGGTACTCTTTTTCAAGAAAAACACCGATGATGTCATCGGTTTGTTTATATGGCTTTGTCGTGAACTTCATAGACACCTGAACTGGTAGAAGAATTCTTTACCGATTGTTTGTATATCGTTAAAAATCGGAACGTTGCTGTACACTTTCGTCAAACTGATGTTAATGTTTTAATATCATAAACGCTTTATAAATTATAGCCAAAAAATTATGGATTTTTATTATTTAGGGATTACGACATGAAGACCTCACACAGAAAGATTGTTTAATGAGCTATACAGTAAACTGTTTGACAAATTACGAATTTCGTCATGAAATTTTCTATACTTTGACAGAAGCCGGCGCCGCCCTAAAAGCGTGCGAGACCCAGCAAACTAAGTAATAATTTTTCAAGTATTTTGGAAACTTTGGTCACCAGAATTGGTCACATTAAAATGTTTTTTTTATTAACATAAAATTAGGTAAAGTTGTGTACGTTCCTCATATTTAAATGGTTGCTATTTCCAATTTTGTCAGCGAATTTCCCACGTATTTTATATTTTTCGTCTAGGAAAGAAAATCGTTACATTATGATGACATTGTTGCCAAAGTGTTGCATGTAAAACTATAAAAATTGTCAAGAATTTTTCAACAGGCAACGTGCATGAAACTAAATGTATTGTAACATTAATCGGTTTTTAATCCACAACAGTTAGATTTCGAAACATGAAAATTTACTCAGTAA
Source organism: Pseudolycoriella hygida (assembly GCA_029228625.1). Lineage (NCBI taxonomy): Eukaryota > Metazoa > Arthropoda > Insecta > Diptera > Sciaridae > Pseudolycoriella > Pseudolycoriella hygida. The sequence goes on along the minus strand of CM055406.1, from coordinate 35,075,081 downwards.
TTTATAGATTTCTTGTTTGTCGGGTTCAAAGGAAGAAAGGGTTCTTATTGAAGCTAACAAAAAAATCCATTAATGTATGATATCATTTGAGGACATTTTATTACCGTCCTTTTAACAGCATCAATCAATCGAATTATATAATCAAAACAGGATTCTGGGTTTCGGTTCAGAAATTTAGGTACGAATAGCATTAGGTGCTTTGCCGTTTTCTTCATGTTTCGTTCAAATCAATGATCAATGAAACAGGGACTCGACCGGTTACCGGGGCAAAAGCAGTTTGAACTGCTTAGCGATTATGGAAGCAAATGTAGGCTCGACAGTAAGAATAGATGACGAAATAAGCTAAACTTTTTATGTAAATTACAGTGGGTATCTTTCCACTTCTGTAATGCGAGAGTTTGTGAGAGTTGCTAAATCTTGGAAGTAAACGTTTTAGCTGTGAACAAATGAGTTTATAAGTAATTTTTAATTGTTTCAAACTTAATTTAGAATTGGAACATTAAAGCGATTAAGTTAACCAAAGTGAACCCTACTTTACTTCCTCATAGAATAGCCATAACTAACGACTTGGTATACAATCATTTTGAAACGAAGTATTATTGTCAATTTATACGGGACGGTTACACAATAAAAAATTGACGTTTTTATCAAACGGCAGTGATTTGAACTCACTTAATGCCTTTGATTGTCAATTATATAAATTGGAATTGATGTGATAAATTGGAGCCTTTTATTGTGGAAAATGATGGTTGCGATCACATAAATGATGGTCATTATCAGAAGAACGGGACGTATGTATTGGAGTACTTAGAAATAGACAATAATTTTTGGTTCTCTTGAACTCGTTCAGAGATTATTTTTCGCAGAAACAGAACTTAAAAGAGGTATGTTCGCTTGCCCGGCGAACCTATACACAGAAAAATCTCATGTTTACTGCAATTTTATCGCGGCCAATTATGAAAACTTTCCTTTATGCAACGCTGTTGTAAAAAGTACACTTTTTCATGCATCGTTTCGGTGACGTTAGAGAGGTCGTTTTATAACTGTTTTTACTTTTTATCACTAGCGATAAAAAGTAACTTTTTATCACGCATTCGGGTGATAAAAAGTAACTTTTTATAACTAATTTGGGTGACAAAAATTTCACGTTTCACAAGTTGTTGCATAAAGTCTTCAACACGTTGCGAAATTGGTTGTTTTTGTCACACGACGTGGTTGTGGTTATCCAACTCGCTTCGCTCGTTTGATAACCTCACATCTTCTGACAAAAACTACTCCATTTCGCAACTAGTTGCATAAATAACTATTTCATAATTGGAGTAAACATAATATGATTATTGTAACCATGGTGATGCGAACATGTTATGTTTAATTGAGGTAAACATGAGATTTTTCGGTCTGTAGTTAAATGAAACACTAGAAACACCACCAAAATTCTAAACATTTTTAAATTGTTTTTAGTGCAACGCAAACAAACACTTGTCCTTCTTCTTATCTTGAAGTAATCCTCGACGAAAGACTGACCTTCAAATCCAACATACAATACGTGTGCAAGAAGGCAGCAAGGCAAATGAGACTGTCTAGGAACCTGACCATAGGGGTACGAATAAGCATCTACAAATCGTTCATCGCCAGCACTTTGACTATTGTTCAACACTTCTATATCTGAGCGATGTTTCATCAATCTACCAATTGTAAAAACTTGAAAATCGAGCTATGCGTGCGATACTGCGTTGCAAGAAACTCACTCCAACTGTGGAAATGTTGGAAGCGGTGGACTTACTGAACGAAAATACATTGAAGTTCATCTATAAAGTCAAAAATGGGCAACTAGCACGCTACCTGAATGAAATGGTGACGTATAATGATGACTTACACACATACCCAACACGATCAAGAAAGGACTTCAGGTTGGCACGCAAAAATAAAGATTGAAGAAGTTGGAATTCGGTGTTTCAGCATGAACTTATGCAATTTAACTCTCTACCCGGTCGGGCGAAAATGAGAAAAGTTTAGTGAATTTCAAGAAGAATTTGAGACAATATTTAAAGGCGAATCTATGAAGATGTTTTTATTATGTCTCAACATGTTTTATGTGGTAATTTCTGATTTTTAAAATAGCTTTTGCTAAATAAATGAATTATCTTATCTTCTTATAAGACAGTTTTAGACAGGAAAGTGGCAACATGAAAAATGTCATTATTTCGTATAAGTATGTCAGCGTAGGGCAAACGTATTGTATCGATTTGATAGAAAAATTGCTGAGAACATTACGCACTTGAAACTAACTTATGAATAGGTACTTATGAATAAGTAACACATCTTGTTCACATCGGTTTACGTTTAAATTTTCTTTAGAATTACAGCGAATGCAATTATTAAGTAGCGATAACCCCTTCATGTCCTTCCGTCCGTTCGTCTGTGCACCCCTTCTCGGTCTCTCCTTGGCGCGACCTCAGGAGATCTTTCCAGCGAGTCATCTGGAAGGTCTCCACAGCGAAACCTCTGGGAGCTATCTCCAGCGTAGAGGGAAGAGCCGAAAAACGGCCGTAGTTTTCAATCGGCTACAACTTTTTATTTAAGCGTCTTTTTACATAAGTGTCCAAGCAGTTGATTATCACCACAAGTAGACAAACATTAGTCTCTCAGGCGCCGCTTACTAATTTAATGACTAGAAGAAGTTATAGCGGGTTAGCTGAAAATCGCCTGTTTTTCAGTCGATTTTCGGCTAACTTCTCACCAAATTAACCAAATCTTCCGCGGAAAGTCGTTCGGACATTGAATAAAAGAAGCTTTTGAAAGCCTTTATTGTTCTTTGTCCGAACGGATTTCCGCGGAAGAATTTGGTTAACGATGTATGTCTAGTCTACTTGTGGTGATTATCGACTGCTTAGACACTTTTGTAAAAAAGCACTTAAATAAAAAGTTGTGACCGATTGAAAACGACGGCCGTTTTTCGGCTCCAGCGTAATCTTTGGGTGATCTCCTCAGCGAGATAATTGTGTGGTTTCCCCAGCGGTTCGTTAAAGCGTAAATTCACTAGTTACGTTGCCACCTAGGTTCTCGTAACATTTCGTTAAAGCGCTAATTCCCTAGTTCTGATTGCCACTTAGTTTTTTGTGACATTTCGTTAAAGCGGAAATTCTCTAGTTCGCCTAGATTCCAAACAAAACTAGGAATTTCTCCTTTTGCGAAATGTCACAAAAATGTCGGTGGCAAACAAAACTGGAAAATTAGCGCTTTAACTAACATGGCACGACAGACTTTGATCCTTTTGGTAATAGTGAATATTTATGAGGAAAACATTTGTTTATCTGAGTGTAATTTTGCAATAATCAAGTAAGCCTATTTTCTGTACCGTTCTTTCGCTCTAAATGTAAAATTTAAAGATGAGATAGATGTCTGTGACTTACAACCTTATAGCATAATATTGCTCATCTATAGTAAAAAGCAAATAAAACATATACTAGGGACCCGTACGTATCAGAATATATGTGGCAAACAGATTAGATGTTGCAAAAAGAGTCGAACGTATCTGAGTAAATATCGCCTTAACACTTAAGTATATGCATTTACGTCCTCACTAAATTGGACAAAAAAAAATTGCACTAGACCCGATCTTAGAACTGCCCTAGAGCACTTAGGAGAAGCCTCTGATCCATAATACTTCCATGAACAAAAAAGTTCACCAGCAAATATCGTATAGGATCGCGTAGCGTGAGTTGGTCCCACACTGAGGACTCTACAACCTGAATCACTCAACATATTTTCAATAATTTAATTTTCATGATTTACTGATGAACATATCTTTCATAAAAAATCTTGAAGAGCGATTTCCGTGCTAATTTCGCAGAGATATAAGTGAAAAGGTTCCACCAATTATCAAAAAACCCCGTTTTTACCACTTTTTCGACCGTAACTTCGAAAGTTTTCGTCCGATTTTGCCTAAATTCAATCCTTTTATCAATTTTGTGTTTATCGTTCAGGAAAAAAAAGTTTTTGAAAATCGGATAAGATTTACCCGATTTATGTAGAAAAAACACGTTGGACCCTAGTAGAGATTCAGTTTTAGGGCTCTGGCTGAGTCCAAAGGCTCAAAAATGTTTCTTCCATAAAATGTCAGCCATGCCCAGACCTTTCAAACAAAAGAAAAATTATGAAAATCGGAAAAGATTTACTCGAGTTATGTACAAAAAGCTCGTAGGGCCCTAGCAAAGACACGTTTTTAATGCCCTAGCGAAGTCCAAAGACTCAAATCCAAAAAAAATGCTTCTTCCATAAAATTTCGGCCATGCCCAGGTCTTTCAAACAAAAGCAAAATTATGAAAATAGGATAAGAATTACCCGATTTATGTAGAAAAAACACGTTGGGCCTTAGTAGAGATTCAGTTTTAGGGCTCTGGCTGAGTCTAAAAGCTCAAAATTAAAAAATGTTTCTTCCATAAAGTGTCAGGCATGCCCAGGCCTTTCAAATAAAAAAAAATTAGTTATGTGTGTTAAGTGTAATTAGTTTTTGACAATTCGAATTTCAAATGTTATTTACTTACGAAATGGCCGCACGAAATCGGTCATTTTTCGCAGTGAAAGTTAAAGTTCAGTTGATTTTTGTAGACAAAGTAGAAAAGTAACTTTTTAAAATTTCCCAACATCTTCGATTCTACCTGAAATTCAAGTTTTCATGGAACAAAGGTCTACAAATTAAGGCAAAGTCCATATCGACATTATGCCAAATTCCTTATCTACTTAGTTAAACACAACACATTTTGTTTATGCATAAATAAAACTAAAGTAAGCCTGAGCATTGTTAAGTTTTAAAATTACGATGTTATCGGGTTTTTATCATCACTATATTTTATTTCTGAATGGAAAATCATTCAGAATTGTTTTTCATGTCAATTAATGAAAACACTGTTCTCAAATGACATAAATTTGCATTTATTTAATTTTTTTTCTACAAATCGTTATCAGCGAAAAAAATACAATTGAAACTAAGATTGCGATGCAAGCATAAAACTGCAATGGATGAATTATTAATTACAGCGAACCAACTGAAAGCTTTGAAAACTTCAGCAAGCATATAACAAATTTCGTTAAGGTGGAGATCCGTGTTTGAGGATAAAAATATTTACAAAATAATAATAACAACTTCCGACTGTTATGCACATACATTGTTGCACTCAATGTGAATAACCAATACATATGCCATAAACAAAGGTAGCAATATTACAACCTTGTTCACAACGAATGTACAAAACTTTAGGAACATGTGTTGGGATAAAGTGTTCAAATATTGTTTTTAGATCAAACTTATGCCAATTGGGACGAAAGAGTAAATTGAGGTCATCAGTTAGATCTTCTGTTGTGTAAAGAACTGTTTCTTATTTATCTACCTCAAAAGCTGATAGCACAAAAACTTTTTCACTTTCTTAAATATTGCGCAGCTTATTTTAAAGTATTAGAACTTCTAACAAAATCCTGAAAATACTAAAGCCTTGGCACTTGAAATTTACTGTGCAGTCATCGGGTCCGCACGTTTTCGTTTGACTCGATTCCAATGCCATCTATGATCGAGCGTTGGACTCATTGCCCAGGGGAAACACGCTCCTATGGTTTTTCCTAATCATGTATCTGCTATTAGTAACATCTAATTAGCTCTATTGACTCTGTAGAGTTGCGCAAAATAAATGAAATTTGACTTGTCGTTTGACGCATTAGACCGTGTCTTGTCCCCAACAATTATCCGATAAGATTAACTGGTGAATCGTTAAGGGATTAATGACAGCTCTAACCATAACGTTCTTTTTTGAAATTTTGGCACTCACAACTCTACCCATATCACCGACATAAGTAGAAATTTGACACTCTCAGTGAACGACTACAGCTTTCTCAAACGATGAACTGAACGAAGAAATAATTTCTTAGCTGAATTAACATCTCAAAGTAGAACTGAACTCTTTTCTCAAGAGGCGTCATCTATGTTTTCATAGCTGAATACGGACAAACATAAAGCAAGGCGCCTAATACTTTGATATAATTTGATAATAACCCTACTCAAGTCACAATTGCATTCGCAAAATGCGACATCTACATTCGAATAGAAACAACGAAAATACATTGTATCTAGAAAACAGTGGTATGTACAACAGGCCAATTGACGGCCAAGTTGTCTAGGAAAGTTTGCTTTCCTTACCCACATTATGCTATTCTATGGATATTGTTGACATTGACAGCTTACCACGTATGGAGAAGTCGCATGATTCGTTTGCATCCACGAAATGTTGACTCTGGAAAATGATTTGAGCTGGTTTGGGAATTGGGAGAGGTATATTATTGATAGTAACTGGAATTAGGAAAAATGGGACAACACAGGACCTTATCGAGATGGGAATCAGTACCGTCTTCAGGTTTTTGGTGTCCTAGGACACCCTCTCATAGTAACCTCAGTAAATCAAATTTCTAAGATGCTCCAACATGTTTGTGTCGTTAATAGGTCCGTAGACAGGATGGATTGACAGGGAGGTGGGGCGGTGCCGCCCCTTTAGTGTCATTGGAAAATATGAATTTTATAGACATTCCAAAGAAACACCTAAAACGAACGTTTTCTAATCTGTCAAGAAAATTATTTATATTGTGAATGAAATTTTGAATCGCGAGAACGAATTTTTCTTTTTTTTCGTTTTCATTGGATGTCAGGCCTTTAGCTAGCTCTCATTTCTCGCTAGAATTACAAAAGCTTTGTTCGTAAATTCCCGGTGGAGCCGTTTATCGTTTACAGATTTAAATCGTCTAAGCTATAAATAAGTAAGGACATTTTAGGACGTAAATTCACAGGTGCAGAGTGATTCTTTTTGAAATTACCGAAGCGAAAAAATGATCGAAAGTTCTTGTTGGCTGATACAAGCACTTCAAAGGTCAGGGAAAATATTTTTAGACGCGTACGAAGAACGAAGCTGACCTAGGGTCCTCAGGAATGGCCTCGGACAAATACTTACATAGACAAAGACATTTCCTTCCACTTTCTCTACAATACAGTGAAAAACTGTTTTTTTCTCTAGGGCAAACTTTAGGGCCGACCTAGGGCCATAAGGATATGCCACGGACACATACTTCTGTAGACAAAAATGTTTCCCTCAATTTGCTCTGCAACATGGTGAAAAACCATTTTTTTGTCTAGGACAGACCTTAGGACATACTTGAGGTCTACTTCAGCCCTAAGCACAGGCACCGGGTCCAAATTTGTCTTTGAATATAATTCGGTACTCTCAAATAGAAAAAGAATCAACAAAAATAGTAGAAACTCAGTTTTAGGGTCCTGTCGATCAAAAAAAAAAATTGAAAATCGGAAGAGATTTACTTGAGTTATGTACAAAAAACATGTTGAGCGCTAGCAGAAATTCGTTTTTATCGCCCTAGCTATATCCTAGGGCCTAATCTCAAAAACGTTTCTCTACTAATTGTTGGGCTTCATAGACCTGTCGATTAAAAAAACAATTATGACAATCGGAAAAGATTTACTCGAGTTATGTACAAAAAACACGTGCCCTAGCATAGACTCGTTCTTAGTGCCCTAGCTAAGTCAAAGGACTAAAAATCCAAAAACGTTTCTTCCATAAAATGTCGGCCATGCCCAGATCTTTCCAACAAAAGAAATAATGAAAATCGGGAAATACTTACAAGAGTTATGTACAAAAGACGATATGCCACTTGAACGGCCTTAGCTCGGCGGCCTTTGGACCGACAGTGCCCATTCAATCCCATAAAACATATTTCGATTACCTTTCAGAGAAAAAAAGTTTTTGAAAATCGGTTGAGTTTTACTGGAGTTATCGTGTTGACGGACGGACATTTTTTTAATTGTTGATTCGTCATCTAAGGACCATAATCGAAGTTTTCCCCTACTCCCGGGACAAAATTGGGGTGCTTAAAAACGTCCTGGTAAACTTTCTTCGTACGGGTCTAAAAATGTCCGTCCGCCCGTCCTGTCTGTCACCGCGATGACTTGAGTAAAACTCAACCGATTTTTAAAACCTTTTTTTCCCTGAAAGGTAATTGAAAAATCCTTTTTGGGCACTGTCGATAAGGGCCAATGAGCTAGGGCCGTTTAAGAGGGTTCTGGTCTTTTGTACATAACTCGAGCAAATCTTTTCCGATTTTCACAGGTTTTTTTTTGTTTGAAAGGCCTGGGCATGCCTGACAATTTATGAAATAAACCTCTTTTTAATTTTGGGCTTTAGACTCAGCCTAGGATCGACATGTTTTTTCTACATAAATCTTATCCGATTTTCAAAAACATTTTTTTTCCCTGAAAGATAATCAAAAAATGGATTACAGAATTGAATTAAAGCAAAATCGGTTAAAAACTTTCGAAGTAACGGTCAGAAAAAGTGGTCAAAAACGTGGTTTTTTGAATGTTATTGGAACTTTTTCACTTATATCTCAGCGAAATTAGGACGGAAATCACTCTTCAAGGTTTTGAATGAAAGATGTGGACAGCAGAAAGTAACGAAAATTAGTGAAAATATTTTGAGTGATTCGGGCTATAGTGTCATTACTGACACTGACGCTACGCGACTCCACATATTTGATGGCTCTTCGTGAATATTCCTTCAATGATAAGGTTTGTGTGCAGCGTTGTAAAGTAAAAAGAGCCAAACTTTTTTGTCCATGCCTCTCCTAAGTGCTCTAGGTCGGTTGCAAATTCTGAGTCTATTTTGAAGGGTTTGGAGAGGTTTTTAGCGCCGTTGCTTCGTACGGGTTTTTCAATATTGCCCTTTCGGCAATTTCCAGTCTAATTTAATGTGGATGTATATACTTAAGAGTTGAGGCAATATTTACATATTTACTAATATACGTTCGAGTCTTTTTGTAGCGTCTTTTCTGTTTGCTACATCTATTCTGATGCGTACGGGTCCCTTGCATATGTTTTAATCGATTTTGTCGGCTCAGGTAAACCTTTACCTGGATTGGAAAGCTACAAATCGACTAAAGAGTAGCATCCGGAGTTTCGGCAAAATTCGTAGAAACGTGCATAAGAAACTTAGTGTGAAAGAGACAAAACATTTTGTATGGACTTTTGCATAGCTTTTTTTCTCTCTTTCGCACTAAGTTTCTCAAGCAAATTAAGGCAGAATTGTGGCTAACCGATGAACCCATTGCCATTCACAAGGGTTACCAACAAAATCGATTCCCTCAACTTTGAAGGGTTACAGCCGGTCATTAGGACATTCATCAAATTATAAATTCGCTCTCAAATAGATCCTGATGATTTCAAGAGATATCACCCAGATTATGGCTTCGCCAGAAGATATGGTACAGAAATTAACAAAATTATTGCATTAACAACATAGAATTTGTACAAGCAAAGAAAACTGTGCCATTTAGTAGAACGACCATGATTTTCTATTACAAATATAATTTTAAAGGTTTGCAATCACATTACGACTTCCATATTTGGTATAATACAGCGGCACAAATATTTTTTTCTTTTTCTCTCACACTCCCTCGTTCAAGTGTGATGGCTATGGTTTGTGCAAATTAAGCATTTGTTGTGAAATTTAATGTTTGAAGAAAATATTGTGAATGTGTTTTGTTTGCGCAATCGAAATTTCGACCGACATCGTTTTTCAATTTCTGAGTTTTGTCTATGGATTGCCTTAATGAAACAGATTTCGATAAGGAATTTGTCTATTCTGAAAGGTATCTATCTAAGGCATCTTAAGTCTAACTTCCCAAACAATTGAACGAAATCCGACCAAATTAAAATTATACTCAAGAATACAAATTTTTAGCAAATATTGATAAATTTCGATTGTATTCGATATTCGAATGTAGGTGGGTGCAATATATTTACACGTTTCACTAAATGTAATATTTAATTTTTTTGGCAATGAAGTAACACAACCAATAAGACCAAAAACCTTTGTGGTTTGGGGATATTACACGCTAATTTTACGAACATCAAAATCCGGTTAGGAATATACGAAATAAAATTCCAACTTTTTGACATTGAGAACTGCTGAAACGCGAAAAATTTTGTAAACAAACGAAATAAAATGTTGAACAAAGGATTACGCGAATTGCAGACGTATGTACGTACGAGAAATTGAAACAAAAAGTTCATTGAAGGCACATTTTGAACTTGAGTAAGGATAAACAAAGAGAATTTGCACACTCGATTCCGCGAAACGAATCAACTTTGAACCCAACAACGTGTTACATTGTCTCCACCTACCTTTCTAGGCAAAACAATTTCCGACGAACTTTGGTCTAAGTCTTCCTCATCGCTGGATGAATTGGGTTGTTCCACTTTTAATTCAAGTTTCATATTTGCTTTTTATTTTCCTTCTCGGGGGGTTGCAAAATTCCTTTTCACAATATTGCTTTTTGGCAACTTTTTTGGTACACAAAATGTTTTCGTCTACACCCGCACGATCAATCAATTTACTCCGTAGTTATTCGCCAGTAAGTCGAATAAATTGATTTACACTTGAAATATTTGGAAAACTAAACATAAAACACCGAAAAAACGTACAACAATTTCATTTATTTGAACGAATTCACAACAGAGCAAAGTCAATATGAAAAATTTTTGACAGTAGCTCGTTTTCTTTTGTCGTCTTTATACGGACGTTTTACGATACGTTCGGTTTTATTCAGCTATTCAGCCATACAAACAATATTTTGGATGAGTCATATCTCGATGATTTTTAGTCCAGTCAACTCATTTCATATACTATATGTATAGTACACAACATAGCATGGTTGACATACACCCACACACCCTTAGTTGAACGGTTGGATTCCATGTGTACGAAAATCGTGTTTTTGATGTAAATTATTTCAACTTGTCGGGTTATTTTTTTTAGTAAACTGAATCGATTCAAACTGTCTTTTACATTAGAATACGTATTTTCGAAAAGGTAAGATACCAGCAACCGAAACAATCCGAGACAATGAATGATGTGGTAAATTGTGGATGTTAAAAATTGGAGCTTCTGTTTGAATCTACAACTGCCGAAATAATCTTTGGTTTTTTTGAAATGGAAAATCGCAACGGTTCAGTTAAAAAAAATCTGAAAGACTAAAAACGATGGTTACCACTGACACTTGTATTATGATGCATCGGTTTTCATCATAATACTTCCGTGCTGTCGGTTGAGCCATCGTCTATTGTTCACAGTCGAATACGGATCAACATAAAACTAAAACTTATAGATCGTGTCATCAGAATTCATCAGGAAAGACTCCTTTCGTACATAACTAGAGTAAATCTTTTCCGATTTTCATAAATTTTTTTTTGGCCAACAATTTATGGAAGAAACATTTTTGGATTTGAGTCCTTGGACTTGGCTAGGGCGCTAAGAACGAGTGTATACAAGGACAATACGTGTTTTTCGTACATAACTCGAGTAAATCTTTTCAGATTTTCATTAATTTCTTTCTGTTTGAAAGATCTGGGCATGGCCGACAATTTATGGAAGAAATTTTTTTGGATTTGATGTGAGTCCTTGGACTTGACTAAGGCGCTAAGATCGAGTCTATGCTTTTTGTACATAACTCGAGTAAATCTTTTCCGATCGTCATAATTGTCTTTTTAAGCGACAGGTCTTTGAAAGCCCAACAATTTGTAGAAGAAATTTTTTTGAGGTTGGGCCCTAGGAAACAGCTGGGGCACTAAAACGAGCTTCTGCTAGCGCTCTACATGTTTTTTGTACATAGCTCGACTAAATCTCTTCCGATTTTCAAATTTTTTCTTGATCGAAAGGTTTAGGATTGTCTCCCATTTTATGAAAGAAATTTTTTTGCTTAGAAACCCTTGGACTCAGTCAGGACCCTAAAACTGAGTTTCTACTAGGGCCCAACGTGTTTGCTTACATAAGTTGGATAAATCCTAACTTAATTGGTTGATTCTTTTTCCATTTGAGTGGTAATCGAGTACCGAATTATATTGAAAAACAAATTTGGACCCGGTGCCTGTGCTTAGGGCTGAAGTGGGCCTCAGGTCTGTTCTAAGATCGGTCGGCCCTAACCAAAAAAATTTTTTTTTGCTATGTTGCAGAGCAAATTGAGGGAGACATTTTTGTCTATGGAATTATGTGGCCGAGGCATTTCCTTATGGCCCTAGGTCGGTCCTAAGGTCTGCCCTAGACAAAAAATGGGTTTTTCCTTTGTTGTAGAAAAAATTGAGATGAACGTTTTTGTCTATTTGGGGATCAATTTTAAGCTTTCGGAAGGCCTTTCTTACACCGTTACTTCGGGCGGGTTTTTCAATATTGGCAATTTCCAATACAATTTAATGTGGACGTAATTTCATACACTTAAGAGTTAAGGCAATATTTACTTAAATACGTTCGAGTCTTTTCGTAACATCAACTCTGCCACATCTATTCTGATACGTACGGGTCCCTTCATATGTTTTATTCTGAATCATTGCTTTGAATGAAATGGATGGGAGAGGGAACTATTGTAATTCTATCAGCATGATCGATATTTTTCATAGACTTTTCGATGTGAGGTCTTTCCGTTGATTGTTGAACACACCCTTATTATGTTGCCCTCATGAAAACCCTTAAACTTCCAAGTCCAATTCGATCAAATCTATAAGTCAACTTTTTCGCCTACCCCTAGGCCAAAGATCCGGAACTTCTACAGACAAGCAGCCCGTTTTGCCACTTCTTTGTAATTCTTCTATAGGCCATTTTCAACGAAAAGTGTAACATCTATTATCCTCGTCGATATCATCAACTAAAGATAGTCTGCTCTGTCTACTCTCAAATAAGTTAGTCTGCTTCAAATGTCAAGTGTATAGAATGTGCTGTCATATATTTTCGTTAAGAACTATCTATAGTATAAAATTAATGCGTTTGCATTATGTGATGTTCACATGCGTTGGTATAAATATGCGCAAGTTTTCAGTGATTTACTCCATTTTTTTAACTTCCAAGCAAAGTTATCACATAATTCGTGATAAGATTACTGCCAGCATTGAATCATTGCTGTCAAGTGGCATACGAAAGTTGTATACTGACATACTGTATACTGACTGGAACAGGCAAAAGGGACAACAATATGTAAGCGAGTAGGAATCTAGGTAAGAGTGATAAGGCAAATAGAAATAACAAAAATTAAGATCTAGTGGCTTTAAGGAAATTCTGACACTGAGTTGCTTCTAAGTAAATACAGAAAATTGTGTGAAACATCACCTTTTCTGCAGACATAATCCAACCGGTTCAATATGGGCGAAATAGCTTTAAGTAGAAACAATAAACGATGACCGAACAGTACACATAAACAATTTGTTGCTGCGACTACAATTGTGATGAATTGTCTAATGAAATATTTGAAGTCAAACGAATAGCTAGCAAGTAATGCTCTGCTCGCATAAACAATATCGATCACTTACGTATCAAGTAGTATATAGAGATGTGTGTGTCTTTTGTTTTCATACTTGCTTCCCACATTTTTGTTTTAACGCGCCTGACTTTTGGTATTCGGAAATTTCATTCAAAATAGTTCTTAAGTATTTATTCTAAAATGTATTTCAAATAACTAGTTAACATTTTCTTAACAAACTTTCTTTAGAACAAAAATATTTTAAATTTCCCTTTCGTTAGAAAAATAGTTTTGGAAATACCAAAGTACCAATACGAATTTACACATTTTTACGAAAATGTCTGTGGTTTTGCATTAAAAAAGAAATAATTAGCATCTCTGTCTGCTAACATAAACGTGAAAAATGATATCCGGAAATAACTTACATTTTGATCGTAGTACATCATTCGCACTATATAATAACTTGCTGTATGGAACCAGGGACCAGAGATGGCTTTTGTGGTATTTCGTAAATGATTTCTTTAAATCTATATTGACACTTAACTTTCACTTGATCTCTTAACGGACAGATGTTTAATAAAAGGAACAATTCATGGAAAAGCTAATGTTATAAAACCCTAACGGAAATGACTTACACACACCACGTTGCTACTGATATTTATTGGATTTTCTAAGAAACTGCGATAAATTAATCGACGATGTTATTTGATCACTAAGAACAGTCGCTTAAACTGCTATTCATTCGCGATTGCGAATGTAGAATGTAAAAATTATGCGTAGACAAGTGCGCTACGTTTCTCTCAAGGAAATTCCGAATTTTTATTAATTTTGTTCATTTTGATAACATTTTTGTGGCAACAGCGAGTGAGTAGCCCATGAAGTCCTATATTCACTTTAATGATAAGTCGATGTGATAAAGGAATATTGAAAGGAAATACAGGACCGTCTAAAGTTTCTCTAAAGAGAAGAGGAAATATATTTCTTCGACGGTAGCTGGTAATGTTGAAAAATTTATTCCAGCGTATTTACAAACTTCGTTCGCTTTAAGTTAACTTGTCAATGTAAATAAAACATCTCCTCCATCTTGTCATCATCTTTAAATGTACCCATCACTGCCGCTGCGTTCCCCCTTTGTATCGCCATGCTCAATTTTTGCTTTAGAAACGATTTCGACCTCGGCTCGAGCGTTGTCAATGAAATTTTCTTACCCAGCTCGTTGAAGAATTGAATGGCTTCCTGACACCAAGGTCCCATAGTCTCAACGGCGAATGGCACGAAAAAGTAACCTTGATTTGTCAAGGATTCATACTTTCTTGCTTTCATTCGTGCCTTGATGTCGGCGGCTCTTCCTGCTTGCAAAGAGCTGTAGCGAATGTTACTAGGTGCAAATGTATCCGTGCAAGTTGCATCCCAAATTAGAGTGCAACCGTTCGACCACGGAACCAAAGTCCACCCTTTTACCATCGTCTCTTGCCAGCCCCTCTGGCTCCAATCTTGAAGGTATTTCTGCTGATAATAGAGCTCGCTTAATGACTGATGATATCTTCATCTCATGATGATCTTTCTTGTCAACTTGTAAGCCAAATCTACACGTGTGTGGTGAACAGATGTACAATCCCAAGCGCAACCCCATGATGATCTGAAACATGTTGTTATCTAGTAAAGTGCCAAGGGATTTGGATGGCAGAGCGTGTAACCACAATTTTGAACCACAATTGAATCCTAATGCTTCTGTAGTGATTGCATTACCGGTAATGCAGGTTCAGATAAACGATTCCATGCGTTCAAGCTTTCTTCAAATTCTGCTATCTCGACTGTGGTCAGCGTTGATTCGTTTAATATGATACTAACCAGCTGTGAAACGGCGTGGGTTGATGAAAGGAATGCTGATAAGGCCGTATCCCGTACCTTGCCTATTCCTATGCCACCGACATTAATTGGTAATGATGACACTGTGGTGTCAAGTGGTTTCATCCAGTTGTGTATTTGTCAATGTCTCCAATGTCAACTTGATTTGCTCATCAATTTCATCTAAGGTGTCTGTATGCTTCCATGTTGGTGTCGTTCGCAACAAGAACAGCTGTTAATTGAGTTATACCATCAAATATCAGCTATCAACTATCAATAGACGGATTAAGTGAAGAGGATTCGGAAACATTCACAAAAAAGCGATTAGGTTGCTGTACGGTGTATTTGGTATTTCTATTGTTTATGATGTAGGGCATCATTTCTCATTTTATCTGTATGGTTGATAGTTCCCTATTATTGACACCATTAAGCGTTATGTTACTACCCGCCCCATGATTGTATGTGAGATTTTTATTTTGGCAAAACAGATAGGCGATTAACGCACAAAAAATGCGTCTTTAACTAACAAAACGACCTAACATTATTAGTATTACGGAGATAAAGTTCTGGATCCGTCTCTGGTGCAATCTCATTTATCGGATGAAAATAAACTTTTTTCGTTGTGCGCGAGGATTACATTTCGGGTATATTCAAATTAAATTATCTTGTTACACATTTAAACAGCTGGTTAGAAGAACAAAAAACAAAAAGGAAGTTCTCAGATAACGTATTAGTCTTTGATATGTGTCACATCGAAAAAATGCGATGAATAATTGAACTAACAACAAAATTGAAGAGTTGTGATTAAGTTTCCTACCTATGAGGGGCCATTCGTAACGTACATACGTCAAAAAGCGGGTCCTCCTCCCTCCTAACGTCATATCGGCTTTGAACGTTCCGCACCGTTTGAAAAAAAGAAGAAATCGATTCTGGAGACGCGACAAAGTCTTGAGATTTTAGCTCAAAACAAAGACGTAGTTCTGATGTGGGTACAACATGCAAACCACCAAATATCTTCTAAACCTGGACAAAAGGTCCCTGAGGAGAATCACAGGAATGCTAACGGGTCATAATGACCTGCTGAAATACCATCAAAATAAGAGGGGACTCGGCGACGACCCCACTGCAGAAGATGTGGAGACACACCTGAAACAACGAAACACTTCCTATGTCACTGCTCCTGCTTTGGCGGTGCTTGAGGCACGCTACTTGGGTGACTCGTACAAATGTCCTTTGTTTTATCTCAGGAACCAGATGGCTCAAGGCGCCAAACGGAGTTTGACAGCTACAGATCATTATTATCATCACCAAACCAACCATCGTCAAGCAGAACAATAACCAGGAATACCGTTACCCACCACCTCACTACACCTCATACAAAACAAACTGGGGAGCAGCACAATGGGCCTTAGTGCTCACTTCTCGTCTGGACACTAAACACTGATATTTCATATTCATTAAAACGGATTACACCCAACCTAGTAAATCAATTAGTCAAATAGCTATGCAGAGAATTTGTTCCGGCTCTATTCAGTGGCTTAGTGTCGATTTCGAAACAAAACAACGAATCAAAAATGATCGACTGCACTGCGAAGCTCGTTTATGAATTAGTTATTACACACAAAAGAAAACGAGATCTGCGCAAAGCAAAAACAATTGGACCAAATTAAAAACATTAAAATTAGCCACTGCAATCAATTAAAAATCAGACATTGATTGTAGACTCAAAAGACGAATTGGAAGAAATGAAAAATTTGGGAAATTATTATATCTCCCTCTCAATGCTTATTGCTCAGTTTGTAAGAAAACTTACATTGGTCAAATCACACGAGCGGGTGATCTTCGACGTAAAGAACATTTCACTAATTTCAAACATTACATTCTTTTAAAGTCAATATCATGGATACATTGAACAATCAAAGTCAAACATAACCAAATACCCGTACGTATCAGCATAGATGTGACAAACCGAATAGATGTGGCAAAGAGACTCGAACGTATCTAACTATACAAATAAGCAAACAATCCAACGTTTTCTGTTCTTTTATAACTGTAAGTAAGAATTTCAAAGATCCAAAGAAATTACCCAAGGTATTGTCAAAGGCCCTACCGAAGTACGTCTCAGACCATTCAAATCTAGAAAAGCTTATATTAAATTGTTGTATTGCTTGGCCAATAAACATAAATTTATTATATGTAATGCACGTAATGCATTTCCCTTCGTTGCCTCGTCAACGAATTTGGCCGCTTCCAAGCAATACAACAATTTTGATAAATTTATGTTTATTGGCCAAGCAATACAACAATTTAATATAATTATACTGGTGTTATTGGAATCCAACACCTCTACTAATATTTTGAATATTAGTAGAATCTATATTCATCCAGTGTAATAATGTTTGATTAACATTATTACATGAAGTACTTAGTACTTCAACACAATGTTAGATCTGAAAAGTCTAACAATTGGTAGATCTGAGAGATCTATCAAACAAAATAATTTACGATAGAGGTGAGAGATCTATCAACAAAACGAATAAATCTTAGAATACGGTGTATAAAAGCTAGACGCACCACAGATGTTTGTTCAATGCATTCTCTGTTCTTGTCGTTAACAGATGTTTGCTAACACCACTCTCTGTTTTTGCTGATATACACATGGTCTTGCGATAAAGGTGTACTGAAGAGGCGTAAACGTCCCAATCAGCCAACTTTGTTCGTCGAATAAAATCATTACTCACGTAATGCATTTCCCTTCGTTGCCTCGTCAACGAATTTGGCCGCTTCCAAGCAATACAACAATTTTGATAAATAGACAAGCTTATGTCCAAAGACTGGGCCATTTTCCCCTAAAACCTTGAAACACGTGTTCTCTAAAATTTTATTCTCTACAACTTTGCTTTTGGAAGCAAATTTCTACCTCTCATATTTCTGTAGATTCGGGTCATTCTGTCCAACTATGGAAGTGGCCATATACCAGAATTGGGCCATATTTCCCCAAAACCCTGAAACACATGTTCCTTTAAATTTAATTCTCTACAACTTTGCAACATCCAACATCATCTCCATAATGCATATTCAGGAAATATCTAGACGAAAAACTGTTTTCGTATATGGCCGAGAAATTCAATTTCGTCCATTCCATTGGTCCCAGTGCCCAGACCCCTGACCCGATTCCCACAAAAATTTTTTCCCAGTTTTGTGACATCAAATGCTTTGATTTGACACCAAAATGAGGAATTTCCGTGTGATACTCGCTGAGATATTTGCGAGAAAGTTTCATCGAACCTCGAGAACTTCATGTCCAACCTCCACTTCTTGGACCATATCTCCGGAACTACTTGGCCGATTTTGCTCATCTTCGAACTTGAATCATGTGAGGCATGTACCTTTCAGGGAAAAAACGTTTAGGCGTCATCTCACTGAAAATAAATTTTCTTAAAAAATATGGGATTGAAGCTTATCAACAAAAATCTCTAATCAAATTAACTTAAAGAGACGCTTGTCCTTTATCCATGCTTTGAATGAGGCCTCGGATTATGTTAAAGTCGGGGGACAGATAATAGTGTATTTTGAGTGCAAAAGGATTTCGTTAAAGAAAATCCTCAAAGCATTTTGTTAAAGAAAATCCTCAAAGGATTTTTTTGTTTTCCAATGATTTTCTATTATTTTGTTTGATTTTCAAGGATTTTATTTTTCAAGTTTTGAGGATTTTCAAGCATTTTTACACGATTTTCTTTTGATTTTCAAAGATTTCCTTTGATTTTCAAAGATTTCCTTTGATTTTCAAAGATTTCCTTTGATTTACAAGGATTTTCTTGCGATTCAAAGGATTTTTTTGTGAATTGTCAATGAATTTGAGGATTTTCTTAGCAATTGATCTTCTTTTGAGTGCAAGAGGATTTTCTGCGTTTATCTGCCCATCGGTTAAAGTATAAAAAATATCATTACGAAATTCATGTGCCAAGCGACTGGGGTGTTTGTCAGCTGATGCACTTAGTGAAATTTCATATACTTTGACATTAGCCGACGCGACGTCGAACTAAACGAGTGGATTTTGAAATCACAACTTCGCGAACACACGACATACCAGGATCTCAGAAATACGAAGAATTTACCATCACAACGAAAACCCTTTTTAAAACGGAAATGTGACGCAAGTCCTCGTCCCTTCTTCTAAAACAACTCATATCAATTTGGGTGACGCTTAAAGCTTCGGAACGCAAAAATATTTGAAATATTTTCACATTTGATTATAAAAATGCATCACAAATGCCGGACCGTAATAATTTTTCGGCGCTTTCAGATTTAGCTTTGCGCTATGTGTGGAGTACGTGTAGCCAAATTTTTGGGTTGTGAAATCTGAAAGCGTCATCCCAGCCGAAGACCCCTGCAAAATTTTAAGAAAAGTTATCGAGCCGTTTTCGAGCACGAGCCAAAAAAGTCGTTTTTCATACAAGTACCAATTGAACCAGTAACTAAGTAACTAACTTCGCTTTAGAATTTTCCGTAGAATTCGGAAATATTATTTTCTGGGGGGTACGTCGCAAAGGGTGGAAGTCAAAACTTAGCTGTATATATGGTTCCGCAGTCTACGAAAAAGTTTTTTGTTAATTTTTTGTTCGTATGTGGACTTGCGTCACGAGAGCATTGCTACCGCGCGCCCATGATAAGCAAATTAAAATTTTTTTATTTTTTTTATCTAAATCAAACTCAACACGTCTGGCTTCATAACGACTAATCCAACACTGTCAATTATATAAATTTTTAAAAAGAAGTCTTACGAACGTAATGAATAAAAGCAAACGAAAAAAAAAATTAAGAATTTAAATCGATACCAACATGAGGAATCGGTAACCTTTTCAAGTGAGACACGAACGCAAATACTGAAAATCAGGAATCCGCTCGATCAGCGGATAATGTTTAAATTCATGAAACATTTTGTTGGCCTTGTCTGTCTGTGAATATTTGAATATTTCGATTCGATGGAATAGAATCGAAATTGTCTCGAAGTCCATGAGAATTAATTTTCCGAAGAAATTTTAAATACGATTACTGTCCTACACAAGATCACACTCAATTTGTGTTTTCGAGAATTTAGCCGAACAAAGTCTATTCATGAAGCCGACGAACAATTGATTCTGGAAACTGTAAACCGATGTTAAAAGTAAACTCACTTCTGGTGCTGAAGCTATTAAAATGTTGGGTAATTTTTTGTTTAAAATAATTGCATTTGCATTATCGGCGATCGCTGGATTTGCATCGATCATTCTACCGAAACGGAAACTACGTGTCACCGAAAAAAAATGTGTTTTCGTAACAGGATGCGACTCAGGACTTGGGTAAAATGGGGAGAACTTTTTCCAAATAAAAAATGTTAAAAATAAATATTGTTTCAGCTTGACGATAGCTCATAAATGTTATGAATTAGGATTTTTTGTGATTGCCGGCTGCTTGAGTTTGGAGTCTGATGGCGCAAAGAATTTGATTGAATTGGATGGAAATAAGCGAATGATCGTGACTGAAATTGACATACGAAACAACGATAGTATTGAAAAGGCGCGAAATGTGGTGAATGACTTAGTTGTCCGCAATGAGTTGAGTAAGTATTCCCATCTGTCGGAAATTAGAAGAGTCATTCATTCGACCATAAATAGTCTTTACAGCTTTGGTTAATAATGCCGGCGTCATGAGCTTTGGTGAATTTGAATGGCAAACGTTCAACCTGATCGAAAACCAAATTCAAGTGAATCTACTGGGAACAATGAAATTAACAAAAGTTTTTTTGCCAATGTGCCGAAAATACAATGCTAGAGTTGTTATCGTAACAAGTCATTGTTCCCTGCAATCCTTACCCGGTCTTGCACCATATGGTGCGTCGAAAGCAGGATTGAGATTTTTCATCGATTCGCTTCGCGTTGAAATGAAAAAGTACTACGTTGACGTTGTGAACTTCATACCCGGCTCGTTTGTCCTGCAGAGCAACATCATGTCCAGGCAGCGGCAGGACGCACTGGAAATGAAACAGCAATTTACAGAAGAACAACTCGAGTTTTACAATGATTACTTCAACGACTACAACAACTATTTGCTACAGATTGAGCAATATAGGAAGCCCGGCCTGATAAAAGATGTCGCTATGACCAAGATGTTTGAAAGCGCATTGTTGGATGTGAATCCTCACGCGGTCTATGTAAATCAAAATTGGCGGTAAGTCGTATCCACTATTGTTTTTGACAATGTCTTCTACAGCTGAGAGAATATAAACCACTACACTCTCCTGTATTTTGTGGGTTTCGTGTGGAGTATTTTTTTGTATGATTTTTTACATTGAAAATATGGGTTCCACACGAAACGAACGAAAACGTCAAAGTGTAGTTTTACATTTTCTCTTAGCTGTAACAATTTTGCTGATGTCTATCGTATTCTTAAAGCGCTTTCCATAGTTCATGTACCCTCATCAGCTTTTTCCCTTGTAATCTCATAGATTACTAAAAACAAAGGAAAAAGTTTCTATATTTCTGCTGATTCTATTTGCCCCTCCCCTCCATAAAGATGTGTCATTACACACTAGCCAAGTTCTTGTCAGACCAACTTGGGGAGTAGTTTTACTGGCAGATAATTTGACGTAGTTCAACGTTTGTGAAGAACGTTTTCCGAAAAAATTGGGTCTTGATGCCCCAGTACGCGACTTTTGTTCTTCTATTCTAAAGCGTTGGTTAGAGTGAGACATATTTAGTTTGTCTCTTTCTAACTAGCGCTTTAGAATAGAAGAACAAAAGTCGCGTGCCGGGCATCAAGACGCAATTTTTTCGAAAAACGTTCTTCACAAACATTGATCTACGTCAAATTTTCTGCCGGAAAAACTACAGAAAACTGTCGAGAATTTGGCTAGTACACACTTGACAATGATTGTCGTATTTTTTCGTGCGGATCGGTGAAGCACCAATAAGGTGAATCGTTACGCCCTGCCATTTTTTTTTTTTTTGTTGCATCAGGTGTACTTACTTGCTGCTCCAAACTTTGGATGGACAATGGACAGTTTCTCTCTAAAAAATTTAGGCATTTTGCCAGCTTTTCGCTCAAAAGCGAACTTTTTTTGAAATCTTCGAAGGTGAGCGGGCCGCCCGAAACTGGACTAAAAACCTGACCCGTCGAGTCGAGTTTGAAGACTTCAACTAACAAAACCCGACCCGTAGAAATAAATTCACTCAATTATTTTCTCAAAATTGAGTTAAACAAACATTTCAAATGAAATTTTTTTCAAAAATGTTCGGATCAGGGTTTCGGGTTCGGTTCCCGTCGGGATTGAATTTTTAGAGAGAGGAGTAGGGGGAAGCATCGATAATGGTCCTTAGATGCCGAATCTGCAAAAACAAATTTTTTGACCGTCTGTCTATCTGTCCATCAGCACGAAAACTCAAGTAAAACTCAACCGACTTTCAAAAACTATTTTCTCTGAAAGACAAAAAAAAAAAAATCAAAAACTATTTATGAAAAAAAAAAATGAGAGCCGCCCGCCGCGTCGTCGTCGTATTTTTTTCTTATTTTAGACGACGAATTTTTGTATTTCTTAACAATATTTCTGCTTTCTGGTGCTGTTCTAACGTATTTTTTGTTGTTTTAAGGTACGCCATTTACCATTTTCTGTGCGGAATAAGTCCAGCGTTCATAAGAGATTGGCTGATTCAGAGATTCGTGCAGATGCCTAGCTACAAACCAACTGCTAAAACCCAAAAATAAACAAAAACATTGAAAGTAGATAAAGTGCATAAGATTTATTAAGATATCAATAAAACCACCCCCGAAATATGTCTCTTAATTCAAAAAAATAAACGTAAAATATAAAATATTTACAGGGTTTAATGTGAACAACGCTTTATATAGTTAACTCTAGATTGGTAGACCAGAACATGTTCTTATATGGCAGAGATTTCTCACGATGACGACAAAAGAATATTCAAACTAAACCTTCGATACTTTCGTTAAGTTGTGAACCGAAGCTGTCGCACGAACGCGGGTATGACAGTTCAGAAACATAACTCCGTATAACTCCTTTTTAATGCACTTTTTCGCATGTTGGGTTGATACTATGAGTTTTTTTTCGCCATTTACAATGCACTTTTCAAAAAGCATCAAAATTTTCGTCATTTCTGGCTTCAAAATATGTGCAAACTTTGCAAAGTGTCATATACGTGGGCACGAAGCAGCCTTAGTTCACACTTTTTCGCAATGGGTCGTTAAAATACGCCCTGTCGGAAACCCATTGATATCATGTACTTCAATGAATAATAAAATATTTTCGTAAGATAAACAGAAGTTGTTCAAGTGTTATTTTAGAGATTAGCATTTCTATCGAAATTGTGGGTTAACAATGTCGTTTCAATGATACAGATCAAATATATTTCATTCATTACTATACTGAACTGAACGTTGTTATCAGTTCAGCAATTACCGCTATTATTTGGCCAGTTTAGACTCCTAAATTGATGGTATATCTTTCTAAACTGTTTTTTCCCTTCTTATCAAATCATAAATAAAACCTCAAATAATAAATCAAATTATAATACCAGGTTGCCGAAATGAGAACTCAATATCTTTATTAGCCGTTTCCGCACCGGAAACATCCTAATCAAATTGAAATTCTCATTCAAATAAAAATTATAAACTCGTTCTTCAAAAAGATGGTCACTTTGAAATCTTAATATTGTGCTAATTGGCGTAACTTTAGGTCAAATGGATAGCAGATTCAAAATTTAGGAGATGCTCTGTTGTGTTGAGCCTAATTTTCACGCTGTGTCTACCGAAAGGGAAAACTGGTACCTTTGTGTTCATAAATCTGGGATTGTTGAAACCCGGTCTATTCTAACTGTCAAAGTGACGTTTTAAACGTCAAACAAAAAAATTTTCTTCGAAATATACAGATTTTGGATATTTCGAAATAAATTTGTTTGTTTGACGTTTGCTCACAAGATTAATGATTATACGAAGTCAAGAATCCCAGTTCAGTTTTGACAAATTTCTACCTATATTTTCTTGACGTTAAAATGTGAGGATTCAAAAATGTACTAAATCATAACTTTAACTCTTCCTACTGGTCTTTAATCAATGACGTGATAGTCTTTTGTTTTGTTCTTTACAAGTAATATTCAATGTGAAGTTAGCTGCAGTTGCGACTGAATTCATTGCAAACAAAATCAGCTGAATTCATTGAAAAGTTCAAAAATCAGCTGATTTTTTTGCAGTTAAGTCGGAACTGCATCTAACTTCACTTTGAGTATTACTTGCAAAGATCAAAACAAGATGCTATCACTCTCCTGTGTTTAACTCACGAAGTAAATCTATGCGGTCAAGGTGACATTGACTCCAGAAAGAGGTAAAAAGGTGACTTAGTACAATTTTATGGTCATGTTTACATAATTTTTGACGTATAATTATATGTGAATCAGTCAAAACTGAAGTGGGATTCTTGACTTTCCGAAAAGTCAAAAAAAATTTTTACACTTTCTCATAACCAAGACTTTAAAGCTTATGTCAAAAATGTACTAGATTTATGAACCCAAAGATAGCAGTTTTCCGCGCCACTTATGAGAGATGAGAGATTTTCATATATTTTCTCTCCCAAATTCTCGTCGCTAGGTTTTTTCTGCGTTGTACGATAGATCTAGCAAGCATTGTGCTTCTATAGTGTAGCCAATAACCAGTAATGCCTTGCCGTACAACGCATAAAAAACCTAGCGTCGAGAATTTGTGAGAGAAAATACATGAAAATCTCTCATCTGATCTGCCCTCCCACGCATAAAAAACCTAGCGACGTTATCAGATGAGAGATTTTCATGTATTTTCTCTCACAAAATCTCGTCGCTAAGTTTTTTACGCGTTGTACGGCAGTGATAACGTCGCTAGGTTTTTTCATACGTGGGAGGGCAGATCAGATAAGAGATTTTCATATATTTTCTCTCACAAATTCTCGTCGCTAGGTTTTTTATGCGTTGTACGGCAGAGCTAGCAAGCCTTGGGCTTCTATAGTGTAGCAAATAACCAGTACTGCCCTGCCGTACAACGCTTAAAAAACTTAGCGAGGAGAATTTGTGAGAGAAAATATATGAAAAACTCTCATCTGATTACGTCGCTAAGTTTTTTATGCGTTACAGGGCAGAGTAGTTCAAATAGCTGTAAAAATTGCCTGTAGACTGAAAAATTTTGTTTTCTCTATTTCTGAGTTTTTAGTTTTAAATAAAAATTTCTCTCCAAAACTCGTGAGTTTTGTTAAAAAGTGCAAATCAAAATCCAGTTCGTCGTAAGTTATAT
Source organism: Pseudolycoriella hygida (assembly GCA_029228625.1). Classification (NCBI taxonomy): domain Eukaryota; kingdom Metazoa; phylum Arthropoda; class Insecta; order Diptera; family Sciaridae; genus Pseudolycoriella; species Pseudolycoriella hygida. The sequence continues at coordinate 35,049,590 of CM055406.1, read as the reverse complement.
TAGCGTGATATGCGAATAAATCGCGTAATGTTTGTGTGAAAGTTAACCTTGACAGAAACAAAAATAATTTTGCTAAGTTGAACTACTTTCAAACAAACCTTGCGCGATTTATTCGCATCGTACGCTAATATAACTACTCCTTTACGAGGAACAATCGATTTGATGCAATTCAATAAAAATTCGAAATTAAATTTTGCTATCGCCATCCATTTCGCTAACTTTAAGCCAATTGTTTTTGCCTATACATAAATAAGAGTTTATAATTTCGATTTGTTAGCAACGCTGGTGGCTAATTGTCAAGAGATGTTTGTATTATGAGCGCCATTGGTGTTGTTCTTTTTGACAGTTTCATATCTAATTTGCATCATGTTTGAATTTCCTGGTTCCAAGACGTATCTAAATTGTAACGGGTGAATTAGCAAGGAAATGTCAGGTAAAATTGAATTGTAACATACCCGAGGGAAGCGTAAAATGGAATGAGTTTGTCTTTGCATTCCAAAGCCATTTTGTAACAACCAAGTTCTTGGGCAAGTAGTGTCACAGTCACAGTTATCCTGAAATGAGACAGATCGGTCAGCTTTTTTTTCTATAATATTTTTCGTCACACTCACAATTTTCCCAACTGTTTTCCACGATATGTATCATTCACTACAACGTCCTCTAATCGAGCTTTCTGTAAACAAATTAAGTTGTTGTTGAATCGGAGATAAGAAATATAATTTCATTACAGTGCAAATAAACGCTACAAGCTGTAAATTTTATAATTTCATTTCAATTTAACAAAAATTAAAGGTGAACTTGTCGTTGTAGTTAACGTTATCGAAATGATCTGTATTCGCGTTACAATATAAATTCATTTCCTCAGAGTCGTAGCGGTAAATACTAGCATAGTGTCCTATACGATGAAAAGCTCAAGAAAAGCCAATAAAAATCGCCAAAAAAGAGAAAAAACGCCAAAATGTTTTTTTTTTCGTATTTGTCGTTTCTTCACAATTTGGCGTTACATAATTTTTTGTTATCGTCAAGAAAAATCGCCAAAGTGTGAAATATCACCAAGAAAAATCGCCAAACTGTGAAATATCGTCAATATTTTTTTGGCGATATTTCCCGGCTATTTCTCATGATTAGACGGCGCGGCGCTGGATGGTCATTTTACACAGAATATTATTCTCTGCAAAAAGTATCCCCCATGAGGGAAATTATCCTCAAGAGAGTCTACGAAAAAAAAATATCTGTAAATGTCAACACGGAGTATTTTGACTTCTCTTTTCTTTGCTTTAAGGAAATGACTTTTATTTGCAATGATTCGGTTTTGATAAAAGCACAACTTGCCCACTCGTTGTTTATTTCCGGTCAAGTCAAAAATGTATAGAGCCTTGAGTGACTAGTTCGATATCAAAATTTTCTTACCAAACCACAATCGTGGATGAATTTGTGCTCAATGACAAGAGTGGCTGCAAGAAATAATGGAAAATCGGAAACTTCGGTTAAAAATGTAGAGTAAAATTCCTTACCTGCACCAATAATCAATTGTTTTCTAGTGTCTTCAATAACGGTAACAAAGTAATCTCCCCTTGCCTTCATTCCGGCGAAGGTACCTAAAAATGTCAATTTTTTTTCTGCAAAAAGGCCCTACAACTAGTCCGTCTAACTTACGTAAAAAATCAACTCTTGACACATTACCAACGGCAGTCAATTGGCTGAGTAATTGTAAGAATCCTTTGTCGTAATCACTTTCTCTAAGTGGTCGCACTTTCATCCATGGTTCACCAGGATCTGCGGCCGTGATAAATGGCTTCAATATGGCAGGACTCTTACGAAAATCTAATGAGTTGAGTAGACTCGGATCGTAGAGGTATTGGTCCGTCTAAATGAATTCAGTAATTTTAAACATTGATTCTGATGTAAATTTAGTGAATTTTTAAATTACCGATCCCATTGTTGTGTATTGCGGTATCTCTTCACGGAAATTTACACCTAAAACATTTTCACTGTCAATGATGTGTGGCATTTCGATAGGAACTGATAACCAGAGCGATAAATTTGAAATTATAAAAGAAATATAGACGCATAAAGTGAAGGTAAAATGACCTTAACAGATACCAGTTGGACTGGTTTCCGTTATATATTTTGTGGAAACAGTATTATTTGAAAAAAATAAATAAACCGACAACACATGACTCCGAGGGATAGACTTACGTTTTAATATTTGGCAAACTTTTCATTTAATAGATGGAACCAAGTCGAAAAACCTTTGCGATTAACCGGACTTCGATTGTTACATTAAAATATACCTTCACGTTTGAGTGATATTTGTAAACTGGACGGAAAATTCGCTCAGATTCTGAATATCACTCTAAATATTATGGTCGTTGACGTGGATTCGATACGTTTATACTTTCACCTGTAGTGCATCATCAAAACAATAATTCTAATTTTTTTTATTTTCAGCGTCCCGTGTGTACGTGTATGTGTGTGTGTGTGTGACATTTGATGCATTTGTGATAAGGTAGAGAAGGTAGAGAAGTTAAAATTTGTCGATTAGTCGATGTTAGAAGTGTTCGTTAACATTTCTCTCTTTTTAAAACTTTTTGTGTTTTGAACAGAGAAATGTAACGTTTTCATCCTGCGGCCAGTACAGGATATGATTTGAGCGGGCAATAATCTGGTGACTGCCACTCGCACAGTCAGATCTACACACGATAAGTGGATGTCACAAGATTATTGCATATAGACACTGATTCAACACGAGGAATGGAGACTGGTAGCATTTTTCCCTTGAATAAATTTTTTGAGATACTTATTTTGAAAAAAACATTTTCTTTGGAGTTGCGGGAAATGTGAACATTGTACGGAAAAATTTGATTTTACCATGTAGTTGCGGGAAACGTTCACTTTTTCCACATGTCTCCAAATGGTAACATTCACACAATAACAGGGAGTTGCGGAAAACGTGAACATTGTACAGAAAAATTTGATTTTATAATGTACCGTTCAAAAATTCTGTATTTCACATTCTTCACATCTGTGGAAATTATGTGAAAGGCACATTTGCCTCACCAGTTCATTTCAATAGTGTTAGTGCACGTCTCGGACGTCTCGCCACATTCCATAATAAAAAAGAGAATTGATGTCCAGCCATCGATAAAAGTTGATAGGAATAAGAAATAAGGAGTTCAGACACTAGACCGGTTCTTATTTTAGTGCCTGAACTCCCTATCTTATCGTTGTCTAGAACATTTTGATGGAGAAAAATTACAACAAAGGTCTGCATTTAAAATGGGGCAGCCTGGTGCCAAAAAAGTTTGTTTGACAATGCTGGAGTGGAAAACGAGTACATTACTAGGCACTCTGTTCCTACTCGGCACTAGGCTGCCTACTTGAGAAGTTTAGGTAACCATAAAGAACGCAGCCTGGTGCCGTAAATCTGTTAATGTCATCAAAGCCGCAGTTACGAATGTTATACGTCACATTAATTTCAACGCGGAACCAGGCTGCCTACTCAACATAGAGGGCAGCAGCAGCCTGGTGCCAAATTGAAATTTATATGACGTTTAGTATTCTTTACTGCCGTTACAATGACTTTAACAGATTTTCGGCACCAGACTGCCTTCTATAAGGCTGCTAAAACTTCATAAATACGCAGCCTGGTGCCGAGTCGGAAAAGAGTGAACATTTATGTACTCGTTTCGTCATCCAACGTTGTCAAAGAAGTTTTTTTGGCACCGGGCTGTCTTCAACAATCGACCACAGGGTACTCTTCTTGATGTCGTATGTCGTGGACAAAGAATGATTTGTTCAAATTTAACTATAGACGTTGTTCACTTTTAGCGTTTTTCTGACGTATCGATTTTTCGCTATTTTTGTGTATGTGTGTATGTGCAGGTCGGTGCTGATCGAAAAGTCACACATCGGTGTTTTGATTTTGTTAAAGACTGACTGCCTGTAAAGTGATTGTGCAATCTAAACGGCGATGAATTGTTGATCTTTTAAATGAATTCAATAAAAGGTTCTTGCAGCTTAATTGCATCATTGAACAAAGCATTGCTGAGGCGATATGACCATATCACGTACCTAAGACCGACCTTATTAAATGGCAATGTTTCTGTCGTCCTACCCGCTGCTCAGCTCATACACACTACGCCAAATTTGCAATTATTTTGGGAAAGACATCGTAAAGGTGGCTACAATAGAAATGTGAAACGGGTTTCTCAGAAAGAATTAATTCTGAACGGCCTTAAGGAATTGAAGAAGGAGATTTTGTTGTGGAAGGAAGAGGTCAAAGAAAAATTAGAATGTGATCCGATCTTAGTGTACCGACCCGGTATGTTCGCTGAAATTTGTCAAGTATTTATTTGAATTGAATTAAACTTTTAGGAGAAACCGACGTTATGTGGCAATTTACGGAGGAAAACGATCTTGAGAATTGGAAAGTCACAAGTGACAGAGATCACAACGAGGGGCAGAGTTTCTGTTCTTTCGATATTAGTCCAGCTGGTCATGGTTTGTTTAGTGGTAATGTTCAATCGAAGGTTCCGATTGACGGACGCGTTAAACGGGCTGGTTATTGCAACCTTCAGTCGCTTAGAGCTAGGGTAAAACTAACATTTGATTTGACTCAAGTTTGGAACTACATTTATAGAATTTTAGAAATCTTTCAAGAGAGACACTTACTGGGATTGGACTCCATACAATATGTTAGTGATTAAGCTCCGAGGCGATGGTCGTTCGTATTTGTTGAACATTGCGTCTGAAGGACTGTATGACGTTTGGTGGAATGATATGTTCCATTATGTGCTGTATACCAGAGGAGGACCACATTGGCAAATAGCTAAGGTAATACAATAATTCAATTTCAAACGACGGAGTCGTAGCAAAAGTGTTGATCGATGGTAGATCTTTGTCAATTCGTTCGCCGGTGTGGAAATTATGTTTTTTTCCCGATATACAAATTCGATTTCCCGATTTTTCCCGGTATCTGCTAAATTTCCCGATTTTGAAGATAGTGTTACATCGACGCACTTGCCTAGTTTTGTTGCGGATTATGGTATTCAGCGCAAAGGGCAGGACCACTCAGTATGTTATTAAGCGTTTCTTCCAATTTTTTGCTTGATGCGTGGAAATGCAACGCTTGTCGTAAACATTTTTAATTTCCTCCAATTTATTTCATCAATAGAACAATTTCTCAGAACATGAAATAATATCAAGAGATTGTGCACGAAAACGTGATTTTTACATGGCGGGCTGAACAGAGAAAATCCGGGCCAAATCCAAAAATTAATTTTGAGATCGAATATAATTATTCGGCATCATGAAAACGCGAGCAGAGCGAGTGAATTTTTGTCAAGAGTAACATCAAAGTTAAATTGAAACATAACCAAAGACCCGTACGTATCAGAATTATAGATGTGTTGGCCGACCCTTTTTCGAAACCCGACCCGAACCCGATCTAAAATTTTCGGTTAGACTCGAAACCAGATTTTCTTGATTTATGAAAGCTCGAACTCTATCGCAAATGATATAAAATTTTTAAACCTGAATGCAATTTTTGTTCACAGTAGCCAAGGTGTGCGCCGGTATATATTTGATCGGCGGCGGCGGCGTGATAATTTTTTTGTTGGCAGCGGCGGCGCGCCGTCGGCGTGATAATTTTTTTGTCGGCGGCGGCGGCGCGCCGTCGGCGTGTTATTCCAGAACTAACATTTAAAATTTTCTTAACTTTTTTTAAATTTCTAATACAAAAAATCTGTAAGATTCTTGTAATTCGGGAGCGCTTTCATAACTGACTTCATATTCATATTCACACTCAACAAAGTTCATAACAACTTGTGAACATGATAACTCGAGTAAGTCTTAACCAATTTTTTAATCTTTTTTTTTTTCCTGAACGTTAGTTTGAGTTCGAAGATGAGCAAAATTGGTCTAGAACTTACGAAATTGCGATCGAAAAAGTTGTCAAAAACGTGATTTATTGAAGGTCGATGAAACTTTTTCGCCTATACCTACGCGAGTTACGCAGGGAATTTGATTTTCAACATTTTAAATGAAAGTATGGACCTTAGAAAGCCAAACAAAATCGCTTGAAAGGCCTGGATTGTGGGACGCATAGAAAGAGCCTAACTCACGATAAGCGACCCTTTACGACAGTTGTGTTGTAAAGAAAATTGAGTGGAAAACCTGCCTCTATGGTCCAAAGGCTATTCTGGGAGCCCAAGGTCGGACCTACGGTTGGCAGAGGAGAGATGGATATCCAGAATATCGAAGCTTTCAGTTCGATCCAAACCGGATCGAAGCCTTCGGCTCGGTCCAAATCGGACATTCTCGGTTATGTTACGCCGAAAGTATGCAGAGGTATCTTTATTGTCTTTTCAATCAAAATAGTGCTCTAACTTGCAGTAATTGTGGTAGCTTCTTCTGTTGTAGATTGCAACAAAAGTTACTGAAAGTTAGACTCAACCGTCTGATAGCATTTGGACTGAACCGAAAGCTTCGGTTCGTACCTAACCGAAGAGCTTCGGTTTGGATCGAACCAAATGCTTCGGTTTGGATTGAACCAAAAACTGTGGTTAGGTTTGGACCAAATAGAAAGCTTCGAAAGTGTCGTTTGGGTTGCGTATCTGGTGGATTCTTTTGTTGTAGGTGGCAACAACCTGAAGTTGAGTCTTAGGGTCGGGTTAAAACCAATTTCTATATATCGTTAATTTTAGAAGGTTTTTTATATTGTAATTTTTTAATGAAAATTCTGAATATTATATGAAAACCGTTCAATTTTACACGACGCCGACAAAAACCGTCGTCGGCGGCTTGTACAGATTTTTGTCGGCGGCGGTGAGGCATCGGCATGACTCTTTTTTCGGCGGCGCCCACCTCTAATTGTGAGAGATGATCCCCGCTTAAAGCGGTTCGTCGTTACTTGACGATGCCCACATATCCATAGACCCGCTCCTCTGTGACCTCAGCTGCTCAACAAGCGACTCTCTTCAGAGCGTGAAAATCTTGAATTTCTTTCCAGATTTCAAGTACTTTGAATCGAATCAGAGATGCAAATTGTTGCAAAGTTTTTAAAACTACCAGAATTCCTACGACTTACAGAAATTACCCAAGGTAGGGTCTTCCTGAAACCCTGCAACACGTGATCTCTAAAATTTAATTCTGACGTAATTCTAAAGATTCCAGAAGTGAGTGATTGCCAAGGATTGCGACATTTTTCCGGAAAACTCTGAGACACGCGTTCCCTAATATTTTATTCTCCAACTTTGTCTTTGGAAGCAGCTTTCTAGCTGCCAAAGTTTTAGAGATAAGAGTCATCCCTCCTGGTTCAGAAAGTGACAGAATCTCAATGATTGGGACATTTGTCGGTAAAAACCCTGGGACACATGTTCTCTAAAATTGTATTCTCTACAACTTTACCTTTGACAGTAAATCTCCATTTTGCATAGTTGATCAAATATAGACTAAAAACCGTCTGCTTTCGTATATGGCCAAGAAACTCAAACTTTATTTCTTTCAACATGTCACAATTTTTGGTTTTGAGCAGTCTTGCTCCCTTCCCATCTTGTTTGGTATAAAAGTCATTTTGGTTTCCTATTTTACGAACAGATCTACTGCCATTGAGAATAGTCTCTTTCAAAATGCAAATTCATTTCATTTAAATTCACCAGAAAATACAACCACGCACCCGATGTATACTTGATTATACGTGATTAACGCAAAAGTTGATTATTATATTTAATACAAAGAGAGAGCAAATGAATGTTATACTTAGTACTGTCCAATGAAATTTGTACGCTACAATTGATCGAATATTCTCTTTACAGATTCCTTTCTCCAAATTTTTCCTATCATCAAAAGGACGTGTTCAAGATAAGCAAGCGCCGCTTCCTCTAAATCGAATTTCAAGCTTTGGAGTATCAGTGGCTGGTCGTGGTGGTCACGATGGTCCATTCAATTTGGAAATCGATTACATTGGTCTAGAGTTTGATCCAGTGCACACCGAAGAGTTTGCATACGAAATGTACAAACAGCCGAAATATACCGTTGCTCAATAACGACTCCATAGTTCGGTCGGTGTGAGAAAGTTGTACTCGGGAAGATAACACTTTGTTGGTTTTCTTTGTAGTTACATAAAAACTCCGATGTTTTAAAATTTAAAAATATGTGTTTATAGGAAATGTTTGACTTTCTTTCCGGCTCAAGAAATACCAACAAACTTTTACTGCCTAACACCTAATCAGACTTATTGTCAATAGTTTTGCCGTCAATATTATATAGACGAAGCCTGCGTCCATTAATCAACCGGTGAATTTGTTGGCATTCGATTTTCCTTTCATTTTCCTCGACTCTTTGATTATTTTGTATGTATCTTTGCTGACTATGTAACTGACTGCAGCTGCAAATGTTGTCGCTCCAGTAACATACCATAAGCCATGAAGTACTGGATGGTCTAAGAAATAGAAATGGAATTTTTAAGTATTTACGAGGTCATTGAACTATGACTTTGGTTCAATTACTTGCATAGTCCCATATTGGGGCACCTAAGCTGCTTGCAATTGCTATCAGTTGCACGGCCGTATTGATTTTACTGATGAACGTCGGTTCCAACTGTGCAGTTGCATGTGTTACATCAAAATATCTTGTAAATGTTTTCTGTGGCAAATAAAAAAAGAGATGAGGACACGAGAAATTTTCCTAAAAGATGGAGATAGCAAAGGCGTTGCATGCCATAAGAGTCCCGGACTACCTCTGCAGGAAGCTGAAAAGCTATTTCGAGCGACGAGTACTAACGTACGATACCACTGAGGGGAAAAAGACAGTAGAAATCACACCTGGAGTACCACAGGGATCCAAATTAGGACCAACGCTGTAGAATGTAATGTACGACACAGCGCTAAGCGCTGCGACTGAAACTGCAAAGATGCGCTAAAACGATTGCTTTTGCCGACGACTCGATCATGACGGTGTCCGGAACGTCAAAGATGGAGGTGGATGTAGTTACGATGGAGGCGCTAGAAACTGTCGAAAACTGGATGACAACGGACAAACTGAAGCTGGCCTACCAGAAAACCGAGATCATGCTGTGAACCTTGGAGTTGTGCTGGACGACCGCAGAAATTTTAATAGTCAGGTGGACTACACGTGCGAAAAGACAATGAAAGGCATCGCAGTACTGGCTAGAATAATGCCAATCGGAAGAGACATAATAGAGCTCAAAGGCTGGCAAGTATAAGAGCAGCAAGCGCATACCGAACGATATCTCTAGAAGCGGTATGTGTCATAGCCGGGACGATGCTCATATGCATAACGCTGACGGAAGACAGCGAGTGTCTTAGAACGAAGAGAAGGGAGGCTCAAACTACCAAAACAGTTAGACGCAATTAAAAGCCGAATCACTGAGACAGCGGCAGCAAGAGTGGGACACCACGGACAAGGTAAGGTTGACCCATAGACTCATACCAAACATAACATGGAGAGGTTAACTTCCAACTGACACAGTTTCTGTCGGACCACGGGTGCTTCAGGAAATACCTGCACAAGTTTGGATTCACAGAGTCACCTGCGAGAGAGAAGAAGGACTGCCCCCGCTTCGAACAAGAGCGAGTTGAGCTTGTGACTGTGAGTAGGTCAGAGGTAAATCCCGAAAACATAATATCGGAGATGTGCCGCGAAGAGGAGGCGTGGAAAGTAGAGGATAATGTGGTCGCAAAAAAAATGGGGAGCAGCAAAGTGCATGGAGAGACCATGAAAAACCCTGACAGTTGATCTGAGAGAGTAGGTGCGGAAGCACATCCCCTCGCCGAAGTAATGCTGTGAGGCGGTTCCGGGAAGAAGAGAGCACGGAGAGTAAGGAAGGAGGTTTTAGTTGGTAGGTCATTGAATCCAACACTACCTTGGTCCAGGAGGACCGGGTGTCACCCTTATAAGAAAAAAGCTGCACTTACCTGCACCTCACTGAACCTAACTCTAGGTGCAACCTACGAATCAACTTCTTTGACTTCACTATATCGCAGCGATATTATCGCTACTTCACTATATCAATGTTAATTGTTAAATAAGTGTTTGTCTCGTGCAGCTCTTCGTTAAAATCCTGATATGCAAAAACAATAAATTACTTACTGGCGGTGGTAGACTGATCCATCGTATGACAAAACCTGCACCGATTAAAAAAGCGTCTCGAAACAGCACCATTCCACATAGCCACAGAGGAAACAAGTTTGTGTAAGTTAAAGAAATGGCTAACGATCCAACTAGTAATTTATCTGCCATTGGATCAAGAAATGAACCCATTTTACTCGCTTGTGATGGCCAATTCCTTGCGATGTATCCATCCAACTAGAATGACAGTGCATCTACAGGTATTAAATTGATGTGATAGCCGAGTTATTATACTCACTATATCTGTGAAACCAGCAAACACTAGTAATCCCATACCTAGTGAGTAATCTTGTTGAATAATTACGTAGCCTAAGTACGGGGCCATCAAACCACGTCCAACACACAATAAGTTGGGAATGGTAAATACATTTTCCCTCTCAACTATCTCTTCCATTTCTTCCATTTTTTCTCGTACTTTGTCTTTGACAATAGTTTTCCTAATTTGCATGTCCTTGACGAAACCATCCTTTTTTTCCAATAAAATTTCCTTTTTCATTTCGATAGCATTCTTCAGCAGATCTTTTCCAGCTTTTAACTGAATGTTTGTTGGTTTCTTTCCTTGGCAGAGTACCGGGTTGTTGCAAACACCCAGTATGCCGACATAATTTATATTGCACTTGGAATACAACGGCTTTCTTATTTGCGCGAGACTCAAATAATTGCGACAAATATTTTTACAGCATTTCATATGCCTTGGAATACCAATTAAGGTTTCCATCATTTTTGATGAGAACATGATTTCGGTGGGTGGTTGGTGCGAGACTATCTGCACTCAAAAAACGTGTTATTGAAACTCAATTATAAAGTAAATTCGGAATTTTACCTCATCAAAAAAGATGGTTTCATATGCTTGACATGGTGGCACAAACTCATGTCAATACTTTGATGGATAATTTATTATTTTTCGACACAAAATCCGTCACAATTTATTCAGTTTTTCATAACAAATACGCAGTTATTTAACTCAACTTCTGTCATGCTGTCTGTCAAAAAACACACACATACAAAGCACTTACTGTACGCAGAAACTCATCACTTTCTTATCCATGTATCGATATAGAATATTTCATTTTACCGGCACGGTATTTTGCTATCATATTGAGCTTCTCTGGTAGGCTACGCTACCTGCGCTATCTCTGAAAGCTGCCATTGCACAGAGGAATGTTATCAAAAATATAAAAATTGGGTAAAGTAGAGCCAGACCGTTCACTTTTCAACTGATTTTATTTTAATATTTTGGTTTCGCCATTCCAAAATGTCGAAATGTCCAAAATGTCAAAAAGAGGAAAGTGTTCGATATGTGTGTGCTGCCGGTCCTGACATACGGAGCCGAGACTCTCACGATCACCAAAGCATCAGCGAACAAATTGAGAGTTGCACAGAGGGCAATGGAAAGGGCAATGCTAGGAATCACACTCAGGGACAAAATGACAAATGAGTGGATCCGGCGACAAACAAGAGTCATCGATGTCACGACACGAATAGCGTCGCTCAAGTGGAATTGGGCTGGTCATATTGCCAGAATGACCGACGATCGATGGACGAAAACTATAATGCAATGGCGGCCACCAACGAAACGACCGATGGGACGTCCACCGGAAAGATGGACCAACGATATCAAAAGAACGGCAGGCACGATGTGGCAGCAAGTGGCAATGGACCGAAAAAAGTGGCGATCTATGGGGGAGGCCTACATCCAGCAGTGGATATAAAAGGCTAAGAAGAAGAAGAAGAAGAAGAAGATTCCAAAATGTCTATATGTAATCTTTTCATATTCATTCATTTCATATTCAGTCTGTCCAAGAAACCTTAACTTTAGGTTTCCTTAAACCCTGAAATTGTTAAAACAGTCTTCTAAAGTGGATGAGAAAATGATTTTTTACGAGACTGAGGTGAGCCAAAGGCGAGTGCTAGACATAAACATTCTAAAAAAAAATATTTTCTTATGCGTAAAGAAAACTACTTTAACAATATTTTTCTTCAATCAATTCCTTTATCGCATTATCTGAATCCCCAAATCGTTTTATCTGATCCTCGTGTGTAATTTCGAAGTTTCTTCTTCCTCTTAAAGAAAATATATGGACTTCAATCTCATCGTATTTCTTTTAACAAACAATAATGTCGAGGAATAGCATCACTCGGAAATTAGCATGGAAAATGCTTTTTCATTCCTAGGACGGAAAACTGGTGTTTTCCGCCCTATTTTAAAACAGAAAAGCAGTTTTCCGAACCCTCGGAATGAAAAATATTGTACGGAACTCGGAAAAATATATGTTTTTGACTAGTGTGATTGCAGCCCTTAGTTTCGCCGCGGGTTGCAAACCTCACACTCGTCAAAAACATTATATTTTTCCTAGTTACGTAAATAATTATTTCATGCTTGCGGTAAGAAAACTCGTGTTTTGTCCCCGCAAAACCGATGATAAAGTTACATATCCTTGCCGGTGAGAAAGTAGTTATTTTCTCACCGCTCCTACGTTACACTGAATGAACATTTTGTCGTGGAAACACTCGTTTTCTCACACACAAGCACAAAACATATTGTGTTACACTTGGAGTGAAAATTTATTTTCAACTAGAGCGAATTACGCCCCTCGCTTCGCTCTGGCTGCAAACTTTCGCTCTCGTTGGAATTTATTATTTTCACCCCATGTGTAACAAAATACTATTGCAGGCTTTAAATGAAAAACATGGACCTTATACAAAACGAGAAAAAAAAAATGTGGAAAACGGTTACGCACTTTATATCTTACTTATAAAAACGTAATCTACCGAGTTCTGTGTACAATTGTATTATTAAAAACAGGGGCGAGTCTTAGTTTGTTTTTGACACGAAATCTGGAACAGTCCGAGCTCTTTGTTTTAAATCAGTCAATTATGTCGGATTAGAGTATAGAGTAGGCCTATCTCGGGCTGAAGGATTCGAAAAGGGACTTTGCAGTGGTGAGAAAGTTAGGGAGAGGGATTCGGAGAGGGACTTAGTGAAGAGTAGGATGGAAGATTTAAAATAAAATAATTTCGATATGTTTTTGAATTGATTTATTTCTTGCATCCTTGCAAATTTAATTAATGTTTTACAACGTTTATATAATATAATGATGTAAAATAGTTGTAATAAGTACACTATTAAAATTGAATTAAATTTTAGATATTGCTTTATAGTCTAAATAGTAATTTGTATTATTTATTCACCTAGGTAATTATTTTGTATTGTTTTTAGGGATAGAGAGAGGGAGAAAGAGAGAGAGAGAGAATGAAGACTAAAACGTTATTTTACGAAGAAATTTGACATTGGAATTCAAATAAATTTTATAGACCTCTCAATTGGCAAATGCATTTTCCAGTAGAGTTGTTAAACTTCTAAGAGCTCGGTGTATAAAAAGTATTTTAGAAAATCAGCACTATAGACGCGTCGGTTTATTGTCTCGATGTACCTCGACAACGATTTCTCCATTTTAGTACTGATGTTAATGAGAACTTAAAAAGTCTAAATATTATCACTACAAGGGATCATGAAGATTTTCATTATTTATTGCAAGCATGTATATTATTCAACAGTTGGAACATTTACAAGAATTTAAAATTCTTGTAAAAGAAATTGCAGGTAAATAAGAGATGAGCTGGTCGATCTTCTTTCAATACCTGAAGTGGAGTTGATACAATTTAAAAAAAAAAACCAGTTGTGAAACGAAAAAAAAAAACTCGTATGCGCTGGACAACCGTATCACCTCAATATTTAAAGATATTTCTAAACTCGATATGGAAGAAGTTTATAAGAACGGATGCATCACAATGGACATCTCGCCACTCTGCAAGTCTTTCAAATCGCTCGATTTGCCTCAAGAGACATGCATAGACATTTTTACGTCGCAATATTGTTTCAATAGTTAGAGGCACGTACAGCTCTGCTTCTCAAAGCGTTCAAATAAAGCAAGTAATGACATGATATACATATATTTTTCCAGCAAAATTTCTTTGATCAGCAGGTCTATCTCTTGACAGCAGAAACGAATTTATTCAATTTTTTTTAGAATCAAAATATTTATGGGATATGGGGGATACGTATCAAGTTAACCGTAATCATCACATAGTAAGTAATGATTGTTACTTGATATATACATCAGTAAAATAATCCTCAAAACGACGAAATATATAACTCGTATGTATGTGAGTTCGTTGTGTTGAAATGGACAGTAACTGCAGATTTAGAAGGATGTAAACGTGTTAACCGAAAGAGTATTTTGCTGAATAAAATATTTTTATTCCATAATGAGGTAAGTAAATAAAAGGAAGTGAACGTAATCAAGTAAACAAAGCAAGGGTTTATGAGATGAGTTTGTATTGTAACATGACACCAGAGCCAGTTTTTGTGGGGTATGGGCCTGCGTAATGGAATGGTTTCTGTTGTCACTGCCAAGCCTATATGTTGTTTAGTGTAGGGTAAATGCACCAGTTATCGGTCATGTAGTAGTCTCCGGCCAGCACCAGTAACCCGCCATATTTCAATGCAGAAAGTGGCCGATTACTAGTGAAACTATAGTTTGGCCGGAAGCTACTACATGGCCGATAACTGGTACATTTACCCTACATGTAAATTAAGCAAATTTTTGTTAAGTTCGCCTAAAATCGGCATGGTACCGGATTTTCATAAAAAATGGCATTTGGTAAATCTTCATCATTCATATTCAAAATAGAAAAAAGGATGCACTTCTTACATAGAAATTTTGAATTTTTCTAAAATTCGTCACAGTCAGGAGAGCAACGTTGTTCTTAGACCATAATATGTCAATTTTCCAAAAGCACTATCATGTTTCAATTTTACTTTAAAGATTAAAAATCAAGCTTTTCAAAACGCCATCTTCTATGAAAAATCGGTACCACTTTCATTTTGACAGTTAGGCAAATATTCATTTTCTCTACGTGTGCAAATTATGATCGCTTAGCGGTATCCATGTAAAAATTTCCCGGAATCCAAGCCACTTTTCCCGCTGCAAACATTTCCCTATGATTTGTTCTCCAATCAGTTGATTTCCTCGATGCCGCTGATACCGACACGCGGTTTGAATGGCGATATGGGAATTATCACCCAGGCAAATGGTAATAATTATCATCCGGATTATTATCGCCGTTAAAGCGGTTAATTTGTACATTGAAAATTCCTCTTAGATTGAATGTAAAACACCCAATTTTTACAAGGAAATTCTCTTTCGCGTGATACCTTTCGGGTGATATGTCCTGGGGATAATTCCCTGGTGATAATTTCAACTTTGAATGGCGACATGAATTTTCCCCTAGGCAATTATTCCCCAGAATGGGAATTATCACCCAGGCAAATGGTAATTATCATCCGGGGAATTATCGCCGTTAAAGCGGTTAATTTGTACATGGAAAATTCCTCTTAGATTGAATGTAAAACATCCAATTTTTACAAGGAAATTCTCTTTCGCGTGATACCTTTCGGGTGATATGTCCTGGGGATAATTCCCTGGTGATAATTTCAACTTTGAATGGCGACATGAATTTTCCCCTAGGCAATTATTCCCCAGAATGGGAATTATCACCCAGGCAAATGGTAATTATCATCCGGGGAATTATCGCCGTTAAAGCGGTTAATTTGTACATGGAAAATTCCTCTTAGATTGAATGTAAAACATCCAATTTTTACAAGGAAATTCTCTTTCGCGTGATACCTTTCGGGTGATATGTCCTGGGGATAATTCCCTGGTGATAATTTCAACTTTGAATGGCGACATGAATTTTCCCCTAGGCAATTATTCCCCAGAATGGGAATTATCACCCAGACAAATGGTAATTATCATCCGGGGAATTATCGCCGTTAAAGCGGTTAATTTGTACAAGGAAAATTCCTCTTAGATTGAATTCCCTGGTGATAATTCCCATTTATTTCGGTCTGTGGGATAATTCTCTCGGGGAAAGTTACCGTCACCACTTCGAATTTTTCGAAAATCAGGATTTGGATTTGGAATAAAGCCAACAACAGATGTACGACAAAGGAAAATTGAGTAGTTTCTAAAAACATAGCATTTTAATTACTTGTGCGATGTTTTCCATGTACTTTGGAAAACCGTTATTTTGAACTATATTTTTGGCTTCCAAAAAAAAGGCAAGAGCCAGATATTCAAGATTCAGTTCACGCTAAGAAATTTTGTCGAAAAACATCGCAATCAAGAAATCTGAAAAAGAATGCCTGCGATTTAGATTTTATTTCTGAAATGGACATAATGTTCGTGTGCAATTTCTCGTTCTTATCTGCTTGAAATAATGATATGATTTTGGAGGCCTATGCAAAAAACTTTTTTTTATCCCAGGGAGCCGAATTTAATTCAATTTTTGTTTATAATACTTTGTCACTTAAAGTGTCTTCTTAGACCGTTTGAATTGAAATTCACGTAGATTTTCGTAATTGTAAACTTAAATAAGAATCGTTATCGTAACGTCGATTGTACGATTAAATTCTGGTAATAAAAATAGAACTATTTCAAATTGAAAAACTATATAAATATAGAAGTTGTATGTAGTACCGAAGTCATTTTTTGCTTTTTAAGAATCACAACATTTTTTGGAAATATTTTTTATTATTATTTATTTATTTAAAACTATAGTTTTATCTATCAAAGTATGTTTCTTTTTCCCTATATCAATATAAATACAATATTTGTTTTATAATTTTCCTATAAACGAATTATTTTTTTTCTTTCGTTTTTCTTTATTAATTTTATATTTTATATTTTGTTTGTTTAATTATTTCCTATGTTCATAATATTTCTTTTCTTTCAACACATAAATTTCCTAAAAAAAATCCATCTAAAACCGAAAAATAAAGTTTTCTAAATCTAAATTCATTTTTTTGTTTCAATAATTTTACTTTAAAAGGGATGTGCCACAAGGAAGCATATTAGAAGCATTTTTATTTTGTTCTTATAAATTTAAAATATTTTTAGTATTTTTAATATTTTTTGTATTTGTTTGTTTGTGTGCTTATGTATGAAATGTGTGTTACTTGATATAATATATAACTTGTGCGTGTTATATAATATACATAACGTTTTTCTTGTATATTTACACATACAGCCATTTGGTATATTATTTTTTACTCGATACAAAAATTGTATTTTGTATTCATTTTTAAAATTATATACTTTCATTAATTGGTTAAAATGATTTTTGTTTAAACTATTATTTTTTGTCAACAATGCAGCGACAAGAAAAATAATTTTTTTGACTAAATTTGTTTTAAAAGCGTACTTCTTTCATTTACGTAATTCATCTGATTTTCTAAAGTTTAAGTTTTTATAGTTTACATATTTTTTTTAATAATTGTTTATATTCAATTTTGGAATTTTTCTTTTAAAATTTAATATAGGAAGATATAATTGCAAGATTTAAGAAATAAATTTGTAATTCGATTCCTTTTTCTGAAACAACTGGTCATAGCTCTGGATGCGATTGATTAATACTTGCTAAAGGTACACTTTCGTTAGTTGCATAACACTGGGCTTTGGACATCCACTCCATATCTCTCATAGTTGCCTTGCATTGAAAAAAATATGAATTTATTGAATATCTTTCGTTAAACCTTAGGATGATTTTGTAACAACAAATCTGAGCTTCTGAAGAGGTTGACAACCGAACAATACCCACTCCCAAATAACCAAATTCTTCCGGTGTTAAAAGTCTGATGTCATTCGGACGTTTTCTGAAAATCTGATGTCCTACGGATATTTTTTAACCTAATACTATACCGAAAAAAACGTCTTACAGAGGAGGTGTGACGCAAGTCTTTATGTCTGCTTACAAAAGCTGTGAAATCAGAAAAGTGTGACGCATTATTCATCTAAGGTAAAACTATTTTCTTCCAGTTACAAAAGTTCTGAAATCAGATGGGGGTGACGCAAAGCTTCGATTCGCAACAAAAATTTTGAAACAAAATTATGTTGAGTTCAAAAAATTGCGTCACAAATGCCAGACCCAACGACGAAACAATTTTTCTGAACTTTCAGTTTTTACGCTGCGAAAATTTGACTTTTATTTCTTATTACATCGTTTAGGGTAAATTTTAATTTTTGCGTCTAAAAACTGAGTGTTGAAAAATTATTCCGCTCGTGGGTCTGGCATTTGTGACGCATTTTTTTGTACTAAACATAATTTTGTTTCAAAATTTTTGTTGCGAATCGAAGCTTAATTCGTCACCACTTCTGATTTCAGAACTTTTATAACTGGAAGAAAATAGTTTTACCTTAGATGATTAATGCGTCACACTTTTCTGATTTCACAGCTTTTGTAACCAGACATAAAGACTTGCGTCACACCTCCTCTCTAAGAGGTTTTTTTGCGAATATCAGTACTTTTGTTAGTTTGTACCCAACTTTCTAGCTGTCATAGTTCTAGAGGTATGAATCATCCCTCTGGAATCTGGAAGTGGCGTTACACCGGGATTAGGCAACATTTCCCAAAACCATGAAACACGTGTACGCTTAAATTTAATTCTCTACAACGTCGCCTCTGGAACCAATTTTCTAACTCTTATAGTTCAGGAGATCTGGGTCATCCTGCCAAAAATTGCCACAAACAAACAAACAAAGAAAGGTTTATCAAATTGACTAGTTAAAAATATTCGATTTGAGTTCATTTCCATACAAAATAGCAAAATTTTTTAATTCATATCTCCGGATTGGCTGAACCGATTTTAATGAGTAAAAAGACACTTCGGCCTAAAATTTTCCGTAGAATCCGGGAAAAATATTTTCCGGGGGGTACGTCGCTCGGGGGGGGGGGAGTCAAAAAGTTCCTGTATATATGTTCCTTAGTCTACGAAAAATTTCTTGTGAATTTTTTGGCGTGTAAGACTTGCGTCACGGCCCCTAACTACCGTAGGGCCATGATTTCTAAAGAAAGTACTTATGTTTTCCTTTTTTTTAAAAAAGATCCAAAAGACATCGGATTTTTAACACCGGAAGAATTTGGTTATTTGGGACTAGGATATGGAAATAAGATGATAAACCATTGGCATGAGTATAGCAACAGAAATTGAACGAAACAATATCTATGATATCATAACATTCCATTAAACCTGTTTCGACGGAACTCACCGATAAGTGCATAGACCACAGACGGATGGCACATTGAGCTTGAATGAAAACTTAGTTGAAAGTGCGTGTACATGGGATTTCTGTTCGAAAAATTGTTTTTGAGGTCAAAACTAAACTTTTTGTTCGGGCACTTCATAAGTTGTCCGGAGGATTTTTTTGATAATTTTTATCGATAAACAGCATAATTGTAAGCAAAAAATTGTTCTCTGGGATCTGCGGTAAAATACGTATTTTTTCACTTTATGCACGAAACAACACAATTTCTCGGTAAAAATCGTATGAAAAAAATATTAAAATAGTTTTTTTTTCTTCTGCGCAAACTTAAAATATCCTTCTTTAGCACCCATCGGGAAGAGTTCCACTTACGGTCACTTTATTCAAAGCAGAAACTTGAATATTAACACCAACTCAAGTTACGACTTTGCGTTGGATAAAAGTTCCTAACGAATATGGTCGTTTCGTGCAAAAACGGAAAATTAAACGTTGGAACGACTTCAACTGAGAAAACGACGAAGAACTGAGATTTTCTTAGCTTTATTCCATACAACACATAACAAATAAAACTGTGTTTGTGTATTGCGCCATTCAAACCAATCTTACTGACTGCTGTGCTCAATGGTAAATTATCCAGTACGAAAATTCCACCAAGAAGTACATCTATTAAGCTTCATAAATAGTTGAAATACTAGCATCGCACCGAATTATGACGTCACCCATATTCCATGCGTTCGTGTTAGAAAGAAGTAAGTTCGAATAGTTCGAACTACTTCACCGTAAGGTTTGCGTATACTCGTTTCGGTGTTGCCGGATGTATTAGAGCCAGAAAAAGCCGAAAAAGAGAATAATACATTCTAAAGCATGAGGTTCCTAGCGTGTGCAATCTGCAGTAGTTGACAGTTAGGTAGTATTTATAACTTTGCGATTACAATTTCGATTCGCAGAAATACAAAGGCAAAAAGACATGACTACTCTTTTTTACACCTGTTTTTCTGCGGTGCCTTTTGCAATAGAGTAAGTTTTAACGCAGACCTTAGGTTGTGTAGCACAATGCTTCTTCACAAATGCTTCTCCAGACTGATTGGATCATTATTATTGCCTGATCTAAACTTTATTTCGACCTAATTTTAGTTTTTGATTGTTAGACTCAGGTCAGACTATTCAGTGGACAGTCAGGGTATTCAGGTCGACCTGACATGATTGCGAGTCTAACGGCGGCTCACTTGATTTTCTATTGTTACCTTAGCACCTTTACTTGATGCTCTAAAGTAGAGTGAATTACCCCAAAAAATTAGTTCATCTAATAATATTTACCTGATGCATAGAATATACAGCCACGACGACCAAAACATGCATAATATTATGGGAATTAAGGCAAAAGTCAACACTGCCGGGACACCACTTTTCTGGCCAATGTTCTGCACCAATAGCTCCTCCGATTATTGATACACCATCCTATGTATAAAACAAAATAGATGAAATTATATTCGTTTTGTAGTAACTATTTTTATATTTAGGGCAATGTAATTATGTTTTTTATGTAATTGCAATGGTGACTGAACTGAACGTTTCAAAAATTGTTCTTTGAACCAAACCGGACCGAACCTTTTTCGACTGAGAATATTTTTTAAAACTTAAACTCAAAATCGAACTTTAATTTTAACTTTGCAAAACCAAAACCGAACAGTCCGAAAGGCTTGGAAGCCCGTCCAAAAAAAAGAACATTACATTGGACCAAGTAATTCATTACGTGATGACACAATTTTGTTATAAGAGCCAAATTAACGAGAGTTTTTTTTGAACAACAAGCTTTTGAAACTGTTAAAGAACACTAAAGGGATCATTATATTGAGTGCGATGCGACCCCTTTACAATCTGTGCTCACTAACGACTTTTTTAGCGACGCTAACGCTAACGCTAGTTTCAAAAAATACTAGCGTCGCTAGCGTGATTTACTAATCTAAAAAAATATTTTTGTCGAATATCACTTGCGAACAGACAAACTATGTAGGAATAGCTATCTACAAGCTTCTCTAAATAGCATTTACGTTTTGACCAAAAAAACTACGAGTTCCCCAGCAACTTTGCAGTTGTATACATTGGGTATATAAACTGTAATACTTATATATGTGTTTATATACGATTTGTCAAAGCATACGACGTAATTGTTCGTACAAATCATGTATACACTGACAGTGTAAAAAAACAATATCGCTAGCTATGTATTGAAATACTTAAATGTTGCATGCAGGAACATCCACTTCGCCTTTTTAATTATGAAGGACATCCTCGAGGACATCCGGCCTATTCGATTCTCTATACTAAAATATGAGCATTGAAATTTTCATTTCCGATAGTAAATTACATCACAGCCAATTTTTTTTCATTTAAAGCTAAAGGTAGCCTTGTCCTAACACAATAATCTCTTGATTTTCATTGGCTGAAAAACTAATGCAATGACAGTTTTACCAGTCGAATGACAGGTTTATAAATGCAGTTATTTAGTTGTAATTACCTATCTATTTAGTCTCGTGAAAACATAAACAGAAAATAATTAATGTATTGACTCACGATTAGCAAACCCCATCAATTCAGTCGCAATTCCCTCGATAATTCCCCATTCAAATATGAAAATTCAGTTAAATTTTTAATGCAAACGTCATTACTATTTTTAAAACTCGCTTGACGATTAAATAAACGACATGCATAAGATATTATTATCTAATGCGATGTAATGGGTGATCCTTTCGCATTATAGTATTAGTAAATTGGTGTAATTACACTTTAATAAATGTCAATAAGAGATAATTTGATTTATTGATTCTATTGCATTTAAATAAAATGTGTAACTCCAACAGAACTTCAACGATATTACGAATTCAAATTTGGTAAGTTTGTCCAATAACTGGGATAAATATTATATCGCATGAATGGTTTGGATTTGTTATTAAATATTTATGGAGTGAACATAAAATGGAATATTTTATTGAGGATGACAAGTTAGAAAAGGAATCTGGAAAACTTCGCTAATAAAACATTTTGCAGATTATTTGACAATCCAATGAGATTTTGGAACGTAAAAATCTTTCATATTTGTTGCTTTGCGGATAAAATACCTACGCTAATAGTGGAGACATTAATCACATATATTTGATAAAAAAAGATCGAAAATGTATCATCAATGATGATCAAAACAGACTAAAGCTTTAGTTGAGTCGCAATTTTTCAGCAATAGACCCTCTAGTTATGAGCCACTAATTTAATTCAATTTTTATTAGCTGCTTCCTAATTTTATGAATTGAGCTTCGAGCCGCCGAGCATTCCGCCGCTGATCATATCATCGCCGATATATTGCCGCCGGGGGCCGGGAGAGTTTTGCCGCGGAGCCGTTTGGTCGTAGATTCATTAGGCCGCTAAGACATCTCGCCGCGGTACATTTGGTCGTAATGAAAAAAAAAATAAGTAAAATAATTTTCTCTCATCTTATGTAACATTTTATTATCTTCAGCCCTAAATATTAAAAATAAAAATTAATAATTTTAATTCTGAGCGAATCTTGGTGGTTAATAAAACGAGAAAATTTTCCCTTTCTTAAAAGGGAACATCCGTAAATGACTTTTTAGTGGGGGGGGGACGCTCCATACATTTTCCAAATTTTTTCCATACATTTTTGTGTTTATTTAGCGTTTGCTACGGACGTTCTTTATGGATGCTCTCAAATGTCACAAAAATCTAGGTGGATGACCAAACTAGGGAATTTAACGACGGCGAAAATCTTTTCTATTCGGGAAAAGATTCAGCGGCCAATTGATCTATCGGCGAAAAGATCGTGCGTCTAAACGATAGCTCGGCGAAACGTTATTGCGACGAAATTTGCGCAGCAATATGTTGAGTGGCGAAACATTATTGCGGCGAAATGGGCGCGGCAATATGTTGGGCGGCGAAACGTAACACTGCGACTTGATGAGCTTCTGTCGAAAACTCACACTTTCTACCGAACATACGTTTGCCGATTGTAAATTTGTTGCTTTGTGGCTAAAGTCGAAGGTAAGGGTTATAATCCCACTCTTCAATACAACAATTTATAATTTTACATGTATGTAGATTTTGGGAAACTTGAACCAACCTTTTGAATGAATTTGTTGGGATCAAAAGTCGTTCTATTAAAACTGTGGAAACGACATCGCTTTTCATGAATTTTGGACGTCGTGTGACGAGGTGTGCGCCGTTTTTTTTATCGACTGGGCGTGACAACTTATCGCAACGCTTTTCTTGGGATATCACAACAGTTATGGTGAATATAGAATTTGAGAGTGGTACTGGTGAGTATAAATGAATTGTGCTATCCCAAAAGCTTGTTCTGGCTTTTCAAAATATACGCAAAATTTAAAGTTGAGATGTCACATATTTGCCATTTGGGTATATTTTAAATTATTTTGCCATGTATGTTTGTTTCTATAGGCCATTCTCAACGAAAAGTGCGACATCTATTATCCCCGTAACGTCGATATCATAAACCAAAGATAGTCAATCTGCTCCAAATGTCAGAATTTTCAAAAAAATTATAATTTGCTTGTGTATTTACCACCACCAAATTTTAAATTTACCATCATCAAACTTTACGCCACAACCGGGTGATCTTGGACCACCCTCCTCCATACCCTCCTATCCCCTGCCAAGGAGATGGTTTGTTCACTCAGTGAAAGTCTCCTAACTTCTAAATCTGATTTAATTGAATCTATAAACCTTCTCCTTGGCCTACCCCTAGGGCGTACACCCGGGACCTGTGCATTCAAAATCCTCTTTGGTAGCCTGCTATTACCCATCCTTTGAACGTGCCCGTACCACCGCAGTCGACTAACCCTTGCCGCCTCTTCCACTAATATTACCCCTAAATTTTCCCTGATGTCGTCGTTTTTGCTCCCTTTGCTATGCTTCTTAGAACCCTCATACCAAGGTACCCGCAGTCCACCCAACTTTCACTACCATATAAAATCGTTGCCCTGAAGATTAACCTGTGAATAGCTAACTTTGTGCCGCTACTTAATTCATTTTTGTTGAAGACATGAGACCTCAACTGACTGGCCACTACGTTTCCCATTTTCCTCCTTTCTTCAAATTCCCTAACTAACTTGCCATCCTCTGAAAAAATGCTTCCTAAATATTTAAACTCAGAAGCCTGTTCTAGCTGCTCCCCATTTAAACTACAAACTACCTCTTTCCAAGATTTGCCGACATGCATAACCTTAGTTTTGCTTACTTATCTTCATCCCGTACTCCTCACGTGTTACATTCAGGCAGTCAATCCCCCTCTGCAAATCACTGGTACTATCTGCTAATATATTCACCACTCCTGAATATTTTTTTTAATTATTATTGCATCAGTCATTATCACAGAATATAAAAGTAGAATATTCTTGTGATAACACAACGCTTTTCTCATCACAACATGATGTTTCAACATATATGTTTGTGTGAGGTTGTAAGTTGATTGTGTCATCGATTAAATAAGGTTGAAGCGAGAAAATGTTTTCTAATTTGTGCTGTTATTGTTGTTGTTGTATGAAGAACCCGTGTTCGAAAAATATTTAATGCCTTTCTTTTGTTACAAGGGCTGTGAAATTTCCATATTTACAATTTCTTCGTCGCCTTCCATTATATTCCTTTTTTAAACATGAAATAATTGTGTATTTTATATCACCGCGAACTGAGCACATGCATATTTAAACATTGCAGTGTAATTCAATCCGGAATTTTTATTACTATTGAAAATTGTATTCCTGTATCTACGTCCTGCACGCAACAAATTTTAAAGTGTGCGTTTACGTAAGCTCGTATGCTTGAATCGATTAATTAGCCATTGTATGTCACCCAGTAATAATTTATAAAAATATAAAAAAGTCATGGTTTTAGCTGAACTCACCTGCAAGTAGACATGTACCATTGATTCCGTATTTCCTCCAGCCAATTTAAACATTCTTAATACTACCAAATGCACTCTCATCACAAACGGAAATAGGAAGCACAGTCTCCGTTGCCAGGGAGATGACGCTAACAAAGCCTGCTCATGGTATTCTAATATTAAAGCATTCACATTTAACCTTTTGGTGCGAGTATACAAATTACCTTGTAGAGTCCATACAAACATAACACACAATATGCCAAAATCAGCACTGATTTAATTCTCCAACAAAAACCCGTTGCAGTGACAAAGGTAACAGCTCCTACAATCAACTATTTTCGAAATATTATTCATAAGAAAATGTGTATTAATTACCAAAACTTTGGCTCATCCATATACCAAACATATCCAGTTTAAGTAATCGGTAATACACTACTGAACCGTGGTCGAGATTCATGAACAAATGATAAAGGAAACTTCCACACCATGGTGCTAGAGAGCCAATCAGGTGACACCAAGATAAAAATCGAAAATCGGTCCATGGCATCAAGTATGGAACTGTAGCCAAGATGTATATCACTGGTATTCCTAGATTGAAAATAATTATTTCATTCACCGCTGTTTGTTATGAAACATTGAAGGAAAATTATTTATTTCTTTTAGCTGAAAGCCTTTTAAAGATTTCAATGCGCCAATTTTCCAATTTGCATAAATTTTAGCTGGAAATCGTTCGGAAAAGTCCGAACGATTATGCTTATGCAACTGCAACATTTGAAATTGCAGTGCTGAAACTTTAGCGACCTATATTTTCGATGCATGTTTTCCTATCTGTTTTTTTTTTATTTAACTGATTCATTGGGTGGTAGGTAGCTTTGGCATTGCAATGCTCTTATGTAGAATCGGTCAATTTACACCGTAATTGCCATGATTGGATAGAACGGTTGACGATAAGATTGTGAGATCGTTGGAAAATTGGAATACCATTGTCTGCAGCTGTGAGAATGATTTATACGATTTCTCTAAAAGTCAGTTTGTTACGAAACTTCGAATAAGGGAATTCAGATTGAAAACTTAATTAACTTTGTGGAATTTCATTGTTAAAAAGCAGTTTGAGTAATAAGAGCGAGACTGCAAAATTCTATTGTTTTCTTACGTATTTTACGCACTGATCGCATGGAAGTGTACGTTAGTTATTTGTGTGTCTGTTTTAGACGATTGATTCTAGGCTATTTCGCGAGTTGTAGACCGAGCAAAGCGATGTCTACATGCGAAAATGCCTAAGATCAGTCGTCGAAAACCGATACACAAAAAGTTTTTCAAGCATGGGTCCAAAATCGAGAGAAAATTTGCAAAATTGTCCTCGATTTTGACCTCGAAGCATGAAAACGTAATTTAGGCGTAGACGACTAGTTATTAAGTAGCGACAGCTACCTTTTATAAAAACCTTCCATAGCGATTTCCGTTCTAATTTCGCAGAGATATAAGTGAAAAAGTTCAACAAACTTTCAAAAAACCAGGTTTTTGACCACTTTTTAGACCGTAACTTCGAAAGTTTTCAAGCGATTTTGCCCAAATTTAATTCGTTAATCAATGTTTGGTATTGTCTTTCAGGAAAAAAAGAACTTGAAAATCGGATGTATGTATAAAAAACAAGTTGAGCCCTAGTAGAGATTCAGTTTTAGGGCCCTGGCTGAGTCCAAAAGCTTCAAATTAAAAAATGTTTCCTTCGTAAATTGTAAGGCATACCCAGAAAATTGATTGCGGGATTGAATTTGGGCAAAATCGGTTGAAAACTTTCAAAGTTACGGTCGAAAAAGTTGTGAAAAACGAGGTTTTTTGAAGGATGGTGGAACTTTTTCACTTATATCTCTGCGAAATTACAATGGAAATCGCTCTCCAAGGTGGACGATGTAGACATCAGAAAATCACGAAAATTAAATTAGTGAAAATCTGTCGAGTCGTTCGGGCTATGACGTCCTTAGTGTCGGCCCAACTCACGCTACGCGACCCGACACGATATTTGGTTTTTTTCGTAAATAAGAAGTTTTTTCGGGCAGTGCTGTAGAGAAAAAGGGCGAACTTTTTTGTCCATGGAGGTATGGGTCAGAGACTTCTTCTAATTGCTCTTTAAGTTCTGTTTTAAATTCTGGGCTTATTTTAAGGGCCTGGAGAGATTTTTTACGCCTTTGCTTAAGAGTTAAGGCAATATTTACTCAGATACGTTCGAGTCTTTTTGTAACATCTATTCTGTTTGTCACATCTATTCTGATAGGTACGGGCCCCTTGCATATGTTTTTTACTTCTGATTCATCATCCAAGGACCATGAACGGTGCTCCCTCTACTCCCAGGTCAAAATTCGACTGGTTACAAATGTTCGACTGGTTACAAATGTCGTGGTAAACGCATAGGACGCCTTTTCGATGAACTTCGTTCTTCGTACGGGTATAAACAACATTTTCAAGCGATATTTCAGTACTATTGAAGAAAAGCTTTCCAACAACAGTTATATCAATTGTAGCCTAGAAATTATCCAGCATTTGTGTGAGAAATTTTTTTTAGAAATATTACAGAAATGAATTCTCAAAGAATGACATTTCGAAGAAAAGTGAAACACAATTTGTTATTTGACACGCGTACCGAAAATGTATTCTTCCGCTCACGATATCGCCTGCAGTTCGTGTTAGCAATCATAAGTCCAGTACGGAAAATAAACTCGTATGCAACTCGTTGGGTGTCGAAAAGAGTGAAAATTTCAAACTTTCGACGCCACTGTTGCATAAAAGGTTTTTTGCATTTTACCGACAAAAAGCTCGCTTTTTTTAGCGTCATTTCGGTGACGCACGAGGTCTTTTTTCGCACTAGTCTGACAAAATTTTTTTACGCTAAATAATGATACATTTTTTCGCACTAGTGTTAAAAAAGTTTTGTCGCACTAGTGCGACAAAATAATTGAAATTTCGACACTAAAAATTTCGAAGACACTTCTTGTGATGTTTCATAAAATATGCTTTCAACACTTAGATGAAGTTGAGATAAAATTGAAGTTCAACGCTTTCCTAGACATTTAATGTGCATATTTGTTGTGTGTGCATAAAAATATGTGAGTTTCGTATACCATTTCATAATGTTGTGGAAAACACCTAATGAAGCATAAACTTTTTTTTATGAAATTTTTCCTTTATTTTGCTTTTTCGCTTCTTCTATTTCAAACTAATAATCTCATCAATCATATCAACTGAAGTATTAAAGAGACAATAAATGAAAAGAATAAATGGCTTCTAGCTGAGAAAAATGTAATATACGTAGATAGGGATAGCCCATACTTTATTGAGGAAGCCACTATTTGAAATTTGAGCTAACAGCATGACAGATTTGCAAATATGATAAATTCGTGGTGTTTTGGGTACACTGCTTCGCTAAATCATAGTCTTCATTCTTTCACAATTCAATAATTACATAGCTCTTGTGTTGGAATATTCTCTTCCTTCTTAGATACACACTTGAAGGACACATGTAAACTTTAACATTTGCAACAGCTTACACTGAATATTTAATGAGAACTTTATAATCAAATATTTACCAACACGTTTGAATTCCTTGTGTATCTAATGTGAGGAAATTCGCTATAATAAACAATGCCCGAGGTTATGCCTAATTTTGTAGTGTCTTGGTGACTTATTACAACAGAGATTGCCATTAACGTTGATATTATGTTGAAACGAAATATAAAATGTTATGAGATCCATTTAAAGCACTTTTGTCGTACGATTACATGCAGTTATATCGATTGCAAACACCCCTCTTATGTATACCATCCATAAGTCGGTGGTGGCGAAAACGATTTCCCGAAAAGAAACATTGTTGCGTCAAATCCAGACTGTTGAGATTAGGAAAAAAAATTGGTTTTGATTTCGATTTGTCATTGTTGAACCGAAAAATTGTATCGAAATATAATTCGAGCATCAAATTTGTTAGCGTATAATTGCTTAAAGACTGAGTAAAGATCTTGTACCTGACGAAATTCAATTTATTTTAATTAGAAAACCCATTTTGAGAAAAAATAATATTAATAACGATTTTCCACGGCAACACCAATGGCACTAGGGACTACCCGGAATTAAGTTCTGGGTTTGTTAACACAATTAGTCGATAATTTTCAAAAAAATTTTCCCCGCTCATAACGAAAAAAGTGGATATCACCTTTATGGTATGTAATCGAAATAAATTGCCTTTTTTATTGAACAGTTAATTGTTTTTTTTATGATATTACTGACTTTTCATAATCAATTCGTCTAACATGCAAGTTTTATTTTAAGATTTAGCTGTTAGATGTTACACTATATTATGTATTGATTTAACTTTACAAGTACTAGATTTTAATTATTTATGTGGTTAGAGACTCTCTAAGAGGCTCTCTGGAGACAGCAGTTTGCCAGAACAAAATCCCCGAGATAAAACCTGTCGTACGGTAATACACACAGACTTGGAAAGAACTGGTAGTTGTTCAATGTGAAAGGGATTTAACGATTGAAATTCTCTGCAGCTTTTTTTTCACTTTTTTTAGTAGTTTTTGTTGTCAGGGTTCATGGAGTCTTGCAACACATTATGTTCCACATGTTATGGGAAATATGAATTGTGACTACCACAAGACAGTTCTCGTACGTGCTTTCGATGCATATTATTGAGGCAATTCTGCTCGGTAAATGAGTCATTAACTCGTCGAAAGCGACTCGAAAACGCATTTACCAAGTATCAACATGTAAAATATTGTACGTAAGAGCTTCCAATTGACTCGTAGGATTATAGCATTCACCTTCGGCTCATGCAGCAAACACACTCCAAGTCAAAACATTAAACTTTATAGAACGTTTATACCTTCCGGGGTGAGGTCTTTAAGCCCGGTGATTATGGATCACCCTCCTCCATGCCCTCCTAGCCTGTGCTAGGAGATGGTTTGTTCGCCCAGAGAAAGTCCACTAACTTCTAAATCTGATTTGATTAAGTCTATAAAACTTATCCTTGGCCTACTCCTAGGGCTCACACCTGAGACCTGAGCATTCAATATCCCCTTTGACATCCTGTTACTACCCATCCCCTGAACGTCTATAAAACTTATCCTTGGCCTACTTCTAGGGCGCACACCTGGGACCTGAGCATTCAATATCCCCCAACGTGCCCGTACCATCGCATCGCAGACGAGTAACTCTTGCCGCCTCTACCAATGACGTAACACCTAAATTTTCCCTGATGTCGTCGTTCTTGATATGATTGTCTCACTGTTCCCTCCGATTCGCCTTTGTTATTCTCTTTCATATTAGAAACCTCCAGGTCATGCACAAAGTAACCGCAGTCTACCCAACTTTCAATAGCCAACTTTGTGGCGCTACTTAATTCCTTCTTATTAAACACATGCGACATTTCTTCAAACTCCCTAACTAACTTGCAATCCTCTGACAAAATGCATCCTAAATATTTAAACTCCGCGAAACCTGTTGCAACTACTCCCCATTTACACTGCAAGATACCTCTTACCGAGATTGTATAACTTTGTTTTGGTTACACTTATCTTCATCCCGTACTCCTCAACTTGCATGCATGAACAAATTACATAAAATGTGAAATGCACATTCCAAATCCTAAAGATGATGCACTTTCCAAACCCTAGAGGATGTTTGTTTATGGCAGAATACGACGCACACTATATACAAATTCTCTCTCAAGTACACGAATGAGCAAATTCGCACTTATTCGTTGATGATGGTAACATCGCAAACGACTTCACAAACTCACATTCTTATTTTGCAATACCTCTCGAATTGTGTAATAAGCTAGTATCATTACAATGCTATGAAGTATATAACGAGATTAACGAGATGTGTAACGTAACACGAGTTATATACTTCATAGTATCGTGCACGCGAGAGGGTGTTGGTGTAAACTTGACATTTGCTTTAAGTAATATTTATTGTCAATTATATATCGTTCATTGCTTGACATCAATACACTTTCCCACATATAGTAAATAACTGTTACTAACTATTATTGAAATATAGCGATTTTATCTCAGTTCAGAAAAATGATTGTTTATTCTCAAGTGAAGACTTTTTTAGTTTATCATCTCGCCTTTCTCTCGTGCTGGAACCACTAGCCACACCAGCCTTTTTACATTTGTTGAAAAGTAGAATTTTTTCAACGCATGTAAAAAGCATATTTAGCGAGCACGAGCTTTTCGTCGTGAGCAATTTTGCTGTTACTAACAATCCACAATAAACTAACAAAATATTATAGTTATTTGTGTGGATTTTAGGCAGTTTCGCGAGTTGCAGAGTTCGCGAGAGTACAAGCGAAAGTGCCTAAAAACAATCGTTCAAAACAGGTACACATACAACTTTACATGCAAAGGGACGAAATCCCAAAAAAAAATCAAAAAATGCCCTCATTTTCGGCCCTGTCGCATGTAAAATAATATTCATATTCATAAATATTCATCACCAATGACATTCTGAAACTTTCGCCTAAATGCTTATTCCGGGCTCACTAAGAACATTCCGAGATTATAGTTTTACTTGTATTTAAAATATCATCAGCTCCTCAATTAAAGATAGAGTATCGTATTTTAACTAAGGAAATGGAGTACGCACACACGTTTTATTAATTTTGCTACTTTATTCGCTTACTGTTGAATCCCGAACAAAGAGTATTTCACTCTATCAAGTGAAGAAAATCGAAGTGCTCCGAATATGTTAATTAAATGAAAATGGTCAAGTGACCCTAGACTTAAGTATAAATAAAAAGAATTTTACAGCGAATTAAATCAGAATAAATACAAACGTTAAACGGGCAACATGCCCTAAATAAAGTAGAATCACTGGCACCTGAGTGTTGGGGAGAATATCCCTCCAGTGAATTAGAAAGGTGACCAACGGAAGGTTACATAAAATTCGAATTAATCCTACAGCTGGTAGTTGTAGGCTCTGGATTCAACACTTACCAGCTGGCCCTAATGTTTAAACAACAAGACGTGTATGCTATTGTGTATGTTCAAACTTTTCGAATCCTTCTACGTTCCCACATCGCTCAAAGTTCTATCATTGGTCTATCTATTGAAAATTGCTTAAACTCAAAATAGTAAACAACAACAGACTATGATAAAAAAACGAAAAACTTGTTGGTGTCAAACTGTAAGCTTTTTAAATATAACACCGTAATTTGATACCACCAATTTTATTTTATTTCAGTTAGATGTTCAACGAATTACCACTGTTACAATAGGTCGATTTAAATGAGGGTGACGAATAAGTTCAGTTATAAGCTAATATTTGAAATTAGAAATGAATTAGCTATGAAAAGCCTGAAATTTGATAAACTTAAACAATTGATTTTAATTCGCGCTTTCAGGGTATCGTTCATCAAATGACATTTTCACATTCGAAGATTCCCAACAAAATGGGGTGCAGCACCCACCATTTCGTGGTAGACAATTTGTGGTGTCATATGACACCGGTCTTAAAACTCACTTCCTTTTTAATTACTATGAATATCATTGGACACCTTTGTCTTTTACGTGATGTTCATTTTGCGAGACGTTGATAAAGAACATACGGACGAAAGAGCGATGAAGGCCCGACAAAATTGCTAACGGAGGGGTCGAAACCCACAAATCGTTTCAATAGTAAACGAAGTTCATATTCATTCCATGCAAATAAATTCCAATTTTGTTCTTACTTACTTACTTACTTTTTGTTCTGGTTGTCGATAAATACATTTTCTATATGTGGATTTTTTTGTAAGTGGCGCATAAAAATTCACAATTTTTCGTATTTATGTTTTATTGTTATAAAATAATTTGAAAGTCTTAGAAGTTTTACATTTCATTTAAAATTTGAATTTACTTGGAATGCTCAGAAAATTAAAAAGAAATATATTTGAGTTTTTCGCATCATTTGCAAAAACACGAACGCTCAGAAGAACCTGCATATGAATGACGAAAACCAGGAACGCGTATGAACTGTCCAAACTATTCGCAGGTTCCATTTTAGATTAGTATATTGGAGAATCGGTACAGAAATAATTAAAATTAAAAAATCCAATATTTTGAAAAATAAAAAAAATGAAATTTTTGAAAATTGATTCCAAAAGTTTTAGAAATTTTTCAGGAATTTGAAGTTTTTGTAAACATTGAACAGTCAATAGCAGATATTTTTGTAAGCTTTCCTTCGACGGTTTTTAAAAAAATAAAAACATGAGAGTTAAAAGCTGTTTAAAAACTACAGTAAGGTAATCATAAGCTTGTGCACCTTTTACATTTCTCTGATTTCTCTTTTATCGCTCTTTTCACGTACTTTTGTCATATAAAATCGGATTTTCGTTGGAAAGAATTAAAACGTGAACGATCTCATGATTCTCTGTATTTTTTTAAAATTTACAAATTTGGCTGAAAAAACCTGCCTTACTCAACTCAAGTCAACTTTTTTCGAATTTTCGAAATTTCGAAATTCAGAGCCACTTCAGAATAAAAATGTATTTTAGTCTTCGTATACGGCATTTTTGGTGTATTTTATTATGCAACAATTTTTTAAGTTTTGAGAGGTTGAAATATTTGCTGTCCAAACGTAAAAATTGCTAAAAACGAAATTCTGACTACATGTACTTACGAAAAACGAGGTAACCAATTTTTCGAATATCTTAAACAAATATACAAAAAATACGAAAAACCTAATGTTTGAATATTAAAATCAGTTGGTGCTATTTAAAAAAAGCCAATAAATTCAAAAATATTTTCAACGAATTTAGTCGCTACGCCTACGTCAAGTTTTTAGACCCGTACGAAGAACGAAGTTCTTCGAAGAGGGTCATATTGCGTTTACCACGACGTTTGTAGCCAGTCGAATTACGACCTGAGAGTAGGGGGAGCATCGATCATGGTCCTTACATGACGAATCAGCAATAAAAAAAAATTCCGTCCGTCCGTCCGTCAACACGATAACTCGAGTTATCGAGTTAACTGAATCGATTTTTAAAAAAAAAATTTCCCTGAAAGGTAATGGAAAAATCGTTTATATGATTAAGTCTGGGCACTGCCGGCATGAAAGCCAATGACCTAGGGCTGTTTAAGTGATTTTTGATTTTTCGTACGTAACTCAAGTAAAACTTTTCCGATTTTCATAACTTTTTCTTTTGTTCAAAAGGTCTGGTCATGGTCGACAATTTATGGAAGAAACTTTTCTGATTTTGAGCGCTTGGACTTAGCTAGAGCACTAAGAAAGAGTCTCTGCTAGGGCCCTACGTGTTTTTTGTACATAACTCGAGTAAATCTTTTCCGATTTTCATAATTATTCTTTTAATCGACAGGTCTCTTAAAGCCCAACAATTTATAGAAGAAACGTTTTTGAGATTAGGCTCTTGGACATAGCTAAGGCACTAAAAACGAGTCTTTGCTAGGGCCCTACATGTTTTTTGTACATAACTCGAGTAAATATCTTCCGGACAGCCCGGACCCTAAAACTGAGTTTCTATTAGGGCCCAACGTGTTTGCTTGCATAAATTGGGTAACATTTTTGAGGGAAACATTTTTGTCTATTGAAGTATGTGTCCGAGGCATTTCCTTATGGCCCTAGGTCAGTCCTAAGGTCGACCCTAGACAAAAAATTGTTTTTGCTACGTTTTAAAGAAAACTGAGGTAAACATTTAGGTCTGCCCTAGACGAAAAAATTGTTTTTTGTTATGTTGCAGTGAAAATTGAGGAAAATATTTTTGTCTATGGAAGTATTTGTCCGAGGCCTCTGCTGAAGACCCTAGGTCGGTACTAAGGTCGGCCCTAGCCCAAAAAATTGTTTTTTGCTGTGTCGTAGAGAAAATTGAGGTGAACATTTTTGTCTACCTGAGGGCCAATTTTGTGCTTTCTGAAGGGTTTTTTTTACGCCGTTTCTACGGACGGGTTTTTCAATATTGACCTCTCGGCAACTTCCAATACAATATAAAGTGAACTTTATTTCATACACTTAAGAGTTAAGGCAACATTTCCTTAAATAAGTTCGAGTCTTTTCGTAACATCATCTCTGTTTGCCACATCTATTGTGATACGTCTGGGTCCCTTGCATATGTTAATATTGGAACTAGTTCGTTAAGTTTTTTTTGCTTATGACGACGCGACGTAGGTTAGGTTAAATTGGAAGGGCGGACCCTAGCACCTAAGCCGCTGATGGGCCTGTTGTGCATTCCCATGGTGGATTACCTATATCTTGTTTGTACGATTAAGGTAATCCAGGATGTTGCTGGGCGGAAGGCTCCAGATAATGTTGTGAGGCAAGATGTATGCCCCAAGGCTTTTGGCCCTGGCTATTATATATGCTGGGCATTTACATAGAAAGTGTTCAGCTGTTTCTGGATCGCCACATTGTGTACAATATGGAGTGCTTGCCACCCCGATGGTGTGCAGATGTTTGTTGACGGGACAGTGTCCGGTGAGAATTCCGTAACGATGTAACGGCAGTAAGTTTTTTAGAGGTCAGTTGAAAAGAACCTCCGATTTCAAATGTTGAAAATTTTCTGTACGTCTTGTCATCGGTCGCATGAAAAACACCTTCTACAAATGACCAAGGATTTCAACTGAAAACACGATGAAAATTCACTACAGTATGCTTTCGGGTGGCAGAGGGAATAAAGTAAAAAGATAAATGAAGATTAAAACTTCGGAGTGTGGGACATAAAACTTTGAGTAAAAGAAAAGTGTTGCAAAATACCAAGTCGAACAACAAGATTTTATGAATTACGATAAGTTACATCGATTCTTTCGTTTCCCATACCACGAATCTAAAATTTATCTGATTTCTAAATGAAGAACTAGCACCACATGGGCTCGTTATATAAAGGGCTGTCTGAAGTTTGAACTGCAATTTAAAATATTAAGAAAGGATCTCCATCTAAAATGCCACGAAGCCGTATATGGGAAAATTTGGAGGCATTATTGCCATCATAAAGTAATTTTTTTATCGGAATGGAGAAACATGATATGAAATTCATTGATGTGGCCTACATGACATGAATAACCAAACGATAGACACGTAGACACCCGTATTTGAGATACGAATATTTTGTCAAAATGTTCCTGATGATGCTAAAAATTTGTGTTATTGACTTAATGAACGGAAAAAGTGATTAGCAACGTCGAGTCTGAATTCATGAATAGAAATTGTAAAATTGTACAAAAGGAAATATGAATGTACTTACCATGTGTTAAAATATTCACAGTTTCATTATGATAATAAAACAAGCTGTTTACACATCCCCTAACATTGCTCAAAGGGCGATATCCCGTAATAACGTAAGGGTTGAATTGTAAATGCTTTGGCATATCCTTCCACTGGAGCAAATCAACGGTTGTAGATTTTCGAAATTCATCATTTTTGTTGTTGTCATCCATTTCAACGTTATTGGTTTCGTCCGGATCAACAGCCAATTCTTCTTTAGTTTCGTTCATTTTGGAAAAGATCTTGTTATGACACACACACTTTTTTGTTTCAATTTATAGTCATTTATCGATGTTGCTACCTTTCAAGCATCTTTGTTGCTTGTCCTCAATATTGGAGCACTCTTTTTACAAAAAAAAATAACCAAAAATTGAGCATATTTCTCTCATTATTAAAAATTCCATTTTAATTTGTCCAAAAGCAATGAAAAATTCAAACAAATTAAAATGAAATTACGTTACGATTAAACGTAGGAAATATTCGTTAAACAAATTGCCAGAAGAAAATAAATACAAAAATCCAAATCACTTTCTGCTCGTGCACTGGATAAATAAATATTTTATGAATATTGTGTTACCAGTTAACGTGCTAGCTATTACTTTAAATAAACTACTTTGTAAACGAAGTGATCTAATTTATTGTCAATTGAAGAGAATCCTCACAAGTTTTCAATTGAACTCAAGGATTTATGTAATATATATATTTTTTTGTAAGTAAATTTGAGAATTTTTTCGTACACGATTTATATTTCTAATTTGTCGCAGTGCAGCGGATAGTTATATTTTCACTGCACATGTTACACCTAAATAATAGTTTTCCGTTTCGCATATTTAACAAACATTGCAACTAACTTTCTTCCACGTTCTGATGTACAAAATAGTCATATACCATCAATCTAGATGCCAAAATTCTAACAAAAGCAAAAATATTAGCAAATCGATAACACTACTAAAACGAAAGATTAATTAATCATTTCATTTAATTCGCTTTGGTTTCCCATTTCCACCCATCCACCTAACACTGGCCTCGTCTTTTCTTTGCCATAAATAAATGTAAAGTATCCGATATTGAGCCTCAAATAAATATACCAACACAAAAATAGTTATCCTATCTACCTTCAGTGTAGTCGCAAAAATAAAACTATAAATGTATGGGGACACTGTGGCTTTTGTAAAGTGGTTTCCAAATTCCAAAAATACCTAAACGTGCTAAGCACATTTTTATTGATCTTTCCGCAAAGGCTAAACACAATCATATTTGGCAAGCTAAAAAAATTTCTTATATACATTTTTATCCAGAGAGAAAATATTTTGTGTAACAAAAACACGCATTCATTGACTAAACAAAATATTAATAAAGGAGTTACATATTTTCGTAAATACATTACGAATTATTGGCTGTTTAAATATATGCAACACACAACACATAAGACTAAAATATTATTTAAAAAGAAGTAGTAAGAGCTTTAACGATTATACACATCAACACCTCATAAAAGTGAGAAAATGTGGTTTATAATTCTGGTTACCAATAAACATAAATAAGACATCGAATAATTGATGAAATAAAGCCAAAGTTTGCAATATCTGCAAAACGTTTACTTGGCTGGAAGGAAAAAAAAATAACGCCTCAGATCAGTTACACAACTCTCAAACATCCCCTTATAAAAATTGTTACTACACTACGTTAAAAAGGTATAGCAGAGGTGACATGTTCATACATACTCTAAAAAAGAGGGACAATTTTCACATCACATGAGAAAATTTGATTCGCTTACATTTTATCACAAATTTCACTAAAATTTGACGAGAAGAACCCAATTTTTTCTATTTATAATTTTGAAAACAAGTTCCATTCATTTTACACTGGCAGAAACGAATACATTTCAATGAAACCTTTAAAAATTATTGAATATTATTTTGTGCAAATTTTTTTAGCATTTTCTTTTCATTTTTTTTATTGTTACACCAGAGCCAGAACCAATTGAAATCATTTTCCATTTACCCCCAAAAATCGCGAAACTTGCTTGTGACCGGATCGAGCTGAAACTTGTACTGAAACTGAAAATTGTAAGGAAAAGATTTTCCAATTTTCCTCCGACTTTCAATGCTGCGTTGCTTGTTATATTCATGCACGGAAATATCCGGAGAGCAATTCTTGACAACAGTTATACATCATATGAAACTGGACAAGCTACTATGTTTGTCATTTTCACACTCACATTGAATGACTGAGAGAATCATATAAGGCGTCCAGTTTCTTATGAAAGGCCCAGTATATAAGTTCTTGTGGTAGCGAATTTCGATTTTATTCAATATAATCAAGGAGAGCCTTTTTTGTGAATCCGGAAAATTTGGCTTTTGCGCCTGTTTAGAAATGGCCATAACGGTAGGCTGTGATGACATTAAGTCCACAGTGAACATGCGAACAAAGCTTTATGATACGATTTGTATGATATCCACTCTTTTTTTAGTGAGTCGCGGGGCAGATAAACATAGAAAACCATTTTGCACTAAGAAAAAACACTACGCATTAAAAGGGCAATAAATTTAATTTGATGGCAGTAAAATTTTAATCCAAAAGCAGTTAATTTAATAGAGTAGCAGTAAAAATAATTTTCGGCAGTAGAAATAATTATGGGCAGTAGGTTTTTGCAACTAATATTTTGGCAATAAATTTAATATTTTGGCAGTAAATTATTGTTTTCATTTAATTAATTGTATCATACGATTGAATCTAGTACGAAATACTACGAATGCGAATTATGTTGCGCTTTAAAAAGTGTTTGATAACCGACTGATGATCCCTTTTACGAAATGTTAAGTAACCGACTGATGTTACGAAATGTTACGTAAGCGACTGATGATCCCTTTTACGAAATGCTTCGAATGCGAATTATGTTGCGCTTTAAAAAATGTTACGTAACCGACTGGTGATCCCTTTTACGAAATGTTAGGTAACCGACTGATGTTCCGCTTTACGAAATGTTACGTAAGCGACTGATGATCCCATTTACGAAGTTCTACGAATGCGAAATATGTTGCGCTTTAAAAAATGTTAGGTAACCGACTGGCGATCCCTTTTACGAAATGTTACGTAAGCGACTGATGATCCCTTTTACGAAATGCTACGAATGCGAATCATGTTGCGCTTTAAAAAAATGTTCGGTAAGTCCATAGCCACGTTGTTGTGACTATTAATTTTACTGCTGAAGTAGTTATCTTTATTGACACTACATACAATTCTATAATACAATGAATTAAATGATAACAACAATTTACTGCCAGAATATTAAACTTACTTGCAAAACATTAAAGGAGGGCAAACGATATGATCAAATTTTCGGCCACGAGTCACAAAAATTGTTATTGCTCGTCAGTCCAAGCTGTCACCTTTCTGAAACTTTGTCACAATGTTTCTCAATAGTCTAGGTGTCTTCAAAAAAATTTGTGCGGAGGTGTATGCTTGGAATATATTAGACGTAAAAAATCCCATATGGCCCATTCGATTTCTTTTCCATTTTTATGCATTTTCGCAACAACTTTTTTTCGTGGCCCAGACTTCATACAAAATCGGTTACCCTCCTTTATTGTCGAAGTATTAACTTTACTGCCAAAATACTAAATTTATTGCCAAAATATTAATTACAAAAACCTACTGCCCATAACTATTTCTACTGCCGAAAATTATTTTTACTGCCACTTTATTAAATTTATTGCTTTTCGATTAAAATTTTACTGCCAAATTATTAAAATTACTTACCAGTTAAATACTAGCCAAGAAAAAATACTTTGAAAATAAAATCCTCAGAAAAGTCCTTCGAATTCGCAGAAAATCAAAGAAAATACGTCCAATTCAAAAGAGAATCCCTCTAAAACGGTAAGAAAATCCTTTTCCACCCAAAGTATATATGTTATCTAGGGTGAGTGCCATCTATGAACGACTAGCAATATCTGTTGACCACGCGGTTGTATTTCTCGATCATTCTTTGCAGGTTCTTATCCAGCTGCTACGTTAAGGTAAACGTAAAAAAAAAAAAAAATTAAATTAAATTTTGTGCGTTGTGTCGCTGTTTCTGTACAAAATGGTTTTTGATGTTGTGTAGCTGGTATATAGAAACATCAAGAGGCTTGTTGGGAACTTTCTCGAAATATTGGCAATAAAAACTATATCGTAACAAGCCTCTTGATATTTCTATATACCAGCTACACAACATCAAAAACCAAAAAAATAATGACAAATTCCATACCGTTAGGGTTGTGATTCGATTCTGTTCGATGCTCGTAAAAGAAATAATCCTTCAATCGAAGGCGTGGTTCGGAATACACGTTAAGCATGTGGTCCCCAACGTGGTTAATCCACACTAGCTGGCAGTTACTCAGTGTAACACCCTAGAAGTCGAACCAGACACTTAACAGTGCTGCTCCCGAATAATAAGTGCCATTGGGATTATTATTATTATTGTTTTGCATACACTGAACATAAAAGTAAGTGAGTAACGTCACTTTCAGACTTATTGTGTATAATAAGTCCCTCGAATATCATAGCTACTCAATTTATGAAGCAGTAGTGACATGCAAACATAATATGTAAAGAATTATTCTCCCGAACAGCCGAACGGTTTTTCCGCTAATATGCTATGCTCTAACTGTGCGAATGTGATAGAGAGGGGAATGTTTGCTCTGTTTATGAATGGATTTGAGTATTTGTTGTATTAAAAAAACTATGATGCCGTATGCGTAATTGTTACTTTGTTAAAAGTTCGAGGATGATATGATAGATAAATGATGGCACAAGCTTAATGGGCATATTATGTTTTCATGATAACATTTATCTATTAGTATTATTAGTATCAAAGAACATTTGATGATTGATAAGAATATAAAAGAGGAACTTAGTAGCTGAAAACGTAGCGCAGAAATCTTGATACACCTCTGTTGTCTGTTCTCTTGAAGTCTATTTCCTATATTTGTTTAATATCTTAAGAATTATTGCTTTTAATTTTTCTTATTTAAGCGATTACCATTTGTCGTAATAATTTATTTGGCTCTGCATGATACCAATAATACCAACATTTGAAGATGATTTTTTGAACTTAGACTACTGTTACTTTGACACGCTGCGGGGATGATTGTGGAATTTATAAAACGTCTTTGCGGTATTGTCCCTTTGAGTGTGAGCATTGTGTAACGTATCTCTCTTCGTCTGAAAAGTTGAATTGAGAAATTTGTGCTCGTTTTATCATGAGCTGTACAAATCGTACAAAAGGGAT
Organism: Pseudolycoriella hygida; assembly: GCA_029228625.1. Classification (NCBI taxonomy): domain Eukaryota; kingdom Metazoa; phylum Arthropoda; class Insecta; order Diptera; family Sciaridae; genus Pseudolycoriella; species Pseudolycoriella hygida. The sequence continues at coordinate 35,007,907 of CM055406.1, read as the reverse complement.
TCGTGAGTATGTAATACACCTATGCGCTGCGTGTGCAAAGTAAAGAATTATGGTCCTTTGAAAAAAAAACGTGCTTTGCTCCGAAAACATCGCATCTCAAAAACTCAGTATGCAAAATTTGAGATAGCGGTAAAACCTTTGAAACAAAGTGAGAATAATTTTCTTGGGTCATAGTAAAGACACGCAATACTTTTGGAAGCATTTTTTCTCCTTGGGATCTAGAGCTGAAAATTAAGTGAAAAGATTACTTGGTGCAAAAGTGGAAAAAAATGTGTTCATGATCAGTACCTAATCCATTTTCTTAATTAAATGTATTTTGTATAAACAACTCTATGGCTTCGTATGTATACCTAGATTTTTGCTCAATAAGCACAGCGGGGCCATCCGTTCGTGATTGCGATATTTCATTCATTGACATCTTTAGCCACTTGCGCCGACGAAATCAGGAATAAAATTTTTACTCATGAAATTAGTATAAGAAATGTGCTGGGTTTATTTTACCCTTCAGAAAAGAACAAAGTGACTATTGGCACTCAATGCGAATAGTGTTCAGAGAATGTGCGGTTGACGTAAGAAAAAAAAATTAATAAATGTTTGCAATTTGTGCAAATAATGCTAATAGACTAATAGCACCCGCTTCGAATATTAAGCAAGTTGAGGAAAGTGTCTACAAGCGACGTAGGAATTGTGGTGCTTATAATATACGCCGCCGACGTATTAGATACGCGGTGAATGTATTGTAGTATGGAAACGTAATAAATGTGTTATGAGCTCACATAATACGGCTACGTCGGTCGTTGGTAATACTTGCACGATGGATAAAATACGTCGGCGGCGGATACTTTCCTCAGTGTGGTATAGTTTCTATTGAATTTTATTCATTGTATAAAAGTACCCATATTTTATAAGCTTCAAAAATAACATCCAAAACTAGTGTGCAAGAACTAGTGATTTTGTGCGACCGTCCTGATTGTTCAAGTTTGAATTTGAAATTCGAGCGAAGTAGAGCGTTCAAAAGTTTGAGTGTTAGAAACCCACGAATTTTTTGATACAAAAGCCTCAAAAGATCTGTGGGTTTCTAACACTCATTTCTTTGAATGCTCTGCTCGTGCTGTTCGTGTTAAGGCGATCCTTTTCTGTTTGCGTGCTCATAGGAATGTCCGCATGCCCAACAAATACAACAAGTACAAAATCGACGAATCTCTTTATCGGTTTATAATATACTGTGAATCTCGACGTTCAACGTTCTCTCTGGTTGTTTTCATGTCAAATCGAGTCTAGAAAAAGTGTCACTACATTCGCATCCGGTGCAGCAGATAATGTACAGATATTTGCGCCGATTTTCCTATGGGAGTAAGAATACCATTTTTTTAGGTGACGCAATACAAGACTGGTTCGGTTCTTTGATCGTCGTCGCAAAATTTCAACCTTACTTAGCCTTTGTGAGTACAAGCTTTCATACATCAAACATTTCACACATTAAATGTAGATTACAGTGTGGAGTGCGGAAGTAAGTCATCATGAGCGATCAATTTTGTAAACCAAACTCAAGAGGGAGTTTTTAAGCAAAAAGCTTGTGAAACTGTTTTTTGACGAGTCAAAAAAACAGTTTTAAAAGAAAGTTGCTTAAAAATACACGAATGAGTTTGCGAGTGTCACGGAATGATCCAGACCCCCACTGTATACTATTTTACTGAGTATCCCATCCGAAAACGCGTCATTACATGAAGATATTGTAGATAATGTAATGAATAACTTCCGGGGAGTTGCTCATATGCATGCAAAGACAAGTTTTCGGTGGGACAACGAGTAAAAATCTTTGTTCAAGCTTATGCAAAGGGTCGACGAATTGATTTGCAGAATTAATATTTGATGGACATCTGAGAATATAAAGGCTTTTGTTACACATTTTCTATTGTTGTTTCACAAAGTTCTGCCTCGTTTAGCAATGGGTAACCAAATAACATTTCCGCTTCTTGTTACAAAAATATACCAGAACTTTTTGCTGTCCTTTTTTTTGCCAACTCAGTTGTTTCCTCCCGAATTAATTTCGATAATAAATTACAAGGGTTGCTGAAAAAGATCGTAACCTAAAAGATAAAATTGACAAAAAGCTTCACGAATGGAAGGCCAGTACATGAGTGATTAATATACGAAAATTAACTATCAAAATGCCTGCATATAAAATATTTACAAGCGCAAAATGAACTTTTCATTATATACCTAATTGAAAGCGACTTTTATTTTAACATTTCCCTGTTCCAATTAAATTACGTTGTTGACTGAAAAGCAGTCCATATCACAATTGGATTTCTACATTTTAAATTTACATAATGGAACTGAAAAGCAGCTTTTACTTTTTCGAAATATTAAATTCTCTTTTACTGCCACCTATGGGCACGTGTTGAAGTGAAAAATTAGCTGGCTTGAACCTTGAAATAAGATAAACTTTTTTCATTTCACTTCCACCAGAAGTAATATAATAAAGTGATAAAGTGAAATCGTGTGAACAAGCTGGTCGGATATCATATTTTCGTTCTAAGTGAATTTGGAAAAGTTCCTTCATATCCGTTTGAATTACACTAGACAATGATGTAGTATGATGTAGATGTAGTTTCAAATGTTATCATTAGTTGCTAAATAACATACTAACATTAAAATTTTCGGCGAAATGTGTGCACGAAAAGGCGTTTCCTCCGAACATACACATTTTCAAATTAACGGAAATTCTACGTTTGATGATTTTATCGCAAAAGGTGTGATAGCAAAATTTGTGATTTTTTAGCAAAATTTGTGATTATATTGCAAATTTTTGGGAAAATATCTTATGCCGATTTACTGCTGTGTGGAACTTATATGGAAAAAGAGCGCAAATCGCTTTTTTGCGATTTATTGAAATGCAAAATCTTTTCAATTTCAAATTTTTTCGTCAAAATTATTGAGAAGAAGCTCTTTATTTTCGACCATTAACGACTAAATCGCTAGCTCTGGTACACGCAAAGTACAATTAGGAGTGAAACACGTGGTTGGAATTTCTGTACTTTTGCTGCTGCCGCTTCATAGATTGAGCCAATGACAGAGCAAGAATTTGTGAATGATGACACCCAGAAAAAAGCGACATCTGTGGTTCACAAGCCTGTGTCATCGTCCCGAAAAAAGTCATGGCCTGGTGGCCGAACTGTTGGTATCATAACCTTCCTCCCGGCCGATTAAGCATCGAACTGTACGATAATGTCTCCCGTCAAAAATCTCGAAAATTAAAATCCCTAATGCACACATCCGGAAAATCCAAAATCCCGAATAATAATATTCCCGAACATCAATAATCCCGAATGTACAAAAATCCCGAATAACCATAATCCCGAATGATAATGAAAATTGTGAAATATTAAAAATCCTGATTGATACGAGTGAATTTGAGTTTGGCTGGCTTTTTTTACGCCTTGCAGGCGGCCTAACGTGCATGGGGCTCTGCCTCAAACCACGCTAGGGGCTCTGCACCTTAGACCCCGCAAGGGCGGCTATACCCCCCTTGACCCCTAACAGCGGCGGCTGCCGCCCCTCGACCCCGCTTTTTTTCCACCTTTGCAGAGACGCAGCTCATGTTTTGATTGTTGTTTTCTGAATTGCATATTTTCTGGATTTTTGTACATTCGGGATTTTTGTTACTCGGGATTTTGGATTTTCGGGATTTTTGACGGCCACCACGATAATACAACACCTTCTTAACATGCTACATAGAACATAATTATTACTAGACGTAACACATGAAGTCAGTATGAGATATAAATGTTAGTATATCTAATGAACTGTGAAAAATGAAATGTAACACCTAAGGTGTAAATACCATACGAAATAATAATAATAATAAATGACTAAATTCAAAAAAATCGAAGAAAAAATTTTTTTTGGCATTGGGACATTCCAGAGATGTTAAGCACATCACACTATGTGTATCTCATAAGCTACACCAGCTGCAAAGTGTTTATGTGTATTGTTGAAAGTGACGGAAATAAAAAATTGGTCACTTGCATTTTCCTTGGACGCCTACGTGATCTCAGAAGAAAAGTAAAATATAACTTGATTCACGTGTAAATAGACTGGAATTATTCTGTAGCTTGTCCATGTTCCTTTTGTCTGCATGGTATTACGTTATATTCATCCATTTTTTCAGGGATCTACAGGGTCTACATTGCGTTTATCATGACGGGGATTTGGGTAGTTAGATACAGTAGCGCCTGATTGCATATGAGCGGAGTGTGGTAGTCCGTGTCATGTGCCAGGCGTGCAACTGTCTAACTATCAAGTTCTCTTTTTACGTCCACGTCGTAGTCCCCGGGACCTCAATTCTCTTCGGAGTTTTATGCTAAACTTAAGAGTGCTACCTGATGACTTTCCTACGGGTCATCGGGGAAACGGAAGTAGGTTGGGCGTTTGGTTAACCTCCAAACACCGGAAAAAAGGATACCGGTTATGAACTCAACAACACCATGACGATTACAACCAGTCGAACGTCGACCCCGGAGTTGGTTACTTTTTCATTTCAGGATCCTAAACATAACTCGACTAAATCTTTTCCCATTTTCATAATTTTTTTTTCTTTGAAAGCTCTTGGGCATGCATGACAGTTTATGGAAGAAATTTGTTTGATATTGAGCTTTTGGACTTAGACAGGGCCCTAAAACTGAGTCTCTACTGGGGCCCAACGTGTTTTTCTACATAAATTGGGTAAATCGTATGCCCTTTGGGCAATTTCCAATCCGATTTAACGTGGACGTAATTTCATACACTTAAGAGTTATGCAAAATTTACTTAGATACAATTGAGTCTTTTTGTAACATCTATTCTGATGCGTTTGGGCCCCTTGCATATGTTTAATAACAGAGAATGTTTGAAAAATTAAAGAGTTTCTCTCAATCAACCGATGCCATGCCGTATGGACTCATCAAAGTGAAGGTTCTTTTATATTCATTCACCTTGCATATGTTTAATAACAGAGAATTTTTGAAAAATTAAAGAGTTTCTCTCAATCAACCGATGCCGCATGGATTCATCAAAGTGAAGGTTCTTTTATATTCATTCACAGTAAAGTGTTCAAAATGTTAATCAATCATTTCTCTCATTTTCCTAGTGTTACCTGTTACTGTGGCAAAGACACTCAAGTGGCGAGATGGTGTTTGAATTTATCAAAAATGTTTAAATATTTGACGATAAAACATCATGACAGACAGCTCAAACTGTCCCCTCTTGAAAAATTTCAAAAACAATTAAATTAAACCAAATTGTGTCAAGAAGTTGCTTACCCGGTATATGTGAATTCGAAATTCTGAATAGAAAAATTTCACCAGTTAAAATTTCGTGTTAGAACTTTGAAACACAAGTTATAGTTTTCAAAATAGTTTCTCTTTTAGGAGTTTTGGCAGATGTATTATCGATGTGTTAAAAAGTCAGTGGAAACATACCCGCACATTACATAACATTTTAGTTAATTGGAAAACAGTGGTTTAAGTTTTATTTTTTTGACGTTTTTGTCCTCCTAGATCCTTGTTGCCCTTTGCAGGGAATAAATTGTCAACAATCTATTCGAATAAAATGGTCAGAATAATAAGTGGATTGTGTTTGTCCAAAGTTTCTGAAGTAGATTTTCCTTAATTGATCACGTATATGACACTCTGCAAAGTTATGAATGTAATTTGGAAATTTTATTGTATAATTTAAAACACGATAACGAAAATTTTGATGCGTTTTGAAATGGAGTAAAAAAACTCATAGTATCAAACACGCGAAAAAGGGCATTAAAAAAGAGATATACGGAGTTCTGCTACTTGTGAACTATCATACCGGGTTAATTGATGTTCTGAAAGGGTCCTCGTCGGCAGCACTTATGCATAGAACAAATCAGTGAAGCCGGTGCGGACCCTTTCAAAGCATGTATGGATGTAATCAGTGAAGCCGGTGAGGACCCTTTCAAAGCATGTATGTAGTAATGGTAATAGTATAATAAATCTAGGTAAATGTTTTCCAACTGGATTTGGATTTTTCCTTGTGTGGAAAGGCAAGAAAAACACTTTCCAACAATTTTGTCACATTCTCTTTAAAATATTGAAAAAAAACTTTAAAAACGTTTGACTTAGAGGCTAACATCAGCCGCATAGAATAAATCATTGAAATGGGGTAGGAAAGTAGGGATAGGGTGAAGTCAAAGAAGTTGATTCCCTTGGTGCATCTGGTTGCAGCTAGGTGCAGTGAGATCACAAAGGTAACTACACTACGAGATGGAGCGGCTTGGAAGGGGGACCCAGCAGAATGGAAGGAAACAATAATAATAATAATGAAAACGAAAACCAGAAGAGGAAATCAGAGGGTGAACCAATCGGAGGTTCAGATTTACGATGTGTTCGCAAGAAAGTCGAAGGTGGCGAAGTCGCCCGTGAGAACAAACGAGAAAAGAGCAAATGCTCTTGAGGCAAAGAGAAGCCGTAGCTTAAAATGCTGAGACTGAAATCTGATGCTCTGATAGTGGCGGCGGAAGATGGAATAACGTTCGCTGAAATCCTAAACAAAAAATAAGAGGCGACCAAACTCTCAAGGACCTGGGCGAAAACGTCTCGAGAATAAGACGAACGCAGAAAGGTGAAATCTTGTAAAGAAGGACCCAGAGATTAAAAGCGCAGATTGTAAAGATCTAGTCAAGAAGTCTATGTATATAAGGTATATGGACGAGTTTACGTCAAGCGGAGACCTTCGAAAAGCTCTGAAAGATAGAGTCAATGACGATATGCATGAGGAAAACGAGAGACAAATTTCAAACCCAGCAGTTAGAAAGGTGCTTCAAGTGCATGGACTTTGGAACCAGGCAAGAAATTGAAGGGAGAGGATAGATCCTACCTGTGCAGGAGATGTGGGAGAGAAAACCACCTTGCTTGCAGGTGCTTAAATCTAAGACAAGACAAGAATCGAAGTGATCCAAATAAATCGTAATCATTGTGACATGGCACAACAACTTCTTTGGCAAACCGGGCAAACCTCAGCGGAACAAAAATGTGTCGTAACAATTATTAGAGAACCTTATCGAATTAATAGAAACAAAGGTAAATGGGCTGCTGACAGAGCCGGGATGGTCGCAATATTGACGACGGCAAGTATCCCATACAGTATCAGACGCCCACGAAGGATTCGTGATAGCGAAAATTGACGGAGTGTATATTGCTAGCTGCTATGCATCACCAAGATGGATGATCGTGCAGTTTGAACGAATGTTAAACTTACTCACAGTAGAACTAACCGGAGAACACAGTTAACATTGGAGGCGATTTTAACGCATGTGCAGTTGAGTGGGGTAAGTAGATTTACAAATGATAGAGGCTTCAGTCTACAAGAAGCGCTAGGTAGATTGAATGTGGTTCTGAAATGGTGAATGCATGTGACGCGGCGATGCCAAGAAGAATGGAGCCGAGGAATGAACGAAAACTGGCATTTTGGTGGAACGACGAAATAAGACTTGTTTTAAGACAAGTAGGGGAATGCAAAAGGCCAGAAACGAGAGCGTTGAGCTGCGAGGAACATCGTAATGCAAAATTAGTACTGAATTGAGCAATCCGGACGAGTAAGAGGGATTGTTGGAAGAAACTGTGCCAAGGGGCAGACGCGAACTCGTGGGGCAGAGTGTTCATAACAGTAATGACGATGATGAAAGGTACATCGGGGCCAAAAGAAAAGTGCCCGGAGAGGCAAGGTGCAATAGTGAGAGAGCTCTTCCCTCAACACGAACAGATCACATGGCGAAAAATTCCTCATGACCATAAAGCGGAAGACACACATGAACGGTCGATCACTGGCAGAAGAGATCTAGATGGCTGCACAAAAGTAAAGGAATAACAAGGCGCCAGGACCAGATGGAATTCCCAATGTGGCTCTGAAGACAGCAGCATGCGTGAAGCCTAATATGCTCAGATTGACAATGTAGAAATGGCTCGACGAAGGAAAAAACAGAAATTGGTTCTGGTAACGAAACAAAGAAACCGCTAGACAAGCCATCATCATATAGACCTATATGCTTGTTGGATGGATTGGGAAAAATGCTGGAAGCAGCGGTTCTGAATAGACTAAGAAAATACACAGAGGACGAGCACGCAAAAGGGAGACCGGCGATTGAGGCGATTAAAGAAGAGTTTGAGATTGCCGACAAGGCGCGGAAGCAATGAATACGGGGTAACCGCTTCTGTGCTGTAACGACGATAGATGTCAGAAATGCCTTTAATAGAGCAAGCTGGATGGAGATAGCAAAGGAGTTGCATACTATGAGAGCCCCTGTTTACCTCTGCAGGGTGCTGAAAAGCTTTTTAGAACGATGAGTGCTAACGATTTCAGAATTTTGTCAGCAGACAAAAAGACTTGCGTCACACTTCCTCTGTAAGAGGTTTTTTTGGGCTCTGTAAGCCTTATCATTATGCATTTGTGGAGAGTCAAATGTGTCTCATGTCTAAAACAGACAACGAAGATTCTACCGTCACGCTGAAATAAACGACCGGCGGCGGGGTGTCACTTATTCATCCAATAATCATATTCATTATTGCCGAAGAAGAAAACTCGATTCGGCCATGCAACGCAAATTTGTCGATGTTGCCGAATGTTGTAACAAACTGAAAATTAAAAAACGGCATCTATAAAATGTACACGAAATTCAAAAACGCCAAAAAATCGTGTAAGTTTGATGTAAATTTTTATAGTAAGTGACACCGTCGTTGAACGACATAACTACAAGGCCTCTACACGTTCAGTAAACATTCCAGCCAAGCTAAGAGACCAGAATTGCGTGACGATGGGAAACAGCCACGAAGTAAAAATTTTTTTTTGTCAAAAAATATCTTTGGCAAATCAAAAAAAAACAAAATGCAACAAGTACAATGGGTGGCTTCCCCTAGAATTGCAACATGGGCGAGATTTTTTATTTATAATTTTTTTCATGCTAGCGGCAGAAAATATTAATATCGATGATATCGATGCAATCGATGTTCACCGTCCCGACACTTTTATCAGTCCAAAAAAGTGAACACGCAAAACTGAAGAAAAAACTGCATTATCGACAAAACCACCATCATAATCAAATCAGCTACTCAAAACCCCATTATATGTTTTGAATATTTCAACCGAATATTTTCGGAAAAATATTAAATAATTTAAATATTTGTTGTGATAACCAATATTGTCAAGTGTTTCATTCATGTAATCGACGAGAAAAGAAAAACTTTTCTCAATAACAACGATTTTCATGCATTACGGACCTGCATTGTCAATTTTCATGTGATTGTGTTTTGAGCCTTCACAAAATCGATGTTCAATAATATCCAAGGAGCTTCAACGTCAATCATACAATCCGTTCAATACATTATAACCTGCTTGTGGAGCAAATTAAAACCCATTCCTGCTATAGACGTGAGTATCAACAATTTATTTACGTAAATCATGTGAAAAACAGTTGAGAAACAAATTAATTTCTCGTAAAATTGTGAAAATACGAAAATACTATCATGGCGGCCAATTTTTAAAGGTTTTCAATATACGCTTTCAAGTTTTTCACATGAAATTCTTGGTGGATTTTCGCTGTTTTTTGCTGCAATTTTTGGAATTTTTGTATCGGGCACTTGAAATTTACCAAAAGAACTTTGTAATTTTCCTATTGAATGTTAAAGATTTGCGTAACAGAATATTTTTGTCTTTTATCGATGTGATGCTCTTAAAATATACAAAAATATATTGCGACATGATGTTACACCTAGCGTTGTAAATAGTGATTTGTTTTGATATAATTTCTGTTTTCGTATCAATCATTTTAGCAACGATTATGTGATTTCTAATGCCCTATACATGCGTTGCTCGTTGGTGAATGCTCCCCGGTTAGATGCGGTGATGACATTTGACTGAAATTATAAACACAACTACCATGTTTCACGGAAACCTTGAAACATTGATATTCAATCTCATTTTAGATAAACGTTTATCGACCGTTGTTATTAAATGATAAACAATTATATTTTAGATGCCGCGTGCGAGAAGACGTCACAGAGATTCTAGATCAAGATCAAAGTCTTCCACCAATTATCGTGAGAAAAGGCGAAGAATCGAGGTAGATGATTCAAGAAAATCAACAAGGTAAGCATTTTATCCGATCAACGAGCCGTGTGAGTGTGTGAATGTGAATGTTAATTTAATGAAATAGATTGATTGAACAGTCAAATCAACAAATTGTCTCTCAGCGCTTTATATTTGAAGGACACTATGCGAACTCTCTTAAATTTGATAAAAACCTAACGAAAATGGCTTAAGTTCGTAGATAAAACAATGAAATGTCATTCGATTTTGGCTCGTTGTGTTCGACGCGATAGTCTATAAATAAACGAACATAAAATGGGCTTGTGATTTCATAAAATAATTGCAAACGAATTAAATTAAGGCCTTTTGTGTATAGCGTTATATAAAAATAACGTTCAAGAATGCAATGTTATGATAACGCAATTTTTCAACTGCTCCTCTCTTCGCCACGCTACGCCCCAGTCAAAGTATCCCACAAGTATTCAGAGTACGTCGACTTGAGTCGAAGCCAGGGAATGTAGCTCCAAGTAAACCCATCACATCACCGCTAGATTGATAAGTCTTCGTGTCATTTAACACTTCGTCTTATAACAAAATTCTGCCTGCGAACTCAAATTTCTCAGAACCCCTTCTTCCTTGAGAATACTGAAGTGTCAACTTTTAAGCAGTTCAAATTTTACTGGCTCGTAGTAAATTCGATATACTTTGACACAAGCCGATGCCGCACTATTGTTTCATTTTGGAATCCCTTTGAGAAGGAGTAGAAGCGTCGAATCTTTTTCTTCAAACTATTTTCTACTACATTCCCATCTATGTCTCCGTTTTTATTCAGTTTCAGTGCGATGTCAAGTCCAAATTATGTTAAGAAGCGTTTTTATTATGCCATGAAACGATTTAATTGTTGCCGCTAAAGCTCAAGAAATATTCGCAAGTATTTAGCACTACCGGCTGCCCACTTATGAAGCGATTTTTGATTCAAAATTGCCAAACTGCAAGCTTTATTCTGGAAGTTGATGCCAAAATATTGCCCAAATGACGTATTATCACAATACATTCACATAAGCGTAATAAGTTTCTCCGAGATGTCTTTAAATGAACGCATTTAGAAAAATTTATGCTTTAAGTAGTTGAAACTTTCGAAAATGCTAAATTAGATAACAAAATCAAAATAGTAAAGGAACTTAGGAATTGGGAAAATTCGAATCTCTAAAATTGTCTTACAGAATCGAGAAAGAATGACCCGACGTTTAACAATCAATATGAGTGACTCAATAAACTTTAGCTTTAGCTAATTTTTATTTGGTAAAAATAAATGGGGCGAATGGGGCTCACAGCACTAATTTATCCTTACCAAAACGCTAACACAGTCGTATTAGACATAGTTTAATAGTCAGTAAACCCTATCGGCGCTCTATAAAAAAATAAATAAATTACTTCGTTCCAAAAAGTCTTGATTCAAACATTATATTCCATGTGTTCTACTCGCTCCCGCCTTCCAAAACTCGTTTTCCTTCACAGGCACTCGCACCCGCTTAGAGATTGTCTTTTGACCCATGTGAATGCATCTCTCGTCTTCGGCTCAAACGTAACACTGACTGGTCAAAATCTCCCAGCCAGTACGTAATGTATTATTTTAACTCGCCTGCGCTCGTACAACAGCCATCATATTTTTTGCAATTTCATACCACAATTGCTATCACAACTATTGTCCTGTGACTGTTTTTAACTAGCCAAAAATCGACATCAACGCTAATTTGACCAGCCAGTGACTAGTGCCACTAACGCAACCCTGCATTTTGCCGACTTTATACGATGACGTAGAATTTCATTTGGAGCGTTTGATTATGTGGCATGTCATTCGATAAAACAGCAGTTTTTCGTCCTAGGAATAAAAAAAATATTAGGATTTCTTCGTCACGAGAGCAACAAATATTACGCTGTCATCACGAGATTCAATGCGTCTATCAAACTACAGAAATTAATGTAGTTCATCCCTTTTGGCATTTAATTGTGGCTGCTAACAAAAATTCAGATTACACAGTCGTCGTCATATTAACTAGATAAAGTCGTAAATTTAATATCTATGGAACTTACGCCCCCACTAATAAAGTTGAAAAACGTTAAAGGCGATTCAAGTAAAAAACTGCCCGGGATGACTTCCTTCCCCTCCCTGTGTCGCGCCAAAATCACTAAAACTAGCCTTTACAAAATAAGTTCTTCGAAGTTTTGATAATAATTGATGACGCCAACATGGCAAATCAAAGATTGGCTATTTTCACTTTAATGCTTTGAATTGTATTGCATGTTACAATTTGAAATTCCAAGTTGAAACTAGTGTCGTAATGTTATCTTGTATTGCAATATTCGTGCACTCTTAAGAAGTCATCGCTTTTTATTAGAATTTCATTTCTTCAATACTTTTCATAAACCAAATCTATCTGTTTGTACAGAGGCACGAAATTACTGTACTTGAATCTCGTAACCAATCCTATTATACCAACGAATACTTAAAGTTTACTATAGAAAGAAATTTCAAGTGTATTAAAGGAAATGGAGGAAATGCATATTTCATTCGATAACTGCATCATAATGTCGATTTTCTGCAGAAATTTATGTGAAAAATGCATTTTAAATTGAAATTGCTACCAGCTGGTGAAGTTAACACGAAACAGAAATAAGTTTACCATTTGCTTTTATATTCCCAATACTATTTATATGATGAACATTCGGCATGAAAAGCAAAAGCGATTTGTGGTGGATTTGTGGAAAGGTGTACTTCTAAATTTGTAACATATGGTTCAGATCGACAAATTTTTTTAGCAGATTTGGCCGATTGTCGATCGGAGACATCAAAAATGAAAAAGTCATTGATCTGCCGTCCGATCCAAGACGGTGATTCCAATCAACCAAATTCTTCCGCGGAAATTCGTTCGGACAAAATACAATGAATGCTTTGAAAAGCTTCTTTTGTTCAATGTCCGAACGACTTTCCGCGGAAGAATTTGGTTGATTGGGTGATGGCCCCTCAAATGTATGCCGTAGTCCTAGTCATGGTTGAAAGATATAGGCCATATCCGAGGGGCAGATAAACGTCGAAAATCCTCTTGCACTCAAAAGAAAATCGATTGTTAAGAAAATCCTCCAATTCATTGAAAATCCCAAAAAAAATCCTTCGAATTGCAGGAAAATCCTTGGAAGTCAAAGGAAATCCTTGAAAATCAAAGAAAATTATAGAAAATCATTGGAAAACAAAATAAAATTCTTAACAAAAATCATCTTGCACTCAAAAAACACGACTATCTGCCCCTCGGCGAGTTCGGCGATGATGTTCTGGAGCTATAGTTGAAGAAGTGTCCGAAAACGAGAGTCGGTGAAATTTTTTCATATACATACATCTTGGGAAGTACAGCAACTTTTTGTTGGGGTGTCGAATTGGATCTCAGAAAACGGGAGAAAATTGTTGTAAAACTCGGTTCGGTGTTTCGGGCTTTAGAATGTATGGACTAGATGGCTAACTTTTTCTCGTTGTTTTGCTTGGAGCTGGTTATTTGATTATTTGCTGGTCAGCAATACAAATTCGTTCAGAAATTAGATGGCTAATTCCTTCGGTATCGTAACCTGGGTAACGTATTTCACCTCTTCCACTTCTTGCAATGTGATTTATATTAATATGAGACAAAATACTCGTTCCCCAGGTTACAAAACATCTACTTTGTAAACTTTGTTAATTTGCTTGCGTTCACCATTGTTTTCCATGTGATGAGCAGGGTTGTGGTGCTCGTCCAACAAATATTTTTGATTGATGAGGACTCTTCCGTGAGCAGCAGCTTTACAACAAAACACTCTTCACCTTTCCGTTAACCAAATTTATTCATAACAAATTCCAATTTATATTAACTCATTATTGCATATCTTCTTTTTCATAAACGAATTTTACTCTCACAAACTAAATAATTTTTGAATATCTTTCTGTTGGAAATACTTTATAGTATTTTCTAGAACAAAACTGACCGAAAACTTTCTGGTGTAGAGCACACCCAAAAGCAACGATCAAAATTTGAAACCGAAAAGCTAAAATAACTTACTACTCAATAACCGCTACTCAAAACTCAAACTGATAACTGAAAACTGGTAATTTTTTTATAAAAGTGAACGAAAATACATTTGTGTACACTCAGTTCCTACACTATTTACATTATTTACAACGGTAGAATGGTACGTGGAATGAGCCAGATTCAATCATCTCGACCGGGCCTTTCATGATAGGGGATCGTTTTGCATTGAATAGCATGTAGAGAATCGCTCTCAAAGGCAAAGCTACACAGTAAGTTAACATTTTTCGCATCAAAACATGAGTCCTAGATCTCATGTTAGGGCCTTAGGTTGATCCTAGTCTCTAGCGATGACCGATCTGCCGTAATTTGCATGAGAAACTTATTGATCAGTTTTTGAGAGAGAATTACATATATTTTCTCTATCAAAAAGTATTCACTAAGTTTCTTATGCAAATCACGGCAGCGATAGCCTTACAATTTTTATATGTTTTTGAGTTGAGGAGTATATTTTCGTTCGTAAATCATGGGTTTTGATATTTTGTAAGGGATAAAGGTCGAACCTAACGGTCGGCCGATGACTTAAGATTTAATAGAAGAGGACACAGAGGAAAGCACTTATGCTCTTGGAGCATAAACTTAAATTCCCGAAAATTATTTTTGGAAATTTTCGGGAATTTAAATCGTCGAAAATAGGCACTGTGATGGAGTTCTCAGAAGCCATCACAATGCCTAAGGTCAGTTTCGAAATCAGTACTGCGGGTTATAACCTTGGGTAATTTCTGTGGTTCACGGTATGTTCTAAGGAACGTACGGGTCTTTGCTTATGTTTTTACCAGCGTTTTGATTTTGAACAATTCAATGACCTGTCTAACGCCCTCATTAAAATACTTTGATCGGTTAGCCTAGAAAATTGATTTCCAAGTATTGTAAATACATCCTTGGCAAAAAAGCACTAGCCAGAGCAAATGTTCCTACTGTCAGATGCATTTCCTTTTCAATATCTGTCGGCAAATCTTAGGTAAATATTAATTCATGGTCTGGTAACTATGAAAACATTAATTTTTATCGTAAATGGTAATTATTACGAAGAAATTATGACCTCCGTTAGTGTTTACTATAACAAGCGATTATGTTAACAATTGAACAACATATTTTTTTAAGGTTACTTTACTTATTTCTAATGCAAAAATGGTGTATTCTGTAGACTTATCGACTGTTTTTTATTTGAGCAATTGACTAAAATAAGTCGACAATGATATTTTTCATTCATATCGTGTGCGAAATGAAAAAAAATAAAACATGCATTACGTTTCGGTGAGATTTTAAGTATAAAAATTTTTTTAATATTATTTGAAGGTTAAAATGGATGTTTGTTTCTCTTGTTTATTAGATACGTCAGCTAATGACAATTATGATGAACACGTGTTTAATATCCGTTAGCATTGTGTTACATATTTGAAAATTATTTCGTTATGGAAAGTACTGCGTATTTTTCCAGGTAAACTATTTGAACCGATTTTGGAAAATTTTAAAGCAACATTGCGATTTGAAGCCTTTTTCCCTAATACATTCAACAAATTTCTAAAAGTCACGTATAAGACAAATATACGGCATGCATGAATTTTTACGCCTCACATGTATTATATACCCAAGTGTGGTTTTGTGAACGATGAAGAAGAAATCGCTCTCCACAGCGTACTTATCTATCTCTCAACAATCTTAGTACTAACTTCTACGTGTCACATATCGTACGTAATATCATTGTGTCTAAGACAAATTGATACTCACAAAAGAGTCCTCATCTTATTTTCAAAATTATAAAGCCCGTGTTGGAGAGTAATGTTATACAAAATTCTGACAGTACCAACAATCCTCAACTGATCTCTGAACTAACTGAAAATAATTTATCACAGGGTGAAAAGAGCACTGTGCGACTTGATATCTACAGCGATGCACAATAAAAATTACCCGCTGATAATTATGACAATAGAAAAACAATTGTTATAAACATCAGTGGGTCATTTTTATTGTGCATCGCTGTAGTCCTACAAAATTCTTTGGGTTCGCTTCTAAGATGCTGATTCCAGACAAAACGTTTCCTTGCGTATGTCCGGTACTAGAATTCTAACATACTTACTTGAGTTCGCCATCACGCTGAATGTCCGCCAGTGTAGTCCGACTTGTATAATTTGCGAAATCCAACCAATCTAAAATTAAATGAAGTCTCAGATTGAAGAAATCGTACGTTTCATCTCTTTTTTCACTATTCAGAAGTTCCTCCACTTTCACCCATCTGTGATATGCTGCACGTTTACTTCATTCATTAATTTAATTAAGTTGACAACGCAAACGAATTCATTCAAACAAACAAAGGATTCATTCTCATGAAAGGTCTATGATGCCATTTATGGTAGACAGTTCGAAATGCCTTGAAACTAATGTTATTTTCAACTTGACGCTTAGGTTAGTGCATAAATCAGCATCAACAGCATCAGCATCAGCACAACCTCAAGATTTTTTTTCGTGTAATTCTCCAAAGGCGAAATTGTTATCTTTGTTTAAATGAATAAAGATTTCACATACGAAATGTAAAGCGGTTTCCATTAACTTCTTCGCTACTCACAGAACGTAAACCATTGTTGTAGATAGATATCGGATTCACCCGGCAACAAAAACAAATGAACTTTGGATATGGTTTTCCGTTTTTACTTTTATGGATTTTCTCAAATCTTTCAATATGATCAGCCGCTACTTTGACAATATAAAGTGTGAGTAATTGTTTCCCAAAAAAGTTTTAGGTTCTAACATTCGCCGATTTTTTTATTTTGATCTAAACAAATATCGGCTTTATTTAGTTAAGAACATAACACCGTACAGCTTATCCGTAATATTTATTATAGAAAAATGATTTTAAGTTTCAATAAACGCTCAGTCATTGCATTTGATTGTTCAGGAAAGGTTGATCGATACCAAATTTGTTGTTTCTAATGTGATGCTCTTGAAATATAATAAATAATTTGAAAAGGATAGCCGGAAAACAGATTGAAATGAATATGCGAATTGTACGATTTTTTATATCAAACACAGAGAGCTTTGGGTATGAAAAATGGTTTGTGGGAATATCGATTGTTGGTATACGTCTGCACTTGTTTAAGCACTCATTTCCTGAGTATAATATCTGATTGTTAAACTTACATTCAGATGATTTCAATAGAAAAGCACTTGAAAGAGAAAGAATTATAGCTTTTGGATTTTTATTTTACCTTTTTGTGAAAAATACCTTTAAAAATCTTATTAATAATTTCGGTACTTATTTTTCCTGGGAAAACTGTCGTACTTTCAGTGGTTTAAAAATTTTCCTGACGCATACGAAGGGACTTTCACAACACTATCTGCTGAAATAGTAGTTTTTGATATAAGTTACGTATGAAGGTAGTTTAACGCACTAGATGTGAGATCGTTTGCGTTAAACTACCAGCATACGTAACGTGTGTCAAAAAACGTTTTTTTCGATTCACCGACAAAAAACGAGCTTTCCCTCACTTGCGAAAATTTGTCGAAATTTCAATTTTTTCGCAGTACTGCGTAAAACCAGTTTTTGCGCACTAGTGCGATAAAATTTTATCATACTAGTGCGATAAAATTTTATCATACTAGTGCGTAAAAGTACTTTGTGCAACTAGTATTGGAATGTTGACTTTTTCAGCATTAGGCCTATATTTTCCATATGGAAATTTAGAACGTGTGCTGAAAAAAAAACATTTTATAACTGAATTGAGTGCTGTAATGAATTTCTATGTATTTGTTACATCATTAGGGGCCATTGACAAATGACGTCCTGTTATTTTGACAATTTTCCGACCCCCCTACCCCCTGATCCGAATTCTTCCGGTTTTGCAGTACCTCCCAAAATAAAGACGTCTGATTTCATTACAAAATGAAAAATTTAAGTTCACAAAAAAAAATTTTTTTATTGTAGAATGAATACTTTTGCCATATTTATGTACATTTTTCTTCTGACAAACTTTCAAAGAAACTAAAGGAAAAGTCTGCGTTTCTCTCTCGACAAACAACCTCGGGCATGCTCCCAGTTATAAGTTATAAATTCTTGACAGTTTGACAAAACCACAAATTCTCAACCGGACGTCACGTTTCTCATAACCCCCCCCTACCCCACCGTCCGAATTCGTCCAATTTCCCAATTACCCCCTCCCCCTCCCCCCTTACGACCGGACGTCATTTATGAATGGCACCTTAGTGCTATAATGAAAATGATAAAACGAGTTCAGTAAGTTGCTATATTGTGAGTTTATAGTGAAAAATTCTACTTCTGCGGTGATTATTTTTGCGATAAATAACTGCGTCAGCCAATGAGAGACAAGAATTGTTCGTTAAACTTTTTTTAACGAATCGTCCAATTTATTCATCGAAGAATTCTTACCTCTTATTGGCTGACGCAATTATTTATCGCGAAAATAATTGTCGCAGAAATAGAATTTTTCAGGAAACTCACAATATATCAGCAATATATTGGGCTACTTTGATCTATTTTTCGGTAATAATATCAAAACGGTGAAGTCATACGTTACGAAATGTCATAATCATTTCATTGACATCAAACGCAGTCGAATCGTGATCGGCATTTTGATCAAGAGTTAAATTGCAATAAAATCCAATGCTCAGAAAAGCCCGCTAAATTTAAAACAAAAATCACTTTTGGTGTTTATTTTTTGCATGTCAAAGTTCATTTTTTGTTAAAAGATATTCTTATTCGAAGCAGAACACAACAAAATAATTTTACGCAATATCTCAAAATGAACGGTTTTTTTACAGAGTGAATTAAGTGGTCACGTTTTCTGTTTTAAGGTTTCGAGTCGTAAGTTTTTTATTTTGATTAAAATTTGAAAAATTGAAAACAAAACGAACAAAAGGACAGGAGTTCAGAGTTTTCATTGATTTTCTGAAAAAATCGAATCTGTGAGGAATGAATGGAGTTTTAAGAGCCTCGACAGCCTTTAACGTCTTATTCTGTATTCTGAATTTTAACAAAATTGTGCCAGGGTTTCTAAATAATATTTAATTAAACTTTAAAATTTTTCTTATTGTTTCATAACTTCACAATCTTCAGGAAAATCTTTTCTTCTTGTAACGAATATTTTTATCCATTGTTGGCCATATGAGTAAAAAAGCTTTGCTGGACATTGTGAATATCGGCTATAGGACTGACCTACATTTGAGTTGACCCATCTGCTTCTAAAAATGTTTGCACGCCTTTTTACTGGCTGTTGCGTCTAGATTAAAATAAACTGTTATAACTGAAATAGATTACTAGTTTGAAAACAATTCTAACCTCAGAACAAAGTCATTTAACGGACTAATTCGTTTGGATTTCCAGTTTCCTTTTTTCTCCATTTGATAATCATAGCGCTACTTTCAATCTTACGATCGCGAAAATAAATTATTGTTTCGTAATTAATCAAATATTTTCAGAAAAACTTTACTATAAAAAAAAACACAATTCATTGGAAGTCAAATGAAACCGAAAGTACACCAAATAATACAAGAACTTTGAATAAAATGTTAAAATATATGGCAGTGACTCAACCAAATATAAACTGTTTTTATTTAAATTATTATTTTTGTGTTCTCTCAAAGCATAGTACACCGCAATAATAATAAAAACGGCATTGTGTTTAGTAATACAAACTACACACATAATATGCCAAAAAGAGAAAAAGGTGTAAGACCTCATAAAAAAATGCGGAAATAATAATTGTGAGTATTTTTTGTTGGTTGCAACGAAAAAAATGCTACACGACTTTTAATGCATTTTTGTTTATTTTTAAATAAATATTTATGGACAGGGAAGATTGGCTATTCTATTAGGTGGGCGGACATTTTTAATTTTTAAATTACACGTTGCCCATCCACTTTATTAAACGACGGTGCACTTTTCCAATTTTTTTTGTTTTCATTTTAATCAACAATTAACCGATGTGTATTTAATTTGTTCTTTCCCGTGCTACACGGGGAGCATTTCGAATTTTACGGTTCGCAATTCTCGTCAGACCAACTTCTTATTTCATCTTGAGGAGTTGTTTTTCTGGCGTAGATCAATGTTTGTGTAGAACTTTTATCAAAAAAATTGGGTCTTGCTGCTCGGCACGCGACTTTTGTTCTTCTATTCTAAGGCGTTAGTTAGAAAGAGACAAACTATATCTGTGTCACTCTAACTAACGCTTGAGAATAGAAGAACAAAAGTCGCGTGTGGGTTATCAAGACCAAATATTTCGGAAATAAATCTTCACAAACGTTGAACTATGTCAAATTATCTGCTAGAAAAATTATTCCCCAAGATGAAAAAGACAAGTTGATCTGACAAGAATTTGGCTTTGGCTTACGTTGTAAAATCATCTAGTACCTAAAATCGTTCAGTTAATGGATAAAGGAATGCAAACAACACACTTCCCAAAATAAAAATCTCTTAGCATGATGCAATATTTACTAACATGTTTGTCAAAATAACAGTTTTTCAAAGCTTTTGAGTTTGGCTCATATTACAAAATTGATTCCCTATGCAATGAATTAGTTTTGCTGCATTCTTTCTTAGTGAAGTTATTTCTTGTTATCACTTCCGAATCGATAGGAAAATTAAAAAACTTTCTACAAATTCTACTTAAGCTATAGAACAGTTACTACTGGTCTAATTAACCAACTCTTATAACTTTTCTATTACACAAAAATAATAGTTTTTTTCGACCCTGTGCCCCCTATCTACTCAATGTGATGACGTTTGAATTGCATAAAATTATAAATCAATATTTATTGTCTGCACTAAATTGTTCAAGTGAAGGAAATATATGTACAAAAATATTGTTACAAAGCGTTACCGTTTAAGATTTAATAATAAAAAAGTTAAATGTTGGTCATTGGAATAAATTACCAATGAACAATGAGAAGAAAAACTTTATTTCATGATAAAGAAGTATTTTATGTAAATGAACATCCGAAGACATAAATCCAGACTGAGGCTTTTATCTTTGTTTCCAATTATAAGAACAATATTATGTGTTTACCTGAAGTTGTTTGTTTGCAGTGTAACCGTCTCTTCTTTATTTAATTTAATTTTTATTTTTACTCACTTCGTGTACTCCTTGTTATTTAAATCATGACAATTTACATTTCAGCCTGACAATAAAGCAATTGAATCTATATTTAAAAATTAATAAATGGCACCGTCTTACGTATTGCGAAAAGCCTTGTCATCCTAACAAAACATTATTCGTGTTTTTTTTTCGTTTTCTTTTTACATTTTTTAAATGTTCGTGGGTAAACAAGCTTTCGCTCAAATGTGCAACTTACCACAATGTAAATTATTGCAATTGCCAGTTATTGCAACTTAATAGTATATTACAACGCAAGCGCAATAAACATAAGTAGAGATAAGCTGAAAAGCTTATTAATCCTAATTTTACTTTTTACATTACTCACACCCTTTATCACACTCACACCCTTTATCACACTTACACCCTTTATCACACTCACACCCTTTATCATACTCACACCCTTTATCACACTCACACCCTTTATCACACTCACACCCTTTATCACACTCACACCCTTTATCACACTGTAAACCGCTCAAATCATCCGGGTGAAATTTTCTTTTCGAATCAACGCCAACTTTGCGCTAAGTAAATAGGGTAAACGCCGGAGACTATAACTGGTGCAATGCATTTACCCTACCATTGTTTTCAATTCCCATAAAACGTTGTGCAAGGACAAATTTTCAACACAACACACTTTACATATTTGCTGGTTGGGTTTTCAAAAGAAAAGATATGAATACAAATGTCAAAACTGCACCTAACTTCAATTCCATTCAGAATGAAGTAAGTTGCGAATTTTTTTGATAATTTGATAAATTTCAAGATTGGCATGTGAAATTGTCAATTCATCGAAAAAAAAGTGTCACTTCAATTAACTACAAACTGTAAACTCGACTACTAACAAACATTTAACATATAGTTTTCAGTTTTATAAACGGCAATTTATACTCTAGAATGTGATCACAACGTTAAAGTGATCTAAATCAATTTTTAAATTTTCCCCTTCGATTTTATCGTTAAACAAAGTGTGGAGATCAGGTTTGATTTTTTATCTTTTTAACTGTTTGGGATTGTGAAATTCTTCATTCTAACAAGAATGTCAGACATACAATTTTTCAATAATATTTCTGCTGATTTATTACACAATTCCAATTTTTTTTAATGAACATCGAAGCGGCTTTTCGATAACTAAAATTCAAATAATTGGTTTTTGAACCTGAGAGTTATCATTGGCGCTTTGTTTTTGAATATTTTTCCTATTTTTAGTCGGCTTGGAGCTGTTACATTTTTCTTGAATTTTATTATTTGCCAGCAGGCAACAGTAATGTGAGATAATTCTTATTAACATATTAATGTTGTTGTTGAATTCGCACCACATTAACAAAATTAGGAAATCATGCTAAACAAAGAAACTAAATGAAATTATTTAATGGCAGTAAAGCACGAAATATTTTACCTGCAGAAAATGTAAAGAATTTTTAAATTCTTATGTGTTTTATATCATGGCTCTGCCTGCATATTTATGAATTAACGATCATAACATACCGATTTTTTGTGTACTTTTGGAACAACTAACAGGGGAGAATGGCATTGTATCAATCGATGTAAAATTATAACAAGGAGATTTTAGGAGTTTAGAATTTCAAACAGAAATTCTAGCTTTCTGTGGTAGATTTTCTTCACAAACACATATTTTGGGTATTACAATCAACGAGTGTATGGCAGAATAATAAAGGGAAAAATACTAAATTTGATTTATATTTGATGTATATTCGATGTATTTTTGATATACTTGTGATGTATTTTTGATATATGAGTGCTGTAAAGGTTGTATTAGTGGTGTGTTGTTGTTGTTTCGGTGTCATATACACCCACATAACTTGTACAACACTAATACATCACCAGTACACCACTAATACACCACCAGTACATCGATACGTGACAAATTTGTACTCGTTATGTATTGGTGTTATACTGGTGATGTATTAGTGTTGTACAAGTGATGTGTATATGGTGGTAGAATTTTTTACGTCACACATGCAATTCACACATCATGAACACATCAAATATACGACACATTTAAAACACTTATACATTAAAAATATATCAAAAACACATCGAGAATACATCGAATATACATCAAAGTTTTCAAATCAAATCATGACCAAAATTATAATTGTCAAAATGAAAACTTTGATGTATATTCGATGTATTTTTGATGTAGTTTTGATGTATGAGTGTTCTAAAGGTTGCATTATTATTGTTTTGGTGTCGTATGTTTGGTGTATTCATGATGTATGAATTGCATGTGTGATGCAAAAAATTCTACCACCAAATACACATCACTTGGACAACATTTATACATCATCAATACATTACTAATACATCACGAGTACAAATTTATTATGTATAGATGTACTGGTGATGTGCTAGTGTTGTATTGGTGATGTATTACCGTTAAGTTATGTGGATGTATACAACATCAAAACAATAACAACAGTCTTTACAACACTCATGCATAAAAAAAAAAATCACAAATATATCAAAAATACATCGAATATACATCAAATTTAGTATTTTGCCCTTTATTTTCCTGCCATACACTCCAATCACCTGGGCAAAACAGTTGGTGCAGCATTCCAAAACTTTTGAGACTTCAATAACTTCATGCTTGAAAAATTGAAGATCTAAATCTGCGAGTTCGTAATATCACAGATTTTTACATGAAAAGGCTCTAAATAAGCCGTTGCAATAATGTTTGTCTCCCTATATACAAACTACTATCATTCACTGAAGAACACTCAATCAACCTTTTTAAAGGTTGTTGCTTTTGAGCACCACCCGCATCCACTCAAACATCACTTCTGTTCAGGGCTTGTATTTAAGAGTTCATAAACTTTAAGTACTTGAGATAATTGGCCAAACTTCCGAATAGGCAACAGCAGTTTCACATACTGTAAGTGATTTTTATCACTTCAAGCTCGATAACATACATTTGAATTTACAGTTATCGAATTATCGAATTGCAATTAATGTAATGAGCGCACTTATCGAACGACTTCATTAACATGTTGATATTAAACTTTAGGCGTGATAAATAAGACATTAATCTCTACCATCGCATAAAACTTTTTCTAAACTAAATGATAAACTGGTAATATTGAATAAGTTAATCGTTGGTTTTAGGATAAACGATGAAATGTTGGCAGCTGCCGTTACGTAGTGAATATACTTTTTATATACATTGTTCGATTCAAATTGCCTACAGGAACCGTTTGAATTCCAATCGATAAAAATATAAATGAAAATATTGAAGATTTTACATTCTACTGTCACATGCATCAATAGTAGGGATAGGTGAAATTTGACACGGGAAATCGATCTGGTGCCTTAAGGAAATTACTTTCTACTGTTAAGTGTTATTACAGAGTAAGGAAATCGGTAAAAACAACTTAGAATATTGCCTAAGAAAGTGTTTATATAAAGACGTTCGATCTACATTCAGTCTAATTTATCATTGCACAGATCTTCTCATTTCGTTGTTTATCTGAATGCTCTTGTTATGTATCCTATTTCAAATGGTAACTGAGAGAAATCAGCGAAATTATGAACACAGAATAATAATGATAAATTAAACCGATCGAATTGCGGGTTTTTAGCACACTTAACAGCTTTTCAGTCCTTTTCAGTAATTTTTGTTTGTACTATGGTGACACAATGGCGCATGATGCCGGTAATTTGCTTACATTTTTATTATTTCATTAAGCCTCATCCGTTTACGTGCAAAAAACCAATAAAACTAACTGGTCATTTGAAGGCAATGTCGAAACTTCCAGACAAAAGTTTGACAGTGCCTACAACAAAATCAGTTTGATTGATTGGCATTCAACCTCATAATTGACCCATCATTTCTCTGCTGTCTTTAATGAAATAGAATCGCTTTTCCAATTTTTCGAATATGTTTTTCATTTGCTTGAACGATTCTCACAATTTCAGTTCAAAAACCGAACACCTTCCGTCTGACCCTAACGTCGTAATATCATAAGTCAGAACCGGCGCTGTAGGTATCGATGTTACTCAAAACAACGATTTATTTAATCAGATTTTAAAAATTATTTTCTTTTTCTTATTTGATCCGTTTTATTTTTATTTGCTTCCATTTATCGCGAACCGTTATTCATTTTGTTTGTTTGTCTGGTGTTTTTTGATTAAACAAAAATTGCGCTCGTGTTAAACTTTATTTTCGCTCGTCAATAAATAATCACTAAAGGTATAAAAATAATAATAAATAATTAAATTTTATTTCCTTACAACATAGCTTTGAACAAACTGTTTACAAATCGTTCTTTTTGTCTCTCAAAAAGGTGGTTTTAATGCATGACTTCTTTTCGTGGCTTCCTTGAACGTTTTCTATTTGAACAAAGCCACACAGTACAACAACGAATTAATCGCGCTAGCTATATTTGATACTTCTATTAATATTTATGTCACTTATTCCAAAGACCTATAAATAAGAATGTTACTATCGTTTCAATGGAAAATAATGACTTCCTAACATTGCCAGTTTTGCGACATGATGTTGATGTGATAGAAATCACTGTTAGTTTTATTGTCGTGTTATTCATAAATTTCACATTTGAAATCATAACCTACTGTTGAAGCATGTTCGTTTGTAATTAATTTCGAAATATTTCTTGTAGCAGTCTCGATTAGGGCTCAAGCAAGACGATACACTGAATCGGCGTAGATATTGCACCATCTGTAAAATACACTTCTATTGTCTTGTTAGGTGATTTGTTTGAAAAAATTACCTAGCCAATGTTGCAACTGGTAGACTATTGGGTAGTTAAGAAATTTTCTGATTCTAATTCCAAGTACTGGCAATACGATACACCTTGGAACAGACGAATGATATTTGTTCGACGCAGTACTAATGTTTTGAATTTTCTTTTTGAGAATATCTTATATATTACTCGGGCTTTGCTTGAATTTTGGCTACAGGAAAGACGAAGAAATGAAGGAAAATTATAGTTGACGAAATTAAAGAAAGTTTGTAAGTTTGTGGAGAATTGTATATATGCTTCTAATCTTCTATCTTTTTATGTCCTCATTTATGACGGATACAATTCATATATCAAAAATGAAGACGAAGCTTAGGAAGTTCTTAATGAATTCGAATGTTTAAATTTAAGGAAACCATTATCGTTGGCATCCTATGACCCTTACCTTGTAGATTTTACAAGGTTAATAACTAAGGACCATTAAGTCTTAATCCTTATTCCCACAGCAGCCATCATCATCACTTTGAATTGTCATAGGCGCGCGGTAGCGATGCGCCCGTGACGCAAGTCCACATGCGAACAAAAAATTAAGAACAATTTTTTTTCGCAGACTGCGGAACAGCTAGTTTTTGACTTTTTCCCTTGCATCGTACCCCGTGAGTCTTAGATTGAAATCGATGTTTTACTCATTAAAATCGGTCCAGTGGATCCGAAGATATGACCTTTAGAAAATGGTCATTTTCCATACAAAATGTGCTCTTCCATAGGAACCAAAGTTAATAAAAACATCCTACGTTAGTTCGTTTGTTAGTAACTGACATTTGTATGGAAAATGCCTTTTTTTGCTCCCGCTCGAAAACGGCTCGATAACTTTTCTTGAAATTTTTCAGGGACCTTCGGATGGGCATTCTACGCCATGCCATATGAGATTTTAAGATTGAGATTTCGGCGCCAGGGCTCTTAGAAGGCGCCATATAAAGCCCATATGTATGTGTAATGTGTATGGTAGCACATTTTGTTTGAGACAAGGTTAGGTGTTCGAGATAGAGGTTGGGTGTCAAAGGGAAAGCTGTTGGGTTCGGCTTTCAAATTTCATACGCATACATCTACCTGTACTCCAGACATCAAGCAAAGCTAAATTTTTTGGGTATAAAATCTCAAAGCATAGAATAACAATAACATTGGGGGGTCTGGCATTTGTGAAACATTTTTGTTATCAAAATAGACAATATTCCAAAAGATTTTTTTGCGTTTCAAAGCTTAAAGCGTCACCCCAACTGATATCAGTTGTTTTGGAAGAAGGGACGATGACGTGCGTCACGTTTCCCTTTTAAAATGGGTTTTCGTTGTGATTTATAATCAGTCAAGAATTGTTTACAAGTGTAAAATACAATTAAGAAAGTTATAATTTGCTCATAGTGAAGTTTAAGTTGCTTGACCAGCTGGTGTTCCAATACAGGCAAAACATTTGCATATAATACGAGCAACGTTTGAATTATTGGACTAGGGAGCAGCGGTTTCAATCTTTCAGTCATACACTGCTGCAAAATTGCATCAAATTAGATTGTTCCTCTTAGTATTGACATACTAGCTTCCTGAACAAATTTCACGAAGAAATATGTTCATACAGTACACGTCGTATTGAGTAGAATTACATATTAAATACAGGTTAAGTAAAACTAGCCATAATAAGATTTTTTTTGAATACGAGTAGAAAAATAGATCTCAAATTGAGAGTGTATTTTCAACTGAGCCGAAAATCAAACCGATCAAACGTTGCTCGTATTATATGCAAATGTTTTGTCTGTATTGGAACACCAGCTGGTCAAGAAACTTAAACTTTATAATGAGCGAATTTTAACTTTCGTAATTGTAGTCTGAGATAGTGAACTCAAGACTGCCCTAATTTGCATAAAAACTTAGTGCGAAAGAGACAAAAAACTTTGTGTGGACTTTTGTATAGATTTTCTTCTCTCTCTTTCGCACTAAATTTCTTTTGCAAATTACAGTAGAAGAGTGAACTTACTCCCTAACTCCTGAAAACTCTTTAGGAATTTGTATCATTCTTCTTGTTTTACCTTCGCTACTTTCTCTACTGCAATATGAAAAATGGGCTGTTTTTTGCTAATCGGGTTATAAAAGAACTCTCTCTAATTATTAATAAACTGAAACAAAATTACGTTCACTTCCTTCAGGTCGCGTATGTAAATAGGTAAATATAAACAAGTGTAGTAATAACCATACATGGGTTCCGCTGTAACGTGCAATAAATAATGATTGTTGCTTTTGTTTTTGTTTAATCGTAGATGTAGAACCGTTTGTGCCTCCTCATTACCTTCGATACGTAAGAGTCTTAAGACCGACACCAATTTCTTTAATTACAGTGTACACATAAACGAAACTTAAAATCAGCCAATGTCTTCCTTGCCGATTCCACTCAACCATTTCTTGAATGCCACATTTTTTTTTAGTTATTTGTTTATTCATACAATAACAGTTTGTTATTAACTATTAATATGTTATTGCTATTTATTTGTCATACAAACACGCACGGTTGAAGGACGTTCCGTGGCGATACATTTTTTTAGTTGAATAACCGCGTGAACGTTATTTTTAACAGAATATTATTTTAAAAATATTGTTAATTCTAGAAATCTATTGTTTTACGAACTCACTTTCCGTTACAAAAGATTGTGCTGTATATATTGGAGATCTTGATCATCGCTCCGCACATTTCATCGCTCGTTGTAATATTATTATTATTTTGGTTGTTGTTGTGGAAGACGAAAAATGCATTCACCTTGACCCAAATGTACATTTAAAATTGATTGTTTGTGAATATCGAATTGGTAATCAATAAAAATGATTCAGTCATCTTATTGTTAAGTCAATTTAGTAAATTAACAACTGTAAAATTATTCATTTTTTTTTCATTTTTGGTTTTTATTTGATTTAATGCAGTAAAAGCGAAAAAAGCATGAAAAATTTAACATTTTTAATTGCATTTTAACAAATTAACCATTTAAAATTCTGAGCAGATTACTTAAAAATGCATAAGAAAAAAGGTTTACAGAGAGGCTCCCATGAATAC
This sequence comes from Pseudolycoriella hygida, assembly GCA_029228625.1. Classification (NCBI taxonomy): domain Eukaryota; kingdom Metazoa; phylum Arthropoda; class Insecta; order Diptera; family Sciaridae; genus Pseudolycoriella; species Pseudolycoriella hygida. The sequence continues at coordinate 34,978,779 of CM055406.1, read as the reverse complement.
TAAAAATAAATTAAGACAGCCCTCCATATACGGTCAGTAATGATTTAAACGAGTTTGCGGTTTTATACTTTTGTTGTTTTTAATTTAAATGAAACATTTCATAAGAGTTGCATATGGGATTGGCCTGTTGTTTTGCTCTTTTTCATTTTCGTATCATCATTAACCACATTAAAAAAAAAGTATTTTCCAGAAATATGATGCGTGTTGTAGTTGTGGAAGCTATAAATTTGTTAGACATTACTCCAAAAGATGAATGGTTACGTGGTCGCTATAATGTTAAAACATTTCTTAATGTAAATTGAGAAATTAACTTCCATTTATCTAATTCAAATTTCCATCCTTATTCTATTCTACCTCTAACCGTCGAAACATTTTTGTAAGACTATTTGGATCGATTGAAAAGGTGAGACTGTCTGTATATTAGTACTTACAATGACCAAAATATTAATATAATGTTAGAAACTCGTATACCTTTCATTCCACTTGAGTTCATTTCCTTTATTTATTTTATAAACCATTCAATGAGGGAAAGGATAATATGTGACGCTGCCACCGGTTAAATGAAATATGCATGAAACATTTATACAAAGAGTAATTTGTTTACCTAATTTAAAATGTTGAACTTCACTGTGGGGGAAACTGTTATCTTTGTGTTCATGAATCTAGTACTTTTGAAACTTTTTTGACATACGTTCTAAAATTTCGCTAAAAACATTATAAGAACATAACCAAAGACCCGTACGTATCAGAATAGATGTGGCCAACAGAATAGATATGGCAAACAGAATAGATGTTACACAAAGACTTGAACGTATCTAAATATTCAAATAAGCGAACAATCCAACGTTTTATGTTCTTTTATAACTGTAAGAGTTTCAAAGATTCATAGCAATTACCCAAGGTAATGTCAAAGACCCTACCGAAGTACGTCTCAGACCATTCAGAATTAGAAAAGATTATATCCAAGGATTGAGCTATTTTCTCCTGAAACACGTGTTCGCTTAAATTTAATTCTCTACAACTTCGCCTCTGAAACCAACCTCTCTAACTCTCATAGTTCTGGAGATTTAGGTCATCCTGCCCAATTATGGAAGTGGCCATATACCACGATTGGACCATATTTTCTCAGAACATCGAGACACGTGTTCCCTTAAATTTAGTTTTCAACAACTTTGCCTTTGACAGTAAATCTCCATATTGCACAGTTAAGGAAATATAGTCGAAAAACCATCTGCTTTCGTATATGTCCAAGAAACTCAATTTCGTCCATTCCATTGGTCCCAGTGCCCAGACCCCTGACCCGATTCCCACAAAATTTTTTTACCAGGTTTGTGATATCAAATGCTTTCATTTGACACCAAAATGAGGAATTTCCGTGCTATACTTGCTGAGATATTTGCGAAAAAGTTTCATCGACCCTCGAAAATTTCATGTCCGACCTCCACTTCTTCCACCATATCTCCGGAACTACTTGGCCGACTTTGCTCATTTTCGAACTTGAATCATGGGAAGCATGTACCTTTTCAGGGTGATCGGTTGAGCCGTTTGGAAAAAAAATTGGAGACGGACGGACATTTTTTTATCGTTGATTCGGCATATTTAGACGATAATAAATGCATCCCCTCAACTGCCACCTCGATCAACCCTATGTTACATTAAAATTGTTTGTAGTAAACGTATAGGACCTTTGTACTTCGTACGGGTCCATAAATTTACTTTTCGAATAGACAAGTCTACTTCAGTTTTACCGAATTTTCATATAAAGCGTAAAAAATTATGTAAAAATGGCCTTTCTCGAATCATTGTCACCTTGTTCGTCTTGAAAGATGTTATTTCGTAAGTTAAAGAGCAGGAGGAAGATATGAAGCGTTGAGGTTAGAACTTAGTACTTTTTGAATCCACAAATTTTGACGTCTACATACGTATAGAAATCAGTTTCGACTGAAGTGAGATTCTTGACTTTTAAAAAGGTATTTTTTGTTAGGAATTTTGCTATAATCTTTACTTAGTATAGTCAGTTCTTAACCAGAAATGGATGGCAGCACATTCTACACACTTAACATTTGAAACTAACAGACTTACTTATTTGACAATTTTGACATTTGGAGCAGACTATCTTTAATTCATTATATCGACGTTATGTGCTTGATAGATCTCGCAATTTTCGCAGAATGGCCTTTAAGTAACTATTGAAATTTAAGAACTAAGAAGAAGTTTCAACAGTACTAAATTCAGAACAGAGAAGTCACGGTGAACCTAGCAAAATATAGTAGTGAGAACGTGCTTCAGTTCAGCACCTCCTTCATATTCCATACCAACTCAGTGATTAAAAGTAATGCCTCTTGCCTCATGAACTTAATGAATATCTTATGTAAATTACACAACCAACTTTTCAATTCTCTACTAGGGGCCGTTCATAAATGACGTCCGGGTATTTCGACAGTTTTTCGACTCCCCCCTACACCGTCGTCCGAATTCATCCCGTTTTCGTGTACATTCCAAAATAATGACGTCTCATTTCATTTCTCCACTTTTTCCTTCAATAAAAAATTTGAGTTTCACAAAAAAAATATAGAGTAAGGGTGCCTAATGTGAAACACCAAAAAGAGTAGTATAAGAATTTTTGTTGTTTACTGCTACAAGATCCAGAGTTAAGTTATTTTAAACGCAATATTGAACTGTTATATACTATTCTAGCCAATCGCCGACTGTCTAAAGTACTACAGTTAGAAATAATTCGACTTTTTTCAAAATTACTGTATTTCGGTCATTATAAAAATGAGTCCCTAATGTAAAACACCATGTAATAAATAACACATTAGATGGATGAAACGGGATATATATAAAAATCTTTTTTTTTTTTTTTTGAAAATGACCAAAAATATGAATTTTACTATTTCTTACAAGATGAGATTACCAGAGTTCCTATCAGAGTTCCTACAATAGTCTTTAAGAACTAGTATAACAATTCTGAAGTGCTCACTTCTAAGTAGAACATAAAATTTCTGAGATTTAGTGGTGTTCCACATTAAGCACCTGTTCCACATAAGACACCCTTACTCTATTTTTTTTATTGCAGCATGAATAGAAATAACTTTTGTAATTTTTATGTACATTTTTCTTTTAACACACTGTCAAAGTGATTTGTCAAAGAAACTACAGGAAAACATTTTGGATAATTTTGTGTTTAAACAAACAACCTCGAACATACTCTCAGTTTTAAATTCATGACATACACTTATTCTTCGTTTCATACATTCAAACTGAATCTGTTTCGATCAAAGGCATATTACGTCAAATTTTTAGATAAATTAGTAGATTTTTCTTTCAACTTATTTTCCTTTTTGATTAAATATACACAAACATTTTGAAGATTTTTCCTAATTACTCGTTTGATTTATAACTTTGACGTTAAAAACGTCATTTTGACAGTTGGATTACACCGACTTTCGATCCCAGCAACCTTGTTTTTTGTCTACGACAGGCCCTTCACCTCAAAAATATCGCAGTAGTATATAACAAAGTATTATACAAAACTCTATAACAAATTCTATGTAAGACGACGTTATCACTTAATATTTTATCCCCCGCCCCCACTGTTTAAGTCTTATCTGATAGAAACATGTGCAAAAAACCTCTCACATATGCCACAGAAATCAATGTATCGGGTAGGTCCAGAGCATCGCCCGATGGACTGTTTGGTAGCTATTCCACACCTGCATATGTCTATTGTAACGATTTTTATGATCGCCCCAATGCTACTGATGTTTGAACTCAATATTAAATATTGCGGAAAATATGTTTCAGCAATCATGCATTCGTAACGTTAAATTTGTTCGTTCAATGAAGCTAAAAATATTAAGATAAAAGAATATTTAACTTATAATTTCTTTCTAAGCGTAAAGGATGTAATATCTAACAACTCAGTACAAACACAAACGTTAACATTCATCAGTTTCCTTTTTTTACAGCACTATTCTCGAATTCACACTCTTAGGCGGTAATTATTTATTATAAAAACCTGTAAAGCGGCACCTAATTTATACTAAAAAATATTTCTTTTTACAATATTTAAATGACCATTAAATTTGCAATCCTACATTAAACATTTAGCTTTGAATGCTGCAGTTCTTTTGTCAAACAGCGTCCCATAACAAATAATTCTAGTAAAAAACCCATTTATTAATAAACATGATGACTAACACTTAAGGGTGGGCAGCAATTTTTCAAAGACACACAGTTTAACGTGAAAAAAAAAGAATAAGCTCAGCGTCACTATACCAAGGCATATTTTACCTTTTAGAAAAACGAAAGAATCAAGGAAACTTTCAGACACAATAAAACAGCAACTCAGACACTCAATTAGTATAATATTAATATGTGAGACAAAGAGCAAAAATAATCTCACTTTATGTGGTAGCAGAAAAGATTTAGATGATTACCTTTTTTAACTGTTTGATCGGTTACAGATTTATGAACTAAGGTCGCTACCCGTGATTTTAATTTTTTTTTAGAATTTGAACGTGTAGGTAGGAAACCATCCTTTTTTTGTTGTTTTCAATTTTATTGTTAAAACTAATAAAATCAATTTAATAAACGAAAGTTTTCTTGTTAATCTTCAAATTGAGTGTTGTTCTGAAAACTTACTCATCAATTAAGAAGTGCTACTTTTAATAATATATTTAATGACAGGCATAAAAATATTGGGTCAACCAAATCGCACAGTTAATTTTCTCAAGAATCAATAAATAAATTCTTTTGTGATTTCATGATGCAGTGCATGAGTAATTTGTTACATATTCAACAATTTATTAACGAAATGACAACTTGTAGTTTTTGTTGTTGTTATTGTTTTTTTGTGTTATAACCTTCTCATCTTCTGTTAAACAAGACTTCGTATGATTTACCGGAAACGTAAATCTTTAACAATAACGATGATTTGTATCATCAATCTCAATACATTATTTATTTGCATATTGATTGAATTGTGCACTTTGTGGCCTAAATGTTGTTTTCATTTTCTTTAAGATTTCATCTTCTTTCTCTAGGTCAACATTTTAGGTTGATGTCAGGTCAGTGGCATAAAATATTTCAGTTCTTTGTTAGTATAATCTAGGGAGGTCATTGTTTAGTTGTCAAGGATCATGAATTGAATGAAGAGGGTTATGAACTCTAGACAAACATAGATGTACATTTGTACACTTAACCTTAATGGCGATGATATTGCGATAGGGACTGTAATAGTCTCAAGTTCCCTTGCGAGTAGAAGACATTGAACTAAATGTAATGGATTCCAATGGATATTGGCAGGTTTTATCTGATTAATAATAACATAATAATGATCTGTCTTAGCAACCCTAAGGCGAGCTGGGGGCTATATCGTTTGTAAAGGTGGTGTTGCAGTAGCCATGTCGGGGAAGGCAGGCTGGTGCCAAAAAATTATATTAGGGAAGTTTGAATCTAGTATCCAGTACATTACGGCGCAAAACTTTTTGATTTGGCACCAGCAGCCTGGTGCCAAAAATTGAAGAATACCACTATAACGGCATTGACGAATGCTTCACGACGCCTCAATTTTCATCTTGGCACCGGGCTGCCGCTGCCTTCTACATTTAAACGAGCATAGCTCAAGAAGGCAGCCTGCCAAGATAAAAATTGATGCGTTGTGAATCATTCGTCAATGCCGTCATAGTGATACGCTTAAATTGTTGGCACCAGGCTGCCTATTCTGTGCCGTCGAACCATGATAAAGTACGCAGCCTGGTGTCAAATTGAAAATTATTTTTCTAAGGAGCACTTGCTACTGGCTTTAACATTGCTTTACATCATTTTTTGATCCCAGGCTTCCTAGCCGAAAATGCAGTCTTCCACTTGTTGCAACTTTCTGATGGCTGCGTACTTCGGATTCAAGATACAGTAGTTTCATGCACTAGAGGAAGGATCATTCTAGTGCATGAAAGAACTATAATTGCTGAATGTATTGGATATTCTCAGTAAGACTGTAACAAAGTGCGCCATCAATATGTGAAACTTTACCTTCTAGTTTCACTGCTTTTATGATTCTACTTTGTGGAATCATTTTATTACTGTCCATGTGCTGTGCGACAAACCTTAGAGCGAAACTAGTTGAAGTCGAGCATCGGTAAGGTTAGGCCACATTCTTAACGAGAATTTCAAACCACGCCTATCTGTACTTGCCAAATTTCATCGGTTACACATACATTGTCGCTATCATGTCACCTGGGGAACGAATGTGTTTGTCTCATGTTAATATAAATCACATAAAAAGAGTGAAAGAAATGAAATTCGTTATCCAGGTGACTATACCGATGGAATTAACCTTAAGATACACGCTGATATCTGTTCACAGAATTTATTTTGGATGGGTGACGTCATACCTGAAATTTGTCAGTATACGCAAAACTCAGAAATGGTGATATGCTGCATATTTGGATCCTAGACCCTCTTTGAATGTAATATACTTACGTATTGTATAATATATTAGTTGTGGGCTATATAATTATACAGCACACTAGTATAACTTGCATACATGTTGTATAATTATTGTTAAACTTACAGATTCTGCTCAGTGATAAAAGAAAGTCAGGCTAGTAGAAAGTAATTTCTACTAAGTAAACAAGATGTATTGTTGATGTGTATTTGATAACGTTTTTAGCAAGAGTGAACTAAAATCATATCAATACATAGTGTATTGATACGCTTGTGGATTTTCCATTTACTTTACTTTAATCTAGTATTGTGATGTTGACGAACACCTAAATCCAACAATTATACAGCCCACAACTAACATATTGTACAAACGTTTAAAGAGGCTCTAGGATCCAAATATGCAGCATATCACCATTTCTGAGTTTACATTATGTTTAACATTATGTCGGCTATTTAGTAGACAATAAAATTATTATCATTCATTCATCCATATCATTCAGCGTAATTTACCGTTGATTAACGAGGTCAAAATTTCGAAGTCACCGTCAACTAGCAATAAAGAGTTGTTTTCGCTTTATACTTTCGGGACACCTTTTTAAAAACTCCTTGTTGCTGAGAATAAGTAACATCCCGACTTGTGGAATTGCAAGTGACCTTATAAACATCTTTAGAATAATTCTTCTTGTCGTCCCTTCCGTGTGGAATTTTTCGCTTTTATTACACGGCATGTTACACTCCCCCGTCGTTTTGTCACTACTGTTGAAACCCGTCTTGAGTGATACAAACTTATTTTCGAAAAGTGACAATGGTCCTGCAAATGTACCGCTGAATTGATTTGTCACGAAAAGTAGACTATGTCAATCACTTGCATAATCATAAGCTCATAATAGGATTAAATGTTGTTTGTAAACAAAAGATTAAGTAAATTAAAAAAAATCATATAGCATCTCCGTCTCGTTCAATAATACGAACTCCAGACGGATTTTTTTATGTAATTAGCAGTTCACAAGGTCAATCATTTGTTTTAGTCAAATTAATAAATTTTTTGTCTAACGGTTCCGAATTAGATCAAATTATCGATAAAATTAATGAAAAATCCAAAGTCCAAGATCAAAATTTTGTCGAATATAGTTAATCCCATTGATAATCACTTAATTCAATTATTTAACACCCTCGCAAGTATTGGTTTTTTCGTATAACTATTCAGGTATTCAGGTACTTATGATATTAGCTTATTATGTGACTGTGACACCAAGCTGAAAATTGACATGGCGCTACGGTTACAATGGCAATATAAGCATTTCATTACATTAGTAGATGATATTTGAATATGTAGGATTTTTTTGAAATTGATATTGAACATAGTTTGCATGGTAAGTTGTGTTCGACCTTGGTGACAATTGAAATTAGTTTTCTTTTTGAGGCTTTCAAATTCTTTTATTTAACCAATCTAAATGAAATCATGAAAGCCATCTTTTACATATTAAATGGTTTGAACATTTTTTTTTATTTTAAATTAGTTGAAGGTTTTTCCGGACTTAGAACAATTTTATTTTAGCCAACTAATGATGCAAATCATTATGAATTAATAACACACAATGTCTTAATCAATTTCCATGTTTCGGAGCACTTTTTTATATTTTAAGATTGAGTATAGAGTGAGTATGGAAATGATTTGGTGATTTGATGAAATGTACCTGTTTCAGTGCAATAAGGCCGCAAAATCATTAAATAAACTTTTTACCAGAATTATTAGTAGTTCAATTTTTGCTACTGTAGAAGTTTCTCACTTTGACAGGAGATGTAACTTTGACCACATTTTCACAAACGACGTTGGATGCCAAAATATTTTTCTTCCGCTTCGCTATGCAGCTTAAGTATTTTGTCTTCAATTTTCCGCAATATTAACTGTTAAAGAAATTCTTCGTAGCATGGTTTCAATCTTTCAATGACAAATTTTGGAGCCTCGATGTTCAAGGCTGCATTTTCAGGTTTTTTAGACAAGCGACAAAATCTGTTCATAGATTCGTAGGCTGCCCAAAACTTTTTCTTGTGTTCAGTATATTAAGGAACATATTCTTGCCCTCCTGCATTTCGGATCGACTCTCTCTTGATGAAAACCTCTGTCAGGTTCCCCTATTTCTAACTTTGACCGTTTGCGTTTCACAACTTCACTAATCGAATAAAAAAACGAGAAAAATATTCCAGAAGATTTGAACCATGATCAGATGATGAGTACGTTTTGTGCTTATAGATTTTGAATGTATTTTTGAAGTAAATATTGTAAGAATTTGGATTACTGCGGTTTCAATTCTCAATTGCATTGAAGCGCACCGAGTTGAGAACGTCAAAAGTAGATACAACTACACAGGGTGTTGAGGTTCGGTAACAGCAAGAGCCTCACTCATTGTTCGCTTTGATAGTTCGACATTGTATTGTCTGCGTAGAAAAAGTGTAGTGTTGGAATTTCGCTTTGCTCCCACTACCGTGTAACGCAGCTCCATGCACTAATACGGCAAACGTCAAACAATATCCAAATATTGAATTTTTATACTTTGGACTAGAACTTAGTCGACTTAGTCTCACTCTCGAATGTTAAATTGTCTTCTGTTTCACTTGCTATAAAAAATTAGTATCCATAAAAAGGTCATAAATCAGTCAGGACAACAAATTTCGTTTAAAGAACTCTCACTACCCTCCAAAACCAGTTTGCGGTTATGGACTTTTTGGATGTGCAAATGTGCCCGACCCCTAATGCTTTGATGATGCAATTCCACAAGTTGTCATATAAATTTTTTGAGCTTCTGTCAAGGTATTGGATTAGTTATGTGTTGGGATAACCAAATGTTGTATTGTCGGTCAAAGTTAGAAACTTTTGAATTCTAACTATGACCACCACATTCAGTGGACTAGTTCGAGTAAAAACTACTTTTTACACAATAAGTGTTATATTTGAATTTGTGGAAATGTATCTTGTATTTTTTGAGATTTTTTCACAAAATAAATCAATTAAGGGGCATCCATAAATCCCGTCAGCCTTTTTCGACTTCCCCTCCACCATTGTCGTCTTGTATATCGCTTTCGCCCCCTCCCTCCCCCCTTTTAAAGCAATCTCTAAAATAAGCAGTTTTCGTTTCACAAAAAGTAGATTTTGGCTTCGCCAATCGAAAAAGCTCATTTATTGGATACTTTTCTTCAAAATCATCGGAATGTGTGGCGACGCTAGAGTAATAAATTATAGGTACTTCCTCTTTTTGAAAACCCCCCTCCCCCACTTGTGTTCTCTTCGTCTAACCACCTTCATCTCCTTCTGGAGCTGACGGGATTTTTGGACGTCCCTTTAACTTCATAATCAGAAAAACGTTTTCTTCCTTGAAATCTGTGTATGGTGTTCTATGTCCACTTGAGATAACGGCAAAGATATATCACCAAATAAAATGCTTCGCACTTGCATTAGCCACTAGATTTATTCTTTACTGAGTAAAAGTAGTGACTGCGTACAGACATTGCACTGCAATATTTTTCCTACAAGAATTCAAAATGTACATACAACTATTTGGACCAGTGCATTCGATCTTGTTGATACGCAGGGAGATTTTCTAGTACAAGTAAATGAAATTGCATTTACGTATTGCATGCTCTGTTCAATATCAATCATTTGATATAGTGGCACTAGCCGACTGTTGAAGATGACCATGTCTGAAGAAGTATCAGGTGTTGGGGATAATAATAGGTGGGACAGAGTTTCATCGATTTGATTGATAGTTGATGTTATTAATTAATGAACTATAAAGTATAATGATGATGTGTGACTGCACAGCCCATTACAATCGTAAATAACAAGAAAAAGGATTTAAAATGTACATAGAGATGACAAGTGACAAGCACTCACTTCGACATCCGGGTTTTAGATAACCGTACCAATCATAATTACTTTCAATGTTTTGATTAAAAACTGAAATGTTTCTGGCTGATCAGTTGTAAAGTGTAACACCAGATAAATGTTTGTTTACAGTATTTGGGGCTGTTATTATTCCATAGAAGAATTTAAATTGTAAATTCGAAATCCAGGTGAAGTTCTGTGAATAATTTTTATTACGGCTGTTATTGACAAAATGGCGCAACCGAATAAGTTAGCATGTTTTTTTTATTGTGGAATCAGTTACACTCATCTGTAGTTCATATTCGTTAAGTTCTGTGTGTCACGATAAATGTGTACTATTATTTACTTTGCTACAATAATTTTCCTTGAATGGAAAGGAATAATCCGCATGTGCGTTAATAATTTTCAATTGTGTTTATTAACTTAAGTTCATCAACTACACCTAGTTATTGTGTATTCTTTTTGTAATAAAAAAAAGCCTATTATTTTTATGACATTTTAGTAAATGAGCAACATTCAATCAAGAAATGCATTCATTACGTTCCTAAGCTAAATGCATTTTTTTCATTTCTCAAGAAGGTCGAAAATCGATCATTATTTCAGATTTCGGTGTGTATAGAGTAGAGAAGGTCATTAAACTCTTACAATTGATTATTCAATTCAACATAACTAATTTAAATGCCTTTTCTGTTTATAAGGTCACCTTTTAGTATGATAACTTAACTAATTGCGTTAGAGTTAAACTCTCAATAAGAGACGATTTTAAAAAGAAGATAAATGCTCAAAGAATCATTGAGGACAGACATAGTCGAGGTAATTAGAATAGTTGAATGATACGGGCTTTGTGCCAATAATTCGTAAAATCCATGTGAACGACCACTACAGCTATTTGATATGTTATCTCTCGCAAATAAATTAACACCACAAACAGCTGATATGTATTCGTTGTATAGTGAAACGAAAAGACAAAAAAAACAATAAAATAATGAAAAAGAAATGCAATTTTATACCTTCCACACTACAAAAAAGTGATTCTCTGTGTGTTTTCGCACTAAGACACTTAATAAATTTGCAAGACCCGCTCGTGATCACCAACTCTAGCAGTTTGCTTAACTACTGTTGTATCTCTTTAATATTTTCCAGTTTTCCTTCAATATTTAATTCACTCGCTTTTTGGTCTCGCGAAACAAAGTCCAATGCGTCGAGAGTCTGGCAGATTTTATTTTATCCGAAATATTGTCTAAGTGTTGGAATTATATTCTGTCTCTTCTGATTTGTGTTGGTTCGGTTTTCTCAGTTAGATACATTCATTTTTATATGATTTTATAGTGTCGATATAATACGCACAATATATCTACATTATAATTTTTGTTGTAAATATCTGTGTATAGTTGGAGAACAACTTGAGTATATTGTTAATATTAATAAAATATGTATAAGGTCTGTTGACGATGTACAACAGGGTCTCTGTATCTTAACATGCATGCAACAATTCAGTTTTAATGATTACTTTTGTGTGGACGGAAGGTGAAAAGTGAAAATAATTATTGTCAAACAAAACGGGAGTGTTTATAGTTTGGAAAGAAAATGTTTGTTGAATTTATCGAAGAAAAATGTTTATTTTATTTTTTATAAGTTTTAGTCAAAATAACTTAAAATGTGTCTTGATAAACAAAAAAAAAAAAAAATATCGCGAAATTCTTGAAGAAACGAATCACAGCAAAATTTTAACAGATCTTGGGGATATTCACTGACTGAGTCATTTTTGTTTTTGGTTGCAACAATTCTTAAGAAATCACAACCGACAATTTCTGAGATCGTGAAATTGTTGGATGATAAAACGCGGATTTTTTTGTGGATTATCTGTGAAAATAAATTTTTAAAGGACATGATACTCGAATATATCCAGCCACTTCAAATATCTTTATAATTAAGTTTTCATCAGTACCCAGGTGTCTTATATGAAAATTTAAAAAAGGTCATAAGTCTCCTCACCTCATTGATGGATTATTTATAACCTTTTCTTCTGTTGCGATGATGGTTTAAGCTGAAAACAAAGTAGAAACTGTAGGGATACCATATTGTTGTTTTGACATTCGTTGTCAGCCGAAGACTTACACCTCTTGATATATTTTTGACTTAACTAAAACATCTGTAGTTTTTTTTCCATTCTAAGAAAATGCTTCACGTTATATTTTACGCTTAAATCATAAAAACGACAGATAACGTGCTTTTGTTTTATTGCATTCATTAGAGACGTATAACTGTTCTCCAAACACCACTACATGTCCTAAAAAAAATTAATGCAAATGCATGACACATTTGGAGATTTAAAAGTAATTAGCAAAGTCTAGTTCCACTAATCCCCAATTATCTGTCATTGTGACAGAAAATTTCGTCACTTGACCACATTTCTTCAATTCCATTTATCGATATGGTAATGTTGAAACAAAAATATTAAAATTACTGAACGAACGAGATTACATTTCTGGTTTCTCACCTTTTCAATTTCAGAAACCTACATAAAAAATTGTGTACGCTTATCAATACATTTCAAGGAATATATAATTCACAGTCAAGTATTATCTGTTGAACGACACCTAATCTCTCCTTCTAACGAACATTAACGTAATAGAATTTTTGAATTGTAGCGTTTTTTTTCGGTCTAAGAAATTAGTTATGTGTATCACCAGTAGTTGATAATATTACAGTTAGTTTTGATACGTAAAATGATATCTGGACTGGATATTCGTGATCATCATTGAATTTATGTTGACATTCAAATTAATATTTATCGATTTATAATATCGATTGAGTTCAACTCAACCAAATGATAAGTCTGACACAATGCATAAATCACAATGCCAGGGTCTTAGCGTTAGCAACATTGGTTCACATTTCATCGAATCAATGTATGAGCAACCAATATTTATCATCAATTTATGTATTCTATGAATTAATTAATTCTCACTTCCGAAGCTTGCAGAGGAAAGTGTGAGTCGTTTTTTGATTAGATAATGAGTTTTAAGCCCATGAGGCTGAAACCACAACAGCTACCAAATACTGGTACTAAATAGTATTGAAATCGTTAATTTTTCATCAAATTAACGCGTTTATTGCAGCGTCGCGTCGGCTTATGTCGAAGTATAGTAAATTTCATGACGAGTGGCATACTATTAGATTGGCTTTCCTTCCGAAATTTAAGCATTACATGTATGTTTACCCCCTACGAAAATAATGCATTACATGTAGGGTCTTTTTTACCTCACTAGTGAAAAAAAGTTTTACTTCACTTGTGAAAACAATCGTAAACAACGTTTGTTTTCACTAGTGAGGTAAAACGTTTGTTTTCACTAGTGAAGTAAAAGTTTTGTTTTCACTAGTGAGGTAAAAAAGACCCTACATGTAATGCATGGTTTTCATAGGGGGTAAACATATCTGTAATGCTCAATTTTCAGATCGATATGCAATAAGCATTATGCATAATTCATTACTTCGGACACAATTTTGAGAACTCGCAAACTCACTCGTGTTACTATGAACAACACGCTTTGAAAACTGATATTTTGACTCGTGAAGTTTCATATCTCGCCTTCGGCCCGGATATGTAAGCTCCACACTCGTTAAAATAAACACTCGTGAGCTTGACTTTTATCACAAAATTGTGTCCTCATGTCATGAATTACTTTCGCAGGGTTCACTGTAATATACTATTCCGTCGCTTGGTGAATTTTTTCATGAAACTGTGTATAGTATGCACTAGTTAACTCAAGCTAGGCTCATAATAGGGGTTTTTACATTGTCACTCGGAACAGAAACAGAATTATGTTCATCTTGGTTTCGGTTAGATGATCACCAAATATTTGTAGGAAATGAGTTTTGCACAAAAGAGTGGCCTAATGAAGTCTGACATGAAGCATGACACTTAACACGAAATCGTTCTATGTGATCGAACAAGTCGTGATTGAACATGCAAAATTGTGTTGAAAAAAGACAATACAAAGACCTGCATCGGATGGTTCTATAAAAAGTATGATAATGAAATTTCGTAACGACGACGTGTACTGACCACGAGGGTGTCACTTACTATAAAATCTAGATCGAATTTACAAGATTTTTTGGAGTTTTTGAATTTCGTCTACATTTTATAGATGCCGTTTTTTAATTTTCAGTTTGTTATAGGATTCGGCAACATCGACAAATTTGCGTTGCATGGCCGAATCGAGTTACAAATCGATTGTTTCTTCTTCGGCAATAATGAATTATGAATGAATATTTGGATGAATAAGTGACATCCTCGTGGTACTGACGTTAACCCAAACTTATTACTACATGGAAACGAAACAAATATGTTATATCGAACTGTGTCAAAAGAACCGATTCGTTAATTACTTTTTATCGTTTTCGTCATTGATCGATAAACTTTTTGTTTAAATTGCCGTTTAGTTTATTCACCCAATTAATTAGAATTCTAACAGTCTTAATCAAGTGTGATTAATTTATTTAAAATGAATGTTATTTTCCAAGTCACTGTATGGACATTTAACCAATATAACGAGACATAATTGGACTGCTTGGTGTTGATAACATCAAAGAATTGTTTTAGATGGAAAAACTATTGTCTTAACGAATAGAAATGAAAACAGATGGCGTTGTCATTATGGGGCAGAGCGTAGAACATCTCCCGTTGTTTCACAACATGAGAAAACCATGCCAATGACCACATTTATTTCGTTAGTTTTGCAGTTTTTTTGTGGATTTTTTTTTAATGTAACGACAGGCCACCGGTTCAGCACATGTAAATTTGAAGTCCAGAAATAATCCGTAATGAACTAACGAAATAAGAAGCGTCGGTTCTTGCTATATTCCACTTACTATACAAAAAAAAAATGAAGTTCGATGAGTCAATTCAAAACATTAAAATAAAATGCCAATATGTTCTTCATATTATGAAATTGGACGCAAAGAAAGTGTTATTCAGCCAATATTAGCGCAGATTTCAATGTTTGATTATTGTATTATGTTGTTTAATTTTTAAAAATCGATAATATTTCGGTTAATATTGATCTGATTTGCAAACAAATTACTTTACGAACGGTGAATTTGATAGAACAGAGGAAATATTTGCTTTTCATTTCGATGGAATCTATAAACTCAAAAATTGATCATTTTGTTATATATCACAGTTCGACTTCGAAAAGAAAGTCTTCTAATAAAATATCTCTGACGGGCATGATATCCTTCGTGTGGGTAACGTTCTTTTTATTTGGACAGGGAGTATCTTTGTTGGGACTGAAACATATAGATCTCAGCCAGATCTTAGTTTAATCCCCTTTTTACTTGTTTATTTATACTTTTCGAATCAATGCTCATTTGATCCCCATTTTGATTTGAAGGATCACTTTGATTGATCCACATAACGAGGAGGGATCTAGATTGAACAAATATGTAATGGACGCACACATAAACTCTTCGAATCTTAAGTAATTTCTGCATGATCATGAACATTTTTTTAGATTTATCAGTTTGGGTCGGACCATTCCTGGTCCTTTGTTTCGTAACTCAGTCATCATGTAAATCTTAGAAACCTCCCAATCCCGACCAGAGAGCGGCAGGTCCCATCTTGGATACTGTTGTAGGTTGGACCACATGACTTCCTAGAGTCTTAAGTCTCAGTGAGGAGAACTTCGGGTGCTCGCATACGACGTGAACGCCCTTTTCCTCACTCAGAAGGCAGGTACAGTTGGGATCGTTAGAGATTCCCATTTTTACTAGGTGCCTGCTCAATCGGATCAGTAACATAAATCAAACAAATTTCCTAGCGTAATCATGGCGAGAAATTTTTCTAGCTCCTCGTTATCATAAAAGGTAAAAGTTTGTAACACTCAACGTTTTAGTGCGGCGTCGGCTTTTGTCAAAATATAGAAAATTTCATAAGGAAATTTGTTATTTATGACCCCAAGACAAGGCCACCTTTTATCATTTTTCTAAATGTTAATTTATAATTAAAGATGATATTTTAGTGGATGATTTTACGATTGTTTTCATGCCGATTTGAATAATTAGATGCAACCAAATTGCAATTGGGATTCTCCAATCTGTTAAAATTTTATTTCAATTAACT
This sequence comes from Pseudolycoriella hygida, assembly GCA_029228625.1. NCBI lineage: Eukaryota > Metazoa > Arthropoda > Insecta > Diptera > Sciaridae > Pseudolycoriella > Pseudolycoriella hygida. The sequence continues at coordinate 34,962,322 of CM055406.1, read as the reverse complement.
CCTAATAAGAATGTGTTACAGTAACAGCCTATAGCTCATCTCAGTTGACAATAGACAATGAAGTACTGTTCAGCCAATTCAAAACAAAAGTAACATAAAACCGATAAATAAATCATATGTTTTAACTGCCATACCGATTGTGATAATGGAAATGTGATAAAAACATAATAAAGAAATTAAAAACAAAAATAATAAATCAAAATAATTTAAAAACAAGAGAAAAAAAACTAATAGAAAATTTTAAAAAACTAAAAAAATCAATTTTAAAATGTCTACCGGACAAATAGCACAACGGCCTTACAGTTCATTTCGGACGAAATACGCCATCAACAGTTCTCCGGTGTTAGGAGCAAGGATGTCATCGTATACAAATAAGTCAAGGAATGTTCCATTAAGGCCGATAGCGAGCACAACTAATAAAACTACTGACGATTTATTAAAACCACTAAATAAAACGTCTACTAAGACGACAACCAATGGAGATAGAACAACGACTGTATCAAATGGAAAACAAGAAGTTACTTCTAAGACTACAAAAACCACATCATCATCGTCATGGAACAATAAATTATTTTATTCATCCACACGAACATATGCATCGAAATCATTAAATTTTATTGAACATAATAAACTAATGAACAAAAATCGGGCATCCAGCACCACAATTCATTCGAAATCACCGAATAGTAGCGGCACATCGGTTGAATCGATTGTACCGAAATATGGTCAATCAGTATCATCAAATGGTCAATCGAGGAATGTGTTTAATGGATCACAGAAGCGTGCCTATAACACTGCCAAGGCATTGAAAGAAAATGTTCCTAATGTAAATGGTCATAAAAAGACTTTGATTTCAAATCCATCAAATTCAATTGCCACTAATCGAAAGCACATTAAAGAAAATGTGAACACATTTTCCAGCAAATTTCCAAATGGTTTACCATTTGAAGATGAATTTTATCGCAAAGGTCGATCATACTCAGGTGCATCAGATGCCAGTAAAATTAGCTCGTACAGCAGTTATGAACAAAGTCTGCCATTCGAAGATGAATTCACACGGAAACCATCGAACGAACCACTCTATGTTGACTTCACGAAGTCGATACCAATCAACTCGAAGCAACAAAAAATGCATTTAAATGCCAATTATTTTAATAAATTTGATAATATTAGCAGGGAGTCGAACAAGTCACAAGATCAACCTGTGGTGTATGTTGCTGTAGCATCATGGGTTCCAAAATGCAATGAATTTCATAGCAAGGAACCCATGAGTAAGGATTGCATGTAAGTGAACTATAAATTAATCGAATCAAATTAAAAATATAATTGAATTAATTCAACAAATGAGAGTTAAAGTATTGTTTTTGGTGTACATCAAACACATGCTAGAGAGCCACCCAATGAATTTATGAAAAAAAACATCAATCAAATATCACCGAAGCAAATTAGATGCATCATCGGTTTGGTTCGATTTTGTAACATTGTTCAATGAGTTTACAATTATTTTTCTTCAAAGTTCATTGATCAGTTTTTTGACCTTTATTGAAATTTTGAAGTTTAGCAAATTGATTTGATTTGTTTTTCTTGATTGCATGCGTGGGTTGATTAAAATGTACTCTCAATTTGTTACTAATTTCTATGCCATTTGTCATTTGTTTTAAATCGATCTATGGAATTTCACACAGATATTTGTTACCAGGCAGTTGCTGAATTTTTTATACTATTCATACCATAACCCTGGAACCAATATTTGTATGACTTGATCGATTTTTTGAACTTTTTTGTTTGGTGTGTTTAAATTCACGAATTACGGAAGAATTGAATTTTTAACAACAATATTGTTTGTTACCTGTAGCTGTCTCTCGTTATGTAACTCAATGACCAGTAAAAACGGATAATTAAAACAAAATCTGTGAACTCGCATAATAATCAACAATTATTTACATACATTTTGCTGAGATTAAAGTTAGGTGGGTGGAAATGAGATTTCTGGATTAAAATAAAACTTTAATTTTTCAAGGCTGAGAAGTCAAGCTATAGGTAGAGTCATTACGTTATGGCATTACTAAAGAGATGTCAAGTCTTATAATGCTTAAAGAATTAGAATAAAAGCCGTTGCAAAAATTACAAATTAAATAAAAACCGAATTGAATAATTTGGAAGACCATTCGGTGGATCTATGCTTAAAGTAGGTTGAGGTTTGTCAAACTCTACTTTGAGATATTCAATTAAAATGGACAAATGAATTTTTGGATTTTTATTAACTCGTTGGAAAAGGTTATTGGACTGGACAAATTGATAGTCACTTTGACATGTTTTTTTTCTTCTTACGATTGGTCACGTGTATTAATTTTTGATATTTTCGACATCTTTTTTTATCGTGACATTTGAGCAATTAGTAAATTTTTGATCAATTGATCATACTTCTTTTAAATTGAAAACCATGAATTGGGAAGTAACTTTGGTAAAGAATAGGACACATTTCTTGTTTTAAATTAGGGGGAAGTTTAGTTCCGTTGATAGATGTTTCAGTCAATTTAGGAAGCCACTCACATCGCAGCCGCTTGCATACTCTTTCCGTACACAACAAGTCTCGATTCAAACAACACAAAAATAAACAAATTTTGAAACTTGTAGGAGGAAAGTCTGTCTACGAATAGTCAAGTCAAACTGTTATAAATATAAGCTGAAATTAACTACGTAAAGAGAGGGTACCTTCCAATAGTTACTACAGACATCTTACACCAAAATACCTTTAATTATACCTTCGTGTATGAAATCGTCATTGCCATTGGATATACAAAGCTGAATTAGATCTTTATTTCTTCTTTCGTCCTCCTTTCCTGATTTTTCAACCTAATTTTTCTATTTGGTTACAATTTTTTCAGACAATTTTAACGAATAGTAACTAAAAATGAGATTTAATTTAGTAGCGATTCTAACCAGAGAAATGATAATAGGTGGCGCTGCGCCACGTGTTATCATTTCTCTGATTCCAACTCAACTGTTTAGATCTCAAGGAATTTCTTAATATTGACATTATGCCTTTAAGCAAGATTGGGTTTGATAGTTTTTTTACGTTAGTCTTCCCCAGTTGCGTTTTATATAAAACTAGTATTGGTACCTGGCCTTCGGCCGGTCGCATTTTTTCCCAGAGCAATCGTTAAAATAGAATCGCTAGAAGTTTCCTACATTTTTGCGCATTTGCTGGGAATTTTTAATTGATTACAAAAAAAGAAGGTAATTCACACTCAGTTAGTCTGTTAACTTCAATGTAACAGTTAAACTGAACAAATATCAACAGTTTCTTAAGATTGTCCTGAATCCTGGAGTAGCCTTTGAATGTGCCCGAATCAGCACACACGGCTGACACTTGCCACCTCTTCCTGTATATCCCGAAGTGTT